>JAMJFZ010000107.1:41751666-42445000 GCA_026225945.1 Cricetomys ansorgei | reverse complement strand
ATGGGCGATTGCTTAAAGGTGGCGTTCTTCCTCCAGTTCAGATCTTGACGAACGACAGGACTGCCAAGTAAAGCAGAACCTTGGGAGTCATTCAACGGCCTTCGCCCTCCCTCACCACACACATGTTCAATTAATCACCAAGACCTGCTGGTTTTGTTTTTTTTTTTAAGTTACAACAGTTTCTGGCCTACAGAAGGCATAATACAAATGGCATCCACAAGCCAGCCTTTGAGCGTGCAGAATTATAACAGACTGTCAATTGTTTGAGTAAGTAGAACCTTATGCTCAAAGTTGTAGCACCTTGTCCAGTTTCCCTTGCATTTTTGCTGTTACTATAGAGGGGTGGTTCTCAACCTGTGGGTCATGACTCTTTGGGGGGTCGGATGAACCTTTCACAGGAGTCGCTGAGGACCACCTGCGTATCAGATATTTACATTATGATTCACAGCAGTAGCAAAATGACAGTTATGAAGTAGCAATGAAAATAACTTTATGGTTGGGGGTCACTACTACATGAGGAGCTGTATTAAAGGGTCACAGAGTTAGGAAGGGTGAGAACCACTGCTGCAGGGTATTGTAGACTTGTATATGAATATGCTCTGCTGCACGCATCCAGCTGCAGCTCGCTTATAGCATTAGCCATTGTCTTTAAGATCTATCCAAAAACTAAATACTTATCTAATTTACTCTTTTAAATAGTTATGTAATGTCCCGTTATATGAACATGCATGACATTTATTGATTATTCATATTCTTGTTAATATTTAGAATTGTTTCACATCTTCTGCCTTTGGCAAACAGTGCTGAAATAAATACCCATGTATTGTTGCAGTTTATTTTCAGTTATACATAAAATGGTTGTTTTGTGCACTGTTGGAAAAAAGAATGCATAGACCGTGGCCGTTTTTACTGTTTTCAGGGGGTGGACTTCTGTGGGGGTTGTTTAATTGCTAATGATCTGCGTGTGCTATCAATAGAATACCTGAGGAGTCCTGAGAGAATGAAAACACCTGAGCTGAGATGCTCGGGGTTCCGCTGTGAGGATGGCGCTAGCCATGACCGTGCTTCCCTCTGCAGAGGTCTGGCAGGGTTTAAACTCATGAGTATCCCTCCATGCCTTCCTTCCTGAGCTGCCCCAGCAGCAGCGTTCTACTGCAATGCTTCTATCTCCATGTGTAAGGAAGCCTGTCTGAATGTCCTTAGGACACAGTGGAGTGTGTATGCTGGAGTTTTGCAGATGGTTTTAAGTGTGCAGGATATTTATCTCCTCCTCAGCTGGGACAAGTGGATAAGACTGGAAACATCAGGAAAATCTGGGCACTGGAAGGCTGCCTCCACTTACCTAGTGAGCACTGTAGTAGTTAGTATTAATTACCAGTGTGACACAGCCTAGAGTCAACCTGAGAAAGGAGTTTCAATGGAGGGACTGCCTAGGTCAAAGTGACTTCTGTTCATGTCGGTGGGAGATTGTCTTGATTATTAATTGATGTAGGAGGGCCTAGCCTACTGTGGGCAATAGCATTCCCTAGGCCATGGCTCTGGGTTGTATAAGGAAGCCAAGCAGCATGGTTTCTGTGGTTTCTGCTTCAAGTTCCTGCTTGAGTTCCTGTCCCCAGTGGTGGACTGTGACCCGGAAGTGTAAGCCCCACATACCCTTTTCTCTCTGGTGTTGCTTTTGGCCAGTGTGATCACAGCAACAGAATGAAATTAGATCAGACACTCCAAATAAAGGGGCTTTCTTTACATAAATTATCCACTTTGTACTCAAAATAACCCTACAGGCAAGGTACTAGTCTTACCCATTTTTCAGACAGGGAAACTGAGGCACAGGAAGAAGCCAAGTGGCATGACCAAGCAAGTGATGAACTAGTGGGAAAAGAGGTGACCGATCCCTCAGTGCCGCTGAGTGGGGACTGCGTCACTCCTCGATAAGCTCCTGGGTGTGAAGAGCAAGGACAGGACTGAGCACCTTCTAACCTGCCCACTAATGCTACTCTGTTCTTCAAATGCTCCACACTTCAGCCAGGATCATCTAAGAGCCTCTTGCGCCACAGGAACAACTGAAGTGCCTGGATACCACAGAAAATCTCCTCCTGCTTCCACGAGGACAGACACTTGGCTATGACAAGGTGCAGTAAGTGTAGATTTGGTTCATAATACAGTCGGATAGATATGGTCGAGTAAGCCTTCCCTTCTAGCTTCTAAACAACGGGCAATTGTTACTCTATTGTTTCGTATTTCTAAGGACGTTTTTATCCTCCCTTTGAGGTCTTACTGATGACCAGAATACTAATTTCAACTTAAAAAAAAAAGAAAAGCCCAGTGGTGGTGGCACATGCCTTTTAATCCCAGCACTCCGGGCACAGGCGCAGGCAGACTTCTGTGAGTTTGAGATGGTCTGGTCTATAGAGTGAGTTCCAGGACAGCCAAGAGTTTCAACAGAGAAACGCTGTCCTGAGGGGTAAAAAGAAAGCAACTTTGTATTTTGGAAGAAATTTAGATTTATTGAAGAGCTTTTAGCACAATGTATGGTCCCCATAAATCCTAATTTTAACACTATAATGGAGCATAGTATTGTTACCCAAACTAAGAAGCACCGTTGTAATGAATTAACTAACCTTTAACTAATTTCCTTAATGTTTCTTTTTTTTTCTGAAGTGTGTGTGCGCATGTGTGTGTGTACATGTTCATGTGTATGTTGAGAGTCTGTGGATGCACATGTGTGCTTGTGCATATGGAGGCAAGAGGTTGATATGTTTCACTTGATGCCTGTTCACCTTACTTTTGGAGGCAGGTCTCTTGCTGAACTTGAAGTGAGCTGATTGGCTAGACCAGTGGCCAGCAAGCCCCTGGGATTCCCATGTCAGTCTCTAGCACTGTGATTACAGGCTCGCCACCATACCCAGCTTTTTTTATGTATATTCCGGGAGACTGGATGCAGATCTTCACGCCTGCCTGTCAAGCACTTTCCCCACTGAGCCATCTCCGACCCCTGGATGGTTCTGTTTGATCCAGGATCTCTATCCAAGATTCCACATCACGTACAGGTGTCATGTTTTCCCAGTTGCCTCTGGTTTGTGGTGATTGCTTGGTCTCCCCATATTTGCTTGTTTGTTTTAATTATTATTATAATAACAGTTTTAAGGGATACTTGGCAAGGGTGTTTCCCAGTCTGGGCTTGTTTGTTACCGTTAGACTGGAATTATGATGTTTTCGAAAAAAGGCCAGTGATGAAGGACCCCTCCTACCTTACTACATGAGAAGAGCTGTGACACCTGTAGGACCTCAGAGATGAGAGCAGCCTTCATCAATCGCTTGTCAGCTGCTGTGACAAAATAACTTCAGGGAAGAAGGACAGGCTAGATGTAAGGGGGAGCTCTCAGAGCTCACCTTGGGGTGTTATTACTACCTATCATAGGTAATTTTCTATGAGGGCCACAAAGTATTAGGGAGCCAGTCACTTATTGAAATGCATTTGCTATAAAGGGCATAGTTGAGAGAAGAGCCAGATAGACGAGATGTATCCCTAACCCTAACCCCAACCCCAACCCTAACCCTAACCCCAACCCCAACCCTAAACCTAACCCCAACTCCTACCCTAACCCTAACCCCAACCCTAACCCTAACCTTAACCCTACCCTAACCCCAACCCCAACCCCAACTCCAACCCTAACCCTAATGCAACCACAAGACAAACCCTAACCCTAACCCCAACCCCAACCCTAACCCCAAACCCAACCCCAACCCCAACCCTAACCCTAACGCAACCACAACCCTAACCCCAACCCTAACCCCAACTCCAACCCTAACCCCAACCCCAAACCCAACCCTAACCCTAACCCTAACCCTAACCCCAACCCCAACTTTTCAAACCATTCACAATAAGCTCCTTTCAATCACACCTGAGTTTATACCGCCTTTTAGAGAACAGGGCTGATGGTCAGAAGAACCACATAATGAGACAGTTAGAAATGTCTGCTTCCTCTTTCACAAAGGTAAGGGAGAAAGACTACCAGTTGGGTTAATCATCCATAATAATTATCAGTCAATCATGCCTGCATAATGAGTGCCCCTTAAAAATCCTACACAGTGGGGTTTCCAGGTTGGGGCTACACAGTGGCACTGGGGAGACGGTGCACACAAGGAGACTATGGAAGCTCCCCAGTCTTAGAGATTCAGTACCAGGGACTGTGGACTGGGACCAGATATGTATTTCCTATTATATTTCAACACCATACAACTTTACAAAGAGCTCTAGCTGGTGATTACATGTAAAGTTCTTTGTGTTAAAGGACATGCATATTATTATCCTCCTTCCCGCTTGCAGTGTTGGTGCCTCCACGCTTCGATGTCTCTCGTAGTTTAATTCTTTGCATTTATTAATTTATGCTTACCTGTGCATGTTTGAAGGTCAGAGGTCAACTTGCAGGAGTTGATTCCTTCCTTCTGTCCCGTGAGTTCTGAGGACTGAACTCGGGTCCTCAGTGGTGGGAAGTGTCTGTACCTGTTGAGCCTTCTCAGGGGCCCTAATCTGGTGATGGTTTGATCTTGTTCAGGCTCAGCCCATGTTTCCTGCGTAAGTGGTGGTGCCCAAGTTCAGCTTTTGATCAAACATTATGGGAGGCCTTAAATCTCAATCCTTTTCCTTCTTTGCGTGTGCATGTGTATATGTATACATGTAGGTATATGTCTATCTAATTTTACCCAAGCTCCACAGATTCCAATTTTAGTAAGGTGAATCTATGCTCTTTTCTGTAGAGATTCTGTCTGCCTTAAAATTGTTCAGTGCATAACTTTCTGAGTGATTCGAATCCACTGGAACTGAACCCTGGGTTTGAGCTTTTCCTAAGTCAGTAGTATACTGTGTGATATTCAAAGCTGGGAATCAGCAGTGTACCATTGCCCCCAACCAGCCTTGCAGTTAAAGAGCTGGTTAACTATTAGCAGACTTCAGGATCATTAAGGATGGGCTCCTTCATAACCAGCAGCTTGTAAAACCAGGAACTGCTGCTATAGGGCTCAATTATTGGTCAAAAAAGAACAGAATCTGAGGTAGATCTGTGGTCCAGAGTGGAGACATGTATTTGAGTTGCTGAATGGTCGTTAATAGCTAAATATAGAATCCTTATAAGACTGCTATTAGTCTGTCTAGTAAAGATACAAAACAAACCACTGTACCCTCTCTTAAGAGTTAAAGAGTTTACCGATTACATTGAACAGGAACATGACTGTAGAAAGCTGACAAATAGACTATAGACATAGTATAAAGCCTTCCTCAAATGTAGGCTAGCACAATGATCCCTTCAGCTGTTGTTCCATTCTCCCTTTGAGAGTATGTTCTACCAGAATGTTCTTTGGCCATACCCACGCTCACCTCTGAGAGCGTGCTCTATATAAAGGTTCGTTTTGCACTGCCTGCTCTCAGCCCTTGTGAGTGCTTCACTTTAGTCTATAATAAACCCTACATATCCTCTATTCTATATGATGTGCGAGTCTCATCTAAATTATTTTAACAGAGACCACAAAGTCTAGAGAGCTGATGAGAAGCCATAGCAGGATAGCAGAGACACTGTGTTTACTAATGCGGTGCAATGATACTCTGTGATACACTGTGTTGCTAAGCTATGTTTGGTAGGTCAGGTGTACTAATTGCATTTTCAACCTTTGATACATTTGTCTTATGGGTTGGAATTTTTGGAATATAATAGCGTCATAAATCAAGGAATATCTACATAGGATTTTTTTCTAAAGGAAAAACTTCTTTGTTTTTGAATATTGGAAACAACACGTAAAAAAGACCCTTTCTAACATTTATTTGCATTATGTTATGCATATGGTATTTCACTGCACTTGTGGCCATGCACCACATGCATTCAATGCTATGGAGGCCAAGAGAGGGCATCAGATGCCTAGGCCTGGAGTGACAGATGACCCACCAGCTGCTGGGAATCGAACCTGAGTCCTCCGGAAGAGCAGCCAGTGAGTGCTCTTAACCACTGAGCCATTTCTCCAGCCTCATGATTCTTTTTATTTTATTTTTTAAAAGAACGTTTATGTTCAAAGTTAGAGTCACTTTAGTCTCAAATATTCAAGGACGAATTTCCAAATTGAATTTCAGTGAAAGATATGGAGAGAAAGGTCTCCATTTGCAGATCTGGAAACATCACCCTCAGGGAGGGAAGGGAGTACTCAGCTTAGTACTTGAGTACTCAACATAATCCAGGGACGTGTTCAGGAACTGGAGTAATGAGGCCTCACACTATTCTCTCCAGGACTCAGGGACACTGTCTGCAGTGAGGGGGCCTGAAATGCTCAGCCCTGAAAAACCTGTATAGCTAAAAGGCAGGCCTGTTTTTCACAAATCCAGCTCTGTATTGGGCGATTTCTGGATGGACAGAGCCTGTTTATCCTGTTATTGGACACCCAGAATTTGCCTGCTTGGGCAAAGGTAAGGTGGGTTTAAGTGTTATCATGTAACTTCCCAAGGGAGCAGTTCCAAAAGCCAGAAGCAGAAACTATGGCCCATGAGTTTAGATTTACTTACCTGGGCCTGGCTCTCGGGGTCCTTTCTGAGAAGAAAATGTAAGGCCTTAGTTTATTCTCTTGTATTTTACCTTGAGCATTTTCCGGAATAGCAGGCTTTTATCTTGGACAGATGAACCCAGTTAGTAATTGGTCTGGTTACTTTTTGTCAACTTGACATAAACTAGAGTCACTTGAAAAGAGGATAGATAGATAATTGAGGAATTGCCTCCAGCAGACTGGCCTGTGGGCAAGTCTGTGGGACATTTTCTTGATGAATGATTGATGTGTCAGGGCCCAGCCCACTGTGGGTGGTGTCAACCCTAGGCAGGTGGTACAGGGTTGTATAAGAAAGCAAAGTGAGAGAGCGTGGGCAGGAGCCAGTAAGCAGCACTCCTCCTATGGTTTCTGCTGCAGTTCCTGCCTCCAGGTTCTTGCCTTGGCTTTCCTCACCAGGATGGTGGGCTGTAACCTGTAAGCCAGATAAACCCTTCCCTTATGAGTTGCTTCGGTTAGTTTTTATCACAACAACAGAAGCAGACTATGACAGTAATTCCCTAGAGTTTGATAGCTATTGGGGTATTTAATAAGACCAGGTAGAGTCCCTTTTAAGGTTAATTACATGAATGACTGCCTTTGTAGGTCTTTAGGGGCACCAGGTCCCCTAATTGAACAAGGTTACATGAGAGCCTTGGTAAGAGGCTGGTAGGAGTTTGCTTTGTTACACAACTAATTAATTTACTACTTGGTCATATTTTCCTCCTTGGTGTTTAAGACCATGTTGTTGGCCAAAAATCATCATCATCGTCATAATCATCACCATCAACAATCAAGCCTGAATAGGGACAATTCTTAGAGACCTACTTATGAGGATCTTCAGGGCTCCTTTAATTTTTTTCTATCTAGTTATGTCATCTCCCAGGTTGGGCCAAGGTCTTGCTGACTATGTGGCTTCCATTGGAAGCTTTGAGGATACTTTTCTCTGTAATTAAATCATCCTGATCTTTGCAGAGAGTACACTGGCTAGCGTCTGACCGCTGTTTCTCCGTGACCTCTCTGAGAAAAAATTACATGAGTTACCAGTGTTTTTGAGGTTCTGGCGGCAGGCCTGGAGGCAAAGGCAGAGGTGGGAAGGGGGTTCCTTTTTTTTTTAGCCTCTTCATCAGCTTTATTAGTCTTGACTTCTCAAGTATGGCTGTTGAAAACCTGGAAGGCCAGATACACTAGTCCTAAGGTGAGATAGTGGTTTAAAATTAACTGCTGTGCAACGTTTAGATAAAGTTTACGAAAACAGATTTTTCAGTAAGTCTTGACTCTTAAAACTCAGTTTCCTCACAGGCAGCGTAGTACCCTTTGCCTACTCAAAAACCATTCTATTTGCTTCCTGGTCTGCTACAGGGCTGTGGAGTTGAGCAAGTCCTCCAGGACCTCTGGAGGTTTGGGAAGAGAACAGCAGCTCTCCCCAGTGCTCCTGACTGTGCTCATCTGCTCCTCATAGCTGCAGTGACCTGAGCACGGGTCAGAGTTAGAGATTCATTCCAAACGTTGTAATTTCTCAAAAAGAGCAACTAAATATGTGTCAATCTCCATACCTGGGAAACAGAGTATATACCTTCTGTACCCAAATCCCTAGAGCAGCCACAGGGTTGGCCAGATGGGGGACAGAACACAACAGCGTAGGTTTCATGCAGAGCGTTTAACTGAGAAACAGGCAAACTCTACCTGGAAATTCGGAAAGCACTCAGGTAAAAATTGACAATTATCCACTTGAAGAATGAATTAATTTCTGCCTTTTTAAAACTCTAGTAATAATTGGAAATTTATAGAGTAATCATATTGGATCAGAAAAAAATGTTTGTACAAGAAAAAGCATAATAACAAACACTATTATTACTTAAACCAGAAATAATGAAAATAGTTAATTCTGCACTCAAGGAGCATAAAGAAAAGCAAGATTAATAAGATTAAAGGAAGGAGAAATGTTTTAATAAAGGTATAGTTTAATTAATTAATTAACTAGCAAAGAGCAGAATTTATAAATACATTGGAGATATTAATAGTGTAATTTAAACAATCACAAGAAAAGACAAAATGCAGAGATAAATCAGCATATTTAAAGACAAGGTAACACAGAAGAAACCAAGAGAATTACAAAGGAGTCAATGTGTAAACTGAAAACTAAACAAATACTCCTGGAAATTATATCATCAAGATTGACTCGAGAAAGACCAGCTAGGTAGATTAATAAGCATATAAAAATAAAAAAGATTCAATTTTCTAAGTCATTAAAATTTGACAAACTTAACAGAAAACATACTTATCTTGATAAAACATAAAAATCCTTTTTTTTAAAGCCAGTAACTATAAACATTGCTAAGAGCAGATGAATAACTCAACATTTTCATGAAAACCCAGGAAGCCGTAGCTGAAACAGAAAAGACACATTAAGTTTTAAATTCTTAGCAGTGATAATACAGGCAGAGTTGCAGAGACAAAGAGGCCAAAATGAAAATCCAAAAATACAAGGCAAAACCACCCGCTCTTTCACAGGACAGAGAAATGTAACAGCCATTTTATGCTCATTCTAAAATTATGAATGCTAACCTTAACCCTAAGTGAGCCCAGGGTTCACCCCGTGCAAATAGTGGACTTGCCCAGATAGTAAAACTCAGGTCCCAGGGGTCCTGCTGAGTCTGCAGCTGTCTTGAGCTTCTTCAGAGGAAAAGGTTCTTTGACTATGCCTGATGGTAAGGACTGGGCACCCACCAGCTATTAGCACATTTCCTCTCCCCCTTTCTGCCCCTCCCCATCCTCTCTGCCCTCTGCCCCCCTTCTTTTCATTCTTCTCCCCTCCCCTTCCTTCATGTCTCATCTGTTCTAGTTAGAGAAGCAACATGTTACTACTCAAATAGGTAAGAATAACATAATAATAATAAATACCAAGAATAAACCACCCTTTTTCTTTTTCTATTTTTTAATAAGAAAAAAAAGAGAAATTTTAACTGTAAAAAGCACGGTCTTTTATTGGAGAGAATACTGAAGTTTGATTCTTGTACAAGTCAGCTGAGACGTAATTTGGCTAATTTCTTTTTTGTCCAACTTGATTTAGAAAGAGCCACGGTGCCCTGTGAGGGCTGGCTTTAACACAAGGGAGTGGCGAAGCAGGAAGGGGACAGTGACCAAGAAGATGCGAGCTGTCACAGCCTGACGAAGCCTGCGTGGTTCCTCGGAATCGAGGCAACACTGTGACACTAATACAACCCGATCCTTGCTAAGTCGCTTCTACGGCTGCATGTATTTTGTTACCTTTTACATAAGATTTCTCATTTGATTTTGTACTAGAAGTACTGTAGAGACTTAGGGGACTTAGCTCTACCATCGCCCTGCCCACCTGCTCCTCTGTGAGGAGGTCTTCCCAGAGCTCCCCGTGACCGGGGCTCCTCTGCCTACTTATTCCTGTTCTGGAACTTGCTTGGTTATTTCCGTGTCAAATCCCCATCCTCCATCTTTACTCTTACTGGGCAATGCTGCCCTCAGTCCAACCTGTTAGGCCTGACCTCTCCTGATCCAATTCTAGAACCTTCTCTTTGGCTATACCGCTTCTCTGTTTTAAAGCTTCTCCCCAAGATGAGCTCCAGGCACCAACAGTTTATTTGCATTTGAAAACAAACAAACAGACAACAATAACACTGCATTTAGTGGTAAATGAAGAAAAATAAATCAATAGTAGCGACTTAGATAAAGAGTTTGTTTTTAAAGGCTATGGGTTTAACAAGACTGCATAGCTTACAATAGCCTACCAAAATGTACTGTCTCTAGTTTATACCCTAAGTTAAGAGTTTGGGGTTACTAAATTGTTGAGTGAAGCAGTCAGACAGTTTAAATCAGGCAGAACAATGCTTCCTTCTCCCTGGCTCCTCCCTTTGGTCAGCACAGTTGCAAACTTAAGTGTTGCCTTTGTCATCTTCCAAGCTTCCACCTCTTGGTAGGTGTTTATATTTATGGAACATTCACCCAAAGCAATTAGGTTGTATTTTCTCCCCTCGTGTTAATTCTAGGGTGTTAGAGAGCCCAGCCTATCTAGAAATAGTCCCTGGACTTTGTGAGGATAAGCAGACATGTTTTTAAAAATGAAGAGCTGTTGCTTTAAATTGTGCAAGTGAACTTGGCTTAGGAAAGCCAGCAGCTCAAGGTCCAGCCCCGAGAAAAGAGAATAGCTCCAGACTCCAACATCAGGCTCTGTGAGGGGACAGCTGTGCCAGCTGGCTCTGGCAGGCTCCTGGCAGCATGGCAGTGAAGCTCGGGGCCTTCCTGCTGGTGTTTGGGCTCAGCATGGTTGGACCAACTTCTGCCCACCGGAAGCTCCTGGTGTTTCTCCTGGATGGTTTTCGCTCAGACTACATCAGTGAGGAGGCTCTGGAAAAATTGCCTGGTTTCAGAGAGATTGTGAACAGGGGAGTCAAAGTGGATTACTTGACTCCAGACTTCCCCAGCCTCTCGTATCCCAATTACTACACCTTAATGACCGGTGAGTACCTACCGTGTCCCACTTCTTAGAGGGGGAGGGGATGGCTAGAGGCCGGCATTGGAATTCTTAACGTTCATATGTCCCTAGGGACACCGAAGATAGGCAAGCATCTATGTTCCTGGTGAAGACTACCATTTTGCCACAGTTGTATTTTTCCACAAGTATTCTCCCAAGGACCTATTTTGGATGGCCTGTACAGAGATGACAAGAACAATATATGGGGTTTGGTGATTTTAAAAAGTGGTTCTTGTTGTTTGTTTCACAGGTAAAACTCTAGATAACATCACATTTTCTAAGTTCAGGTGTAAAAGATGGGCAGGTCTCTGTGAATCTGTATCGAGTCCCTCCGTCCCTTTTTTTGTTTGACTTGGGGATTCTTGCAGACAGATTGATCACCATAACTGTGATCACTATTCTCAGGATCCCCCAGCGGGGAACTTTGTTTCTAGACAAACTTGGAGGGGACTTTTAGGTCTCAGCCCTCAGTGTTCTTCGGCAGCACCGCTTTCTCTTCCGGCCTTTTTGGGTCAGGTAAAAGGAGACGCAGATGAATCATTTTTGTTGTGGAATTCAGATTACCCAGCACCTAAGAAAAGAAGGTAGGCAAGAAATAAACACAAGCCGCTAAGGGGACAGACAGAATTCCAGCTGCTCATTTGGGAAAAGTGGAATTGCCAAAAGATGACCTTCCTCTGTCTGGAACTGCCCCCACTCCAAAGGTGACTCCAGAAGGCGGAGTCTCTATCTGTGTGATGATATCTGCAGCCTCTTTTTGCTCGTGCAGTTGGGTTCCCAGCTTCTATTTTGTTTTTGGTTTGTTTGTTTGTTTGTTTGTTTGTGTTTGTTTTCTTTTTTATCAAATCTTCAAAACCAGCAAAAGACTCTCAGACCCCCCCTCCACCCCGCTATCAGGAAGGCTGAGAGTGCAGCCATTGCTGGCTGTGCAGGACTTGGCTGTGTGTTCTGAACCCAGGGAGATTTTCGAAATTATGTTACCAGACAAGACATGAGGACTGTGATAACTCATTACAGAGCCTTAAAAAGTGCCAAAGCCCAAGGAGTCTGAAAACATGGAATGGCATCTTTCTGTGTTCCGGTCATAGAAACAATACAATACATGGTAACACAATGAGAATGAGGACCCTGGGATTTCTGTCTTGTGGGGGTGCCCTCGGTATACACAGTCACCATGAGCTGACTTCCCAAATTAAATGGAATATATATAATATATAATTATATATATAATATATATAATATAGATTGGAATACACACACACACACACACACACACACACATACATATGTATTCTCCAATACACTATGGAGAATTAAAAATGAAGACATGGGGGAGGAAAAAAATCAAGCTGCACACAAGCAAGGAATTTGTTTGCCCTCCAACAGACAAACCAGTCTCTAAGATAAACAGTTAACAAAAGCCTCTGGTCCTCCCTTGGCCCTGCTTCCCCATGCACATTCGCTTGCTCATTGGGAAGCAGTTTGCAGGCTGCTGGGTCACACATAGATGTTATTGTGTGTCCCAACTCGGCTCCGCAAGGGGAGTTTCACACGCACTGGCCACCCCCTCTCCAGTTGTCTTTCAGAGCCTGCTGGGAGACATAATTCATGGACTGCCACGTGCGGCCTTTACAATTGCAGCAGAGAATGAACAAAATCCAGTTTATAGAATCAGATTCCAATAAACAAAAAGTGACCATTGCCAACCCCACGTGGACACAGAGACGGTGACACGGATGCTTGTTTTTCAGACCCACACCCCTGACGTGGCACAAAGATGCCTTTGCACGGAGCCAGTGGAAAACAGGCACACACCTCTTTTTCAGTCTGTGGGTCTCTAGGGGATATGGCATGCTAAGCGGTCCCATTAAGCCTGGTACAACTGCAGGCTGTGTGTCTTTGTATTCTCAAGAGACAAAGCCATCCAATGGAGACAGAGTGTAGCTCCGAGCACACAAGGATCTCACCCTACCTTTGACAATGACGCTAGCCCAGGGGGGCCGCATACACCTCTGCCTATAGATTTTCAGATGGCAAATAAATATTACCTGACTTGAAAGTTTGCTTTTCTATTTGTAATGCTCATAGGCTGTGGCCAGCGAGACTCATGCTTGTGTACAGATGTCCTTGGGTGTGATTCACCTTGCACCTGGGGGGTAAACTCACAGTTTGGGGGAAGAATTTTCAGACCATGAAATCTACCTCTATTATTTTCGCTGTCCTAGAACTGGCTGAAGGATAAATTTAGATTGTTTTTCCACAAAAATCATACTTACTTTTCTACTTGTTTCAAAGTTCCATTTGTGCTTATAGGGAAGACCATGTTCGTCGAAAATCCTACTTACACAGTTTTGTAAGGTTTGAATATTTGGGTACTTTATAAACCAACAAAATTGTTATGCTAGATCATTTTGTACCAAAAGATAGGCTGTTTGGACTTCCCAGAATTCATGAGAGAAGCTGTTCTTACCTCACTACATGGATTGTTGTGCATAAGACCACAGTCCCTTGATATTCTTCACTTTGCGTGATGAGGGATAATGGACTACTGGAAGGAAAACAGAGTGGCCTTGGAGTGAGAACTTGATTGGAGTCCCTGCGGGAAGGGCTTTGGCAGTTGTCTTATTGTCCCTGGGCCTCCATGTCCTTGGCTGTAGCATAAAATGAGATGAACGAGATGAACTGTCAGGTCAGGATCTCGCCGGGCTTCAGGTACTAATGGATGCATACGTGGAACTGAGCTATGCACGCGAGTTGAAGATGTCAGGGCTGGGCCCCATCTGTTGTTTGGATGTGGTGTGTTCCACGGGGCTTTGTGAACTGGAGGCTCTGTCGGTCCTCTGTGCAGTCATGTTGAGAAACACTGTGGAAGCAAAGGACTGCTGGGAAATCCTTAGGTCACTGCAGGGCTCTGCTCTCGGAAGAGAAATTAGCATAGTTCTCGTGGAATCCATCAGTTCTCACGAGGTCAACTTATCAGGAAACCCGAGTCTGACCCCTGAATGGACATTCAGATTTTCCGGTTTTCTATTGTGAGATATCACTTATTTCTCCAACGTGTTCTCTTGTCCTTATGCCATGCATGTACCATCAGGACATTGACAAAGTCCAACTCAACGAAGCCACCCAATCCAGAACTTACAGCCTCCAGAACAGTAAGCCAAAACAAGCTCATTTCTTTATAAAGTCCTTAGCCTTGGCCATTTCATAATAGTAACAGAAGTCAGGTTAATACAACCTTCTAGGGAGACCTTCATATAGAAATTAATGGCTAATATTCCCTAGAGACAGAATTTCTAGGGCAATCAATGGATGGTGATGGTAAATCAGCAAACTTATTTATAAGCAGCGTCAGAGGTTCTGTAGCCCCATCCAACAGGAAGAAGCCACTGTGCTGATCACCCCCCCCCAAAGGTATTTGCAACAGGACAAGTGTGAACTAAGTTCTGATAGTGATTAAGAAGATCAATCCACTGATTGATATAATCCTTGAGTCTTAAGACAATATCTTTCACCCAGGAGGTTTACCCTCAGCTTGAGGAAGAGGGCCACTCAGAGAACAGACACTTACTAACAGCATAAAGTATATCGCCATGTATTGTGAGCTCAGTTGTCCATATTATGCCCAAGTTCAAGTTGGCATTCCAGTCCACACTACTTCAGAATGTAACTGTTTGGATGTAAGGTCTTTAAAAGAGTGGTTACATTAAAATGAAGCATTAGAATGGGTCTCTGTTACAGTATAAGAAAAGACAGAAACACCAGGTGTATGGTGTACACAGAGAAAAGGCTAAGTTATGACACAGCAAGGAAAAGTTCAGAGAGGGAAATTTCAGAAGAAACCAAACCTACCATCTCTCTATGCTTGGACCTCTAGCTTCCGAGCTGTGAATCAGTTCATACTGTTTAAACCACTCAGCCTGGGGTATTTTGCTATGGTATTCTGTTGTGGTGGAAGCTTGTGGGGGTGGGAGGAGGAAAGAAAACTGGACTAATTCTAAGAGAAAGGATCAAGAAGTAGTTTCTTGACATGCTATGAAAGTCAGAGTGGAGAATTTCATTCTAGTCCGAGTAGAATGAGGAAACATTTTTGTTTGGACTGAACCATGTAGCCCAGGTTAGCTCTGAGCTCATGATCTTCTTGCCTCAGCCTGCTTCCTCACTTTTGGGATTACGGATGTGCACTACTGTGTCTGACTATGAGAATGCAACGTGAAGCTCAGATCCGAGTTGGGGTAGATAGGGAGAGGCGTGGCTTACATCGCTAGATCTGCCTTTCTGTATAATGTGTCTGAAATTCAGTGTGTGGATCAAGTTAATGTTAGTTAAAATGCAACCACTGTTTAAGTGTGGTTAGAGTGCGTTCTGTCGAAGTTCATTTTACTGGGGATCTTTCTGGAAAGTGAGAGTTTCTCTGTCAGGCAAATTCACATTTGACTTTGTGAACTTCACATAAAATCACTGAAGGAAAATAGAATGATTTATTCAATTCAAGTCATGCGTCAGAGAAAATGCTACTTGTGTTCTGACCCAGAGTGACATAGCATTGTTTTGCTAGGGCCGATGGAACACTTGTTTGTAAGTTTTTGAAACTTCTGACTGAGAAGTTGAAGTGGCCCAGAAATGCCTTGAGTAGCTGGGAAGCCAGTCTAGAATTTTAACTTCATTTAAAAAAAAAATCTGCCAAGTTGTGAAACTGTGCTGAAATAAATCTGGTATATAGTACATTATCATGTCAAATGACCTCAGAACGTTAGCAGGAGAGTGGACTAGAGGCCATTTCATGAGGCCCAGGACAAAGGTGATCTCAGCGTGGATCCACAAGTCAGCAAGAGTCAGTAATGGTGCTTCAAAAATCTTTGTGAGAATCCAAGCAAAACCCATGTTGTTAACTTGTCCTTACTAGTTTTCATGTCAGTGTATTTCCTATCACACCCCCAGAAATTGTGTGTGATACAAATTCTTACCAGATATCAAAGACACCGTATGCTACAGGTCACAGACTGCATGGCGAGACATGCTTCCCTACACCTTAAAGAAATTGCCTGATGTAAATTAAAACCAGCCATCGCTTGGACCAAAGAGAATCAGCATAGGAAGTACTTAAACAATTACGTTTTGAGGAAAACACACGTTCTCAGGCTTCTGCAGAATTCAAGTTGTTGCAGGGCTGGGGCACGATGCCCATGATCCTCTAGTCACCCACAGCACCAGGGAGAATGGGAACATCCTTGGCTTCCCGCCTCTCTGTCTTGGAACTCAGCATTGATACAAGACCACTAACCCTGTGTGCTAACCCCCTCAGATTCAGACACTTCTAATAAGTGCTCTGTATTCAGGCGCCTTCTTCCTCTTTTCCCTCTCTCTCACACCAACCCCTGAAGCTCTGTTTCCACAGGTAACATCTTAGCGATCCAGCTTCCTTCCCTCGCTTGGAGCTTCTTGCCTAGGACCTGCATTTGGCACTCCTACTGCTCCTCCTTCTTGACAGCCCGTCTGGATCCCAGCCTATGCCCCTCTGTTCTCTCTGCTTCCTCTTTGTTCATCGACTCCTCCTTGGTCCTTTCTCCTGACTCTTCCTCATCATCTTCCTGATCTTTCTCTCTCACGGCTGCACTTTTAGGGCTCATCCCCAGTCTGTGTTTTTCCCACCTCCATCGCTAGTACCTGTAGGAAACCAGCTAGAGCAGCTCCCCTGCTCTGGCTCTTCCACCTCCTGTGCTCTATCCTCATGTTACAGAAACCAGAGAAGTCTTCGGAAAGCATGCATCTATTTGTATCACTCTTCTGTCAAAACTTCCCAGGATTCTCTTGTCACTCCAACTAGAAGTCTTTACAAATGTGGCCTCACCATCCATCTGCCCCTTTATTTACCTTGACCCTGACCACTTTCCCCAGGCTGGTTCACATTTGTCCTTCGGGTGTCCTGCTAAGGTCCATGCATCTGTGTATCCACTTCAAGCCTTTAATCCCAGCACTCGGGGTGGGGGCTGTGGACTCATCGAACCACCTGCTTCTTCCCTGCACCCTCTAAGTCCCATGATTTCAAAGTCCTGGAAGCAGGTGCACCTTTCCCAGCCACCTAACTAGGACAGCCAACCATTGCTCCATCTCTCCCTGTCCTTCCTCTTCTTATATTTCACCAGAGCACCAATGCATTTGTTTTTATCTTCCCAAATAAAATTTCTTATAGTGAAGAAGCACTATCACAATAACTCATGCATTCAGAAACTTAAATAAATTGTTCCTAATATGGAGGAGGAAAAAAACTAAACTCGTGGTCATCTGAAAGCAATTAGAGGAGTCACGTAGGGATACATTTATGTCTAGTCACAGGTCTTAAAATATAACTTTCAGTTTTGTTTCAAGTTTTGATTGGACGGTTGGAGGGACAAGAGGGCTAGAGGGAGAGTTGCCTGGAAGAAGGGCTGAGCCAAAGGAAGGGATCAAAGAGAATGGGATAACGGGTAGAAAGTAAAACCAGAGCACAAGTAGTTATTACAACCCTAGGGAGAATCTAGCTGTAGTTAAGATCACTGAAGCCATAAAGCAGATGTATCAGCAAGACGCTGAACAAGGCAACCGAACTAGAACCAATGCAGAGAACTGACAGAGAAAGAGGAAGGCTACTTCGGCGTGGTCCCGCTGTCAGACTTGATGTGGTTGTCTACTTCCAGAGTCTTTGGAAGTCTTCCTGTGTTCTTGTGCTCCAGCCCTTGTTACTCTTGTAGCCAATCTATACCTTATAGCACCATGAGAGTCTCCTTAGATACTCATAATCATGAGGTAGTGTTATGAGATGACTTGTATTCACTGTATTCATGAGTTAAAATATACCCCAATACCCTGGAATGTGACTTCTAGGAGAGTAGGTCCCAAGATAGGTAACTTAGATAAATAAGACCATTAGAATAAGCCCTAATCTAATATCACTTACGTCTCTATGTCTCTGTATGAAGAGACGATTGGAACCCAGATGGGTTTAATGGGAAGGCACCGTGTAGGCACATAGAGAAGATGGTCGCTTCGAGCTTAATGGGGAGGCCTCATAGGAATGAACTCTGTTGACACGTTGATCTTAGACTTCTGGCCTCCAGACTAGAGCTTAAAATTCTTCTCTTTCAGCTACTCTATTATGACCTTGTAAATGAACCAAACAAGATTGACACTCGGCTGTTAGTGGAAGAATTAAGGGTTTTCAGGCAGGCTGTATTGATTCTTGCTTTGTGAGAGTTTCTGGAGATTTCTGCTCTGAAATTAAGGTACCGGTATTTTTTGAGTTTCCTAGGGCTTTCATAACAATGACTACAAACAGGGCAGTTTACAGCAATAGGTATTTACCACTTCACAGTTTTGGTGGCCAGAAGAATAAAAATTAAATTGGTGACCAGACCATGTTCTCTCTGAAGGTTCTAGAGTGAATGTGGCTCATGCCTTTCTCCTAGCTTCTAGTACTGCCAGTCATCCTTGGTATTCACTGGTCTGTACGACAATTCTGCCTGCATTGTCACACGGCATTGTATCTGTTTGTGTCTGTCTCTCTTTTCTTCTTCTTATAAGGGCTCTGACCATGTGAAACAGGGCACTCCTATGGTGATATCATAATAAATTTGTTATGCCTTGAAGTCTATGATGTTTTAATTGTCATCTTGGGATAATGTAGAATCATCTGGGAATCTCAATGAAGGATTGTCTATCTATCTGTCTAACTATCAATTGTCTATTGAGTTGGCCTGTGGGCAAGTCTGTGGAAGGCTGTCTTGATTGCTAATGCTAATCGATGCCAAAAGACCCAGCCTACTGTGGGTGACACCACTCCCTAGGCAGGAGATCTTGGGCTATACAAGAGAAGAGACATTGACCTGAGTGTAAGTAAGCAAGCAAGAAAACATGTGCATATTCATTTTCTCTTTTTTTAAGCGTAGGTGCTCTGTGACTAGCTATTTGAAGTCCTGTCTTGACTTCCTAAAAATGATAGATTTGTAACCTGGAATTGTAAACGGAAGTAAGCCTTTCTCCTCTAAGTTGTTTTAGGTCAGGGTATTTTATCACAGCAACAGAAATGAAAGTAGAACAAAGACCCTACTTATCTCCAAAACAAGGTCACGTTTGTAGGTACCAAGGACCAGAACTTCAACATATATATTTGAAGGAAACCTATAACACATGGTATAGTGGAAAGAGTGGGAGAATTGCTACGAAAGATACAATTTGTCTCAGTTTACTGTTCTATTCCTATGAAGAGACACCATGACCAAAGCAGGATTTTAAGCATTTTTTTAAAAAGTGTATTTTATTTTAAGCGTTTAATTGAAGGCTTGCTTCCAGCTTTAGGGGGTCAGTCCATTACCATCATGACGGGGAACATGGCAGCACGGAGGCAGGCATAGTGCTGGAAAGTTAGCTGAGAGCTTCCCATCCGATCCACAGGCAGCAGGCAGACGGACAGAGAGAGAGGGCCTGGCCTGAGCATGTGAAACCGAAGAGCCCACCCCCAGTGACACACTTTTTCCAAAAGGCCAAGCCTACTCCAACAAGGCCACATCTCCTAACCCTTCCCAAACTGTTCACCAACTGGGGACTGAGTGTGCAAATATACGAGCCTATGGGACCCGTTCTCATTCCAATCACCATACATTTTAGTTTATTTTGCCCTATTGTGACTCTTAGGATTTGATAAGCTTTGGATTTTAATGGGATTTTTTTTTAATTAGTATGATGGACAGAGTAAAATTAGTCAGCAAATGAGAGTGCGTATATGTGTCAAATTATCATTATTACAGCTGTGCACATTATACAAGCTATCAGTAAGGTCGAAGTTATGTTTCAGTAACAAGCAAATTCAAGCAGTACCAGAAACACGATCATTTATTTCTTAGTCATGAACATAGCTTAAGGAATTAACTCTGCCTCAGTTTTTCTATACCCTGGGACCAAGGCTGAAGAAAATCAACTTCCAGAGGAGACATGGTACTTGCATGGAAGACATAAAAAGAGAGAATAGCAGAACAGTGCAGCGTGTTTAAGCTTTCTGCTCAGAGGTGGCACTTCTCGCACATGCTCACATTTCAGTGACTGAAGGAAGTCAAGCACGTGGCCAAGCTTGATGCCGATAGTGAGAGATATCCAGTCCTCCCATAAGAAGGGCCAGGAAGTATTTTTAACTTTAATGCAATGTGCTACAAATACACTTAAAAGCATATTGGCTACAGTGAGAAACTTGTAGATCTTATCGCATTTAACAAGCTTAGGCGAGAAGAGGGTTTTGAAGATATCTGAAACGTCAAAGATTAACTTGTGGGTGAAATAATGGAGTAACAGGCTCTCTTAGTTACTGTCCTTTTTCTGTGAAGGGGCACCATGACCAAGGCAACGCCTATAAAAAAGGAAAACATTTAATTGGCGGCTTGCTTACAGTTTTAGAGGATTGGTCAAGCCCCATGATCTTCATGGGGGAAGCAGACAGGTATGCGCTGAGAGCTTTACATCCTGATCCACAGGGATCAGCATCAGGGAGGTGGTCGGAGGGGGACTGGACCTGACAGCTCCTAATCCTTTCCAAATAGTCTCACTAACTGGGTACCAAGGTACCCATTCAAACATACGAGCCTATGGGATCATTCTCTTTCGAAGCAACACACAGACAAAGACAAGAGAGACCTTAAAGCTGAAAATGGAATAACGTAAATGAATGGCCTGCAGACAGGTGCCTGGACCTGGGAAGACGTGGGTGTCATCGGGAGTGACAAGGGTCTTGACCATGTCCTTAGAGAAGATGGGTCTAGAGTTAAATATTGTAAGATAAGCAGAAAGATTTTTAAGTAGGAAATGAAATTTGAACCAGACATTCAAAGAAAGGACACCAATAAAGAGTGTGATGATCTGGGGGCCATAGCATGGAGTAAGAGAAACATACGTGAGTAAGACAGAAGAGCAAAGTCTAGACACCCCTGCCATTTAGGTGTGGGTTAGTGACCTATGGAGAGATAAGTCTGAACATTTATTTTTAATTTTAAAACAACACATGTGACTAGTAGAAGGCTTTGGAAACCCAAGGATAACGCAGTGAGTCCACCTCTTCTTTCTCCCTTCAGGCATGTAAACATTCGTTCTTTGTGAAGGATCAGAGTTGAGTTTGAAGACTACCTTTGATGAAGGATTTTCTGCCTGGCTGAGAAGCGGAAATGGGAGGCTTACTGGGAAGGGGAGGAGTCCTCCAGGCTGAGCCACGTTCTCTTAGCTTTCCACACGTCTGATAGAGAAGAGCTCTCACAAACATACAACAAACACGTAGCTTCTCAGCAGCAGGAACGTTTCTCTAACTCTATCATTTATTTTCCAAAGACACCCAAGAGCATCTTCCCACGCTCTGTAATGAGCCCTGATGAAGCTGCTGAGAGCACACTGGGTAGGTGAAGTGGAGGGCAACAGAAGCCCTAAAGAGCTCTGGCCAGCTCATGCCTTGAAGGGAAAAAAATGTTGGAAGTATTTACAAGAAGTAATGTCTCCTGGAACATCATTATTTAAGCTCCCATCAACAACCTCTCCGCACTGAAGTGCCACTTCTCAAAAAACATGTTTCTCCTGGCCTCCGTGGTGATGAGACGGAGTTCTTACTACATAGAATTGGTCTGCTAGAAACCCACTCCACGCAGGAGGGCAGGAGGGAGTGGCGAGGTAGTGGGTAAAGGCTTAAGATGTGTTGAAAGCTTTTAATTGCAATAACACACACACACACACACACACACACACACACTGCCAAGAAGGTTCATCCAAATAGAGCTCTTGTGGTCTACAAACCGTGCTGGATTTAGCCCTGGTCTTGCTTGTTCCAGCCCATTTTTTGATTGATAGGACCACATGCCTTTTCCTAAGGCTTCTGGGAGTTTGGTTAGACTGTTCAGTTCTTAGGACCTGCTTCATTCCAAATTTCGGTGCCAAAAATGGGTTAAAGTCACCTTGAAATTAACTTGGAGGGAGCCTGACTCAGCAAGTTAACATTTCTTTCAGAGTCTTTTTAACAACACCTACTCACATTTCAGTCTTCTTCGGTGAATAGGGCCATTGTGTCCACAGCCTAAACAGGAGGGAACCTGGAGCGGGGCTGAGGCTCAGGTCTTATGTGTAGCGTTTGAGTCTTGCTGGACACTTTTCTTAACTGTAACCAACACACATCTTTAGCCCTTTTGAGAACAAGGAGAGAGGATCCAGGAGATAGGTCTTGGATGTATTAACGGATATTGAGACAAAGAGCTGCACAAGCCAGAACTATAAATGGACTTGTAGTTTGGAATATTGCAAATACTTTCACCCCAGAGGAAGAAACTCCACACTGGGTGTTTTTGAGAAGATGTACTTCTGTAGTTGCTCAGTCTGTAGCAGGATCAGTAGTCATGAGAATGTGTGCAAACATTTGCAACAACCTGTGCGCTGTGGGTGGTATATGGTTGGACCTAGCTCCTCCACTGACCTGATGAAGAGCAGGAGTAAAGACAGACAATGAGTCTGTCATCACAACTTTCATTCCTCAGATGGGCCCTTTAAACTACCCCTGCGGACCAGGCCAGTCCACACAGCAGTTTGCCTCGCTCTTGTCTGCACACACACAAAATAAGTACTAAGTAAATGGCAGGCAATCTGTTCATCTGGACCCCAAACTCACTTGATGGAGGTATTGATTCTGATTTGTTGGACTTTGCTGCATTCTAACTAGACATCTGTCTAAGTCCATGGGGGCAGGCTTACATTGTTTGTCTTTCTCTTGAGCTCTGGGATTTTGATGTTGAACACCTTCTCTTGGCTAAATTTCCATTATTTTTCTGCGAACCTTCTCAATGCATTAATGTGCCAGTTTTTGTCTCTGTATTCTGCGTTCTTCTGATCCTACTCTGGAGACCTCCAGGTTCCCTTCCCTTCTCTTTACAGTAGATGTCCTTCTCATTGCTAGGGCTGAAAGCAACATTAGAACCATGTTTAGCCACCCGTTTTGGTCTTTTGAGCACCCTGGGCCCATCCCTAGCCTTAGCTGGGCTCTGTGAGTGGAACTGATTTCAGATTCCTTTTAGTCCTGACCTGACCCATCTGCCTGCATCGTTGCCTCCTGGACTTGTCCCAAACCATGATCTGTACGCTTCTGAGTGTGACTTTCACATCCACTTTGGCATGCCTCGGTCTCTGTAAGTTATAAAAGTGAACCTATATGAATGAGTTTAAGAACACATAGGAAGATGCATTCTGTTCTGGTTCAGATTTCCCCCAAAGACATTCAACATCCCAAAAGATACAATGTGAAAAGCGCTCTGGAGGGATCTGGTGTATTTGTCTTATTGAACAGAACAGGCCACAGAGGCTGAGCCTCAGGCCCAAGAGTAGGCTAAGGGTACAGCCACACCAAACCCAGATTACTGAACTGGGGACGGGATTGGTCCTCCTCTAAGATCACAGATGAAAGCTTGGGAATTCCTTCGCTGTGCTTCTGTTTTTTGCAGACCGATCTTTCTGCCTACTTGCCCCTCAGCCATCATTGTTTCATGCTCTTGCATGGCTTCCCTTCCCTGGGTTGCTGTTGCTTCTTTTCTCATTCCCAGGGTGTGGGAGTTGAAATGGAGATGAGATTTAAGTAAGGGAAGAAGTGGAACCATCTAGAAGTCACATACTGCTTAGTGTTCAAATTGGGATGGATGCATTTTTCCCCTGAAGCATTCATTATTTTCTTGTGAAAAGTTTCAGAATCATTTCATTTAGCTGAAATTCTTAATTCTGGAGAGAGCTCTCATATTTTCATTTTGTAGTAGGTTCTGGAAACCATGAAACCTGCTTTATCTTCCTCCTATATCAATCCCTTCCTTCCTTCTTTCCACCCTCTCCCTCCCTCCCTCCTTCTTGTCTATTTCAGTCATTTTAGTGGAAACAAAGCAGTATTTCATTATGATTTCAATTTTCATTTTCCCAATGGTGTTGGACATCTTTTCATTTACTCTTTGGGTATTGGATAACTTCCTAAGAGGAATGTCTATCTAGATTCTTTTAGCCTTTTTGGATTGTCTTTTTTAATTTTTAGCTGTAGGAGTTCATTATATATTCCAGGTATAAATTTTTTATGAGATATATAATTTATAACCCAGGTCGTGAACTGTCTGGGGTTTTTGGTTTTGTTTTATTTTGTTTTTTGTTTTTGTTGTTGTTGTTTTGTTTCACTTTGTCTTGTTTTGTTTGGCGTGGTGTTTTTTGAGGGACTGTCTTGAGGTACAAGATAAATGTGAATGAATCTTATTTATCAGATTTTTATCACCATTTATAGGTTTTCCGTCATATTTGGGAAGACATTGCCTAACCCCAAATCACGAGGATATCCCCTGTATTTTCTTCTAAGGGCTTCATAATTTTAATTCTGTTTAAGTTTGTGAAAAATTTTGAGCTTAAAAAATATGTTTAGTATGAGGTAGTCTTTTCCCACTGACTTTTCAAATAAAAAAAATCTTTGCCCAAAAATGAACATAACTGTTAGAGTTTATTCTTAGATTCTCCTTTATATTCCACTTAAACACACGTATGTGTGTCTTTATGCAAGAATAGCATTGTTATGCATGAGACGTGGCTTTGCAGTTGGTTTTAAGAGCAGTATGTGAAGTCTTCCAACTTTGTTCTTTTAGGGTTGTTTTGGCTGTTTTGAGTTTTCATCTAAATTGAATAGAACATGCTTGTCAATCTAAACAAACTAAAAACCCAATCAGAATTTGAATAGGGGTTGTATTGAATTTGAAGATCAATTGGGAAGATATCTTAATAAATCTTCTGATCCATGAACATAGGCTACCTTTCCATTTCTTTCAAATTCCCATCAAGAATATTTCGTAGTTTTCATTGTCCTAATCTTGTGTTTTCTGTGTTAAATATGCCTCCATATTTTATTCTTCTGTTGTTGTGAGTGAAATTGCTTTCCTGATTACATTTTCCCAGTTACAGAATGTAAGTGATCTAGTATGCATGTTGTATGTCTTGCTATCTTCATGAATTTTTAAATTAATTCAGATATTCTTATAGATTTCTTAGCATTTTTTGCTACAAGAACACATTTCCTACAAATAAAGCAGGCACTGCTTCCTCTTTCGTCTTGGTCATTATTAGCATTTGAGGAGCTGTGTGGGATACTTACAGAGGCTAGAACTTAACTCTAGAGAAGACAAGCAGCTTGTCTGATATCAATAGCCAGGGTGTGAGTACATCACGGCTGGGACAGAGGTCTCCACAACCCTCTTTGTTGCTTTGTATTTTTACCGTGCCACTTCCAGTGGGGAGAGACATTCTCAGAAGACAATGGACACTCTATGTTCTCCAGCATTCTGATTGTCTTCCTTTGTTACAAGAAGACAGCTTCAGTCAAGCAGGGCACAGAATGTGCATTTCCAGAATGTATACTACACTCTGTGCCATGCTAAGTACTATGCACATTCAAACATAGACTTCACAGGAATCATCCTCACCTTGTAGATGAAGAGACCTCAGCCCTGAGATACAAGTAACTTGTTCATGATCACAGAGCCTGTAAGTCAACGGTTCTCAGCTGAGGGTCGTGACCCCTTTGGTGGTTGAATGACCCTTTCACGGGGATTGCCTGAGACTGTCTGCATATCAGATATTTACACTACAATCCATAACAGTAGAAAAATTACAGTTATGAAATAGCAACAAAAATAATGTTATATTTGGGGGTGACCACAACATGAGGAACTGTATTAAAGAGTCGCAGCACTAGGAAGTTTGAGAACCACTGCTGCAAGTGGAAACATCGTAGGCACGAAATCCTATTCTCCTTTCATGACATCACGCCCCTCTTCTTTCCTGGTTCCAAGGACAGGGTTTGCAGGGCAACACTGCCCTAAGCATTTATCCCTCAGACAGAGATCTTGTAGCTGCCGTGTGTGCATGGCATCTGCCTGTCCACACAGGCGTCCACAGTTCGAGAGCCACTGCTTTTCCAAGCTTCCTCCAGACTAAGCAACCTCACGGCTCCCTACATTTTAAACCCTCCTTTGTGCGTCTCAATGGACAATGTGAACAATAAGCGTGGCTGGTGTTGAGTATAAAAGAAAGGATTCAACCTCAGACACTTGGCTACTTATTCCAAATGGCCACGGCTGACCAATTGTGAAAATGTTCTAAACAGGCCTCTTTTGATCATCCACATCTGGGACACTGACCCAGGTCACCAAGACGCACGTTAGGCTAGCTGCTTCTAGTGACACTTGATCATGGGGACATGGGCTGGCACACTGTCTTAGTCAGGGCAGCGCTGGGCTCACCCTACTTCCTACTCAGCAGACCTCAGGCTCCCTGACACTTTCTAGAAGCTCAATAAATGCCTCTTTGCTTTAAAAACTATATACTCATTTATTTTCTTATTTGTTTGGTGTGTGAGTGAGTGTGTGTATTTGAGTGTGAATGCATGTGAGTATGTATGTGTGTGTATGTACATATATGTGTGTGTGTGTGTACTGTATGTGTGTATGTACATATATGTGTGTACGTATGCATGTGTGCATGTGTGAGTGTGTGTGTATTTACCTGTGTGTGAATGCATATGTGTATGTATATGTGTGTATGTATGTGTATGTATATATGTATTTGTGTGTATACATGTGTGTGTATATATATATGTGGGGTGTGCATGTGGTGTGCATGTATATGTATGTGTGGTGTGTGTATGTACATGTGTGTATATATATGTGTGTGTGGTGTGCATGTGTGTGTATGTATGTGTATATACATGTGTGTATGTGTATATGTGTGTATATGTATATGTGTGTGTATTTATCTGTGTGTGAATGTATATGTGTATGTATATGTGTGTGTGTGTGTGTATGTGTATGTGTGCATATATTTGTGTGCATACGTGTGTGTATATATATGGGGGTGTGCATGTGTGTGTATGTATATGTGTGTGTGGTATCTGAATGTACATGTGTGTATACATGTGTGTGTATGGTGTGTGCATGTGTGTGTATGTATGTGTGTGCATACATGTGTGTGTATGTATATGTGTGTGTATACATGTGTGTGTGTGTGTATACATGTGTGTGTAGGTCATCAGTCAATTTTTCCCTTCCACTATGTGGATTCTGGTGCTTGAACTCAGGTCTTCAGACTTGTGGCACGTTTTACCAGCTGTGCCATCTTCCCCATTCCCTTTGCCTTTATTTCAAAGTCCTTTATAACTGCTTTACCCCAGACAGACAGTTTCTTTTTAGCTGTTCTGTTCCCCACGCCTAATAGAAAGAAAGCTCTTGCTGCCCATCTATCATGGTGATGATTTTAGTCTTACAGGAGAACTAACTCCAAAAGAATGTGGCAGGCGGCCACCTCAGACCCAGCTGTATGACCCTCTGCCCTCTTCTCCCCACTGCGAGCCACGCTCACCCCTTGACACACTCTGGGGTCTCAAAGTGGGAATGGACATCATTGTTTTCCAAACCCTTTTGAGTGTTACAATTTCCACAGTTTGCCTTTATAGAAAATTCTAGAGTGGTGAGTAGCCCAACCCTCTGGAGCTTTGAAACAACTCTTACATATCACCCAAGGGATTTTTCACCTTGGGAGTTCAAGCCATTTGTAACCCAGAGTCTGGGAAAGTCCGCAGAAATAGCAGTTCCCTGAGGCGACGCGGTGTGCGGTAGAAGATAACCTGTGTTAGCTCAGCTTCTACTTCCAGGTGGTTCGTGGTCAGGAGGAGAGTATGAAATTTTTAATAACATGAAATAAAAAGCCAATACTTCTGCCAAAACAAGATTGCCTCATGTTTTGCTTAGCCATGTTTTATATTCTCTCAGTTGACTGCCAAATCCAGCCTCTCATTTCCTCCTATCCCTCTGTATTTACATTCACGTGCCAATCTTGGCCTTCAAACTGGTTGCCTCTTCGCCCCTTGAAGTTCTTGTGAAGATAGCCATAATGGACTAGAAGCAGGAGACACAGGTTATAGTCTGAGCTATAGAGATATGCAAATTTTGTTTTCTTTAAAAAAAAAAAAAGACACTTCAGATGCATCTTTGCTTCCTAAGCCAGTGACAGGGTCGAAATACAGGAGTACATTTAAGGGCTACTGCCAAGGTCCTTTTCACTTGATCCTTTCTGGTCTGTTTCCTTCTAGAAACTTCTGACTTTTGCTCATGCCACAAAAAGGTTACTATGCGGTCCTGTGGATATACCCCTCTTCCTGTCTGTCACAACTACATGAGCAGGACAGTCAACACAGAAATCCCCATGGCTGGACAGCTACTTTTCAAGACATAAATTTGGTTTGAGTGCACCTTCTTCTACTTAAAACTCAAAGTTGTAATTTAAGAAAAGAGGGGAATTGGCCTGCCTTGAGGTAGGATTTGTGGGGTTGGAAACCTAGGAGCAGAAATTTTTATTTTAAAATCATGTTCTTCATGATCAATTTCCCTGAAGAACAGTTGAATTCTGTTTTGGGAAATGTCAAATAGCCTTCAACACCACCAACCCCAGTTCACCGTAGAGTAACCTCTGCTTAGAATCATGGCTGTGGAGCGAGGGCCAATGGGAGAAGGAGCCCTCGATGTGCACACTCTTATAGCAACTTGGACCTACTTCCCCAGCTCAGCAGAGCTAACTATTCCATTCCAAGTCTCAGCCCTTAAGCTGCACCACCTGAGACCCAATGGGGATCCTGGTGGAACACAAACGGAAAGTTCGGGAAATTAGTTTTGAAAGAGTGGCAAATGCATCCACTTACTCTCTTACCTGTTATCTTGCTCCCTAGAATCTTCCTGTTTCTCTTCAGTCTGAAGGGGCTGTGTCCACAAGGCTGACCTCTGTGTAGAAATCAGAGCCCCTCCACAACATAAAGACACACGGAAAAGGCAAAACATTGCTTTATTTACTGCCCAGGAGATTAACATTTAACTTCACAGCGGTGGACTTAGGGAATCTCTATTTTATAATACTCTCCCACCTATATAATTACCGATGTTTTCTTCTATTTTCTTTTGCTCATCAGAACCGCTTTTCCTTCAAGCCAGATGGTCCCTAAATTTTCAGCCATCAGCGGCAATTGGAGTTAGTGTTCTTTCCATATTTTTGTTTGAGGTTTAAAAGATTTTATTTATTAGTGTGTGTGTGTATGTGTGAGTGTGTGTGTGTGTGTGTGTGTGTGTGTGTGTGTGTGTGTGTATACGCCATGTCCCGGGTGCAAAGGGCTGAGGATAAATTTGTGGAATCAGTTTTCTCTTCCCACTTTTATGTAGGCTTCAGGGACAAACTTTAGGTTTCCAGGCTGGAGCTACAATCGTCTTTACCCATGGAGCCATCTTGGTGGTCCTTATTTGAGTTTTTTGGAGACATGGCCTCACTCAGTGTCCTAGTCTGGCTTCAAACTCATGGCCATGCCTCGCTTGAGCCTCCTGAGTGCTGGCGTTATAGGCATGCACCACTCCACCTGGCATGGCAGCACCTTTCCCATGCAGATCCTTCTAAACTCGCTTTACCTCTCTCGTGAGATTGGCGTCTGTGCGCCCAAGGCAGTTATCCCCAATAACCTCAGCTAACAGACGGGTGCGACAGATACAAGCTCAGGGTGACAGCTTCCAGCCTGTGCTGCCCCAGGGACACTTCTGCTGGCCTGGTTCCCAGAACTTTAAATAGATCTGAGGGTGGAGTGTGTGTGTGTGAAAATGGTGAAGAAATTACCTTCCTAGTTTAAAACACAAACCTAGGACAATATTTGATCTCACGAAGTAGAATTGGGTTGATATTTTAAGAAAATGTTTGCTTTTCAAGTCTTGAAATTTACCCCACAGAAGCTAACCTCAGATAATATTTTCTTAAGGAAACACCATTAGGAAAGGCTTAAGACACAATGTCAACCAAGGCCCAGCTTCCAGAATTGAAACATAAATACGCGCATGAAAACAAAAGACCACTGGCTTTGCTCCACCAGGGGACCGCGTAACATTCTTTCCTGATATGATGTCTGTGGGTGCGGCTCCTTTAAAGATAGAATAACTGATCTGTAACAAGGTATCCCTGCTCCTGTGAATGACTGATTCTAGCATCCAATAATCAGTTTTTATGAAAGAGTGAGAGCAGGAACTGTGACTTACTCAGCTTCGTACTCCAGCTTTGGACAAGCCCTGACCCGTCATTCACACATCCCTTCACTCATCCGTCAGTATTTTCAGAATGCTTGCTATGCCTGCATGGAGGGTGGGTACCACTCATTTATTCAAAAAACACCCATTGCCTCCCCTAGGTCAAGAAATATACTCTTCTAGGCCCCGTGTATACATATGAACCAAGCAAGGCCCTCACTGTTCCTGCTTTAAGACACTTTGGCTCCAGACAGCTACAGGGTCAGCTCTCTTCTCTCAAATCTCTGCTCGAAAATTCATCTCATCTCCGCATCGAGCTGTGGAAATGCTCTCTCTGCTGCCCCTCCCTTTCCCCACAGACACTTCCCTACTTGACACTTCAATTTTTGTCTTTAACATTTTATAAGATTATATGTTTCCTGAGGTTAAACACTCAGCACTGCTTGGTTCGTATATACACACAGGGCCTAGAAGAATAGATTTCTTGTCACAAAGCCAGAACGGCAAGGTCTAAGGATCTGGGACAGGCACAGCCTTGGGACAGTGGAAGGGCAGCCAAGAGTCTAAGCAGCTACAGCACAAAAGAATGCTGGGAAGAGTGGGAGGTGAAGTCTGAGAGGTAAGGAGGACGGTGGTCATGATAACGTGCTGCCCAGTCCACCTGCTATGGAGGAAGACTTGATTGGCAGTTATTGCTGATGCCCTCAGATCCACTAACTGATGCTGAAGGTACACGCCCTCCAGCCACTGGGCAAAGCAGAGATCTAGTCCTGACTCGTATCTCTGAAAAGGGACTGGCTTGAGGACGTCCTGGCTGACATTTCCTTACAGTTGCAAAGGTCCTTTCTACCCATCATCCCTCCCTTCTTTGCCTCTCTTCCACACAGATTTTAGATCTTCACAAATGGGAGGCAGTTCCTGTCCACTCTCGATTCCCCCCTTTATCTGTGGAGTATGATTCTTGTAGGCCTATGCTCTTGGTATCTTTTTCCTCAAAGGACTTAACCTAAGAAGAGGGCACAGCAGGCGGCTGAAGACTGAGTTTTGTTTTGAGTAAAAAGAATACCATGCACAGGCTCTAAGTAGAGTTGGGGGGGAGGGTATGGTAAAACTTTCACATTTTGAAGGTATCATTTGAGACTAACCATGAAGAACTCTACCTATGACTCAGTAATTCTAGCCCTGCTTTTCTTTTCAATGTTTTATTTACTTATTTAATATAAGTGTTGTCTGCATGTACACCTGTGTGCCAGAAGAGGGCATCAGACCCTATTATAGATGATTGTGAGCCACCATGTGGTTTCTGGGAATTGAACTCAGGACTTCTGGAAGCTAACAGCCAGTGCTCTTAACTGCTGAGCCATCTCTCCAGCCCCCTAGGTTTATTTTCTAAAGAAAATGATACTGTCTACATTGTCAACTGTTACACAATATGACATGAATTCACACAAGTTAACATGCTTTCTTATGTGTTCCTTAATGAGATTTTATACTCTTCTTTCCCAGAATCTTCTGCCCTTAGCAGTAACTCATGGGTCGCAGTCATGTAACGGTTGTAAGTCTGTCCACTTTCCTGACACCGTGGCTCGGTGTCTGTGCCAGTTAAGTGGCATGGCTATTTTTTCTCACTTCTTTCCTCTATTCTTCTCCCAAAAGTTCACAGCTTTCCCAACTCCAATAAAGTTATCCTTGAGTTTTAATATGCTAACTATATAATGAGTCATATACAAATGGGATTATGTCCTGAACCACCAACCACGCACCTATCCTACAGAAGAACATCTTGGTTTAGTAACCACATGCTTTGAATATCTTTGTTTGATTTTGTGATTGTGTGCCAGACAGGGAGCTCTGGCCTCAACTTTCTTCCCTGCATATCTGCAGTGTAGGACACTACATGTCACCAGCCTGGCGAAAGATCAAAATTTAATGTGAGGTTTCTAGTGAATGCACCATCAGGAAATTGAAAGTTAGTACACAAGCCATTGCTTGGTTGAGACCATCTCTGTCTCATCTTTGGAAGGAGAAGCAGGTGGATCTCTGTACATTATGATGATTGTGAACCCTGGTGGAGGCGCTGGGAACTGAACCTAGGTCCTCAGGAATAGCAGCCAGTGTTCTTAAGCACTGAGCCAATTATCCAGTGCCTGCCCTGGTCCTCTAATCCCAGGCTCTTTTCTTGTATAGCACAGCATATTTCCAGGTTTGGTGGTGGGGGTGCAGACTACCTTTGTTGGGAGAGAGACTCCTATACTTCAGCCCCAACCAGGAGCTCATCTCAATCTTCTCGGTCATCGCTGGACTTTCCATTTAGAGACTGCTAAGTTTCTGGACCCATGTTGACAACCTGTAGGCTTGCAGTCGAATGAGGGTTTTGCTCCCTCCCAGTTGTATGATAAAATGCTGTCCTCTAGAAGAGTTGGTGTAGATGAAACTTTTCTACCCTTCCCACCAGCTCCATAGAGGAATAAGAAGGAAGCAAGCAGGGAAGGTCTGCGTTCTCCATTTATGAAAATAGTTGCTGCCATTAAGTCAGTGACCATTACATGGTCATTTGCATGAACTGTACCTCTGACCGTAAGAGGAATAGCAATGTGCCGTAATATGGTTGTGCTGGTTAGTTCTTTGCCAGTTGACACAAGCTGAAGTTATTTGGGAAGAGAAACCTCAGTTGAGAAAATGCCTCCACTAGATTGCCTGCGGGCATCTCCGTAGGACGTTTTCTTTATTAACGATGGATGTGGGTGGGCCTAGCCCACAGTGAGACAGTGCCTTCCCTGGGCAGGTGGTCCTGGGTTGTACAAGAAAGCAGGCCAAACGAGCCATGAGGACCAAGCCAGTAAGCAGGTCAGCAGACTCCTCCATGGCTCTGCTTCAGATTCTGCATCTAGATCTCTGCCCTGACTTCTCTCAGTGATGGAGTGTGACCCGAAGATGTGAAGCAAAACAAACTCTCTTCCCCAAGTTGCTTTTGGTACATGTTTTATCACAGCAGTGGAAGCCCTCACTAAGACTAAGTCAGTGCACTGATTGGGGATTTTAGTTTGTTCAAGCATGGAGATGGGTGTGGGCTTGAGGATTTGCACACTTGGGACCAAAGATTCACTGATGGCCTCTGACAAAGCAAAGGAGAACTGAGGGGTTGTGAGGCTGGGACAGATTGGGGTGTGGTCAGGACCCCAACCTGAACACCATAGGGTGAGGAATGAGATGAGTCATGGAAATCACAAAGCCAGGGGAGGAGACTAGCAAGTAGATCCAGAGGTTTTGGAGCACATGCTGAGCCCAGTGGATTGATCTAGAGTCTTGAGTGATGGCCATGTGTTGCCCAGCAACGCTTTGGGTGGATCATTCATTTCCTGTCAGTACAGAGAAGCAATGGTTTCAGCTTCAGAGTCATCCTGGAATTGGAACAAAAAGGCAATAGAGTTAGCAAATGCATTAACTATATGTCCTTCTTTTGAAACAGAAAAAACTAGAAATCCTTCAAGGCGACCAGCAGGTAACTGGTGAAACCGGGGTACACTGTGGATGTCTCTCAGTGCAAGGCTTAGGCAGTTACATACTTCATGACATGGTCCAAATACCACATCTCCCCTTTCAGGTCTCCCAACTGTATAAATGCATAGAGCAGTAAAGTCTAGTGCATGGACTTCATTTTAAAATTAACATCTGAGGGCACAGAGGTGGAGCTCGGTGCTACGCAGGGAGGGTGCTTACACAGCACAATTGAAGTTTTGAGTGCAGCCTGCAGGTCTGCAAAAACTAGCATGGAATCCTTAAAGATACCTTGGGGCTTGAAATTAAGTATAAACTATTTCTAATCCTGGCTTTATTACTTCGTGATGGTGAAAAACAGAGCTTATGTCACCCAAGTCTTAGTTCCTTGGCATGTAAAATATCTGCTACAGACGGCTGTTATCAGATAATAAGGTCATTCTGGAAACCTCTCAGCACAGAGCTTGGCATGTCTCGAAAGTTGCCGCTGCCACCCGTTATTATTAGGTGCGTCACCGCCGCACGGCATCCCGCGTATCTCATTCTCTTGGAACATTACTTGAAACATTAGCATGCCATATGTTGTTTTGGAGATGATCACGATTTGGTTGATTCCCTATAATTATTTCCAAAAGAAGCATTTAGGGCAAGCTTTCGATCCAGGTGGAACTGGCTTCTTAGAGCAGTGGTTCTCAACCTTCCTAGTGCTGAGATCCTTTAAAACAGTTCCTCGTGTTGTGGTGACCCCCCCCCCAACAACAAAATTATTTTTGTTGCTACTTCATAACTGTAATTTTGCTACTGTTATGAATAGTAATGTAAATATCTGATATGCAGACGGTCTTAGGTGACCCCTGTGAAGAGGTTAGACCCCCAAAGGGTTTGCGATCCACAGGTTGAGAACCACACCTCAGATCATTCCCTTTAGTTATGTATCCACATACCTGACTCAGCTTTTCACTGGTGTGGCTGCTTCACATCTATTTTCTTCAGAGTTATGAGAACTATAATCTGCAGGGTCCTCTATAATGGGTGACCAGCACAGACCCTCATGACACCTTCACACCGTCTTGACATTTTCCACATGGTCCCTAGACGGCATTTTCCACACCTGTCTCGTGTCCAGCACTGTACTGTCAGACCCTCTGAAGCTGGGATCCCGCCACCTCCCCATCCTATGCTTTTTTCAGCACCTGACACCATGCTTTGACAATAGTAAATACTATAGCAATGGGCAAGCATCAAAGCAGAATGTCCCCAACGGCCTTCTTAACGTTGACTCTGCCTTTTGAGAACGAGTCCCAGGGGATTCACCTGCTGCCTTAGCAGAAAAACTCTAGGAACACGTTCAAATCTTCGGATTTCACTGCCCGAATCCTTTGGGAGAATAGTAAAAGCCTCCAGTGCGCATGTGGACAGAAGTCCTGCGCCATTCAGGTAAGGCCCCAGTGCCTTTAGAAACACCTTAAGAATTCAACCTTCTGCCCCCAGCACTTGCACTGTCTTAGGAAGAGTGAAAATGGGAACCTGTCTTGTCTACTACACCCCAGTGTGACTGGCATGCACTAATTAAGTCAGACGATTTCTAACACTGTTGAATATCTGTGCTTATAAATCTCATCTTACATTCTTTTCTCTTTTGTTGGCCATCCAGAGTTGAAATTATGAGACCCTAGGGTCCAATGAATACTTTTAAGGTCCTTGATAAACATCGCTGAGTCGCTCCTCCAGAAGGGAGCATCTATGTACATACTTCCAAAAAAAAAAGCCAATTTCACTACCTTCTTAGATTTTTTTATTTTCAAACCTATATCCTGAAAGGCCAAAGGTTAAAGTGAAATTACATTAACTTTTACTTAATCATTTTAACGTCATTAAGACCCCCACAGTCCTTCATTTGAGTAAGCCTTTGGTGGACACCGTGACTAGTGGGTAGAAGCCTTCTGGAGCTCAGACTCAAGTCAAGAATATGTGGTGCCCAGAATCCACAGTCATGAATGGGAACCAGCCACTTCCCATTTTCTCCAGTGCTCACTCTTGGTCCAAGTCACATGGCCTGATCCAGTCTCCCTGTGTCTATCCTAGCCCCTTCTCCATTCACCCCATACACAGTTGCCAGGGTTACTTTTCAGGCTGCTGGGTAGGCAGCTTGCTGTTTCTGCCAAGTCACCACCTTTACCGGGGTCTCCAGGAGAGGTATATAACTCAGCATGGACAAAAGCAGAGCTTCTCTTGTTGGTCAATTTCTCTCATGAGTAATAGAATAGGGTCCAGGAATGAGAAGTTTTCCAGCCCAAATATCCACCAACCCAAGAAGCCCCAGGAAGTATCTTTCTTGAAAGAAAGTCCTCTGACACATACACAGAACAAAATTGCATCTGTGTACTGACTCTGCATGAGGTCATCCCTGCTTCTCCCTCTCACAGGATTTCCCTTGTTTTTTACCCTGTCAGACTCTATTCCTTCTTGACCTTCAATGTACCAGGATCCCTTTTTTCCAAGGACATTTTTGCCCTACATGATTTCAGTGTGGCAGTCGCATGAGCATTTCAACACTGCCACTGAGTGTCATCCCCTGCCTTTTAAGACACCATCTCAGACATCTACACTCACACTTCAACTCTAACTCATTTTATTAAATGTGTATGGATATTTTGTCTGCATACAGTACCTACAGAGGCCAGAAGAGGGTATCAGATCCCCTGGAACTGCAGTTATAGATGCTTATGAGCCACCATGTGGGTGCTGGGGTTGAACCTGGGTCCTCTAGAAGAGCAGACAATGCTCTTAACCACTAAGCCATCTCTCCAGCCCCCTTCACACTCTCTTAACTTTTCTGCTTTGCTTTCTTCCCAACATTTCTCTGAATTTGTCTTTCCCACTAGTCTTATTATTAACTGTCATCTCAGCATCTTGCTGGTCTCTCTTGATTACTGCTTCACTCCAGAACCTCAGAATGCATCTATGACATGGATTGGATTGAAAAAAAAAATCAATGTGGGGCTGTGGAGATGGCTCCATTTATAAAGTGCTTGCTGTGCAAGCATGAGGACCTGAGTTTGACATTTTAACAAGAATCAGAAAACCTCAGCATGGATGGGCCAGATGACATCAAGGAGCTGTGGTCCATTTTTGCTGAGTATAACCATGTTTGACTCCTCCAACCCTAGTCCTTCAGTATTGAAGACAGGCACAGATGTGTTCATAAATAATGTCCAGCATAGTAGTTCCCTGCTGCTGGGGTGGCTCAGCGAGGAAGACAAGGAGGCATAATCATAGGTGCAAACCTTTCCAGACATCATTAGAGAGAACCACCATCATGGCCAGCATCATCCTCGACAGTGGAACCCTGAGCATCTGAGCTCAGGTGTTTTATTGATTCAGAACTCCTCAGGTATAGATCATAAGCAATTAAGCATCCCCCACAGAAATCCAACACCTGCAGATAATACAAAATGCCAAAGTCTATGCATCCTTTTTTCCAACAGTGCACAAAAACAATTATTTTAAACACAACTAAAAATAAACTTCCACAACATTTCCCCTTTTCTGTATTAAAAAAAAAAGTGTTTTACCTTTACAATACAATTTAACACTACACCAGCAAAACCATTTACAAGAGGAACAATCATGAGGCTTCTAATGCACATGACCAAATGATACCAAACATCCATCAAGATTTTCACGTCTTTGGACAGCAGCCAAGCATTATCAATATCCAGTTATCTAGAATTCACTCCTGGTTTTCTGGGCTCCTCCAAAGGGCTCGGGTCACTTCTCTGGCTCTGCCTCTGCAGCACACACAGTTTGTCCTCCAGGCCCCAGCTGGCTCCACTCCACTGCTGCTGCTGTTCTTGATGGTCATCCCATGGTACTGGCATCTCAAAAACTGCTGGGGTCCCTTGCTGCAACTGGGCTACACTTTCACCAATAGCCTCTTAGGCTCTCTTCATGGTGTCAAGCCTCAATTTCTTTTCATGACCCCTTCAATCTGGGCCTTCAACTGCCACTGTGGCTGTACCTTCACTAATAGCCTCTCCTGGGCTCTCTTCATGGTGCCAAACCTCAACTTATTTGCATGACCCCTTCAATATGGGCCTTCAACTACTACTGCGGTTGTACTTTTACCAATAGCTTCTCCTGGGCTCTCATAGTGCCAAGCCTCCACTGCTCTCCATGACCCCTCTATGCCTTCAAAACCAGTAACACCTGGGTGACTCTTACAGTACCAAGTTCAGCTACCAGCATGAGATACAACTTTGGTCAGTTCTGGAAGACAGCTTCTGTGTGCTGACTCTGAGGAGACACTTTTCAGATTTTAAGATAGAGTCTGGTTTCCTGGAAAAAATAACTAGTCCCTTTGTTTGTAGTAAAGGTCTCCTCATGGGTGGAGTTCTCATCACCATCACCAGTATCTGGACAGCTTGTCTTTCTCTTAGTCAGGTTTGCAGAAAAAAAGAAATGGTCAGTTTAACTAAGCTGCTTTTTGGCTCCAAGCCATGGCTTCCACAACAGGGGGTCCTGGGTCAGTGGGAAGAATCTCCAGTTGAAACATTCTGGTGATTTGGTGTTCGTTCTCACCACTGCTACGGGGAAACATATACCCTTTTTCATAGACCTTACACACAACATCTCCAACTTCATACACATACAACACAGCTATCGGAAAACTCAGTTTGTGAAACAGTACACTACCACCAGTGGTGGGAGGGAACATTGGCTCCATGATTAGGAAAAGCAGTAAGAACCTTGCTTTTTCCTACTCCCAGTTGAATTCTTTATCTCTAAGGGCCTCCATTCTGTGGCTCTCACTTTTGAGCCCTCTTTCTCACTTAATTTTCTCCTCATAGAGGTTTATTTCCCTTTCTCTTTCTCCTCTTTCTTCAGGAGTCTTCAATTAATACCTTCATCTCTATCCTCTGGTAGCTTCCCTGAGCATACTTTACTGGACTCTGTGAAGTCTGGAGTTTCTTTCTCTTCTTCCTTGTCTTTACATTGGATTAGCTGGCGTGATGACCTGCCTGACTTTGGGCACCATTCATCGTAGTTCACTGCTGCTGCTGCTGCTGCTGCTGCTGCTGCTGCTGCTGCTGCTGGGGCAGCTCAGCGAGGAAGACAAGGAGACATAATCATAGGTGCAAACCTTTCCAGATCTCTTCAGAGGGAACCACCGTATGGCAAGCACCATACTCAATTGACAGTGGAACCCTGAGCATCTGAGCTCAGGTATTTTATTGATTCAGAACTCCTCAGGTACAGGTCAAATGCAATCACACATCCCCCACATAAATCCAACACCTACAGACAATACAAAATGCCAAGGCCTATGCATCCCTTTTCCCAACAGTGCACAAAACCAATTATTTTAAACACAATTAAAAAAAAAAGTCCACAACAGTCCAGCATTTTATTTAGGAAAATATTGCAGTATGTGGAGAAAGGCATGTGAAACCAGAGCAGAATGGTGTGTGCTGCAATTGTCATTGCATAAGATGGATCTGGGAGCTAAGGGTGAGGAGCAGGACTGCACCCTGCCAGGGCTCACCTCCCTACATCCTATTTCTGCTATTCTCTCCTGTTATCTTCCTTGATGCGGCTTGAGCTTTGCCTTCCAGGGAATGTGTCTACTGGGACCATTTCTTCCCAGATTGGCTACCAAAAGGAGTTTCAGCATGAGTAATGCACAATCAGGGCTCTACCCCACCCAGTCTAGATACTAGAGCAACTGTTGCTGCGGCAACAGGTGGCCATCTTCCTTGGACCAGTTTAAAAGAGATTCCCACACTTTGCCCTTTACCTCAACCAGAAAAGTCAGGTCCTATCAGCCACTGGTACATCACACCATTTGGGGTGTGAGAAGAATTTCTCAAGAAGCAGTAGGAGGTACTTCTAGAACAGTGGGTCTCAATCTGTGGGTCACAACCCTTTGGAGGTCGAACAACCTTTTAACAGGGGTCACCTAAAACTCTCTGCATATCATATATTTACATTACGATGCATAACAGTAGTAAAATCACAGTTATGAAATAGCAATGAAAATAATCTTGTGGTTGGGGAACCACCAAAACATGAGAAACTGTAGTAAAAGCTCAAAGCATTAGGAAGTTTGAGAGCCGCTGATCTAGAGGGAGAAACAGTGTTAGAGACCAGTGCCCACTTACAGTGACCCTACAAGGTGGAGTAAAGAGAAATCTCTGACCTAACCAAGAAGAGACATGAAAACAAGGAAGGAAAGAGGAGATGGGTAAAAGATGATAGCATACACATAAGACGTACAGATCCTGGAAAGAAAGTGAAACGACGAGGGTGGTGTTGGATTGAGAGAACGACACGGAAAGATGACAAATCTCAGCACTGTCCAAGGTGGCCTCCAGGTGCTGTCTGTGTTAGTAGATGGTTAATAGAGTCCCGAGCAGATCTCAGAATGCCATGGCTATGGCGGGATGCTCAAGAGAGGTGATGAAAAACCTGACTGCAGGGCTGGCAATGTGCATGCTATCAAAGAGAGTGGTGAAGATTATTTTTACTACCAGTAGAGGGCAGTATCAGGTCAGGCATGTCTCCTGTCTTAAGCAGATGCTTTCTCTGCTCTGCTGAGCCCTTGGTCAAGTACTGAGTCTAGCTGGCACCTCCTTGCAATCTTCTAACTTCATTGGTTTGTCTACGGTAAAATGTGGGTTGTGGGCAGTTATGATTCTTTTTCTTCAGGGAGATTGGAAAGTAAACATCATGGAAAAAACACACTGCTCATCACTGTCCCTTCCTAGATACCATTAAAAGTGCATACTAACTCAATATCCTCAGTAAGGCAGTCTTTTAATGGGGATGTAGATACGAATACGTTTTTGCCGATGTCACGTGTTACCCCAGGCACACGCCAGTCATCATTTAACCTTGATAGAAGGCATGATGATATCCATTTTCAAATAAGGAATCGGGGCTAAGGGTGTAGAGTCATTACTTGTGCAGAGCCCTGGGTTTCTCAGTACTTAAAAAAAAAAAAAAAAGATAAAGAAAAGGAAAAGGAAAAGGAAAGAAAAAACTCCCAGATGGAAAAACTGAAGCCTGTCAAAGCTCAGTGGGTTGGGTGAGATGCCAGGGCTAGTATGTAGCATGGAGAAAATTTCAGTTTTTTCTGCTGGCCTCCAAAAGTATTGTGGGGTCACAGCCTACTCATAGATCCTGAATTCCTATTCTTGGACTTCCTGGTGCTGCCTTAGCTAGCTTAAAACTAAACAACAGAAACCACCACCACTACACACACACACACACACACACACATAAAATAAAAATACTTAAACATTCTTTTAAAATATGTAGAGTACAACAATCTGGGTGATAGTTTAAGTTCTATATGTTTTTATTTTTAAAAATATCATAAGTCTAATGATCTGAAGACTTGTTTTGATGATCCAGGGCCAATGTCCCCCTAAACTCACCTCTGAGGAGGTGATATTAGTAGGCAGAGACTTTGGGGTGATTAGGTGAGGGAGGCAAAGCCCTCATAGATGATTGGAGTAGCGAAGAAAGAAGGAAAAGACCCAAGAGAGCCCTCCAGCCCTTCCTCTGTGTGAGGCTGAAGTGGGAAGATTCTGGAGTGCCCATCCTCACACGTCCTGATTCTGCTGCCCTCAATCTTAGATTTCTCAGCCGCTGTGTCTATGAGAAATACATTTCTGTCATTTAATTAACAACAAACAACACTTCTCTTCCACTTGCTTCTCTCTGTAAAAGGGGGCGAGGGTTGGGCTGATTGCTTGGTTCACAACGTTTAACTAAAGTTGTTACTGCTTCACACTCCCAAGGCTGGTTTTGATCATTCCCAATCAATCTCTAGTATGAAAGGTTACCCGGGTGGTGACTTGGATCTGACCATCCTTTTTGAGATCGTCCATGCATCGATTAAAAGTTTAACTGGAGAACATAGACCTGACTGTGCCTTCTGCATTCATTAAACTCCTCATCCTTACTACTGACTCCTGCCTAGGCCAGGCAGCTAGACAGCTCAGCGTGGCACGAGGACTCCTGTCCGAGGGAAGAAGGAGAATGGAAGAGAGGGAGCCTACTGCCTACATCAGCGGTTCTCAACCTGTGGGTCTTGAGCCCATTGGGGGTCAAACAACCTTCACAGGGGTCACCTAAGACCCCTATGTATCAGATATTTACATTACAATTCATAACAGCAGCAAAATTGCAGTTAGGAAGTAGCAAGGAAAATAATTTTATGGTTAGTGGTCAGCACAACACGAGGAACTGGATTAAAGGGCCACAGCGTTAGGGAGATTGAGAACCACTGACCTACACTCAGGCAGTGTTAAAGAGACAGGAGCTTGGTGTCTATGAGTCTCATGTCACCGTCTCCGTAAGTCTGAGGAACCCGAAGTCTCTGGGGAAGACAGAGTAGTCAAGCCATAAGAGAGAAAGCTTGACAGTTGATCACAGGGGAAGGCTGAGGCGGGGCTTCAGGGTACAGTTGCTGGCTGAATTCCAGCTATGGAAGGGGACATGATCAGAATAAACTAGTTCTCCTTCCAAATCCCTCACTGCTCTTGGAAAAGGAACCCAAAGATCCAAAGGAACCCTTTTTCACTGGTAATGAACTCAGCCGGTTTTCAAGTTTGCACAGAGATTGCAGTCGATTTTATCTTCTGGAAATTTCTTACAGCTTTTTTTTTTTTCCTGCCCTGGGGGATTGAACCCAGGTCTTTGTCACTGAGCCCCATCTCCAGACCTCCTCTGAGCTTCGATAAAAACAAACTTTCCAAAAGTAAAAGTTCCCTAAGCAGAAGTCCAAGACTTTCAACTTTCTCTTTATGCAAAAAAATAATTATTTTTATTCCATGTTTTCACGGATAGGGAATTCCTTGAAGCTAGTAGGCTCTGAAGAACCAAAAACAGTGATCCCTACCCTGCTCCTCCCCGTGTCTGGGGACCTTAAAACTATGAGTGTGAATGTCTCCAGCAAAAAATCTCTGCCCCTTTTAACATTTTGGGTTATTTTTATTGCAGTCCTTGCGCTTCACACTATAATCAAAGCTTGCTATCTCCAGCTCTCTCGGTCTTGCAATATTTGTGACTCACCCTGATCACGACCCTGTCTAGCACATACATCAGTAGTCGCTTTTAAAGATGTGCAAACTATGAGCTTCTTCCTTCAACTGAACCTTGCATGTTTTATTTGAAACCACTCCTTTACTGTACTAAAAGCTATCTTTGAAAAAGTTAAGAAAGTAGGGTATAATTCCCTACTTTGATGCACAAGGGAAATTTCAACTTGTAAGTTAAGTGCTTGGAGCCATGAGTGGTTAATTCTGCTACATGTCTTGGCTGAAAGGAAGTTGTTTGAAAGATCACGAACCTAAATCGAGTCTAACTTAATCCTTAGACTCCCAAATGCTCAAGGATGTGTGCTAAGAGGTCTGTGATGTGTGGAAATCTGACTTACATAACATAACCTTAAGCTGCCTGACTTAGAATTAGAGATATAAAGATACTTCTTGGAGCCACGTCCATTTGAGGGGACATGTATATATGACCAGTGTCGAAAATGCATTAACCTGAGACCCTGGATGGCAGGGCTTTGGGAGCCTCTCTTTTCATAGTTGGACTCTTTCCAGTTGGAAAGGAAAGCTGAAGTCATAGATTCCTTTGTCAGCCAGTATCCCACTCTTAAGAGATGCTTGCAAGGATGTCGTGGAAGGCAGTTGGTTGTAAGAAATGACGATCCATCTGGCATCCTGGAGGAGTTCTGTGTGTCTCCATGTGGGCATCTTGGTGTCTGAGACAATTGCCTTGAAAATGGCCGAGGCTTGGAGGACTTGGCTGGGGATAGGTTTTGATGCTGGCAAGCACTTGAATGTTGAGCCATTGTGAGCCTTTGTTTTCCCACCTGAAAATGTCAGAAGTGTAACTGTGTCTGAGAGCTATGCTGACATCACAAGGCAAAAGTACTTAGAATGAGACACGTTCAGGTGGCCAGGGACTGGTAATTAAGGCTCTTTTTAATACGGTAGGTGTTTGCTCTACCCAGCAAACACCTGACAAGTGCTCCCCCCTACACACACACCTCCGTTCTGTAATAAACTTCAAGCCTCCAGAGTCTCCCTCCCGCCTCTGATCCAACATGCTCATTTTGTGGACGTCAACCCTAGTCCTCACACTCTGGCCTGATGTGCTCCCTTGAATTCATCCAGTGATGGAGAGCTGTAGTTTCTCAGGTTACCTAAAAGTAGCCACAAAAAGAACATGACATGACACACACTATTTTTTTTTTTTGTGGGCTCATTAAATGTGATTATACGTGAAGACCTCCAGTGGACGCCGGTAATAATGAATGATTATGAATACTATGCTACTTTCTAGTAAGTCTAGAAGTCTAGTCTAGTAGTCTAGTAAGGCTTAGAAAGTACAGTTTATGAACTAGACACAGGAAGAGATTAACAACCACACCTAATAAGAAAGAGCAACTATAATGATCTGCTGCAATACAAGTTCCATTGCGTGTCTCTCTCTCTTTCTCTCTCTCTCCCTCTTTCTCTCTGTCTTGCTCTTTCTCGTTGTATTGTACTCACCTTCTTCACTGATCCCAAGGAAGCCTTCTGAATGGGTGCCCGAGGAAATCTTACACCCACATGCTCTACCCCACTCTATCAACTCCGTTCAGTGTTTCCATGCTGGATGCATTACCTCCTTGTTAGTTACTTAGTAGCCGTGTTATGGATCTGCTTTCTCAGTATCACAGTGCTTGTATAAGAGTAATCCTTAGAACGGTGTGTGACTTAAAGCTCATATACTGTTTATTTCTAGAATTTTCCTTGTAACATTGTTATTAGGCCGCAGTGGATCTTGGGTAGCTGAAACTGAGAAAAACAAAACCCCGTACAAAGGAGGACACCTCTATTGCGTGCTTGCTCATACACTGTGGATCAAGTGTTAGGAGATCCTAGAGAAGAGGGCCACCTGAGGTCCATTCTGCTTCTGTCTGAGATATGCCCAGTGGTACCCTAAGAATTTACAAGTCCGTGTTCAGGGGGCACACAGCTCGTGTGGTCTCTGATAGTTAAGGACACCTGCAAAAGCAATCTATGTAAGTTCCTTTAAAAAGTTCCATGTGAGGGACCTCATCCTCTACGGCCTGCTGTAGCCTAAGGAAGGGGGTTTTGGCAGACAGAGGAGGGTCCTTGACGGCCACACCCTTCCCCTTGCTCTTTAACCCTGGGAGACGGGAGAGATGGCGGTAACGGCACCCTGTGTGATCTCACCATCTACTACTCCAGTCCTCCCCACTGAATGGCCCAGAATGAAACTGTGCCATTTGTTTACTACCCAGACCTTGCAGGAGTCAAGCTTTGGATCTCTTTTGATCTGCTGGGCTAGCACGGCTTTGAGAGCATCGCTCTTTCAAAGCAAGTGAGCCACGTTTTTAGTTTTATCGAGATATGGTGATAAAAAGCAAGCATCTCTATTTTGTCCTCCTAAGAAATAATCAGATTCCTATCACTTCATCCCTTTCTACACACTGTCATCTTTATGTGGCGGGCCTTAGGAAGCCTCACTTACCTGTCGAGCCCCGGCTCCTCTGAGAGGTCCTCCTTGACCCTCCCAGACTAGGCTGTATGTTCATGTGCGTCCTGCGCACTTCCTTGGGCTGCTCCTGGTGTCCAGCTGTTACTACAAACAGGGAAAAAACAGAAAGATGCTCTTCACAGAAACAAATGAGGAGGTTGGGGAGACACAAGACATGCAATTATTTCTGACTGTTAGGTAAGCAATACAGAATTGTAGTATATCCCACAAAACAAAACATTTGGGATAGACTTTTAAGACAGAGTCTCACAATATAGCCCACTGGCTTTGAACTGAGAGAGAGCCAGCTGCCTTTTTCTCCCAAGTACTGGGATTAAAGGTGTGTGCTACCCTACACCCCACAGAACATTCTTATAGTAAAAATTTAAAAAATCATCTCTCTGAAATTCAAATAGTAGCTTTGAACTCTCTACATACTTTTTCTAACCCCTCTCCTTTGCTTTTCCTTTCTCTTTTTTAAAAAAATATTTTATTTTATTTTATTAATTATCTTTCTTCTCTCATACACGTACAATACATTCCAATCTCCTCCCCTCTTCCCTCTACCTTGCAGCTCTCCCTATCTCCCCTGTCCCCCAGATCTACCTCCCATTATCATGCACACACACACACCCTCACTTCTCCCCAGAAAAGAATGGTTTTCCCATTCCTCTGGCTATAAATAGATAAGACCATCCCCAGTAAACAAGTCAAGCCCTCTGTCTGCTCACAGCTCTCCAATCTAAGACTAGATGGCTGCAGCGGCTCCTGGCAGGAAGCTGGCCAGTGGCCAGGCGAAGCTACCTCACAGAACCGGGAAGCTGCAGTGGCCGGATGTATTATTCTTTTAGTACAATGGAGTATGTAGCCAAGGGTCCGGCTAGGTGTTTGAACATGAAAACCACTGAGGAAGCATCAGCGTTAGAGGGAATTCTGACTTAGAAGACTTCCACCGCCATTCTTACACCTCACCAGAGGCAAGCTGAGGTGATTCGGCATGAAGGGTTTTCAGACATCAACAATGGGTATTCTGCTTAGAGTTTGGGGTTTTTGTTTTGTCTTGTTTTGTTTTGTCAGCCTAACAAAGCTAGAGTCACCTGGGCTGGGGAAACCGCAGCCGAGGAATTGGCTCTATCGGATTGACCCATAAGCAAGCCCGTGGGACCGTTTTTGTTATTAATGATTGATATGGGACAGCCCAGCCCTTGGTTGTATAACAAAGCAGGCTGAGCAAGCCATGGGGAGCGAGCCACGAGGAACAAGCCAGGAAGCAGTACTCCACTGCTTCAGTTCCTGCCTCCAGGTTCCAGCCTGGCTCCCCTCAGTGACAAACTGTGACCTGGAAGTCCTAAGATGAAATAAACCTTTTCCTCCCCTAAGTTGCTTTGGTGGGTTTCATCACAACAGAGGAGAATGGGATGGGTCCTGCTGCCTGCCCCCTCCCCCAAACTAGTTAATATTTTCATTCACATCTGACTCCACAAGAGAGAAGACTAAAGCCAGGTGTCATTGAAATGGCCCAGGTGTAGTTAACCCAGTTCCTCCAGGTTAGGTCAGAACGTGTTTGTGACCACCAGGGACGGGCACTATGGACAGAGCCTCTGTTTTCCTGGGTCGCATGAAGGCTATGAACTCTGCGATGGCAGGAATATGGGATCTGGTGCAAGGCTAAGAAGTGTCTGCTGACGCCATAGCTCTGAGCGTAGCACCGTAACATACTCTGTAAGTAAGACTTTGCATCGCTTCTGGAAAAAAATAGTTGAGAACTGTGCTGTGGAAAATTTCTCCTAAAGCTGTGAGCAAATGGTCCAGAGAGCCAAGCCATCGCCAGGCTCTGGGGAAAGCACAAACCAGAGAGAAATCACGCCCCGCTGATGTGTAAAAATAGACACGGGTCAGGCAGGAATATGGAGATGAGCGCTCGTAGGCTGTGAAGTGGGTACATCCTGTTTTGTTTTGTTCTGTTCTGGTTTCTCTGTTACTGCTTTCACACCAGCCATCAAAACACAAGAACGAGTTGCAAGAGAGAGAGAGAGCGGGTAAAAGAATCTGCTGGAGTCAGGCCTCGGTTGCTCCTAGCACACACTGCCAGCCTCTCTGAGCTCTCAGGAGAAGAGATGGGGCACACAGGGAGGGACGTACAGCCTCCTGCTGGCCTCCAGAATGGCAGCTTTTTCTGGAACAATGCAATACCTTGGGGACTGGCCTTGGGGTTCAGGGTACCGAGGATGGGGGTTGAAGAAAGAGGGAACCGCCCTGCGACGCTGTGGGCTTTGGCAGTTGTTTAAGTACTAAGGAAATTATTTTTGATTGTTTTGAGCTTCTTGGCATTTAGCCTCTCCTGTAAACTACTTTTGCAGTGGTTATTAACACGATTGCCCTGGGAAGGCATGAGCAAACGGCCTTAAGACGGTGAGAGTGTCTGAATGCATTGTTTTGAATGAAAAAAGTCATAAGCACTTTTACAATTGGTGGGGGTGGGGAGGTTCTTAATGTGCTTCAACTTTCCTGAACTAAAAGACGTAATAGATCTGGATCTAGAAGAAAGATGTATCTACTTGATGAACTAGTTAGAACATAGTTCCGGTTCTCCTTAGCAACGGGGGTGGGGGGGGTGGAGGGTGGGCAGTACTGACAGTTATCATTCTGAAGTGAAGCTTCAGTCTGGTCCCCTTCCTAGGATTAGTCTCCCTGAAGCTGGTCTTCTTCATGCAAAGATCCTCTGCTGGATGTTGAATTAAAAACCACTTGAGGGAGGAGAGCATGCTTCACATTTGACACATGTGTGTGTGTGTGTGTGTGTGTGCGCGCACACACACGTGTTGCAGCCCATTAACCGTGGAGAACTTGCTCCATGATTTTATTCTCTCTGTTCTCTTTCACCTTTGAATGTTAAGTTTTAGTAAGGATAAAAACTGCTAATGTTACAGCTTTGAGTACAAACTCTATTGCGTCAATCTTTGGGCTTCAAGTTTTAAAACATGGTTTGTGGGAAGCCTGGCTTTCTGTGATGGGAAGCAAGGCTTTTCCCCTTTATGTAAATTTTGGCATTCGGTTTTTCAGCATTGCCCTTGGTAGTTCCTCTTTGTTTTTCTTTAAGACTAAAGAGGTGGGGCGACGAGATGAAACTACGGCAGCAAACAGAAAACGCTGCTTTGAACACGCTTGGTTATGGAGCTTGCTTGAGTGTGCGTCGTCCCGGTGCCAAGAGACGCGCTCACTCAAATCGTAGTGATTGTTTGATGCCGTTGCCAATGTCCGTGTCATTTTTTTACTTTGAAGATTGCTCTAAAATAAATAATTTAATCTAACGTTTCTGAGAGTCCTGGAACTTGTGCCTTTCCCTTCCTGGCTTCTCTTCTGGGACAGAGCTCTCGCTCTGGTGCCCTGGTACCTCACTCCACGTGGAGGTGTGTTTTCTTGCTTTGTTTTTTTCCACTGGCGTCTGTTTTGCACTGTTTGGTTCTAAGTGTTATAGGGAGGATCAATGGTCACCTTGGGAGCAGTGACTTCTCTCTTCCAAGAAAGGAGAGAATCATGTTCCTAGCAGCTGGGTCCCGGATCTTGTGGGAGGAGAAGTGAAGGGACGCAGAATTGTCTCTGGAGTGTGGATCTAAGCCATTTGTCATAAGAATCTACTCTTTCCAGGCTGATGTATGTGGGGATCTTAGGCTACGGAGAGATGGCCAAATTCTACCCAAAGTACCTTCATTGTAACTATGTTTTTTATTGTGTGTGTGTGTGTGTGTGTGTGTGTGCCGCACACACAGAGGTAAGAGGAGAAGAGGTCAGAGGGTAACTTGAGACAGTCATTTCTGTTCTTCCACTGTATAGGTTTCGGGGATGGAACTCAGTTCGTCAAGCTTGGTGGCACGCTCCTATACTTACTCGGCCATCTCACCAGTCCCCTTGACGTAACTTACAACAGAGTGTTTGGAAAGGTCTAGCTTCACGCAAAGAGATCCCACCCTCGATCGACTAGTAGATATCGGTTTTATTTTTGAGACAGGGTCTCATTATGCTGCTCTGCCTGGTCTGGGACCTGGTCTATAGACTTGGCCAGCCTTGTACTATTGGTGGCTACTGACTAAATAGTTTGTCCTCACGGCATGATCTATGACATAGAAGCCTTGGAAGTAACAACAGAAAAGAACAAGCGATGGTACTTCTTCTCCCTCCTAAATGAGCATGAAGCACTTTTGCAATCGGATTAAACAAAGGTTAAGAGCAAAGAGCAGAGTGACCCGGTGCCTCCTCCTACCCACAGGCCGGCACTGTGAGGTCCACCAGATGATCGGGAACTACATGTGGGATCCCAGAACCAACAAATCATTCGACATCGGGGTCAACCGAGACAGCCTGATGCCCCTCTGGTGGAATGGGTCAGAGCCGTTGTGGATCACCCTGATGAAGGCCAGGAGGAAGGTCTACATGTATTACTGGCCAGGTGAGTGTGCTGATCTCCAGGCCCCTCTCTTGTCTTCCAAATCTGTAGCACCACAGCGTCTGCACAAGAAAATAAGACAGAGTCCCTCAAAGACCAAGCCGTCGCTGGAAGATGGGGTTTTAACTTAAGAACTATGTTCTATGGGCACATTAAATTTTTTAGTAATTTCTTAAATTTTTCTTTAAGGTGTATATTTTGCATGGAACAAATCCCCTCCTCCATCCTTCACCATCCCATCCCCCCCCTTTCTTGGCCCTCCCCACTCACACCATTCCCCTTCGTTCACCTGGACAGTTTCCCTTCTACTAACATTTGATGTATGCACACACGGTTTTACGTGACTGTATAAAAACCAGGAAGCACAAATGAGAGAAAACATACCATCTTTGCCTTTCTGAGGCTGGCTTACCTTGCTTAACGTCATTGTCTCCAGTCGCATCCGTTTTCCCATACAAGCCGCCGCGTGTAAACGCTGCCCTTCTCTCACACGTCCCTGTTGCTGCCCGCCTCGGTTGGCTCCATAGCTTAGTGGCTGTGAGTCACGCAGCGGTGAACTGATGTGCAAGCGCTTCTGTGATAGGACTTGGAAGTCTTGGGATAAACATCAGGAGTGGTGTAGCTCCATCGTGTGGTAGATCTGTTTCCAGTTTGTCGAGAAGCCTCCACTGGACTAGTTTACGTTCCCACCAGCCGAGCATGGGGATTCCGTTTTGTTCTGTTTCGCTCACACGCACGCAGTATCTGCTGTGGTCCGTCTTCTCAGTGATACGGTGGGATCGCAGTGTGTGTTTCATTTGTATTTCTATGCTGTCTAATGAGGCCGAGTGCTTCATGTATTTGTATTTCTTCTTTTATGAATTATCAGTTCATTTCATTATCTCATTTTATGAACTGGGTTGCTTTTTTTGTTGCTTTATTTTTTTGAGTTCTTTGTATATTTTGAATTGTAATCCTCTACAGATGTATAATTGGCAATGATTTTCTATGGGCACATTTTTCAAATTTCATTCTTGAACTCTATAATATCAGCAGATACAGCATCATTTCCAGGTTCCCTTGTTCCAGTGTCTCATGCTTGATTTTCATGTGCCCCATTTTCAATATGTAAGAGAGATCAGTTTTAGCTTGCTCATTGACTTTTTTTTCTCTCATATAACTTATATAATACATCCTGACATCCCTCTTCCTCCTCCTCCTCCTCCTCCTCCTCCTCTCCCTCCACTTCCCAGCCCCTTCCATCTCCCTTCTCCATAAGATTTATCCCCCATTGCCACCCACAAACATCTCCCCCTGCTTCTCTCCAGAAAAGAACAGTCCTTCCAGGGTTACCACATAATCAGGGCATGGCATAGCAAGATAGAACAAGGTCAAGTATCAATCCCTACATTAAGGGTGAGCCAGGAGACCCAGCAGTAACAAAAGGATCTCAAGGGCAGGTAGAGGGATCAGAGACACCCGCACTCCAGCCTGTAGAACTTTTTCAAGAACACCAATCCAGACAGCCATTAGATGTATTTAGGGGACCTTGCAGGTTCCATGTCTGTGGCTCAGTTTCTGTGGGCCCCTAAGAGTGCTAGTCAGTTGACAATGTGGGGCTTGTTCTCCTGGTGTCCTCAATATCTCTGGTTTTCCACAACCCCTCCTCTCCCTCTTCTATTGGGTTCCCCAATCCCTGCATGATGTTTTACCTTGGGCCTCTCCAAATGCTTCTATCAGCTGCTGGAGGGGGGGCTTTCTGATGAGGACTGAGATATATGAGCAGAGCATGACATCATTAGAAATTGGATCTCTGGATCATCCAGTCTCTAGTTCCTGGTGTCAAAAAAGCCTTTGACAAAATCCAACACCCCTTCATGATTAAAGTCTTGGAGAGATTAGGGATACAAAGGACACACCTAACCATAATAAAGGCAATTGACAGCAAGCCCACAGCCAACATCAAATTAAATGGAGACAAGCTCAAGCAATTCCACTAAAATCAGGACAAGACAAGGTTGTCCACTCTCTCCGTACCTATTCAACATAGTCCTTGAAGTCCTAACTAAGCAACAAGACAGCTAAAGGAAATCAAGGGGATACGAATTGGGAGGGAAGAAGTCAAAGTATCCTTATTTACAGATGATATGATAGTATAAATAAGGAGCCCAGATCTACCACTCCTGGGTGTACACCCAAAAGATGTTCATTGACTTTTACAAAGAGATTGAATATGCCATTTCTATACACTCTTAAAAAATAATGTTTTAATTTATTCTTTGGAAATTTCATTCAATATTTTTTGCATTTCTATAGACTTTAGTTTTCCTCACAGTAGTGAAAAAAGGAAAAATCGAAGTACTCCCCACTGTTTGGTAATGTATTACATGACACCCCTCCCCACTGACTGTTGACTCCTTTTGTACATTTAGATGATTGGGAAGCAGAACTATTTTACTGTAATGAAGTGAGTAGCGCTCCAGCCTGCCCTGGCTCCTGTGAAAAGCCAGTGGACACTGTCATCCTGTCCGCTAATCTCTCAGTAAGAAGGAGGAGATGTAGGGCCAGCCAAAGGCATTTGCTGCCAAACTGCAGGACCGGAGTTCACTCTCTGGAACCCACATGTTGGAAGGAGAGAACAGACTCCAGCAAGTTTTCTATACACACACACACACACACACACACACACACACACACACACTACAGGTAAAAGTGCAAGGGAATTCAATATTGACAAAACAATCACTTTGCTGCTGTGGATTCATTCTTTCAGCAGGTGACCTGCAATTTGACTTTTCCAGACACACTGTTATGGCCCTTCCCCCCAGTGCTGCAATACTGATTCTTGTCATTATGGAGCCAGCTATTGGTAAAAGCCTAAAAGAGACGAAGATAAATGAACGGAAGCCTGGTGGAAGATGGAGAGAAGCAGCAGAGATCTCCTGGCTTGGGCTGGGGCTGGAACAGCTGAGAGAGTTGTGAGAACACAGTGGATTGAGGGCAGGGACACAGATAGATGTGGGAGGGAGTGGAGGGAAGAAAGTGTAATCCAGAGCTGAGTCACAGATGGCCCGCGCTGAGGGTGTAGGCTTTCTACAAGAGCTCAGAGGATAATGTCTGGAGGTGGCCGTGTGGAGATGATAGGATATTCAAGGGTGAGCCAGATCTCAAAGGAGCACAGAACACAGACAGATGGAGACTGCAGAAGGAAGCCCCACTACCAAGCTGTGTTGGAACCCTGAAAGCTGTCACAGAGCAGGGACAGGCATCCACAGGTAGGCTGACGAAGGCCAGCATACACTGCGTTAAGTCCAAATTGGGCAGAAGAGCTGATAGGCTTATTCGGCCAGCAGCGAGAAATTCAGGATGATACCAGGGATTCCGTACATAGTCATCAGTCACCTAGACTTACATGAGATGCTTTGGATCAAGGGGAGGAGAATCGGTTATGTTTGACATCACTATGACCAAATATCTGACAGAAATTACTTAAGAGAAGAAGGGTTTGCTTTTACTCCTGGTTCCAAAAGTTGAAATCCATAGTCACTTGGCACCATGCATGTGAGCAGAACATTGTGGTGGGGAGAGCGTGTGGCTGAGAACAGCCATTCACATCACGGTGGACTAGGGCTCAGACAGCAAGACTTGAATCAGAGACCATACTGTAACTGTCAAAGGCCCACTCTTTATAACCTGCTACCATCAGTAGGCCTTACCTCCAAATGTTCCTAGCATCCCCAAGCAGTGCCATGGGAACAAGCATTCAAAACATGAATCCATGGGGGACATTTGTGGCTCAGAAAAGTTCAGGGGTGCTCCTTTATCTAAAATAGAGACCCAGCTGGGACCTAGTTGCTTGTTAGACTAACGGAGTGTGGACGCAGTGTGGACCAATCTAAGGAGACTGACGTAAGGGACCAAGTTCAGAGTAAAGCCTGTTGTGGTGAGCTCTACAGCAGAAGCCTTGGCTGCACATTAAGGTTGCTTTTAGAAACCTCATTATCAACAAATACAAAAGACGGTATGCATAGTCACAGAAGAAGGCACATGACAACCTCCTGGTCATTGGCCTAAGACCCACCAAGAAGCATATTGCCTCAACACCATGTAGCCACCTTCAATGGTATCTGTTTGGCTTCATTGCCTTTATTGTGGACTTGAAACTCTCAATGTTTTGAAAGGCACCACCTGCACAACTGCAGCCCAACGTCTACACGCCATGTTTACATGTCACTCTGTCGATGGCATTAGGCACAGCCACAGAAACCAATGTTAGGACAAGGTGGGGGGATCTTCAGAGAAGGGCAGTGGCCACATTCCAAAGCTCTTACTGCTGTTTACAGAGCATTGCTTTCCTTTCACCTGGGAGAATCTTCATCTACATATCACTGAATGTGTGATGAGACCGCAGGGTGATTTCCTTGTACAGTGTCTCATTGCTCCTCTAGAACATCTCATGGGCAGGAAGGAGGCCATCACACCTTTTGAGCCATAGTTCACCATCTAATATGACAAAGTAAAACTTCCTGAATAGTAGTTATAGTGTTAACACCGAGAAGGAAAGAGGCTAAAAAGATGAATCCCTAGTGACCTGCATGGATATCAGCTAAAGACCTGGAATAAAGTCTTCATAGAAATTGGATGAAAAGTCCCTTGTTTAGACACTGATCAGTCCTTCAAAACCGAATACCCAACTGAAGACCTTATGAGAAGAGGCTGCCTAGCCCAGGCTGCGATGCCCCAGTCCCCCTCATTCTTGCCAGTAACTGAGGTAAGAGAATCATGGTCACTGTTCTGCATTCTATCTCCTCCTTAGTGATCCTCTATCCTCAGACAATGGCCTAACAAGTGCTCATTTGTCTCTACAAGATTAAGAGATGTGCAGTGTCTCTCTTCTAAACATGCCTGAATTTTATATTTCTGTTTCTGTCTTCTGTTTCCTTTTCCACTCCCGATGGGACACTGTACAGACTTCTCGGTGAGGCCTGGACAATCTTCATTGCTCCAGTGAGCTATGTTATGACACTTTGAGTCTCGCCATTAAGTCAATATTTAGAAGTACAACTTAGAAATGACACGAGTTCAAGTCTTCATGTCAGGTAGATAAAGCAGCAGGCTGAAAAATTGAGCAGTGAGGAAGAGTCCACCCTCCCTCAGCCCAGATCCTGAGCTATTTAATATATGTCAGTGGAGCCTTCGAAGCCCTGCCCACTGATGCCACTGAACTGCACAAAGGAAACTATGCTCAGGAAGTAGATTCAGGCTGAAATAAGCCAGAAATTGTGCAACATGTCAATCACAAACTTTACTTTTTGATGGCAAGGAAATTTTATTGAAGGACAAAAAGAATCTTCCATGAAAACTGAAGAGAAACCTAAAGCCAGATGGCTATCCTGGGGAAGACGTCGGAGAATTGGAGTGGGTGATAAGAACGTGCATGGAAAGGACACTGGAGCTCCTCACATCGCCTGTGCTGTTTTGCTCAGTGGCAGCAGATCTGAAGTTTATTCTTTAGTTGCCTTTTAAGGGTTGGCATTCCAGTTCTGTGTCTTTTGTTATGGATTTTGCTGTTAATTCTCTATAGCCTGCTGCCAAGACTTGGACACAACCACCCACTCGCCCCAGGATGACGCTGGGTGTGCCTTGGCTCAATGCTGCTGCCTTTCCTGTTCTATGCAGGTGTTTAGACAAATAAGCTGCTTTTTAAGCAGAGAAACACACATGGCTACCTGCCTTCTGTCCCTCTCCTTCCAGACAAAAGCTGTAGGTGGCCTCCACTCAGCTCTTATCCAGTTTGGACACTTATAATCACAATGAATTCATTTGGATTAGCAAGAGGAATATACCAGATATTGGTTAAGAGTTATGGATCATTCACTATGCCTTCCTCTTTCCTGCCATGTGTGACCTTGGACACCATTCTGTCAAGTTGCCCTTAGATACATGTCACGCGGACACAGGGAAAATTAGAAGCCCAGCATCCATTACACAGAGTGTGAACCAACATTATAGCTCCGTCATTGCCTCTGTGAACATGACACCAAACATCTGGATGAAAATTGCAATTATTTTTCAGCCAGATATTTGACAATGAAAATAAAACAATCTGGATAGTCACTAAATTTCCCAATACTGTCACCAGTTTGGCATTAGTCTTTGAGATGTATATAATTTTAGAACTGCAAATGGCCTCAGTACACAGTTTGTTGACTCCAAAATTTTTTAACCACAAACTTCTTTTAGAAACTGATCAAAACTACGATTTTGAGGATTGATGGCATAAATAAGTGGCAAGAAGCTTGTTTAATATGTGCCAGGCTCTGGGTTTAATCTCTATAACCACAAAAAAAAAGAAAGAAAAGAAAAGAAAGAAGGAAGGAAGGGGGAAGGGAGGGGAATGAAGAAAAGGAAGGAAGGAGGGGAAAAAGGGAAGAAGGAAGGAAGAAAGGAAGGAAGGAAGAAAGGAAGGAAGAAAGAAAGTAAGTTAAGAATTAAGGCAGATAGATCTCTTTTCAAGAAAAATATATCTTGGACTGGTGAGACGATTCAAGCCTGCTGACTTGGGTTCATGTAAAGGTGCGAGGAGAGAATCAGTTCTACAAAGTTGCTTCTGACCACCATATTTGTGCTTTAGTTCTTCACCCCCCCCCCTCTCACACACATACACATACACACTAATAACTAGTTTTTTAAAGAAAAATATATCTAAACATAAATATATCTAAACAAACATAATTTTCTGATCACATAGTAGATGAGAATGCAATAGAATTACAAGTAATTTTTGATCAATGACATATACATACCTGTGATGTAAATTGACTTTATTTTTTATATGGTATAAGCATGGCAAAAACTCATCAAAGTATTAAATGAAGCCTAATCTCTGTCACTAATGTTGTCTGGCAAGAGTGAACTTGGGTCAAAATTCTGTAATACTCTAGGCTGACATCACATTGCATTATTTCCTTTGACAGGAACTTTGCAAGCTCCCCAGCACTGATGTTGTTGGTCTGTGTCAAAAAGAAAAAAAAAATCACAGATTCCTTGTTTCAAGTATGAGATTGTCTCAATAAGCTATCTCCCAGAGTATTCTGTAGGACTCCCAGGCATTGGCTATTTCTACTGCAGAGAGATCACAGTGTTGCTTCTTGGTCCTGCTGCTCACAGAAGTCATTCTCCCAACTCTTGAAGTCTTTATAGTTGTCCAACCACACGCAGCCTCCTTCTGCAAGATGATATTTGGGCTACAGGCGCTTATAGTTTCTCAGCTGCATCTTTCATTATATGTTCAGCAGAAGGATGAACTACTCATCGCAAGTCACTGTGAAGTTCTTCCTTCACAAAGCATCTTTACAGGGTGCGACTCATAGCCAGGTCTCCCAGAAGACAGCCATGAGTTAAAATAGACACAGGTCCTCACCTGTCACCCTTGCCATGAGCTTACTATCCAGAAGAGGAGATCGATGGTTCTTTAGTACTCAGACATATATCAGATCACAATCATGAAAGGTGTAGCAATGGCAAGTATATCGTGCACCTAGTAAGGGTTAAGGCTTCATCTGAAGTTATCAAAGAGGGTTATCAAAGGAGTCCCTGGAAAAAGGAATGAGTTCAAAGGTGACAAGACAAGTAGAATGAAGGTATCAGGGTGCTGGTCAGATGGGCATCTACGTGAAGGAAGCGTATGCCTTGAGGTGTTTCAAGAGACTGAAAGTAGGGAGGCTGAGTGCTGTGGATGAGGCAAGGAGAAGCCGAGGCCCCGAACACTGTTACACATCTCAGAAAGAGGACTCCAGCTCCAAAGTGCAGGCTGGAATAGAGATGTTAGTACAGATGGATGAGTAGAGACTGACCAAGCAGAAAGTTATTGAGCAACCGTAGGGAAGGCATGATCGTAGCTTGGACTACAGACCTGGCATTGAGGCATTGCGGCATGGAAGACATATTTACAACTTAACTGCTAAGACTTAATAGTTTGGATTTGAGGTTGAGGCATCAATCCGTGGTATGCACGACACTCGCTTCTTGGCTTACAGACCTCTCTGGATAGTGATATTAAATTAAATTAATTGCTGAACTTAACTACTGAAATTAAAAGAGGAATGATTCGGAAGCAGAGGAGTACCGCCTCTACGCTTACTCTGAGATGTCAACTGGAAGTTTCAGAGCTCAAAGAAGAGAGTTGGGTGTTTATTTTTTGGCATGATAGACGTCAGTTAATCTCTGAGTATGGAGAGATTCACCAGGGGAGAGAGGAAGGAAATTCAGATTGTTCTAACTAATCTCGAACATGGCTCTGAAAAAAATTTCATTCTTAGTCAAAAAGAGGAAGATGAGGCTGAGAAAGAAACCAACAGCATTGTGTGGTCTGAGGAGTAAGGGGAGAACACAGAATAGTAGAGGAAAGAGTGAAGCCATTCTCGTCTGATAGTGGTGGAGCAGTGTCTCTAAGAAGGCGATACCAACTGTTTACAGGCACATGATACAAAGACCAAATGACACTTCAAGAGAGCAGTAGGTATCGTTGCTGCTCAATGTCATTGAACGTTATAGGAATTACAAATAGAATATGAGGTTAGCTACTGAGAAGTCTTGCAAACTCTAAGTTTTATAGCCAGGTGATGGTGGTGCACACCTTTAATCTCAGCACTCAGGAGGCAGAGGCAGGCGTAACTGTGCGTTTGAGGTCAGCCTGGTCTACAGAGTGAGTTCTAGGATAGCCAGGAATTCAAAAAGAAATGCTGTCTCAAAAACAAAAAACAGCAAAAGATTCTCAAACATTTGCAGATTAGATTAAAGAAATTCCCATGAGCATAACCCCAGGATTTTCTTTAATTTCTATTGCAAAGGAGTTTTTACTTCAATAGATACAATGATTGTGTATTACCTAGTATTGGTTCAAAAGAAATGAAACATGAAATATAAGCAATAAAATTCTCCATGACCTTTTCCCACAAGGCCAACTTTCAGTGAAACAGGGAAAACATGATTTTTTTTTCCCATAATGATTAGGAACCTCTCTGACTCTCTTTAGGAGTTGGAATACTCCAATTATAAAACAAGGCACATTTCCTTGGGTAGTAGAAGTAGACCAGAAATACACAATTACTGTTGAGTGTGATTCTTACTAGGATCATGGCATTATAACAGATAAGATGCTTTGTAACATAGGTTCTGTAGATAACATTCTTTATATGTCTGTGTAAATATTATACACGTATGTTGTACATGTGTTATATTGTATAACCTGTATAATCTGCATGCTTTATTCCACTACAATATATTATAATAGGCTATTACGTCTAAATGTAGAACAGACACCCAGGAGCACTTGAGGTACACACAAGGATCTGTGGTAAGGTTAAAGACAAGACAAATAAGGCCACATTGTATCTGTGGAACACAAGGAGTGAATAAGGTCACCACCGCGTGTCTAAGCCAGGCATTAGGAGGCATGAAACTAGAAGCATTCAGAGTTTTAATTATCTTATCTGCTATGTAAGGAGAGTTGGGCTTGAGGAACAGTGCCGACTATCAGTGGCTGAAACGAGGCCCCGAATCTCAGTGGCTCACTCCAACAGAAATTTCATTTTCCCCCCAAAATCCAAAATGGGGCTGTCTGATCACAGTCAATTCTTCAGTGTCGCAGGCGTCACCTGGGCTCACTCCATCTCGTCCAATTGGCTAGAGCATCACCACATGGCCACATCTAACTCCCAGGAAGGCTGAGAAATCTGTGCGTCCGTGCCAAAGTGGACACATATTTGGCAAGTGGTTCACAGTCTTGGACACCATAGGGAGTTTACTGGAATGTGTTACCGTATGCTTGAGTATAATATGATGGCTTAATTATCAGATGCTATGAAGAGAATTGTTATATTTAGGGATAGAAAATGGTAATACACTTTTATGTGAAAAAGGATATAGAAAGATGTATATATATATGCCCATACATATATACATATTAAAAGGACGTAGAAAGATAGATATAGGTATGAAAAATAACAGTTGCTATCAGGCGAAATCATGACGGGTCATATGCTTTTTACTTGTCAATATGAATGATGCTTTGACTTTATATTTGAAAAGACATTACAGTTGTTCCAAATAATTTCTAAATTCTCTAAACATTTTTCAATCTCATTACTCACCTTCTAGGAACATGCACATTGTGTTGGGTAATAACTGTGATCTACAGAAGATGGCTAGCACATGGGTGGGTAAATGTAGGCTAATAACATTTTGGTGGGGACCTAAGCAAATATTATGCTTTCCTAAATGAATTCTGGGACTGATCTCCCATGGCAACTGAGGGATAACTGTACGTAATGCTGGTTTGATCTCATTGGTATATTGACCAAATTATTTTCAGCTAAATTGCTTCTTCTCTAAATTTATTTAAACTAAGCCAAATATCACTCTATATATGCTTGAGTGGGTTGCTTGGCCTCTATGAGTCTACAGTGAGGAATGCCCTGCGTGGATGAGCGGACATCTACCAAGTCTTCCATCGGCAGTCCCTGTCCTCAGTTGTTGACATCATGCCTCGGGGGCTTACGTGTCGGAAAGTCAGGGCAGAGCCTGGAGTGCAATAAGAACACTTCTCTGAAAAGGACATTTGTGTTCACTCCATGACTGCTTTCTTGTGCAATCTGTGTTTCTGATGCATGGAATACAGACTGACTGTGCTGTAGCCCTGCTACCAAGAAGCTTAGATCTGAGCGTGTCACCGGGTATGCAAAAAGTAATCTCTCCACAGTGTGACCCACCCAGTGCAGATCCACTGGGCTGGTGTATACCTCTGAAGCATTGTCTGGCCACCTTCTCTTGAGATGAACCGAACGCCTCAACAGGAATGGATAACAAAACACGTGCTTTACTTTCTTGTTGAAGCAAACAAGAAGGGAAACTGGAAGAAGCTAGAAAGGAAGGAAAGGCAAAAAGAAAAAGGATAGCAATGCAAAGGGAGAGGAGAGAGAGATGGAAATGAAGAAGGGGGGGAAGGGAGCACAGTTGATGATTCAGATAAGCCAGAAATAAGGCTCTAGGAAACTGTGGATCCAAATGCAGGACCCTGTTGCTGTCATCATTTGTGGCAGCTTGTGAGATGATACAGGCTCACTGTTGAGCTTCAGCTGATGCCTTTCTGGATCCAGATTCAAAGTTCCGAGCCTCCCCCCATGCATACAACCTGCTACTCCAGCCCCTTTTGCTCACACCCAGCCTGATCAGGAGGTATCGAGCAAGGCTGCTGATGCAGCATCCCAGACCACAAATTCTCAGTCACATGTCCTCGTGCTGGTCTAAGTTGAAGGGGTGTGACATGGGGGTCACAGGCTAGAGTTGGATAAAGTAAGTAAGAAATCTGTGTGCTGCAAGATAAGACAATCATCCACAGCGCTCAATAGCTTCCTCCCAGAATTATTTCTGGGTTCCAGGCATTCCCGCAGCTTGTGAATTTGTGTGAGACCAAGAATCAGTCTCACCTCGATTTCATCTGGCTCAGATTAGATGCTGATGTTGGGATTCAGGAATGTAGTAGGACTGCTTACCCACCTCCGTTGGTACCTGAGAACTGGCACTGGACTACTGTGAGCTTCAGGCTCCCTTGGATGCTCCAGTAATAATTCCTCTTCATGGGAGGGTCTCTCCAAAAAATTCTGGGAAAATGTCTCCTTGTCTACCTTGCTCCCTATCTCAGGGAATGGGCTGAGAGAATTGACACTCAGAGAATATACTACCAGCAAGTTGTGCCACCAACCATCCTATCTGGCTCCAAATCCTTTGCAAATGACCCTGCTCTGGTACCTGAGCTTCTGACAGAGTCTAGTGAGAGCCTTGCACTACTAGGGAACCCACCAGCCTTCCAGATTTACCTTCCCAACTATCAGAGCTTAGACAGGGAACGGCAGATTCAGAAGGCAGGGGTCCTAGCAAAATGAAGAAAAGAGGCTCAAAAGTTTGATCTTCTTCTATCAAATTAGTCCTCAGAAGAGAGGGACAGAGTCTTGAGGTCCTGAATCCATTCTGCATGGTCTGGCCTTTGCCTGGACCTATAACATATTCTTTATTGGTGTTAAACAGATAATGGTGGGTTATTGGGCAGAGGGGCTGTTTCTGTCCTAAGCAGTTCCATGGGCCACCGGTAAAAAGTTCTCCATCTAGACTTTTGTGTTCAGAATTGTGCCCCCTTCCTATACACCCTTCCTGTTTTCCAGTACTGTGATTCCAGCACTTCCCTGGAATTACTGGGAAACTACAGGGAGTAGTTTTGTTTTTAAAACAGCAAAAACAGTTGAGTCAGCAATAGGTAAAGTTCTGACCACACAAGCATGAGGACCTGAATTTGATTTGCCAGCACCCACGTAACAAGCCAGTGCTGTGTGCCTGTATTCCCAGTACTGGGAAAGCAGAGACAGACAGATCCCTGAAGCTTGCCGGGAAGTCTAGTCTAATTGGTGAGCTCCAGGATCAGCGAGAGACCCTGTCTCGAAAATAAGGTGGAAAGCAACTGAAGAAGACACGTGACGGTGATCTCTGCCCTACACGTACATGCACACATTTCCCAACAAACATACACACACTATGAAGGGAAGAGAAGGGGTCCTTACAGGGGCACCCCGATAACACTCTCCACCCCAGCTATTTCTAGATGTGGCTCAGAACACCTGAGAAGCCAGAGACACCATCAGACACGGAGATAAGGGCAGTTTGGAAGGACCCAGAGGACACAGATCGGTTGGGAGGGGCAGGAAGGAGTCTTTCAGTGGGGGTCAGAGATCCGGGAACCCAGATGAGATGCATAGGAAAAGACTGGCATTTTATACCATGAGTGAGTCCAAGGTCCTCCAGGTCCTCCATAAGGAGGGAGGCTCAGGTTAGGAACACCACCTAGAGCAGGAAGTCCCAATGGATCCCCTGGTCGGGAGGAGTCACTACAGTCTTTCACAGTCCTCATGAGTTAGATGTTCTTGAAGCACTCACTTCAGTCATTAAAGATGCCATTGCTGGCTTATGCCAAGGGCCTCCAGGAATCACAGCCCTAGTCATGGTCGCTCTGTCTTTCTCTGGCCCCCCTCGTGGAGAGAATAGTCCCCGACCCTGATCTAGAGGAGATTATTTTCTGATCTAAAGCTAACTCGGACTTGGATCCATTAAGCAGAGCCCTGCAGAGCACGCTTTCCTTCTTGCCTTGGCTTCCTGTTAGTCACTTTTTATCCCCAGCGGGTCACTTTCTGTCAAGCTTCTGGACTCAAGTGTAACAGACAGCTGCTTCTCATCTGATTTCCCTTCCCTAGCTTGCTCTCACCTTGTACACAAGGCCAGTCATCCATGGCTCAGCCTGCCTCCTTCCTTCTGACATCAGAAGAAAGTGACAATGGTAGTTCTCCTGGCCTTCTGGGACCAGGCCAACCTTGGGGAAAGGGTCTCTGAGATCAAAGGCCGCGCTTCCCTCCAAAGACTTGTTCCCACAAGCTTCTGTACCTCAGATGTATTTTCCTGGAAAAGGTTGCGTGTTTCTGTTGAGAGTTAATTGGCTTAGCCGCTTTAATAAGCTCTCTTGAGACATGTATTCAACAGTTGCACACCTGTCTCATATCACATAAAATCCAGCTCACAGGAGTTATTGTTACAAGATGTGTCAAAGTTGGCAAACGGGAACTCTACTTGGAAGGCGAGACCTGTGCTCGAGGAAGCTGAGAGAAATGTGATGTTTATGGGCTCAGCTTGGTGGTCCTCGGAGAGAGCTGCTAGGAAGCAAGGCACATCGAGGAAAACAATGTGCGCAATGGAGAAGCGCCAGGTCTAGGAGCTCAGATGGCCAGCCCACAGACAGACGTTGGGACACTCACTTCTATCCGAGGGTTTTGTTTTCACAGCTGTGAAAGAGCAGGGTCTTATGAAAGCTTGTTGGGTATTGCTCTGAAATTGTTCACGCCACGAGAACGTCATGTCTCCGCAGATGCACCATCCGCTCCGTAGACATCATGGATTTGCATGTTTGTTTTGATAGTTTATTTTGAGCAATGGGGTCTTGTTGTGAAAAAAATATAAGTATGTTAAAATAATCTCCTGCTAGATGAAAGATGAGAAGGACTGCCTTAAAATATTTAGCACAAAGGTACGCAAACGTAGTGATGGTTCTAACTCTTCATCTTATTAGAGCACTTAGTAGGTCATCAGGAACAGTGCGGAGGGGCGGGAGTACTCAGCAGGAATATAGACTCTGATAGAAACAAGAGTAGATCCTGATGAATGTACCTTAATTGAGGTCAATTCTCTTCAAAGATCATCAGTAAAGATGAAGAAAGGAGACAGAATAAAAGGAGTAAGCATGGCCTCAAGGTTGTCCTGGAAACAAAACCTGACTTCCAGACCATGCCTTGGCCATGACCTTCCCTACAGAACCCCTGAAGCAATGGTCCAAAAATTCATACTTCCCTTAGTCACACGTGCGTGACCTGTAGTGACCTTGGTGGACCAAATTTCATGTTCTCTGAGTAACCGTGAAACAGGCCTGGAGGTAGCAGCCTGGAAGTTGGGAAATACTCGCCCACGTTCACAGATCACAGAGAGCCTGTGGCAGATCCAGAAGCCAGTCCACCGACTCCTGATTAGAGAGCTATCCACACAACTCCCCCTTCCAGTCTGCTGATTCCTATCACACAAAGACCAAAGAAAAGCCAACAAAGCACCCACACAAACCCACCTAGGAGTAATTAACTCTGCTCTCTCCTGATTCTAAGCACACCACGTTCCACTACACCGACATTGTCTTTGCTTGCTTTTGTTAGGCTTGCCTTGTTAGTCATTTATTCATTTGTAGATTTAAGATTCTCAATAAGGTACAATGTTTTTCCTTTTGAGAGTTTGTCCAGGCAAGACCATGCTGGACTGATAGAGAAGGATCTACTTGTCCCAGACTTCACCTAGCTGGATACTTATCCGGTCCATTCTCTGAGACATGTGGGGGTCTGCAGGACTCGCACTCAGAACATCTCTCAATTGAGACAGGACATCTTGCTCCTTTGTCTGGATCTCTGCCCCTGAACAGACAGTGGGGTTAAAGTGTCCCAATGATCTTGATGTGATAATTCTTTCTCTCTCTGCTTTGCTTACAGAACCTGGGTTGTGAATGATCCCAGGGTGGACTGTCAATCATAATCCATTTCTCATCACCAACTCCCAATATCACTTCATGTTCTGTTGTTTTCTGGACTTTCCACATTGGGAGGGTGGAGTTACTGTGACCTCCTTCTTAGTTCACAGGTCTATCAAATTGGGTTCCCAAGCATCTCCAAGAACAAGATTAGTTTTGATGAAATATCTTATAGACTCCTAAGATTTGTATTTGGTATTAAAATTATTCTGACTAAAATATGCCCTTTTCTTACTTTACATAAGCAAGAATACCTCTTACCCAGAATCTGGTAAAGTACATTGTGCTATCCTGACAATGCAAACAAACTTTGAGCACCAAACAAATGCGCAGCTTGTGTATGTGGAAAGTAAATGAAAAAACAAGTAGTTGCTAGTACTTGCTTTTAAAGTTATTTAAGAAAAACTTAATTGAATTGCCAAGTGAACTATTGTTTTAAAATTTCTGCTGGATCATGTTTTGACATTCGAAGAATTAAATAACATCGGTACAACCCATTCCCATCCTCTTATTTACGTGAGCACTTTCTTAGCACTCCCACTAAACACAGAGAAGCAAAATTGATTCCAAACTTGTCTCAGTCTAGAGAACAGTCATTTTAATCTGCAGATAGATTTGAGGGAAATGATTAAGGAAAACAATTTATACTAACAAGTGACCCCGAATGCATATTGCAGAAAGGCTATGACTGCCATCCCAGATACTCAGGAATGTAGTTGTACTCCTATGGCATGGGCTCATCAAAGAAGACAAGGAGGCATATCCATAGGTGAAAACTCTGCCAGACCTCAGCAGAGGGAACCTCCATCATGGCCGGCACCATAGTGGACAGTGGAACCCCAAACATCTGAGCTCAGGTGTTTTTATTGATTCAGAACTCCTCAGGTGTTCTACTAATAGCACATGCAGATCATGTGCAATCAAACATCCCCCACAAAAATCCAACACCTGCAAACAATACAAAATGCCAAGACCTAGGCAGCCCCTCACCCAACTGTGCACAAAACGATTCTTTTAAACACAACCAAAAATACCCTTGTATAACACAGAAAGCTGAAGCAGGAGGATCACAAGTTGTGGGTCTGTTGGGGCTTTGTGGTAGTGTTATTTCTGTTGCTGTGATAAACTACTACAGCCAAAGGCAACACAGAGGAGGAAAGGCGTACAATTCCAGGTTGTAGTCCATCCATGAGAGGAAATCATGAGGGGAAGTCAAAGCAGTGAGTCCATCCACAGTCAAGATCAGAGAGAGAATGCAAGCATGCCCAATGTCTCTCAGGGCCCAGCCCATAAAACAGTGCCACCCATATTCATGGTGGGTTTCCTCCTTCAATCTTCTCAGGTATGCACACCTCACAGGCAAACTGATCCATATAATTCCTCATTAAGAGACTTCCCAGATGATTCTGAGTTATGGTAAAAGTAACCATCACAGGCTATACGGGGAGTTTAAGGCCAGCCTGGGCAACTCAGCCAGATCCTGTTTCAAAACAAAATAAAAATAATGAACCACAGCACAGGAGAGAGCACTGGGATCCAGGAAGGCCCCAGATTCAATCCCCAGCAACACAGAATGCTGTGCTGAGTGGTGGGAAAGAACCGAAACCAAAGAGAACATTGTTCGAAGGACACCAGGAGGCGTGGCAGCCGACATTCCAGCATAAGCATTGGGACTGAGAGCAATAATGGGACGGTAGCCTCAGAATAATAAAAGAGAGCAATCATCAACCTAAAAATTTCATACCCGCTGGAAATACCCTCCCAAAGTGAAGCTATAATCGAGACGTCTAAGGATCAAAACCTGAGAGAAACTGGGCTGGAGAAATGGCTCAGCATGTAAAGGAGCTGACCACCAAACCTGATGCCCTGAGCTCCATCCCTGGAGCCCACATGGTGGAAGAGAACCGTCTCCTGCAGGTGATACCCCCTGACTCTACAGACACGTAGTGGGCTGGCGACACGGCCCACCCACTTTGTAAGGATTCATTCATCTGTACATTTAGAATTTATCCCATTTTTGAGTTTATATTAAATTCCTGTTTTGTTTTTTTTGGCGGGGGGAGTTTTGTTTGTCTTGTGTTTTAACAATTACTTTTTCTTAAGTTTTCATGCATACATATCACGCCCTGAGCAGAGTCCCCGCCCGTGTCTTACCCATTTTCTTACCCCTCTCTTATTAGCCCCTCCGTCTCTATGGACGATTTTATTTCTTCTTTTATGTCAAGTACGCCTGCATACAGTTCGGCTAGGAGCTTGTTCAAATCTTGTTCATCTTTTCAAAGAACCAACTCTTCATTTCATTGATATTTTTGTTTATTTCTGTTTCTCTAATTCCTTTCATTTTCTGCCCTGATCTTATTTTCTGACCCTCTACTTTGGTTCTGACTTGTTTTCATGTTTCTAAGGCCCTGATGTGTGTCATTATGTTATTTACTTGAAATTTTCAGGAGTTTTTAAGTGTAGGCACTTGTTGTAAATGGCCCTCGCAGAGGGCTTTCACGGTGCCCCACAGGCTCTGCTGTGTTGTTTCCATTTTCATTCTATTCTAGGATTTAAAAGTTTTCCTTCTTTTGTTTTTTTAGTTTTCCTTCTTTATTTTTTTATCAAGCAATTCATCATTTAACAGTGTGTTGTCTGATTTCCTTGAATTTGTATATTTTCTATAATCTCTTTTGCTGTTGATTTAAGGACTCATTCCATTTTGGTTAGACAGAAAAAAAAAAGACGCTATTTCAATTTTCCTGTAGTTTTAAGACTTTCTTTGTGTTCTATTACATCTTTTTTTTTTTTTTAAAGAAAATGTGTTGATGAGCTGAGTGTGCATCCTGCAGTGTATGGATGGAATGCTCTGTAGCTGTCTATTAGGTTCACTTAGTCAGTGATATCATTGAACTCCATGTTTCTCTGTTTTAGTTGGGATGATTTATATATTAGTAAAAGCATTATTGAAACTGCCCACTGCTCTTATGTTGTGGTCAGCCTGTGACTTCCTGTCTAGTAGAATTTACTTCAGGAAAGTAAGAACATCTATGGTATGTATTAGAATTGCAATGTCCTCTTGTTGTCTTGTTTTCTTAATAAGTATAAAATGATCTTCTTTATCTCTTCTGACTAATTTTGGTTTGAAGTCTATTTTGTCAGATATTAGAATTGTAAAACCTTTTGAGGGACATTGTGGGGTTTTCTGTTTGCTTGAAATACATTTTCCCATCTTTTCACATTAATGTAGCATCTGTCTTTAATAGCGAGGTGTGTTTCTCATCAACATATCGATGAGTCTTGTTTCTTCTATCCAATCTGCTAGTCTATTTCTCCTTGATTGGGGAATTGATATTAATATTAATATCCAGAGTTACTATTGACATACATCTAATATTTTTGCAGGTTTTTATGTTTTCCTATTTCTCGTTTGTTTAACTCCTGTCCTAACATGGTTTGTCATTTTCTGTAGCTTAATGTGTATATTTGACTTTCTCTTTAGTCTGAATGATTCTTTCTAATGTCTTCTCTGGAGCCAGCTTAGTGATCATGAATTCTTTAGCCTGTTTCCAATCATGGAAAGTTTTTTTTCTCCTTTAATTATGAAAAATAGCTTTGCTGGGTATAGTAGTCTGGGTTGGCATTAGTTGTCTTTTAGAACTTGAAACACATTATTCTGAGATTCTCTGACTTTTATACTTTCTGGTACAGAGCCAGCTGTTATTTTGGTGGGTCTGAATTCATATGGACTTGGGTGCTTCTCTCTTGAGGTTTTCAATATATTTTCTTTGTTCTGTACATTTAATGTTTTAACTATATGCCAGGAGTTTCCTTTTCTGCTCTTATGTTTTTGCTGTCCTTAATGCCTCTTGTGTTTGAGCATTTCTTTTTCTAGATTTGGAAATTTTTATGCTGTGATTTTATTTAAAATGTTTTAAATCTTTTTTTCATGAAAATATTTTCCTTCTTCTGTTCTTGTGACTCATAAATCTGGTCTTCTCATGGTGTACCACATATCTCCCATGTTTTGAAAGCACATTTTTTTAATTTATTTTTGTTATGGATGGAAGGTTCTAATTCCTCTCCCTTATTCTCAAGACTTGCTAGCCTGTCTTCCCCAGGATTCATTCTATTATTAAGCATTCCGTTAAACTTTTTATTCACTTACAGATTTTTTTTCATTTCTCCCACTTTCAGTTTGGTTTTTCTCCAGTATTTCTGTCTTAATTGAATTTCATTTCCATATTCTGGTCAGCTTGTGTTTTTTAGATGTGTGTATGCTTTCTTAGAATTCATTCAGGAGTTCACTTCTGCCCTCTTTCACTTCTTTTGAAACATATTTATAAAAATCTTTTGAATTCTTTGCCTAGAATTTTGTATCACTCTCCTTGGTAGGCCATTACTGTAGGGTTGGTAATTTTTGGAGGAGACATGTTTGTCTTGGTTATACATATTTCTTATGTTTTTGCATTTGAACTTTCACACCTAGAGTGAAATCATTTGAGCTTTTTATTTTAAGTCACCTTTAATGTTTGCAATGCTCAAGTTTTACTATGTTGTGGTAGGGTTGAGGGGTCATTTTCCTTTTAGCTCTGTGTATTCAATTGAATGGCTATTGAAAAAAAACAAAAACAAAAGTTGCCCATATACACTAAGAGGGAAATGGGTGTTAACATAAAAAAGGGAATATAGGAGTTGAGAGTGTGAAGTCAGGAACACTAAGAGTGAGATACAAAGATGCTTGCTTCTTGGGTATGAGATGGGCAAGTGGACCTGATAGGAGACCAACAGGACCAACAGGACCACGGGCAGTTTATGGTAGGATGACTGTCTAGCTTCCATGAGACTTTTCCCCTTTGGGAAACACATGCTAAGCTCTGTTGCTTATCACATATCTTTGCTTTTAATAAATTGCTTCTAATGCAGCTACATTGCGGGTAAGGGTGGCTTCCAGAATGCTGAGTCTCCTTTGAGGAGACTTCCATACACGAAGACATAACCAAGAACCTTGTGGCTACTGCTTGGTAGCTGTGAGAACAAATAGCACTTAGTATAATTAGAAGCACTGAGACACTCCCGAACTCAGAGGCAGTAACACTGATAAAGTGACTAACTGCTAGCAGACAATCAAGGTCAAAGCTGAGGCCAGAGATAGTCAGAGGGGGCTTCTGCTACCCTCAGCTGTGTGGGCAGAACATGAACAGCTCATGATCATTTCTATGGTTGAGCCATGGGGACCGACATAGAACGTGTGGGCCCTCTCTTAGCATGGTCCATGATAACCCAGAGAAGTAGTCAAGCTCCATAGAAATTACGTCACCCTTTGTCCACTTTATGCCATTGCCCAATAAAATCCCCAAACTAAGAAAATCCAAAGGCTTTTTCCTCCTTTGGGATTCTCTCCCAACTCTTGGGGAGTTTCTCTTTTTCCCTTAGTTTCTCACTTTCCTAGTTTAATAAGTAAAAACAAGAATTTTAATAAATCCTCCTTCTGCTTTGTGTGCTCTACAAGAGTGGGTGTCAGAATTTTCTTTGGTTTAAGACAATGAATTCAGAGCTACTCTCCCACATCAATCTTTAATGACTGAGTTTTAGGCGCTCAGGATATACGCAACTGGGTCGTAAAAGGTTCTATCACTTTCAAAAGTTCTGCATCATAATCGCTATCACAGGGTAAGCCTCTATGAAAAGATATGAATAATGAAACCAACAGCAACCATCTGTGAAGCCCCAAACGTTTTAGGAAATAAAGAGGATCTGACTGTCCTACGTACAGTCACATACATACAATAGTTACTATACGTATGATAGAAAGGGGGCAGGGAGCAGCGTAAGACTAATAATTAGTGTTGGATTGGCAGAGGGAAAGTAGAGGAAGTGAACGTAAATGGAACCAGAAACAGAAGGGCCAACGTGGAATATGGGCAGATGAGGCAGTTTGAGTTCGGGGTAGGCAGAAGAAAGATTAGAGCTGCTATCAGGTAATTAGAGTTGCAGTCGCAACTCTCAGGAAGTGAGACACAGAGACCTCCACCAACCAAGCCAGCCCGTGCTCTTTGAGGGAAGAAAATGAAAAAAAAAGAATAAACAGGAAGAGAAGAGAGGCAAAGAGAGCAGAGGAGAGGAGAGCAGAGAGGAGGAGAAACTTGCTGTATTGATATTGGTTATTAAATAAAGGAGGAACCATTTTTGAAGGAGGGAGGTCTTGAGGGGCTATAGGCTATGAATACTGTCTGGCCCATTTGCTGGATTCAGTCTTAAGATACATTCCGTTCTTTCCCTGAGCCCCTAGAAGTCTTCCTCACTCTCAGGAGTTCCTTCGTGATGACGGTGTGTGCTTGTTCTTGGCCCCGAGACTTCCCTTGGGAGATGGAGTTACAGATGGTGGTCCAGTTCATAAGCAGTGCTTCAGGAATGGGGTCTTGGATGCTGGCCAGGCCTCTGGGTATTCCTTCAGAAGTCTGGTTTCCAATGTTGGCTTTGCTCCTGTGTGGTACTTCCTGTTGTTGAGGATGGTGCTTGTAACCTGTATGAAATTTCCCCACAGATTCTGGCTCGGACTAGATTTCCAGCTCACTGAGTACAGCAGCTCTGAATCTGTGTCTTCATGCAATCTAGCAGTACGCTGCTGGCCAGGCTACAGGGTACAGTCCTGTGACACTTGCTCTGGATTTTCCAAGAGTGCAATTCACAGTGGGTCTCAGGCTGCGGAGCCACAGATACAGCAGAGAACTCTGGGAAACGGCATCTCGCGGCTGCTCTTTTGAGTGTCAGTGCTGAGTGCCGAGTATCCAGTACCGAGATGAGGGTTTTCAAAATGGCATCTGCCAGTACCACCGATGTGCAAAATCTAGCCTCATTTTCAGCTAACATGTCAGTTACTGAAAGTACAATGTGCGATTTTCTGCTCCTCTGACCCCTGCCGGTGGTTTGGGTTCTCACTGGAAGAGGTGAGCTCCCTAATAAAGCCAACACCTCCAGGATTCAAACCTTCTCTTTCTTTGAAAAATTCCTCATTTTACTGTGCTCTTTCCACCAGAAATATTTGCGTGCCATCACCTCTTTTGATAGCTGCTAGTCTGCCGTGTCCGATTTATTTCTCGGAGATTCCGGTAGACCATGCCTGGGTGCCGGCCACCATCTTCCAACCCTCTGTTTCATTTTGTAACAAATCATTTCATTACCAGGAGAAAGTTCCTTTCTAAATCGGAAGAGTCTTACCCTATTGCCTTTAAACACTTCCTAGGCCTCCCAGCCAGATCCTGGGCTGACAAGTTGGGAAACCATAGAGAAGTGCACTGGCGTGGGCCGCAAGGGGCTTTGGCCTGTCATTAGGCCCCAGTCCCACTAGGCACAGTGTGGAAGCTGCCTGTGACTGCACCAGGACACAAGCTCCATGCTGCTATGTAGTCACTTCCCCGACCCTCTTCTCCTCCCTCAGTGGGTGGTTCCAGGAGTATTTGCCCCCTCCCCCAGCTGCCACTGTGATTCTGCCTAGGAGCAAACCTAACTTTTCCCAGCAGCCTGGGCCTTCTTCTGCCAGCTGCGTTTTGGGGCTGCTGCTTGGCGCCATCACCCTGCTGGAAACACTGGGCCCACCACCACCACTACCCTGTGTCCACCATGAGCCCCAAATGGTGCCGAGGACCATTGGGGAGCGGCACATTTCCCCTTTGTGGGGGGGCTGGCTCTGTGAGGCTGGGAAGCTCTGGGGCTTGAGACCCCCCCACTCCTGTAGGAAAGCTCCCCCATGGGACTACCAGGGACCCTATTCCAGGCTGGATACAGGGTCCCCCAACCTGGCAAGAGTAGTGCAAAAGCAGCCCAAACTAATATACATGGTCCCAAGCTGGGTCCCTCAACCCTCTCCAGACTAGTCAAATAAGGGTAAAAAAAATCACACTATCTCAGGCCACCCTGGAAGGCTCCAACGGGGACACTATATAAAGATCAGCCTTCTGCACTCTGCTCAGTAGGGAGTGCAGCTTCAGCTGCTGCTGCCTTCCTCCCAGGTTGAGTGTAGGCAGCCACAAAGAAGAAAAGAAGGCAATAAGCAAATAAGAATATCTCAGCTCAGCCAGGCATACTTCCCCTTAGAGATGCAGCACCGGGAACTTCTCCCCTCAGAACAGAGCAGAGCTGAGCTGAGTGGAGCAGAGTTGTTACACTGTAACACTCCGGCTCAGTGGGGGAAGCCTTCCCGCCGCCTCAGAGCTGGGAGAACTGTGCGGGTCCTGGCTTCTGGAATGTCAGGATACCTTCCACTGGGGGCACCTTCCCCACCTCAGAGCTGTATGGTCCCTGGTCCCCGACTGCCAGGACACCTTCCTGTCAGAGCTGTGTGGTTCCTGGGCTCCTGAACGCCCCGCCACTTTTCCATCTCTGTCCTAGCTGAATTAAAAACACTAGCAGGCTCAGAGGGTGAGGGAGAGTAGAGTCTGTGTGAAACTTTAACAGAATTTACTCCTGATGAACTACACACACTAAAATGGAAAATGGCTAATTTTAAAAAGAAATGATAAATCCAAATATTGATAAGAGGAAAAATGACATCTCAGGAAGTGCCAAAGGGAGCAAAGCCATATGACAACATTTCAGTGTGTGTATAACCCAACCCCAACAGTCCTATTCATGACATAGCCCAAGAGGAACGCACCCCTAAATGAGCCAAAGAGCATATGTGAAAATATTTACGTCTGCATAATCCGTACCATTTAAAAACTGGCAACAAACCAGTGTCCAGCAGCTGCGAACGCATAAATATGATGGTCGCATAATGGAACTTTTGTGCTTTCATTGGTGTATTAGAAAGGAGTTGCAAAGTTCTCGCTAAAACTTCAGCTTTTGGTTCCTTATGACGAATACAACAGACACTTGGTTTCACGAAAGTGAGGTCAATTTGAATGAGCCATAATGAAAATATTTAGGTTAGCTAAGATTCCCCCTTATATCACCAGTTAGGAAGTGTCTGTTAGAAATAATAGAGAACAGGCTAAGAGTGGATAACAAAGGGACTTGTTTGGACCACATGAGAAGTATTGCATGCAGTTCTGATGCCTATCAGTATCTGTTTCAAAGTGCAAGCCCTGGGTCTTTCTGCCTTGCTTTAGCGTATCGACTGTGTGATCTTCGTGATTCTTGCCTCATTCTTTTCAAGATGGCTGCCATGAGTCCCGGATCTATCCTCACAACCTACATTCTCACTAGACAGGAGAGGGAGCCTGTAGTACCTTTATCATCCATGAAGAAGCAAAGCTTCCCCCTCATGTTCCTCAGTAGATCTAAGTGGTGGGACTGGATCACATGACCATCCCTCTCTGAAGGAAGAACTGCTCAAGGGAGAGCTTTCTTCCCGTAGTAAAAGACCGGCTGGAAGGAGGCAAGTTCAGTGGGACTTCAGTTCGGATCACTATTCAAAAGGTTTAGCAAGGCAGCCACCAAAACTGTGTCCTTTCCGACACTGTATTGTGTTTATGTCCCCTCTTTTGTTAGACAGAAGCGTGTTTTCAGGCTTTATGACTTTATGTTCTTACAACATGTTTCTCAGAGTGGTTTGTTAAGCCAAGGAGGAACACAATAAAAAAAAAAAATTGTCAGAATGTTGTTTTACAACCTTTCCCTCGGCAAATGAAAGTAACTGAAAACTCCAAGATAAATACTTCATGTAGCATTCCTTCCCGTGATTTCAGCTACTTGTCAACTGCTATATAAAAACGTTAATTGGAAAATTCAAGAAATTAAGTGACTATCGAGTTTTAATATATACAGCATTTGTGACATAAAAATCTCATGTTGTCCTAGTCTGTGCCTCTCAAGCCAAGCATCGCCCCTTTGCCTAGTGTATCCACACTGTCTGTGTTACCTACCGGACAATCACTTGGAAGCCATCTTGGTTACCAGATGGATCGTTGAAGTATCTCAGGGCTTGTAACCAAGCAACTTGTATTTGACTTAATAAAGATGCCAAAGCATAAAAGTAGCGGTGCTAGAGATCAGATGGGCGGAAGAAAAGCTATGAACTACTTCCTTTAAATGAAAAGGATACTTTGAGAGACCTTAGTCACATAAATTTTACTGTAGGATATTGTTATGATTGTTCTATTTTATTAGTGTTTTTAATCTCTCGCCATGACTAATTTATAGATTAAACTTTATAGACATATCTATCTATCATCTATCTATCTATCCATCATCTATCTAATCTAATCTACCTACAGTACAATTGAAGACAGAATGGGTCTTGAGGAACGTGTTGTTAGGCAATCTCCTCATTGTATGAACATCATGGAACATACTAACACAAACTAAGGTGCTGCAACATCACTTGGCAAAAATAATCTCATATATGTGGTCCATTGTTGATTGATATGGTACATGAGTTTATATGAAGGTTTCTATGCTCTGTAGTTTCTGATCTCCACACAGGTCTAGTATCCTCAGTGAGTAAAAGGGAGTTATTATTAGCATTGATCCCGCACAGGGAATGACTCATGGCAGACAGTAAACTTGTGAACTGCTAATCAACTTAAAAAAAATTCATGGAATAAGTTAGAATAGAATAAAATAAGTACTAGCGCACATTGCTCACAGTTTGGGGACATTTTTGATTCTACTGTGAATGTGCTTGCTGTTCTATGTCATAGAACAAAAATGCTTTTTACAAGTGCACCTGTTTCTGACGGGCACGTGTGTAATGCGTGTTCACAGGTCTGTGCATGTGTGTATTTGGAAGTTGGAGGCTGACCTTAGGAGTCATCTTCAATTGCTCTCCACTTTATTCTTTAAGGCAGGGTCTCTCAATTAACCTAAAACTTGCCAATAAGGTTAGTAGCCAAGCTAGCCATCTTGAACCAGGGCTCCCTTGCCTCCATCTCTGACTACTGGAATTAAAGGAGGGCTGCCATACCCATCTGCCAGTTCTGTGGGAACCAGGGGTCTGAACTCAGCTCTTCACACTTACGTGGGCAGCACTTTCCTCCCTGACCCATTTACCAACCCTGCAAAAAGTTTCTTAAAGGCTGTTAGACAGAAACTCTTGGGCATCCCTCTTGATTTCTAAATTTGCTTACTTCCATTTTTTATTTCGTGAAAAGCATGTTAAGAGCAATAAATTACAGCAGGGAGGGAAACATTTTTGATTTTCTTCTGGCCTAAGTGAAAATGTGTCCCTTGAATTTGTGAAGTACAGAATTTTCACTGTTGTTAATAACTAGCCTGTCAATGAAGCTTTCATTCCCTCTGTGCATCGATTTACATACGTTTTCTTTCAAATTTGTAAGTAGTTAGGTTTATTTTTAGTTAACTATTGTGATTAAGTTCCTGATGTTATTACCTGTGGTCAGATTCTAATCATCCTGCTTGGAACTTTTCTACTTTGGGGGATCTATTCAGATTTTATTTATGAACCAGAATATGCTCAGTTTGTCTAACAGTTGTGTTTAAAAATTCATATAAGCAATAATCTATACACATAAACGTCTATGAGAGGTCATGACTCCTTCTGGCTTTCCATGCCTTTCGTGTTTGTTTTAAAACTAAAATACTTGGTTTTTTTAAATTTTTTTTTATTTTTTTGGTATTCTTCTTGAAATTTCTTTTTTTTAATTTTATGCACTTCAATATTTTATTTAAAAATTGATATTTTATTTTCCTTCTTTTAGTGATTTAGTAGTTATTCAGGCAACACCTCTTCCACACATCCACATTGTTGTAAAGCAACGTCTAGCATGAGATGCTATATAGTTACCCTGCTCCTTCATCCATAACCAGACATTTTACTTCCTTCCTTGGCATTGTGCCTGGCTTTGTTGAAATTCAGAGTTTTAGATTTAGACTATTGGATTTAAAATTTTTAAATACACATTTCATTCTTAATAAAATACTTTCACATAGGTCATATTTTTTCTTGGGTCAATTATACTTTACTATATCGCAGCTCAGTGCTATTTATTAGCTTATGGCTCTGAAACCCCAGCGCATGGTTTCTGAGGGTTCAGTCCATGACCTCTCGGTCCCATGCGCTTGGCCCTAGTGTGGTGACGGTGGGAAGTGTGGCAGAAAAGCATCTCAGCTCCTGGCAACTGAAAACAGAGGGACAGGAAGGGACAGGGACCAGACATCCCTAGCAACCTGCTCTCAGTAATCTCCTTCCCCCTAGACGTCTCCACATAGTGTCAATAGCCCTCAATTCAGAAGTCTTCTCTGGGGGACACCTCGCATCTAACCCATAGCATCAGGGAACAGTTTTATAAACTGGCTGTATCATTGTCCTCCCAACAGGTTGTAAGAATCACCCATCCCTAGTATCATTTGCTATTCTATAAATTCTGTTTTATCTGATGTATAATCATGTGGCAGTCAGTGTAGATGCTGCGCTTTGGTGGAATTTATCTTTATCCTCCTATCCCTCCCGAACACTTTTGTGGGGGCCAGCATCCTCAACTAAGAAATACCCATCATAGTAATATCTCTGCCTCTTTCTCTTCCTATCCCTCCCTCTCTCTCTCTCTCTCTCGCTCTCTCTCTCTCTCTCTGTGTGCATGTTTCATGCTATTATATTTCACAGATACTTCGTTTTTGTAGAAGCTAATCCATTGCACCATTTCCTAAAACTTCACATGGTTGTGGTCACTTTCAGAAACATAGAATTTCAAACTAAAAACTTCAGTTTAAAAACTTAATGCAATATTGCATACTTAAACTATAGTATGATGTAATGCAAGCTTTATAGCTACAAAAAAGCCAGAAATTCACGTGTCTTGCCTTATCGTGATATTTGCATTGTTGCAATGGTCTGGATCTAACCCTATAATACCTCTCGGATATACTTGCATAATTTTTAAGATAAATAATTCTGTAACAGGGTAATATCTTCACTCTCCTACATATTTCCTGTATGTACTACAGAAGTCTAGAGATAATTAACCAGCAAAAACCAAACAACCAAACAGTTTGTATCTATTTTAACCTAGGCCAAGAGTTAACTTAATAATGAGATGAAGTCTGTTACTACGTCAACATTAAGCCTAGATTAATTTTAAGAAAAAGAGTCAAGAGAACACATGCTTAGTAATTTTAGCAAATATGCCCATTGTTGATTATACAAAAAAAAATGTGGTTTAGTACTAACCTGAAAAGAACAAAAACACGCCATTCATTCATCTGCAAGAGAAGGATCAAAATCTTATTACTTCTCAGTTCCCATCCCCACACACCGGAAATTGGAAAAGCAGATACCCGGCCACTCTGAAGACAGCTGTCGACCTCTGACAGGTCCCGTGATGACCACTTGTCTCCAGCAGTAAACAAAGGGCGCATATGGAAATGGCTGCAATCAAAATGTACGAATAACTGTTGACAGACAAAACACAGGTAGCCAAGGTAGTAAGCAGTCAATATTCCCCGTGAATATCTGGATATTTTCCTAGAAACCATGAGCAGATTCATTTCCCAGGCCAAACAATCTATTTATCTGCTTGGTAAGCACGTCTAGGGAAAGGGAACTGCCCAGCCTCTGGTCCCTCTCACTGTCTCAGATGAGTCTTGCTCTCCCTGAACCCAAGACTGCAGGTCAACGTAGACAGGGTCTCCCATGGACTATTCCAATCGAATGACGATATGCCGATCGATGAAGGGCGTCTTCCTAGGAATTGTCCTGCTATCTTTTACATCGATTGGGGCCACCTGGCAGATGTACTCAAAAGTGCCTGCCTGCCTGCCTACCTGTTTCCTAGCAGACTCTTCCTTCCCCCACATTCTATAGCTCCCCTTTTCTCACTTGCACTTGGAAGCCATTTTTTCTGGACTGCAAGCAAGAGCCACATCTGCTCTGCTGTCTCTCCTGGCCTCGCACGTCATGGTTCTTGATTGTTTAGAAGTGCTCTGAGCTTTGGCTCACGTTGCTTTTTTTTTTGCCCTGATACCCCTAAGTTTACCTCCATCGCCCGTAGCCTTGCCTGTGTCTCTGACACTGAGTGAGGGACAGAGATGCTCCTCACTGAGTTCCTGCAGCACCCAGGAAGTGGACAACTCACATCCGACTTCACACAACACATGGTTTCCCTCTTTCCCATAAGACAAGACTCTGGAATATCTGAGAAGCCAACCCTGGCTGATTCATTTTTGTTTCCTCTGCCTGGACAGAGCCACTACTTCATAGTTAAGTGCTAATAAATATTTGCCCAACAAATGTAAACTGAGACCGGCTCTCTCCTCTGCTGATCTGAGTTCTAATACTCTGATTAAGTGTCCCCTCCTCAGGACTGCGACTTCTGCTTGTCTAAGAGTCTGGGACAGAAAACTTGAGCAGATGCACACTCAGCTTTTGACTCTTTTATTGCATCATGGGAGAGGGAAGGTCAGCTCAAAACCCTTGCTTTAACTCAATGAAACTGACTTGCTGAGATTACAACTGTAGAGTCTAGTTAGTCTTTATCACAGGATAGTGAGATATTTATTTTATAATTCTCTGGGTATACAATACTACCCAACACATGTCTCTTGAATAGGCAAGAGGGCGTTAGACTAGAAGATGGTAGTTATGAAAAATGTAAAGGAAAAAATTGAAATATTTTGTTATATTAATTTGCATTTTGCTTCTATATTCCAATGTGGAGCACTCTCTGTCATCGGGCTCCGGCATTACATTGGTATGGCATTTCAGAAACTACTCCAGTGAAGCAAAATTATGCTTAAATATGCTATTTACCAGGAGTAAATTATTTTAGTTTATGAAAAGGTACAAAAATATTTTGACTGATGCTTGTTTTATGGAATAGGCTCCTAGCCCTACTTCTTGTATTGGAGACAATAACTATTCTCCATCTTTTTTCTTGTTAGGCTGTGAAGTTGAGATTCTTGGTGTCAGACCAACTTACTGCCTAGAATATAAAAACGTCCCCACGGATATCAACTTTGCCAACGCAGTCAGCGATGCTCTTGACTCATTAAAGTAAGTGCCCCAAATTTTAGCCATAACCATGTGCTTCCTTGCTTTTGCTTTACAGAAAAGGAGTGTGTGTGTGTGTGTGTGTGTGTGTGTGTACATGCACGCACTTGAAAGTGTGTGCACTTTTAATCACTGGGCCATCTCTCCATCCCCTCTTCCTCGTTTCTTGGAAGACTTGTAGATTCTAAAGTGGTCTAAGGGAGCTGGACCTCGGTGAAATAATGTCTCAGAGAATTTTACGTAGTGATTGCTATGTGGTGTACCAGTGTTTTGAAAGGGCAGGTGGAACCCTAGAAAATCTCCAGGGTTTGAGGACCTCCTTTTTCTGTTGTTAGACAATGGAGAAATCATATAAGCATCAGCATTTTCATAATAATGGTTTACTGAGCGGGTGTATTTCAAAGTCATCAATGAGTATTTGCAGAAAGGATGGTTCTGTGGCCAGATGAGTTTGGGGGGAAATTACTTTTCAACACTCTGTTTTAAAATGTACAAAGCATGTTAACATATTAAAACAAAGAAAGATTGTTTATTTTCCCTTCCACATGGAACAAGGGCACAGGCTGTGAAACATGCAAAACCAGTTACTCTCTTCTAAACAGCGTACAGATCTGTCCGGGAACTGATTACTAAGTCAAAGACCAAGCCTCAGGTCACCTGAAAGCAGTCGGATCACTAAGATGAGGGGTCCAGCTGGGAGCACGCTTTAGAAACAAGCAAAGAGGAGGCTGAAGCCTATTTAGGACCCTGTTTCCGGAGCTGGACTTGAGACCACCTTACTTGCTGAATGGATTTCCCAAGTGGAGTCAAAGCAGAAGACACTGTAGAATCAGAGCATGTAGATTGGGGTAGGACCTTCCGCCTTCCAAAAGAAAGACAAGGCGTGCATGGATCACTGGCACCAACCACAGCAACTGGCTACGATTAAGACCATCTCTCACACACAGGTGACCAACTATGTATTCCATTCTGAGATTGCCTAGCTACCGAGGTGACGGATGGTGGACGACGTGTCTTTGCTCCCTTTTCTGCCCCAACCATCAGAATGAATGATTGTCACTTCACAGGATTATCAAAGGGAAAACAGTACCCCACTCCATGATGAATTTTAGACTATTCTACCTGTGTGAAACCTGTGAAGAGTGGTATTTAGGTCACAAAATGGTTTAGCATGATTGAGATGCTAAAGAGAAAATGCCTTCAAAATATTAAAAGTTGAGAAGGAACAAACTTATGCGTGTAATTTGTTTCGGGTGGTGTTTAGAAGGGACAGAGTCTGGGGGAAGTCAACTTTTAAGCAAATGTTCTTCACAGGATTTATATATTGTGTGTTGTATGATGTTGCCTGTTACCTCATCTGCTCTTTTCGCTTGCCCACAAGGGCTGGGAAAGTTCTGTGCTTGCAGAGCTGGTGTGCTGTGCTGCTGTCTGGTTAAAGCAAAGGAGACTCTCACAATGTGCGCGGCAGAAGAGCAGGGTTGGAACTTCAGAACCATTCTATGTCTACTCAGTGCTGCTGCCAACGTATCTCAAATGCTAACCATCCCCGTATCCTGTTGCCATGAGAAATATGAGAGTTTGGGTCATAATTGTCACACAATACCTCCAAGTAGCCTAACTGCTTACCACTGTGTTTGCATATCTCTCACGTTAATCTTATGTTTTTGGAACCGAATGGACTCTCCCCATACCCAACCCAGTGGTCACAGGTAAGCTAGCAAGGAGTATGTATCCATGAGCGCTCCAAGCCCGTGCTGGTCAATTTAAGCAGACATACTTGCTTCCATAACACCAGAATGCTGGAGGAATACAAAGGGAGCTCTATTTCCTTAGAGGAGAATTTTCCATGTAGGTTTTTTGCCTTTGTTTTTTCTTTGTCAAGGTACTAGGACTCGGAGGAGGGGCATCTTTATCTGGTAAACAGGGACGCTTTCATGGTTGCTGCTGAAGGTCATGGTGGTAGTGTTGGTTAATGTGCTTGTGTTTGGTAAAGGGATTAGACTCCTCTAGAAAGGAAAAAAAAAAACACACACAAAGAACTGCAAGTTCATGGAGTTGGCCTCAGGCTAGGCTCCCTCATGGTATGGTCTGGTGATCCACTTTGCCCAACTGAATTACATTCATGTGGCAGGAAGTACATGGCCTTGAACCCTGTGGACTGGCATTCGCATAGCCTGCAGACTAGATGATGTCTCTGGATGTTGACAGTGTGGGCCTGGGCAGGGTTGAACAAGGCTGATGTAATTGTCTTGGGGGAGGGGAGGTGTCTTCGTGCTGCCGAAGTTAACAGGATGGCTAGAAAGAGCCTCTTGAGGTAGAGATAGGAATACCATTTCTAACATGGTGCACGTCTTTCTCTGTATGGACTGACAAAGAAGAGTGTCCTGATCATCGTAGCTAAGCTCGGTAGTACTTGGAATGAGGAAGAGAAGAAAAGAAAGGTGAGAATACTGCCCCAGGAATCAGTGGGATGACTTGGGTCCTCCCCCAGAAAAAAATGAAACCTCTCCTTCAACCTTCTTTCATTCCCTTCTTACAAAGCGGACAAAAGACTAATATTTGTGAGTCAATACTTATCTTCCAACAAAAATCAAATCTGTCCTCTTCAGCAATGAAGAGGTTGGCAGTCTTAGCCAGATTAGAACAATCTAGAGCAATCACACTGCCTGTACTCGTGCATATGGTGCAAAGGAATCTCGTTCTTGTGGTAGCTGTGTTTAGGCAAAGCTGTGGAGTGATTTAGCTTCCCATCAGATAGCCCCGCCTGGCACAGCAAGTCTGGACACTGGAGTTCTTTTGGTTCAACTCTATCTCAAATTCCTAATTATAATTTGAAGAGTGTTTGGAAATTCCCACACATAAGTGTTCAAACACACTCATATATGTTGTTGCTCTGAGGCTATATTCTTCATAAAGTTTGACCAGCTTTCAGAGAGAGTGGGACATGGGATAGAGATGACGGAACTTAAGAGAGATCATTGAGACCTCGAACATGCAGTCTTATCAAGGACATTTCTGCAAGAGACCAGGCAGATCAAGCAGCCTCTCACGTCTAGGCAGGAAGAGATAACCCATCGCTTTCGTTTGATCTAGGCATTGCCTTGCCCTGTCCTGTCCTTGTAAGATGCTGCCTTTGAACTTAGATGACTTTTCACATAGAAGAAAGAACGGGGTGGAAGCTGACATTTTAACTATCGATAGCATTGAGGGAAAGAGCTTTCTTTATTTACATTAATCTGTTTTGCTCTTTATTTGCCATGTTACATAGGTGTTGTTGTCTCCATCTGCCCTAGTCTGGTTTTTATGTTGCTGTAATCAATCCCAGGGCCAAAAGCAACTCGGGGAGGAAAGGATTTATTTTAGTCTACAGTTATAGTCAAGAGATGTCCAGGCAGGAGCCCAAACAGCATCCTGCATGCAGGAACTGAAGCAGAGACCTAGAGGGACATTGCTCGCTGACTTGTTTTCTTGGCTCGCTCAGCTCCCTTTCTCCTACAGCCCTGGCCTACAAGCCAAGGATGGCACATCCCTTAGGGGGCCTTCCTATATCAATCAGCAGTCAGAAAGTGACTCACAGACATGTCCATAGGTCAATCTGATCTCTTCAACTCAGATTCCTTCTTCCTAGGTTTGTCTAGGCCTGTGTCAAAATTTAATTATGACACCATTTCACAAAAACGTCGCTGACTCTTGAAGGCTAACTACCTTCTCTTGATCTCACAAGCCCTCAGGGTAGAGAGTCGGCACCCAGCTCTTTTGGCAGAGGCTTAGGTAGGCTAGGTTCCCAGTCCTCCCCTATGTATGAAGTGACTGAAAAATGGCTCCTTGATCCTACAACCCCATCCATACTCACATCCCTAACATACCTTGAAGGAAGGACCAGACAGGTAGAGGAGGTTGAGAAGCATCCTCTACGGAGCTACCTGAGGCTGGGGCTCTGGCAGGTTGGAGGGGTGTGGTACTTTGAATGAGAATGCACCCTTAGGCTCATATGTTTGAATGTTTGGTCCCCAGTTGGCTGAACTGTTTGGGGAAGGATTAGGAGGTGTGGCCTTGTTGCTAGAGGTGTGTCACTGGGGGTGGACTTTGAAATTTGAAAAGTCCATCTCCTCTCTCTCTCTCTCTCTCCCTCCCTCCCTCTCTCCTGCTGCCTTTGGGTAAACTATAGGCTCTCAGCTACTGCTCAATGTCATGCCTGCCTGCCTGCCTGCCTGCCTGCCTGCAGCTGTTTCGTGCCATGATGGTCATAGACTCACCCTCTGAAACTGTAGGCAAGCCCCCAAGTAGATACTCTCTGTTATAAGTGCCTTACTCGTGATATCTCTTCACAGCAATAGAACAGTAACCATGACAAGGAGGAGTGCAGTTCTATGTATTCAGCAGCATACAGCCGCTCAAAACAGGAAGCAGTCCGTAGTCCATAACACTTGATTTGTTGTCTTAGAAATTGCATTGCAGGAAGGCTTAGTGAGAAAAAAAGTGTCTGGTGCTACAGACTAAATAGGTTTAAAGAATAGTTTGTGGGGTAGGAGAAGAGGGGTCAGGAGATAGTCAGTGAACAGTCACTGCTTCCAACATGGTGCCGAGCAGATTGTTCATGCAGCCTAGTCAAGGAGAATGCCTGGTAATGCAAACCTATAACCCCAACTATGCCGAGACAGAAGGTTCACAGGTTAAAGTCCTGTCTGGGCCACAGAGTGAGCTCGAGGCCAGTCTGGAAAACTTATTGAAATCCTGTCCCAAAATGAAACATAAGGGCTGGGAGGTAGCTTAGTGATAAAGTGCCTGCCAGCCGTTATGAATGAGGCCCAAGGTTAATGCTCAGGACTGAAAATAACAACAGTGCACAAGGGAATAGCTATAGAGAAGCAAAGAAAGAAACCGCTGGGTGGCAGCAACCGTGGGCGCAGCTAATGACGTCTGTCGAGTTCTGAACTGTTGGATACTGCTCCAGAGGATTTCCTTTGGCAACCCATGATCTCAGAACCCCAGTCACTGCTGATGTTAAGCAAGGAATAGATGGATGGCAAGGGAATGTCTTCCACGTGGGAAAGGAAGGCAGCTCGAGAGTTTTAGCTGTGCCCCTCCTCTCTATGGACTGACTAGTAGTTCTCCTCTCTGCTAAACCTGCACACTTGCTCAGGAAAAGTGGTGAAGGGATAACCAGAAGGGGCATTTCTTTCCCTTTCCATCCGTCCTCCTTCCATTTTCTCCTTCCTTCTTTCCCTCCCTCCCTCCCTCTGCTATGTGTCAAGCACTATGCCAGCAACTCATTCAGCACCCAAATGGCAGTGTATTAGTTACTTCTCCGTTGTGTAATAAAACACCATGACTAAGGCAACCTAGAGAAGAAAGAGTTTATTTGGGCTTATGGTTCCTTACGGTTAGAGTCCATGATGGTGAGCGCAGCATGGAGGCAGACAGCGGGCACGGTGGGTGGAGTAGAGCTGAGAGCTGGGAGTGCACATTTCAACCACTTGCACAAAGCAGAAGGAGTGGACTGAAAATAGGGAAGACCTTTATTCTCAACACCTGTCTCCAGTGACTCACTTCCTCCAGCAAGGCCACACCGCCTAAACCTCCATCCACAGCACCCTGGGCTGGGTGCCAAGGGCTCCAATGCCTTAGACTACCCGGGACATTTCTCACTCCTATCACTGCAGGTAGGTTTCCCTCACAAGGAAAGTGAGAGGTAGATATACTTTTGCCATTCATCTGAGATATCTTCTTTATTAAGAAAAGAAAGTAGGGTCTGAAACCATATTTGTGTGCCTGTTAAAAGGTAGTTTTCACAATGAAAACTGCCATCACTTATGAGGATTCTGCCAGGGTCCAAATCAGTTTACTACTGAAGGAGTGGGAGTAGCAAGGGGGTTAGAAGGAGAATATGAGAAACACATACTGCAAATGGAGGATGCTGCGGAATGGTGGGATACAGGTATTGATATATGTGGAACTTACTAATACCATTGCAAATAATCAAATTATAATTTCAGGGATTTTTTTTTCTCCAACCAGAAAATGCAAATTTTTGTTCCATCAGTTTCCTGCTAGCTAGCAGCTAAGTTTGCAGAACCTGATTGATTATCATGAATGAAATCTGGTGACTTTTAAGCAAGTGCATTGGACGGTGCTCCAATATGATACTGAAGATCTACAGTCTCTTCAGGGGCCTTCTTTCTACCCATTAAACCCTCTTTCTTAATAGTCAGCAACTAACCCTACATTTAAATGGCTTCCATTTCCCTCTCCCTAACTCTCCTCCCTTCCTAACCTACTTCAGTAAGAAAAATGGATATGACATTATGAACATTTCATATTGCGATGCAATCTAAGCAGAATTATAAGGTGATAGGAGACGTGGGTGTCCCTGAAACCCTACGGTTGGAGGCCCCCTGCAGCTTTCTTGGAACTGGGTTTGATGGCCACATGTCCTTCTGGCACGGTTCCTGAACCCCAAAGCTGTAAGTGGCCAATAGCAGACAGGCAGACGTTTCCACCCAACTCGCCTCACCCAACCCTGTAACAAATGAGCTGACCTGTGATAGAGACCAGACCCACATCCAAAACAGCTGGCGACCCAGAATTTATCTGCTAAACTCCAAACAGGCAAGAACTGTCAGCCCTGGGAGACTTCAGTCCTTAATGAATCAATGAAACCTTAACACAGAAACCTCTTGCATGTGCATTCCCTGTAACACAAGCATCCCAAATCAAGTGTTCCTGGCATCTAAGGTTGACAGCTTCCTGAAACAATGCCATTAGGTAAAGTGTGACATTTTCCAGCTTTCTGACCACATACAGATTTTCAAATGTGATAAACAGCCTTGGAGAAACCCGCCTGCTCTACGGTGCAGGACAAATACACTGCAATATAGTGCACGTTGAAATGAAGAGACCTGGGTGTATTTAATTATACTCCAATGCCACAGTTAACCTCACTTTAGTAAGTCACCAATGTATTAAGTGGGATTTTCCACCATATGTAGGGCCCATGCCGGAAGTATGGACACCTAAACAGATGTGCGTGAAGCAGCACATCTGGAATGCTAAGATGCCAGGACATAAAGCAGATAAATGTGGAGGCTTATCTCCAGGACAGGTTTTATGGACACTTCCATTGTGTTCAGATGTGGTTATGGAGGAAGAGCCCAGAGCCCTAGCAGTCATGGACCACAAACAGGTTTCAGCATATGGATGAAAATCATATTACCTAGTACTAACTTCTTTCCATCACCTACACTCGTGGGTCCTAGAGGGACCTTTTGTACCTGACCATGTAAAGATGCAGAGGCAGTTTGAATGAGTCATCCTCACACTGGGGACTTATGAATAATGATAATACCATTTATGAGAAAAATCTAAATACTAACATAACCCAATCCAGACTGTGGAGGAGGGTGGTGATGGGCTTATTAATGAAGGATCGATTTGTTTTGTTCTAAAAAGAGAAAAAACATTTGACTAACAATTTCACTTCACTGGAAACCAGCATTTCCTCGGAGCTGTGAACAATGTACACCCCAGAGTGCTCAGTAGAACATAACAGCATCACTAGAGGGTATGCGACCATAAAGGGAGGATGCAAGACAGAGAATATTCTGGAATCTCATCCCTAGTTTAGAAGATGCAGTAGATGAAGACAGACATTTAAAAAGCCCAGTTTACATTTTCAAGTTCCAGCTATGTCACAGAGATCTGCCGGTGGGTGAGAAATGTCTAGAACCCTCTGAAGCCTACTTCTTTGTGTGCAAATCTAAAAATACTCTTCTGGGAGGATGCTTGTCCCTATAGCTCCAGTCCTGGAAACAGAGTCAGCCTATAGACACAGAGCCTCTAAGTAACAAAGATAATGTCTCCTAGTATTACTTTTAGCCTTTCTCACAGCCAGCTCTGGAGCTGATAGGAGTCATATAACCGAGCAAGGATTTCCAAATGCCACACAGATGGGTGGGATGGTTCCCCTTTGACATGGGCTGTTGAGTTGACTCTCAGTATTGGTTGTGTTCTAGAGAGCTGGGCTTAAATCCTGGCTCCCTCTTGTGATGGCAACTGTTTTAAAGTCTCTTGAATTCTGGAGCTGAGGGTGTAATTCAGTTGCTACAGTACTTATCCAGCATGCATATAGCCCTGCATTTGATCCCCCAAACTACATAAATTCGGCACATAGCTGAAATACCAGGACTTGGATGAGGTGGAGGCAGGAGGCTCAAACATTCAAGAGTATCTTTGTCTATGTAACGATTCAAAGCCAGCCTGGAACACATGAAACCCTGTCTCAAAAAAAAAAAAAAAAATGCTGCAACACAGTACCTGACCATAGTCAACAGCCCGTTTGCTGGATTATTATATTATACACTTTGCCAACAACTGTAGCCGGCTTACTGTGTGACAAATGCTAGGCATGAGCTGAGATACACCGGAGGGAATCTCATAATTTAAAGAGAGAAAAGCGCACCCAAGACGGCCCAGGAGTGAGCATATAGTCATGGGAGCACACGGCGGGGCCATCTGAACTAGCCCCGAGACACCAGAGGAAGCTTCCTGGAGCAGGCGTCAGCTGCCGTAGATCTGAAGGAGAAATGGATGCTGTGTGACTCTGACCAGGCAAACCAAGCTCTCCGAGCACTATGAGGGCATTTCTCTCCTGTAGGATAGCAAGACTCAAGGCCCTGCCAGCTCCGAGATTACACTCCTCCACTGCTCATGCTAGGCCGACCGTATCAAGGGAAAATATGATGTGCGTATGGGTGCCTACGTCTGTGTGTTGTACACAGATGTGCTAAAAATAGGGTTTTTCAAGAGAAATGAGGCAACTTGACATGGATATTAATTAATACTACCCCTTGAACAGCTCCAGGCAGAGAGAACCAGCTGTCATATCGTTCCCATCTGCTCATCTACTGTCAGTTCTGGATGGCCATTACCACCACCGCCATCGCCACTCCAATAGATTCTGGGTGCTTGGTGGGGGGATGGGCAAACCAGAGCTGGGGAGGGGAAGTCACAGTGGAAAATACCGTGTGAAAGAAGGAGAAGACAATCCCTGAAATTCTCTTCTTTCTCAACGTAGCTAACCACTACTCTTTGTGGTACTAGCTTCCGGTCATTCTTAGGCCAGCATTGGGGGTTAAACAGTTTGGATTTGCACCATCAGTGCTGGCCTTGAGAGAGTGTTGGAGTTCATAAACATGCAGTTACTTCTAGAATTTACTCTGTGTCTACATGCACACTAACCAGTTGCGGGTCCCCACAGAGCACATGTCTGAGGTGTGTCTGCTGGTGTCAGATCCCAAGGATTCATCTGTTTATAGCTAACAAAGTCGCCGTGGTGACACCATTTTTCTTCTTGCCAGTCAGACCCACAGTCCAGCATTTTCTTCGGATTCTCTTAAAGCCCATCAACAATTTTACAGTAGTTATTTGAAGCATTGCCTCCCGTTTCCTGACTTTCCGGTTCTAGCAGGTTATGAGAGGGGCGTTATAAAGACGATGCTCTGCCTCTTACCGTACCTTCCGATTTTTGTGGACTTGAAAACACAGTATGCCCAGAAGAAGGGGCGACCAACAGATATACTCTCCAAATCTTGTCACCAAGCTGCTCAGGACTAAAAACTTTGAGTTCGGTATCCACCCACCTCGTTTATGTGGAAATGTGGGTTTTGACTGGCCCACTGGGCAGGGTTTGGGGTTCTCACACACTCATAGAGGGTCAGTGTGTCGTAAGTGGGCCAGCTGACGGAGGTCTCCTTAACTGTGGCTGTCTCACTCTGCTCTCCCCAGGAGTGGCCGGGCTGATCTAGCAGCCGTATACCACGAGCGCATCGATGTGGAAGGCCATCACTACGGTCCCTCGTCACCTCAACGGAAAGACGCTCTCAGAGCTGTGGACACTGTCCTGAAGTACATGACCCAGTGGATCCAGGTGACCCAAAGCAAGGACAGCTGATCTGCCATTTTCTCTTGTCATCTCCATGACGGCCACTCCCTTCGTAATTCCTTCAACAATTTCTTTACGAGGCCAGTGTGAGGAGCTCTTTTCATGTAGTACTTTTTAGGGCACCAAGAGACTCCATACTCCATGGATAGCCTGTGGAGTTTAACTGATCTAGACAGATATGGTTGCCTGACTTGACTCAAGAGTTGGCCTGGTTCTTCTAAATATCAGTAAGTCTATTGACCAGCTGAGTGTAGACATGGGAGCCAGATGTGGGTTTAACAGCCGCTTCTATCCTTTAATCCGCAGTGTAAAACACCTCTTCACAAGAATTTCTATGTGAAAGGTCCTTTCTCCCATCCCTGTGATGACCACCTGTGCCCACCCCACAGGAACGAGGCCTACAGGGTGACCTAAACGTCATCATCTTCTCCGACCATGGGATGACGGACATCTTCTGGATGGATAAAGTGATTGAACTGAGCAAGTACATCAGCCTGGACGACCTGCAGCAAGTGAAGGACCGTGGGCCTGTTGTGAGCCTGTGGCCAGCCCCTGGAAAACAGTCTGAGGTAAGACACGGCACGGTGGAGGGGAGGTCGCCTGGGCCCGTTGGTCCTTAGTTTGTGCTTTGCCTTTCTGTTAGAGTTTTCCTGACAAGCTACATAACAAGATTAGGTGCATGGGCTTCGGAATCAGTTGACTGAGCTTGCCGCTCACGTACCAAGTGACCTCTATAAGGGCATTCTTTTTCTGTGTTTGTTTTACGCCACAACAGTATCTACCTCTGTAACGGGACACTTGGAGGAAGTTTTTTTGTTATTTTGGTTTCTTTAAGAACGCAAAATGGAGATTGGACTAGGGTTTCTGTTCCCATCTCAGGTGTGGTGGATGATGGTGAGTTTGACTTGGAATGCTGATGCCCGTGGCTATAATTTGGTTAGGTGCAGCTGTTTTGCCAGGTGCAGCTGATTATGAGTGCATGCCGCTCGGATTTATGGGAACTTTTGCTTAGTGTACAAAAGGTGTGAAGCCCCGAGAGTGGAGGTAGGCGTTGGTCGGTGGTTCGTTGATTGGTTCGTCCATCCTTAATGTGTTGGTTCTTGCATAGAAGAACAAAGGTTGAAGAGATTGGGTTTGCAGATAGTGAGCAGAGACAATAGTCTGACTCACTGTCAGCTAGTCCTCTCCAAACTCAGGACACTCTAAAAAGGCTGTGAAGATTTCTACCTTTCTCTCTTTCTCTATCAAGGCCTCCTGAAAAACTGGTGAAAATTTCTTCCTATCCTTCCTTTCTTTTTCCCTAAATTGACAGTAAAGGGTTGTAATAAACAACCATATACCTCTACTGAATTTAATGAAAGCTAAATGAGATAAATGATGCTCTATACTTGGCGCACCCCTGGCATACATCACCAAGCCCTTATTAGGGCTGCTTTATTATTGGATGAATTACTGAGGGGACTGCTGAAGACAGGCTCTTTAGAATGAAGCTGCCATTCTGATCTGCCTCCGAGTCCCTTTCACCAGGAGGCTGGAGAGACAAAGAACTGGCGTTGGCTAAAGAACACAGATTAGGCCATGTGTTCGCAGCAGGTCAGCTCCCAACCTGGCAGCCATGCGTCTTAGGTTCCTATCCCAGCTTTGTTATCGACCATCCACAAGGCAATGATGAGTCTGGCCCCTTCGCCTTCTGTGTGAACATGCCAGGGAGACAGTAGTTGTCCTAAAATTCATGGAAGTACAGAGATACAGGCTAAGACCACTGCAAAGACTCCGTACATGACATTTATTATGAAGATCACCATCGAAGGAGAAGGTTCCCAAGAGGGTGTGATCAAGTTCTCACAGTGTGCAGATGAGGAAGAAAACTCTACCAGGAACTCAATCCCCTCTGTTCACCTCTCAAAAACAAAACCAAACAAACAAACAAACAAAAAACAGTACTTATTAGGACTGGTAGTGGATGGTAAATGTAAGGAGGAACAGGTGACGCTTCCGGCTGACAACTTAAGTGTTCATGTTGCTTCATCACCTTCCAGTGCAGAGATTCAGCTTCTGTCTACTCCCAGGGGACCTGACATGGACCAGGAAGGATCTATCTTTTTCAGGGGACGCGGCAATGCCAGCCACAGGGGAGCCAGGAGGAGCCTGGGGCTGCTGCTTTCCTTCACCCTCATTGCAGCAGACAGTTGCCTGTGAACAGTTGTCACTAGTCGGAGGGAAGCCAGGGGCTGCTCCCTTTGGCCCATAGGCAGCCCTACCCCCACCCCCTTGCTTGCCTTCCTTTGAGGTCTGTTGTCAACAACACCATCCACTAGGGAAATGTCCCCTCTTGGTTGAGCTCCATAGCCAGGAAATGAAGTTTACACAGTGTCCCACAACCTCTCTAAATATGAAAATTGAAAGAATATGTTACACGTTGGCAGGTTCTTGGGTGGCAGCTATGTCTTCTGGCAAGGAAGATCATCTTTGTCTCCAATTTGGCGCTTAGGCATGTGACACCTCCAGAATGCTTGGGCATCAACACTCACGAGCTGGGAAGAGCATCTTCCAGCAGGATGTGCATACCAAGAACTGCCAGCCGCCAATAGCAGTTGGTAGCGGTTCAAAAGTGGGGGCTGTGTTTGGTGACAGTTGTGTCATGTGACGGACACAACAATCTGCAAGACCTGTTGCATGTCAGCAGATTTTTTTTTCACTTATCCAAAATAATTCTGCATTCTGCATACATCATTTTTAATCCAATGGGGGATATTAATTCATGGAGCTATCAACAACTCTCTACCCAGCAGCCTGAAGACTATTTTTGAGACCTGCGTGAATAAACACAATTTTATATTCACTTATATTCATGAATATAAGTGAAATTCCTGAAACATATACTCAGGAATACATGTCTGATTTGGCCAAAGGCCAGCAAATCAGTATCAGCAGGTCGATTTTAATTTTAGCTACAAATATTTAAGATTCTGCTAAATATTGGAAGTGTGTTTAGACTTTAAATCTTCATTGTGGAACTGGCAATGTGGTTAACAAACAATTCCTAGTGCCTTAAGATTCAAATAGGGGTAGGACGTAATCTCGAAGTCAACTTAAAAAGCACACATTCTTTTCTCTGATTTTGGTTTCACAATCGCCACTTAGTTTTAGCGCACAGAAGTTTGATAAGTAAGTCTTGTAACGTGTCCACTAGTCACTGATCATGTACAAAATAATTATTGGGAGGTTTGTAAGTGGTAGAGGATAGTGTTACAATGGATAGCCCTCATATTTGAGAGCAATAGAATGTTGGTATGACCTATGACATCCTGAAAGCCTTCCTAGATCCCATGAGCTTTCTACCCTCTCAGAACAACTACGAAGTGACCGCTTATTGTATGGTTATGTCTACGATAAGAATCTCTGTGGTGTTTTCTACAGCTTACACTATTTTTTGCTCAATCTGCGGTCCTTGGGTCTTCCACGCATCTTCACTGATGTGATGCATCTGCCTCCGCTGCTTCATAGTGTCTTGCCTCAGAACTACATCGGTATTTCTTTATCTCTCTTACTGTTATCTCTCTATGCTATCTCTTCTGCTGTGTGTCTGGGCTATTCTGTGCATATATCTACAGGTGCATACACACGAGAGATTTTTATTATATTCCCTAGAAGTCCATTTCTTATATCGGAGAGCATATGGATCTTTAGCCTTTCTAGATAAAGCCAGCTTGCGTTGGGAGTTATACAAAAGTCTCTCATAGCCAGGTATGGTAGTACACACCTTTAATCCCAGCACTGAGGAGGTAGAGACAGGCTGAGCTCCATGAGTTCAACGCCAGCCTGGTCTATTCCAGATGATCTCTGGCTACATAGCAAGTAAAACCCTATCTCAAGAGAAAAAAAAAAGTGTCTCATTTTAATGAATCCCTCTCTGTCTCTCTCTCTCTTTCTGTCTCTCTCTCTCTCTCTCTCTCTCTCTCTCTCTCTCTCTCTCTCTCACACACACACACACACACACACACACACACACACACACACACACACAACTTTCTCCTATCTCACAGACCTAACATGTACTTACTTAATGAGGATTCAAACACTTCTTTCTTGGTTTTCTTTACAGATATATCACAAACTCAGCACAGTGGAACACATGACTGTGTATGAGAAAGAAGCCATACCCAACCGGTTCTATTACAAGAAAGGGAAATTTGTCTCTCCTTTGACTTTGGTGGCTGATGAAGGATGGTTCATAACAGAGGTAATTATAAAATATATGACATCCCACTCACTATTCAAATTCTATCCATAGTCCAAAAGTAAGTAATAATTACTGAGGTATTTTTGCTTAGCTGCACTGCTTCCTTGTTTAGAAAATCAAAACGCTGGATCAGATGTCTAAGCGAACACAAGCTTTAGGCACAAACCCAGAGTCAAGATTTAGACATTATGGCTCCAGACATTCTGTATTGTAATAAATGGGCCTTCACTCAATCACTCCAGCTCCCACATAACCTGCTCAGCTCAAAGCAGAGCAATCACTGTGATGTGAAGATGGTGCTCTAAGGCAGCGGGGAGCCAGGAAGACCCAGTGATGCTTTCACCCACAAGAGAACTGTTTATAAAACAGAACTGTGTAGGTCCAGGCACCTAGATTACCAGATGGCTTTTCCAGTAGAGATTATCTTTCATTATTGGCCCCAGCCCTAATTTGCCTCAGGTCTGTGTGACTTCCTCTTCCTTGTTTTCCTGGGCTCTGAGCTCAGCAGTCTTTTGAATACATGTATGATGCTTGTGAATGTTCCACCATCCAAGGGAATCTTGGCAGTTCTGAGACTAGTGTATCCCGGAGGCAGACTCTTCTGCAGACATGAGTTCGAAGGCCAGTTGTGCTTAGATCAGACTGCAAGGTGAGAGCAGTAGTGAGTAGTTGAAGCCAGTGGTGTCTAGGATTCAGGACTAGTAAATAATATACTAGAGAGAGCATATCCCTCATCAGTGGGAATGGGCCTTTGGGCAAGTTAGCAGATGACCAACAAGCAGGGCATGAAATCACGGGACTCAGTGACATAAATTTCAGTTATTGAGTAGGACTGAGTCATTCCTGTGTGTTCACAGAAACATCTCATCACCGTGAACTGAAAACAAGGCAGGTCTGGTTGAAACTACTGGCAACAGAAGGCAGAGGTCAGTCAGGCTTGCTGGGACTGGCCAGCCCCTTCCCACCATGTCAGTCTTAGAGATCCTGTAAGCAGCATGGAAGACGAAGGCTATTTGCTTTTATGTTTTTACTTTCAGCTTCTTGAGACAAAGTGCTACTAAGCTTCCCGGGATGGGGTGGGACTTAGCTCAGGCTGAACTCAAATTCACTGTCCTCTTTGCCTCCTGAGTGTTGGGATTACAGACGTGTGCCACCAAGTCTGGGTCCCCGGCCATTTGAACAATGGCGTTAATAATCATCTGTCATCTCATTTAACTGAAAGTCAGACATGATCAGCTCCAGGGTTGCTTAATCCAGTAGTAACTCAATGATATCAAGTCCCTGCTCCAGTTCTACACAATTCCGCTTTTCTTCTCAAGATCACGAAATAGTCTCTTCAACTCCAAGCTGTAAGAAGAGGTATGTAATTATGAAGATGAGGTCTTAAAAGAAACCCATATACCAAGAAGTTCTTGTGGTGAAATTTCTTTAATTATACCAAAAATCTGGCTCTGACTAGAAACCACTAGAAACTTCCCCTTAGGTCTCATCAATCAACTGGTTAATGTGGCTAGTAAATTCCTGCCTGAGGTGAGATTTGTTTCTGAGATGTGCTGAACTGCAGAATAGGGGAACCACAGTCACAAAACCAAAGAAACGCAGAGGCTGAGATTAGGAGGCTGGGGCCTCAAAACAAAACAGCAAAGAGACAAGAACACGTCATACCATTTTGCCGGAGACCAACAATCTAGTCTAGGAAGCCTGTGACCCATCTGGAAGAGCTTCCTCCTGTCCCTAACTTTGGGTCCTACCCATCTCCCCACACACACTTAGGGGACCTGAGTCATGCTACCCTGGATGAAACTGGAAAATTAATGTCTTTTGTTATATGCTTTTTAACATTATATCATACATTACTTTTGTATACATCACACATTGATTTAAGTTATTAAAAACTAAGAGTCAACCATTTAGCAAGGACTCCCTGATATTTTGTGATGTGGGCTATCTCAGTCATTCATTTTTGTATCCTAGGTTCATAGAATGAAAGTGCGTGATAGCTGTCCTCCTATTTTTGAATTTATACCTTTTTATTTTCTGGATATCATACGTAAAAAATTTAAGTGCCAATTCTACTCTAACACTGAGGACTTGTTTTCTGAAAAGTTCTGAAAACAAGTGTCCTCCTCACCCCCGTCACCTTTCCTCTTCAGATCTGTATTGCCTCTTAGACTCACCTAACTGCAGCCTATTGAAAACTGCATTCTATATCCTTGTTTCCACTCAGCACCAGAACCATTTATCTCTCACATTTCTGTTTGCAAATTGCTCTACGAGTCATAAGAAAAAGATTCTGCACTTTGCTCTGTAGCATGCATACCTGTCCACAGCGTGCGCAGTGTGCTCCAGAGCTAGGTCACACTTCAGATCTGCAGGCTGCAAGGTCTCAGCCCTGAAAGCAGTCTTCCTGGTTCCGGCTCTGATGGCAGGAGAATCTGTTTTCTGCTTTCAACATGATAATGAAAATAGCTAAGTTAAAACAAGTTGACTCTGGCTAGACCCCCATGAAATAGGTCCCCATCCCTCACACCATGGTTCCCACGGCACCGTCCCATCAACAAGGAAGATCCAGGCCCTCACGGCAACAAGAACAAATCAACCAAGAGTTCATTTCTTCTTACAGTCGCCTAGAGAGTTGCCACTGAAAAGACGGAGAGACAGATTCAGTTTGTCACAGGAGTTGTGTCAGTGTTCAGAGTGACCCAAGGTGCTCAATGATTCCTTAGGCCACTTCTGCTCCATATGTTTTAAAATACAGGCTAGATTCCAACATCTGTCCTTTGTCTGACCGCCCTTCCTCAGCCAGCAGAAATCTGGAGGCGTTCATGTTTCCAGAAGACTGAACAGAAAGAGGAAAACAAGAATGGAAACGAGTCACTGATGAGGTCACGTTCCTGCTGTCCCCCAGCCAGTGGCTGCTCCCCAGGATAGGATGTGGCGTTCTTGACTCACCCGCCTTCTCCTCTCTCTCCCTAAGAGCTGGCCAGTTCCTCTGGAAAAACTTTGTGGGTGTTGTTTCTATCAGGGGATGAGGTCATACTCACCCCAGAGGATAGGAGCCCTGAATGATTCAGCCTTCACTCATGCTCTTTTGGGGTTCTTAGCCAGCCATACTGCCGCCTCCTCCTTCAGCAGATGCTGGACCACAGACCAGTGAGACTGGGGCATCACCATGTCTGAGGCTGTTCAAGGACACTCAGTAGACTCATCCAGGACTGCAAAATATCCCTTGTGTGGGACAGTTAGGAACCACGCAGAACATAATCCCAGTATTTCCACCGGACTCGTGTCTGCTCTTATATCCTCAGCCATCAATTACACCTCTGTGCCAGAATAATCCTGGCCTATCAGACTTCACAAACATTTGCTTAGTGCCTACTCATGTAACCAACTGTATAACATGCTAACTCTGCTGAGGAGCCACAGGAAGTCCCTGGCTACCCACTGCAGCCTAGGGAGGGAGCCAAAAATTAGACCAGCATGCTGGCGTACGGGTAAACAAATGTGTTGTTACAAATGTGTTACACATTATAAAGAAAAAGAGAGAATCCCATAAAAGATGGTTTCTGGGGTGACAGAGTAGGGAACCTTCTCTGGGAATGTGGCCTTGAGACGAAACCAAGCCTGGTGTTGCTGGGCATGAAGACAACAGGGCTGAAGGAAAGAGGTTTAACTACAGTTCATGCAAAAAGGAGAGTTACAGAATCAAGGCGTTGGTCCATCCTGGTAGGTAGTGTAGGTTTGTAATCGAGATATTTGTTGGTGGAGTGTGGGTGGAGGTATAATATACTGAGGCAGGAGGACTGAAAGTACATTGCTTCCCTCGGCTACAGAGAATATGAACCTGTCTTCAGAATCAACAGAGCAATGATGGAAGAGGGGTTGGCGATTAGCTCAGTAAATTTCCACTTGCTCAGTGGTAGACCTAAGATCTAGTTGAATCCCCACCAGTCTTATAGTGAAAGAAAGAAAGAAAGAAAGAAAGAAAGAAAGAAAGAAAGAAAGAAAGAAAGAAAGAAAGAAAGAAAGAAAGGAAAGAAAGAAAGGAGGAAGGAGGGAGGGAGGGAGGGAAGGAAGGAAGCCAAGTCTTTATTTGTGAATAGTTTCACAACAATCCTCTAAGAGTTTAGGAAAAAAAGAGAATGCTGTGATAAGTATAAATGTAAACAGGACTTCTTGCACTGATTCACTAACGAGATAATCTACTGTGTTTTTAACATTTCTGAAGCTAGCATGCAGGGCAATGTGTTTCATTATGGCATCCTCATACATACACATCATTTGTGTTGTTGTACTGTGTACCCATCCACCCCTCCCTACAACCCCAACCTTTCCAGCTGGTTCTCCTTTTCCCTCCAGATGTTTTCACACCACATTTATTCTGCCATCTTCTCATCCTTTTAAAACGTCTTCCTTTCTCTCATGATCCTCTTTCTAGTTTCACGGCTGTCTTGGTTGCTCTTCTGTTGCTGGGATAAAATACTCTGATAAAAGCAACTTAAGAGAGAAAGGGTTTATCTTAGCTCACATTCACAGGTTATAATCCATCATGGAGGAGAAGTCGAGTCTTGGGGAGCTTGAAACAGTGGGTCACAGTGTCAGAAAAAGAATGATAAATACATGTGTGCTGGAGCTCAGCTCACCCTGTTAACTCTTATGCATTCTAGAATCCCCTGCCTAGGGAATAGGTACCACCCACAGTGGGAAGGTCTTCCCATACCTATTAATGTAATGAAGATAATTCTCCCTAAGCATACTTAGAAGCACATCTCCAAGGTGATTCTAGGTTGTGTAATCTGGCATTGAAAACTAACTCTATCACAGTAACCTACACACACAGACACAAACACAATTTTAAATTTAGGTTCTGCACATGAGAGAAAGCATGAAGTGTTTGTCTTTCTGCATCTGGCTTATTTCACTTAACATGAGTTCAAGTTCCTCGAAGATGAAGAAATATGATGAACTCATCTCATAAACCCTTAAATAGCCACACCAAGTGTGGGAAGAAGCTGTGATAGTAATCTTTCTTTGTCATGCCAGGGTCATGGCATGACACTTAGCACTTAAAAAGCTAAGTGAACCTCGAACTATGCATGAAAGGGTTTCAGTAACATCCCGAGACATTGAGTTTTTAACATTTTCACATAGAAAATATGTTGAGAACTTTCTATTTTAATTTTTTCAGGCAACAACAGTGATTTTCTTGAATTGAGCACATTCTAGTGGACTAATACCTTCAACCAGCCTGATAAGTTGTCATCAGGATCCCTGGGGGTCCTATCTCTTTCAAAGTCCTTCCTGTCTTTCAAAGCCCAACTAAAGCTCCTGTCTCCTTTGGTACACTCAGTTGGTCCTAATTGTCTTCATCTGGGACTTTCCAAAGAACTCAAATCATTCTGTTGGACATCATATTTGCCTGTCTCTGGATGCTCTGGTCTGGAGTGCAGGTTCTTAGAGAATGGGTCTTTGACAAGGCAGCGGTTCTTAACCTTCCTAATGCTGTGACCCTTTAATGAAGTTCCTCATGTTGTGGTGACTCCCAACCATAAAATCATTTAATTGCTACTTCCTAACTGTAATTTAGGTACTGTTATGAATTGTAATATAATATCTGATATGCAGATGGTCTCAGGTGACCCCTGTGAAAGGGTCATTCGACACCCCTTAGTGGTCACAACCCACAGGATCAGAACCGCTATTGATAAGGCCTTTTCGCCTTGGCTTGTCCCCAGGAAGGGTGTGTATTGCTATGTAGTAGCATCACACTACATGCAAGTGCATTGGACAGATTAATAAATTCCTAGACAGTTGCATTGGTTGTTTATTGTCAGACTGTTCACTTTATAGGCTGGTAAACAGTTACCAAGGAAGGGATTACTGAGTCAAACCTTCAACTTCCACTGATCCTTAATAGCTCTAGAAAAGATTTCATCTGGGAAAGGTGCTGAAACTACCAGTGGCGATTCTAGCTTTAGTGAGCCCCAGATTGAGCAGGACACATCATCTCACCCCTCCCCCATCCAGCTTTCAAGGGCCAGTTTCTGTGGCCTGTCCTGGAAAGTGTCTACTAAGATGCAAAAGGCAAGATCCTGGAAGCAATTGCAAAGGAGGGTGCTCCATGCTGGTCATCCAGCTCCTGCATCAGTTAAATGAATGGGCCAAGCTCAGGCCTGGATTACTATAAGAGGCCAATGTTTGTCTACAAAGGAAAGACTCCTTTTGAAAACTAGCAAAGGGTATGACATGCCAGGCTCAATTCTAAAGCCTGTGCCTAAATGGCAGTTAGGCCTAGCCCCAAAATATTTGGGGAAGTCAAGACGATCTAGGAAGTGTGGCTTCTGAGTGATCACAGCAGCTAGGGTGGTGTCCTCCAGGCCCAACTAATCAAGCTCCAGGAAGTCAGAGGTAAAATGCTGAAAGCAGTTTGCTCTCCACAGTGACTGGGGAGTCGTCTGGGAGTTACAGGCCTCTCCCTGCCCCCTCCCCTCTGCCCCTCAAAATGATTCAACGAATGTGATCCCAGAAAAGAGAGAAAGTGATCCTTGGTCCACTTAGAGCTTCTCTCCAACACTTCACTCTATTCTGGCTTCTCTTGATCCCTGCTGATTGTGCCATCTCGCATTTTCCATGTCAAGGATCAAGCTGTGTGTGGCAGGAGGCTCTCCAAGGTCAGACTATAGGACCAAGACTGAGCAATTAAGTCCTGTTTGGAAAGACAGAAACAGAGAAACCGTTAGGACACCTCTTGGGAGTGGCATGTAGTGAACACATTCCTAAGTTTAAGCCCTAAGCCTGCCGCTCCTCAGGGGCTCCTAGGGACCCGGGGTGGGAAGCTGCGCTGGATAACACTTTTGAAAAGCAGTGGTACAAAAGCTGAGGAAATGGTGCTGTGTGACTTCTCCTCAGATACTAATAAAACCTCTTCATCTCAGACGGGGCAATGATAACAGACCAAAGCAATAATTCCGTGAACCAGTGAGTTTATTGGTAGTACTAACAGGGGCATGGGTGACCTGTTGCACACACAACCCAGGTGTAAGAAACTGCATGAATGCAAAGTCCACCCCAGCCTGAGTAACAGCTTATGGAAGCTGCATCCCCAGAGCTCTGTGGACGCCCCACAGACAGCCCCACGGACAGCCCTCCACGGACAGCCCCACAGACAGCCCTCCACAGACAGCCCCACAGACAGCCCCCCATGGACAGCCCCACAGACAGCCCCACAGACAGCCCCCCACGGACAGCCCCACAGACAGCCCTCCACAGACAGCCCCACAGACAGCCCCCCACGGACAGCCCCACAGACAGCCCTCCACAGACAGCCCCACAGACAGCCCTCCACGGACAGCCCCACAGACAGCCCCCCAAGGACAGCCCCACAGACAGCCCCCTACAGACAGCCCCACAGACAGCCCTCCACAGACAGCCCCCCATGGACAGCCCCACAGACAGCCCTCCACAGACAGCCCCACAGATAGTCCCCCATGGACAGCCCCACAGACAGCCCCACAGACAGCCCTCCACGGACAGCCCCACAGACAGCCCCCCAAGGACAGCCCCACAGACAGCCCCCCACGGACAGCCCCACAGACAGCCCTCTACAGACAGCCCCACAGACAGCCCCCCACGGACAGCCCCACAGACAGCCCCCCATGGACAGCCCCACAGACAGCCCCCCAAGGACAGCCCCACAGACAGCCCCCCACGGACAGCCCCACAGACAGCCCTCCACGGACAGCCCCACAGACAGTCCCCCAAGGACAGCCCCACAGACAGCCCCCCACAGACAGCCCCACAGACAGCCCTCCACAGACAGCCCCACAGACAGCCCCCCACAGACAGCCCCCCACAGAGAGCCCCACGGACAGCCCCAAATCAATCTCTGCTAGCCCAGCAGTCATCCCCTGCTTCTATAACCTTGGAGAGGGCTTTTGCGAATCTTCCTACTCTCAGAGCTTCTTAGCCTCATAAGTGTGGGTAGCTTCTTGGGTCTTATGAGTCCAACCCTTCCCTCCAGAAAGAAATGCTTCGATTTGGAGGCGATTGCTACAGAACACATGGTTACTAAGAGAAAGCATACCTCCTTCTTAACCTAGCACAGATCTAAGACTGTCAAATTCTGTTCATAGGCATTTTCACCAGTGCCTCCCCTGGTATTACTGTTGGTATTATTATTGACTATTATTGTTTCTCCTTCTTGGTCTGAGATGACACTAGTGTATTCTGTTTTCAAGAAGAGAGAAGGTACTTGTGAAAACCATGACCTAGGCAAAGATAGTGTGTTGATTTTTTTTTAATTAGAGTTCTAATGCACCTTAAGCAGATCTCATGTTTTATTTATTTTAATTTAATTTCTATAGCATTCTTCTCCCTGTGCCAAGATTTTAAAAAATAACTTGAGAAGAAAAATATTTCTACTCCTAGGGTTTTGTTAGTCTGACTTCTGTTACTATGACAAAATAACTGAGTTCGCCAACTTTAAAAGACAAAAAGGTTTACTGATTAATTAAAAGGTTCCATGATTAATTGATCCTGTTTGGGGCCAACACATCACAGCATGGTAAGAGCACATAGAAGAAGATACCTGTTTACCTTTTGGTACTTATAAAAGCAAAAAAGAGAAGGAAAGGGCTTCTAGTAACCTCAAGGGCAATCTTCCAATGACCTAACTTCCTCCCAGTAGACCCCACATCTTAAAGGTCACCGGCCTATGGTCCACTGGCTGGAGACCAAGCTTTTAACACATGGGCCTTTCGGGATATTCCAGATGCAAATTACAGCAGTGGTGGAAGATGATTAACATAGCAGCTAGTACTCCTCAGGCACCAGCCAATAAGAACGGACCCCAGTTAGAGAGAGCTGACTGCCAGGCTGTCCTATTGAGTCAAAACTGATTTTATGCTTGATTTTGTCATCACTGAAGCCTTGTGGGATTTCTGAGAGGGGCTTCTCATGCTGTACCCAGATCCACATGGAGAACACCGGATCTGACCATGGAGGTAGTCAATACACACAAAGCGTGTCCTTGGGAAATGATAAAATTGTCGTTGACTGACATGGGGTGAGTGGCTTCCAGGGGGCTCCCGAGGGGCTCCCATGCTCCAGTATGGGGACGTTCACTCCCCGATGTAGCCTGGCCTATAGAATGCTTGCTTTCTGAGTAGAATGTAGAACACGCTCGGGGTAGTCTGTGCCCAGCCTGGCTTTGCAGCCACCAGTCCAAACAGTGAGTGTTCCCTTCTAAAGCTGGCTGCCACGGCTGTGGCCTCCACAGGAAGAAAGACAGACAGACATCGACCAAGAAGAAGACACAGCAAGGCCCTGCTACAGGCCCTCTGGTCAGAGAGAACCCATCTCAGCCACATGTCCACATCACCAGAAGTCATCCTGTGATACAGGGCCGGCCTCGGAGGCCAGGTCGCCTGCTCTGCTCCTCAAGGGCAGATTTGCCTGAGACTCAGCAATCAGTCAGGAGAAATGGGAGCAAACCGGTGGGAATCACACATCCTAAGATAGGCTGGTAAGTAAGTAAATGGGTCCATCAGGGCAAGAGTCCTGACCGTGTGCAAACAGAAGACGATGAGCCCACACTGCCCAGCCTGCTCCTCCAGCCCTTCGCCCATCTTCATGCCCATGCTCACTTCCAACCCAACATTTCTAGCCAATCTTTTAACACCAAGGAGTCCCGACTGGTGGCATTTAAAGAAGCAGTCTTCCTGCAAGGCCTGAACTCGCTTACTGGCTTCTGATTTGAATGTTACTTTTTCTCATTAACACTAAGAATGGTTGAGACAAAACCGTGATCTAGAAACTGCAGCTCTTGTCATTCTTCTTCTGGCACCCCAAATTAAAGTGGGCACATCATAGGTGTCATGATGGTGGGCTGGAAACAGAGTGCAGACACCAGTGGGAGAAACTAAGCCCAAAGCCAAACCCCTCCCCCCCATTTTTCCCAAGGTTCCCTTGTATAGTGCTGTCAACTTCTAGTTCCTTCGCATTGAAAGTGATCACAATGTTGAGTGAGGCATGATGGGAAGACTGGCAGCCTTTCTGTACATTGCATCTACCCACGTGGCTGTCAATGGCTTGGGAGACACTGGAGGTGCTGAGCAGATCACACTGTGAAAGGACCTTTGAATTCTACACATAGTGTGAAATGCAGAGCCACCAACTTCCCCTGGTTTGCCTGGGGCAGGGGCAGGGGGGCTGGTCCAGTTTTAAAACCCAAAGTCTTGAATCTCTCAAGTCCCCATGGCTACAAATGGGGGCAGCTGGTGGCCTTCCTGGATTGGCACTTCCCTAGATGAGAGTAGAAAGCCCTACTCCTGGTTCACCCTGGCTGTTGCTTTCTTCTGGTTTTTCCCCATATGAGGCAAGCTATGTAATAATCCCTCGCTTCTCAGGGCCTCCTTAGGGTTAGGGTTAGGGTTAGGGTTAGGACCTTGCACCGGCATTGTCCCCCAGGTCCTGTCATGGAGGAGAAGCTGCGGGATATCTGCTCCTCTTGATTGGCTCCTCATTGTGCCCCCCTCTCCTACAGCTTGCAGCTGCACTTGTATCATGTGTTTCTATGAACACACACACACACACACACACACACACACACACACACTGCACACCTTTGGCCAGATCTAGACAGTCTGGCTACCTCCCCAGGATGTCACTAGGTGGCACTGTGTGGCAGTCCGTGGTAGGGGTCTGGATAGGGTCAGCACCTCAGTCAGTAGCCTGAAGACTCAAAAGCTAGGATTTCCTGTTCTGGAGTCAGAGAGGCTGTGACACACCCTTCCGACAGCCTAAGTCCATATGTGTGCCTTGAGAAGAAGATGTGGGTACAGTGCGAAGATGCCAAAAGCCATCATTTTGAAATTAAAGGTGTGTTTACATGTCGTCTGGTCCAGCCATTTGCTTAAAAGAATTAGTTCCCTTCTTACATGACCATTATTATTGTTTAAATCAGAAAAAATAGGTTTTGTTTTTTTTCCTCCTGCTGGGGCAACTCGTCACTTTAATAACGTGGTGATTTATCTATGACTGGACAATTCCCCCAGTTACCTTCCGGACTAAGGTTATCATTGTACATGGTTGTGCAATAAGAAATGGTCTCATTACAGCCTTTGCACTGTAGTTCTTAGGTCAGGCCGTCCATCTTCACATCTTGACTGTGGGTAACTGCAGAGCTCACCACAAGTGAGATTTGAAGAATCAAATCGTCCCACTTAGGGCTCTTGGCCTCGCTGCTTTGAAGACAGAAAGTGGGAAAAGCAACACATTAAGTTAGCTGATGAAGCTAAATTGGAACGTGTTGTGATCCTCACCAGAGCCAGCTAAAAAAACACAAAAACCAAAAAGCGGTATGAAAAATTAGTACCACCGTAAGTTCATAAAGCAAGTCCGTGGAAAAATACAAGCTACAGCTGGAGGAGGAGGGCCGAGGCATGACGGGAAGCCGGGAAACAGAGAGTCGATGAAGAAGTGCCCTTTGGAGAGCAGGAAGGCTCCGGGGTGATTTATGGGGTGAGAGCGGAGGGGTGTGCAATGCGCTGTGACAGATAAATAAGCAGGGCAGGCTTCAGCCTTGCAACAGAGCGCCTTGCTCCACAGCTAGTGGCATCTGGTGACCAGACCAGCCATTTGTTGAGCACCTACTGTGTGCTGAGTACTCAACACATGGTCACATCATCCTCCCAACCCTGCCAAGGTGGGTGTTAAAGTTCCCTTCATCCAACAAGGAAAGTCTGAGTTCAGAGAAGTTACACGACTTCTACTTGGGATGAGAGAACTGGGGAGTAGAAAACTAACCTAACTCTCCTCTGTGCCCCACATGGTGGGTGAAGACCTGAAGCAGGAGGAGACACTTAGTTGTCCAGCTTCACCAGCAGCACTGCAGATGTGGGCTGGTTGGATGTGTATGATGATGGACAGACAGACTTGAGTTCCAGTTCTGGCACTACCTCTTACTAGCTGTGTGACTCTGAGAGTTTCACGTAACCTCTCTGTGTCACAGTGCTTTTAATTACAAATAATGAAAGATAAGATTTTCCACAGTGGGATGCTACGATGATTGTAAACATCAGGGTTGGCCCTGGGTGTACTGGATGGCTCAGTAAATACATTGACACCAGTATTAGCTTTGGAGCTCAACCCAGAAAATGGCCAGTAGTTGTGCTGTTTTGATTCCGCTCCTGCATTTAAAACACTTGTGGTGCTGAATTCTGCTCATCAGGAAGATGACAGGACTGTCAAAAACACGTCATCTGCCTGCAACAAATGGCAAGGGCTGTATTTGACAGGCTGCAGGCTCTTCCAGGCCACAGAAGCTTTATGCTCCTTCCTCCTTCACCACGACTGAGCCTCTGGAGCCTGAGAAAGTACAGTCTGAAAAATGACAGGGAAACGGCAGCCCCGATGCCCTTCCCAGATGGAGAGTAGTTGAGGGAAATGAAGGCACAGGAGGCCTGAGTAAGAGGACTTTGGGAGCCATCCTCAAATGGCTAAATGCAAGGACCAGAGGAGAATGAATGTGGAATTGTTCCTGAGGGCGGAGCTAGAAGGAGAATGGTTTGTACGCTGTGGAAGGGGCACTGGGAGGGGACTGAGTGGACCCCTCGGGGCTCTGATTGCTTGGCTATAAAATGAGACTACTCTATAGATGTCATATTTTCCAACACCTGGGTGTCTGAACATTCATTGTCATGCCCACGCTAATGCCTGGAGTGAGAGCAGGCATCACATGCTAAGGGGTTCAGTCCCACAAGACTCCACTCACTTGCCAGATGCGAGTCCTGGGTCCCCAGGCTACCAACACGTGTGCCTGACTTGGCAAGGGTTCTCAACATCTCACTTCAGTTTATTAGGGTGAATAAACTAGGACTCGTGGAAGTACTATACTTGTGATTACAGTTTTGTTCTAAAAGATTCAACCAGGCAACCGCCGAATAGACACAAAGCATGGGACACGGAGCTTTCATTCTTTGGAAGGTGTCTGGACCGTGCTCTGCCGAGTTGAATCTGGGGTGTCCTTGTGTAGAGGGTGATTGTACCGGTTACATGACAGGACTCAAAAACCAGCACCTTTGCTTTCTCCGGTGGCTGGGGATCAGGGACAAACACTTCAACCTTCTAATCAGGAGATTTGTTCCTGAGATGACCACCCCCACCCTGAGGGTATCTAGTTCCCCCAACCCAGTGACCATCTCTGCATAGTAGGCTCTGATATGAAAAACAAGATCTCATTATGGATTAAAAAAAAAGTCATTCTTGTCATCCAGGAAATTCCAAGGGCTTTAGGAGCTCTGTGGCAGGAACCTGGGATAAAGAGCAAATCTGCTTTTATAGCTCAGACACGTTCTAACATCCCTTCTGTCTCTGACATGCTGTATTTAGTGGTCCCAAACCCCATTACACGATATAGTTCATCTCCATGTAAGAAAATGCCTGCTTAACCAGAGCTGTTCAGGAATTTAGGAGGCCCCTGCCAAGCGTGAGAGCTACCCGATGTAGGAAATGGTCCAGCTGAAGCGGGGATGATCCCCAGTCCGAGATACGGATGAGGAATCTCCACACTCGGGTCATTGTGGGCCAGATGCCTGCTGGGTTGTAACTGTCCAGGAACACTGCAAGATCATCGCCTTTCTTGATTTCAGAATCGAGAGACACTTCCGTTTTGGATGAACAGCACCGGCAAGCGGGAGGGCTGGCAGCACGGATGGCACGGCTATGACAACGAGCTCATGGACATGAGAGGCATCTTCCTGGCCTTCGGACCAGGTGAGCAAGGATATGACTAGACACTCCCAGGCAGCATTCCAAGGAAGTGCCCCTAATAGGGACTGATCACGCTCATACAAGCTGAAGCCGTTTCTTTATGGACCCTCTTTACGAGCCAAGCTAAGCAAATCCAGCCGCTCTCCATGAAACATCTTTCGCTGGCTCCCTTTCAAATGCTTCTTTGGTTTGGCAACTGTGGCCAGATACTTTTTCTTGTAAATTTTAAATCCCAAGTACGGTGCAGAAAATGTATTCCACATGTCTGTGATTCATTTTTTACTGAATTTGTCAGAACGTCTTTTCGCAGCTATCTGATGTCCAGAGAAGCTTATCAGACACCAGCTTACTGACAGCTGTGAGTCTCAAGGTTGACACGTTTGCTTCCTGGAGTCTTACTCTTAAATGGGCCTACTTTGTCTAAAATACCCACCCATGTGGGGTCCATTTAGAGTCCAACTAGCAGCTAGGGTGTATTCAAGGGCAGGCTCAGAAATGACCTTGGGATTGACTTTGAGAATGAGCCAGAATGAGGAGAGATATTTGTATAAAAGTCAATTTGCTGAGCCTTCCTTGATCAGACTGTATTCCAAAGGGCTGGAAGAAGAGGCAGATAAAGGGGGTCTCCTTGGTCACTTGACTCAATTGCCAGGGCACTATGAATCTGCACACTGGAAAAAAAATCACCACGTTGTCCAGGGAGCGCATTACTAGAAACATGCCATCAAAGAAAGGGCGGGACTCCAACAACTATCAGCCATCAGGTTCAGAGTTCGCAGTTGTCCTTCCATGCTGTCCTCTCTTTGGTCAGACTCTCCCTGACATCTCTATTCCAGAGGTATATTTCTGCATGTCAATCAAAATGCTTCCACTCATATGAGTCCACATTTTCATTTCCAATTGTATGTTAAGTAGTCTACCTGCAAGCTCTGCTCTTCTCATCCATGTAGTGAGACCAATCATGTCAGCTCCCTCTTCTCATTTTGCCTGCCTCAGTTTACTCTACTTACCACAACTTAGCAGTTAAGAGCCTGAACTTGGAAAACACATTGGTTTGGTGACCCCACACGTGATTCTCAAATCCCAAAGTCAACATCAGAATATAGGGACAGCAAACATTTCTAGAGTACTGCCTGGGTTCCCGAAACAGGTCCAAGAGACCAGAGAATGTCTGAGTACGTTGCCACTGGCCAATCAAAGTAAGGAGTGCTCCCTATTGGCCAAGCCCTGTACTTGCAGAGCTTTATTGCAAAAGGAATTAAGAATGGAGCTTTTAGGACTATGTTGAGGTCTGTTGTAGATCAGAAAGAAGACATTCCAAGGTCGTGGCTTTGTAAGGGAGAACATCAATCAACAAGATTTTTCAGTCAGAAATATCATCATCTTCCCCAGAGGCAGGAAGTAAAACCAAGAATGCAGAACAGTTGCCTATTGGTGTGTGTGTGAGCAAGAGTCTCGTGTGTGTTTTAAAGCATTAGCCAATCTAACCCCACATCAAAAGTCCTAAATGAAATCCCCAGCACTGTGCTTAGAGTTAAATTCACCAGGGATACTTTGTCCATTAACAGAAGCCTCTGTCATCAGCTCCTTTCACACAGAAAGCCCTCACTCTTTTACAGACAGAAAGACAGCCCCTGATGAAAAAGGACTGGGCTAATTGCAAAATGTTTCCTTGAGAGCCTCTCGAAAACCATCAGGCTCCTGGCTCCAATTCTCATGAAAGATTAAATAGCTTTACACGGTGACTGTTTACTTGGAAGAAAATTTAAGAGCGAGGCCTTTAATAGCTATCTAGCTGTACTTGGAGATAAAGGTGTGTCCCTCCTGATTCATTGTCTGTGTTCCTTGCTTTAGGGAGGAAGCTGGGCATTATTATGGTTTTCTGACTTGAACCCCTAATCTTGCCCTGGAGAACTTTACATTGGACGACAGGGACGGGATTCAGGGAGTGGCCACAAGCTAGACAATCACTTTCAGAGCTACAGCCCGACGTGGCTGGGCACATCCTCAGCCCACAGAGCCTTCCAGGTTTCAGTAGATAATTTTTAAACCCAAATGGAATGCCTGTGTTTAAGCCCATGGAAGTGACTTAGATCCAAATCTAGGTTTAAAAATCTCATCTTGAGCTAATGAAACGTAGTGTAAGCCTTCCAACTAGGTGTTGTTCATCTACCTTGGAATTTTCTAGAAGTCTGCATTTCTTTGACTTGAGCCCAAAATTTCATGCCTTTAGAACAGAAAGCTATGAGGTACATCAGAGAGAAGTCTGAATTATCCATCCTGTTCAGAGGCATGGAACAGTTTTGTATGTTCAATCTTTTTTCCAAATAAGATCATCATCTCTAGAACTTTTGTCAGAACTTCATCTCAACTTTTCTTTTTTCTGTCTTTATAAAGCGTATTTTTGAAAGGTCAGAGGAGGACACCTTCCATGCCCCACCCCCCAACTGGATGACGACATCCAGCCTCATGTGATGGGTAGTGTGATCTTCACATCCAAGTCACATGGAAAGTCAGAGGGCCAGAGGAGAGTTACTTTCCTAACTTGGACAGACTTTCCACTGATGTTCGGTTGCAGTGAGTTCATCTGACAGCAGCGTGTGGGTACCATCCACAGCTAACTATACGATTCGCCCTAATGTCAAGGCCTGCTTTATATCTTCCCTGCAGCCATGTTCCCAATTTTTAAAATAGTTTTTACTTTGAAGCAACACTGACCCTTATTCTCCCTTCCTCAAGAGAAAATGAGAGACCCACAGCAGCTTTCAACCTGCAGGTCGGGACCCCTGGGGGAGTGGAACGACCTTTCACAGGGGTCGCCTAAGACCATCTGCCTATCGGACCATCACATTAGGATTCATAGCAGTAGCAAAATTCCAGATATGAAGTAACAACAAAAACAATTTTATGGTTGGGGGTCACCACAACTTGAGGGACTGTATTAAAGGGTTGCAGCGTTAGGAAAGGTTGAGAACCGCTGATCTGAGGTGTTTATATTTATTTATAAGGTGAATATTTTCAACCCCAATTTTCTTTTTGCTGCCACTTATTTATTAGCAATAATGGCTGCTGTGTGTGGCCTTATGATTTAGGTGCCTTTCCCCATGCTGTCCTCCTGTGGCGTGTGGTTACCTGTACACACTGAAGTCAACTTCAGTTCTCCAGATCAAGCAAAACCCATTTCTTGAAAAGTTGCTCTAGATCTCACACACTGTGTGGCAGGGGCTTCTGTGTATAACTTTCTTCCATAATTACAATCCCAGGGGCAGAATTGTTGTCAGTACCGTGCTTCCAGAAGATACTTCTGACACACTGCTTGTCTCTTTTTAAATTAAGTGTATCTGATCATTTTAGCCAAACATGCGAAATGACTGTTTTCTGAGACAGAAAGCCATTCGGCACCTCTCAAGTTCCCTGTCTTTCCTTTAAAAAATCTTAGATGAACATTGAAAGCACAGGCCTCTGTTGATGGGTCTGAGCTGGACCCTTTTGGGTCCAAAAGCCAAGTTGTTTGTGTATGTCGTGTTCAGATTGTCACTGTCTGAGGGAGTAGGCTCCATATTCATTGTCTGTCCCAGAGAAAAGTAACAGGCACGCTGGACTAAAATCCCTGCAACTGCTAAGCGCGCCACCTTTTGTGCCACTTGAGGAGACAGCCGAGCATGGCCTGTTCCATGCCTTGTATACCTGTGTTAAATGCCCCAGTCTGGCATAGGATCTGGGAAGAGGAACAATGTCTCATCCCCCATGGGTCACTTAAAGTCTTTCCCAGAATCTCAACTCCAATAACAATTTGCTTGTTTTCCATGTGGCTAAATTATTTCATCTGTGCCCAAAAGATTCCTAAGAAACTCTCAGTTAGCTCTCTACATATATTGAGAACAATACTGCCAGTCGCTGGTGAACTGTCAGTAGCCAGGAGACTATATAGCTCGATGGGCCAGCAAGACCTGTGACTTTGGCATGGCGAGAAGCGAGAGGAATTCTTAAATTGCTGTGGGTGCTCTGGATGGCGCCCTAGCTATCAGCCCTGGCTAGCTGGAAGTTCTAGAAGAGATTCATGATGCTTTCAAGGAGCCCTGCAAAACAGTCTATCTTCTCCAACCATACTGACTCCCCAGTACTCTAAAGAAATGAAACAGCTTCAGCTGGCCTGTCTTCCCCGCACCCCCCCCCCCCACCTGCAAGAAATCGCCATTGTAAAGGAACATAGGAAACTTAGGCACAAAGCCTTTTTGCTGACTTGTCTTTTGAAGAGTCTCATCTCTGTGCCCAGTAGAAGGACTGTTCCTTTCACAACCTATAACATCCCACATAGGCTTCCTGGTTTATAATCACTTAGCCAGGGCCATTGATGGAGCTGACTTTCCTGACTCCTGAGCAGAATTTCTCCGTCTTTGAGTCAACCTTCCTTTCCTGAGTGACCAATCATAACAACCTGCTTGTTTATTTTTTGCGTTTTAGATTTCAAGTCCAACTTCAGAGCGGCTCCAATCAGATCCGTGGATGTCTACAACATTCTATGCAATGTAGCAGGCATCACCCCACTGCCCAACAACGGGTCCTGGTCCAGGGTGGCATGCATGCTGAAGGGCCAGAACAGCTCAGCTCCATCTGTCCAGCTGAGCAGCTGTGCGCTGGTCTTGATTCTCCTCTTATGTTTTGTGTAGCTGGTCATATTGCTCATTCCAAAGCACTGCCTCCAACATGGGACACTTCCCTTTTCTCTATGATAATAGCTTTATTAACACAATCAAGGCCATTAAAGTCGTGAATGAGTTATTCTTGCATGATTCTATACACAAAAGTCCCTTCTTAAAAAAGAAGAAATTCTTAAACTGTTTCACTTAAAAGTTTGAAATCTGTATCTTTGCATTCACTTCACTACGTAATTTTCTCCTTCCTTAGCGCGTCCTCACTGAAGATGAACGGTGTAGGCAATGGTCTGCCCCAGCCGCAAGCAGACATTAAATGGCGAGTCATCCTGGGTTCCTCTCATCCTGCTTTGCCATGCTGAGCAGGCCCTGTGTGTCCTGTCCACACCCAAGGGCTCAGACTTGGGATCTGAACCCATAACCATGCCCTGTCTGTTTCTGTTTCAGGAAGAGGAGGTCTAGCTACAGGAAAGCAATACACACTGCTTCCGCCTCAGTTCACAGCATTTTTCATAACAGTCTCAGAAAGCACATAGGTTCATAGAGATTACAATTAGTCAACTCGTAGAGCTGGTGGAAGCCGTGACATCTCTCTCAAAATCTGAGGACACAATGGCTTCTCCATTTCACTGAGTGATAAGTTGCAGGGTTCTGTGAGACTTAATACACTCTCTGTCATGGGATGAAGCCGTGTGAACCACAGGCCCCGAATATCGATGCATACTGATCATCTACCTATCTGTTCATCTGCCAATGGCCACTTACTTCCCTCAGACACTGGTACTCTTTAGCTCTTGATTTGGGGTGCAGAGCAGGTAAACATCCCATATGTCAGTATAGGTTTGGGAAGAAAGAGATGTCTCAGCAATAATAACATAAACATCAGAAATCTTAACTCATTTCTAGGAATGGTGATATATGAAACACAGTTTCGTACTTCAGTAGTCCAGAAGATGTGTATAGCAAGACTGATTGCATTTTTAAACAATTAGAGGCATGCACACACACACACACACACACACACACACACACACATTGTCCTCCACATGTGATAATTAGTATAGTAGTTAGGGTTTCTATTGCTGTGATGAAACACCATGACAAAAAAGCAAGTTGGGGAGGAAAGGCTTTATTTGGCTTCTATGTCCACATCACTGTTCATCATTGAAGGAATTCAGGACAGGAACTCACACAGAGCAGGAACCTAGAGGCAGGAGTTGATGCAGAGGCCATGGAAGAGTGCTGTTTACTGGCTTGTATTTTATGGCTTGCTCAGCCTGCTTTTATAGAGCCCAGGACCACCAGCCCAAGGATGGCACCAACCACAGTGGGCTAGACCCTCCCCATCAATCACTAATTAAGAAAATGCCTTACAGCTAGATCTTACGCCAGCATTTTCTCAGTTGAGGTTACCTCTTTTCAGATAATTCTAGTTTTTATATCAAGTTGACATAAGACCAGGCAGCATAGGTAGACTTAGGGTTTTGTTTGTTTGTTTGTTTGTTTTTACTTTTTTATGCTGAGGAAGCAAGACACATTCAATAGAATGCGATTGGAATTTCTAAGTTGTATATTTTCTCAGCCAAGTGTTGTACAATGTGACACCATCTCAAAATTTTGGCTGGAAGCAGCAGGAAGTCGCAGCTCACAACCGGCTACCTGATCCCGGGTGTGAGCACATTCTGTTGCTAACTACGAGGTTCTGTAAGGTGCTGTATTAAATTCATTTGGATAAACAATATCCTCAGTTTATGACAGGTTTATTGGGATGCAACCCCGTCATAAATTGAGGAGCTTATGTACCCTGTTGCTTTGCATTCAAAATGAGCTGGCACTAATTGAGTCACTAAAGGCGGAACCGTGTCAGGAAAAGACAAAGCATCAGCTCTCAGGAGGAAGCCCTTACTTGGTGCTTACCTCGAGAAAACAACTGACATCAGCACCCAGGTTTGGTAAAGGTGGGGTCCTTAGAGTGCTTTGAATCAAGAGAGCAAAAGATCACTGCTTAAAAATGTTGAGTTTATCCTCACAAAAGATTTCTAAGGATTTATGTAATGTGTTTTTAAAGCCCCAACAAACCATGGAATCAACTGGAAAGGAGGCGAGTCAGCCTTTGTTGTGTGGTTGAAAGCAAATTAGTACTTTCAGAACACTGATGCGAGCTGTGGAAACAGACATCCATTGTTCAAAGTTCTCTTTTCCCTTAAAGAATGGTGTTCTGTTGAATTCCAGGAAGCTGGCTTGACTTCCTCTTCAGAAGAAGGATTTCTGAGAGACAGTCAAGTGATTAAATTAAAAGTGGATCCACAAAATCAGGAAGAGATAAGAGCGTACACAATATTGCACCCTTTTTCTCTCTCTGTTCTGCTCTCTCCTTCACTCAAGGATTGTAAAACTCCTTACGTTATATAACAAACTGTCTGACCGTGTAATTTCTCAATAATCACTGTTAACTAAATGAATGAGAACGAGATACCAAAGTAACCTTGAATACAGGTAAATAATTAAATTTAGGAAAAATGTCTGTTGCCTAAAAATACTGAGTATATTCTGAAAACATATTAGTTGGCTGAAATTGCCTTCCTTTTAGTTTTGCTTTAAAGATTAATTATTTTCCCCAGTTAAAATGCCCTACCTACTGTAGACCCTACTTAACTTTTGAGTTGTGATGAGATACAATGTCTGCGGTGCTACGGTTGTAGACTTCACCTCCTCTAAATGTGATGTGTTCCATAGACACACGTTGTGCTGGGAATATACGCACACATCCTTCCTCCTGAAGTTTTTCTGAGACTTCCCGCCTGCTAATCCCAGGAGGAAGATAACTGGGTGGACCTACCAAGGAGAAATGAAAGGGATGTTCTTTAAATTAAAGATGAGACTAAAGGCTACTTTCTCTGCCCGTGTGCCTTGTCTCCAGAATCCCAATTTAATTAAATTCTAAAGACCTGACCATAAACTATAATAGGTCCAGGGAATTCTCACTCGCCTAGAAGAGTCTTAAATTATAAAGACCCAATTCCCTTCACTTTAAAGAGACTTTGGAAATCCATATCAGATGTGAGTGCAGCCACAGATAGTGCCTTCAAACCCTTCCAGGGTTTCCAGGAATAGGGCCTCTGACAACATTTGTAAGTCATAATAATGGAGATTTGGGCTTGCTCCAAAAGGAGGTGGGTTTTGATTCAAAAATCCTAAGATAGCTGAATCCCCAGAGAGCTATTTCATAATTGGCCAGTTTCTCCCGGGATTGTCAGCTGACATTGGCCACTGCTCAACCCCATTTGGATCAAGTTTCTATCCCTCCAAAACCAAAGAGGGTGTCTATAAGCTCTTGAAGAAGAAGAAACTCCTGGAGGAAAGAGCAAAAGCAAAGTCAGCTTGGCTTCTGCACGTCCCTCCTTGTGGTTCTAGGAGTCCCAGCGGTGCTATCAAACACACTTGCTCATGGTTCAAGACACACAGCTCTTTTGTGGAATTCTGTGACTACGTGTTTTGCATTTGTGTAAATGTCAAAAGATTTCCAAGTGTGATTTGCGTTTTACCTTTCTAAGCAACCTGTGATGGACCAAAGTCAGCTACTATAAATGATTCACTACAAAAACGGAGGGCATAGCCAATACCCATTGGTTATTAAATATTTGAAACTTGGTCTCAAGTTTACACTAAAGAAAATATGCATTGCTCAGAAGTCATAAAATAGCACCTAGTACAATGTAGTAAATGTTTATATTTTTAATGAAAAAAATAAAAGAATAAATGTCAATAGGGAGACTTAAACCTCTGATGGTCTCTCTCGTTTGTCTGGAGTTGCTCCGGTTAAGTGAATTTTTCACATTTGGCTTGCCAGCTCTTCTTATTTCCCAACTGACAATATCATTACATCACATTTTGTGGACTAAATGCATTCTATCACTTCTATGAGTGGGGAGAAGAAAGGAAGGGAGGGGGAGGATGGAGGAAAGTAGGAGGGTGGCAAGGGGAAAGAGAAGGGGGAAAGTGGATAGGGACTCAATTTAAAATGTATTCAGTATATTAATTTTTCTTTAAAAACAAAACATTGTATTAATTCTTTGAGAATTTTGTACACAAATACAATGTATTTTAACCCTACCTCGTACTCCCCCCAGATCTAGCCCTACCTCTCCTTCCTCTCCCAACTTTATAGTCTCTTTTTTCATTTCCGTTTTTTGTAACCCACTGAGTCCAGTTGTGCTGCCCGTATACTCGTGCACGTAGCTTATCCTCTGGAGTGTGACTGACCTATCACCAGTGGCCACACCCTTGAAAAAAACTGTCTCTCCCTCCCCTAGAAGCCATCAACTATCAGCTGCTCTGTACCCAGGGGTGGGGACTTGTGAGCCCTCTCCTTTCCAGAGAATATTAACTTTTAAGAACAAAATAGCTTTATTAAGACTGCTTCCACCTACTGTACCATCCATCTATTTGAGGTTCGCGATTCAGTGGCTTCTCGGGTAGCCACAGAGTTATGAGATCTGTTTTGTCACCCAAGTTCCACACCCATTAGTAGTTAGCATTCAGTCCCTACCCACTTCCTGTCTTAGAGTTCCTATTGTGATAGAACACCTTGAGCAAAAGCACCTTGAAGAGGCAAGGGTTTATTTGATTTTATACTTTCAGCTAACAGTCCATCACTGAGGGAAGTTATGTCAGGAACTCAAGGCAGGAACTTGGAGGTAGATACTGAAGCAGAAGCCATAACTGGCTTACTCTTCACAGTACACGCACCTTGCATTTTTACACATCTTGGGACCACCTACCCTGGGGTGGCAACATCCACAGAGGGCTGAGCCGTCCCACATCAGTCACTGATCAAGAAAATACCTGTCAGTCTTGCCCATGGGACAATCTTACTGAGGCATTTTTGCATCGAAATCCTTTTTCCCAAGTGACTCTACTTTGTGTCAAGTTGACACAAAACCAACCAGCACACTGTCAAACACTAAACTACTTTCTGTCAATTTTGTGTATTTCAGAGACATAGAATTTTGTGGATAGCTTTTTAAAAATCCATACTTCATTTGTTTATAAATAACGTCCCGTTGTATGGTTTGACACTATTTTATTTGTTCACATGTCCACTGGTCAGCATGTTACTTTTCATAACCATTGAGATATAAACAACGCTGCTCTGAATATCCATATACATGTTTTATGTCCATATAGTTTTACTACCTCAGGGATATACCCGGTGTTACTGTGGCAACTTTATGTTAAACTTTTGAGAGATGGCTACACTGTTTTCTGAATTGACTTCCCCATTTCATATTCCCACCAATCATCTATATCCTTCTCTGCACCGTGGCCAGCACTTGTAAATATGTGTCTTTTGGGATTATGGACATCCTAAGGAGTGAGCTATCTCGCTGTGCTTATATTTACACTTCCCAAATGATATAGCATGGTAAGCATCTTTTTCATATGCCCATTAGCGAAATGTCTACTCAAATCTTGTGTTCATTTTTCCACTGAGTATTTTTTTTATATTGAGCTGCAAGCATCTTATATTTTCTGAAATAAGGTATGTTTATTTCAATTAAACTGATATATATATATATATATATATATATATATATATATATTGGAAAATGCAGCTTTTAATGCATTCTGTTTAATCATACACAGTTGCCAACAAGGGCTCACGAAGGAACAGGGCTTAGTGTACACAGATCTTGCAGAGATGAATGGGATCTTCTAATAATTTTATATTGGGTATGATTGATAAACTCTTGTTTTTCTATTCTAGGGCTTCCTCCCCCACTTCCTTGATGGCATCCCTTGCAGCATACACATTTTTAATTTTTGATGAAATTCAACTGTAGTCAATTGTGCTTTTTTTTTTTTGTCATACACATTTTTGCATCATACCTAAAAACACTTTGCTCAGTCAAAGATCACCAAGATTTCGCCTTAAATTATTCTATGTGTGTTTACTTTTAACTCTAACATTTCTGTCTAAAATCCACTTTTAGTTCATCTTTATATATAGTGATGAGAAAGGAGCACGACCTCATTCTCTATAGGGATATCCAGTTCCCCCAGTGTCTTTGCTGCAAAGCCTGTCTACTTTTTAGAGAAATATTACAATAGTTCTCTCTATTAAACTAAAATATACATTTTTAAAGGCATGAATAACTTGAGAAGTTTGAATTTTTGGATTTCTAAATGCTCAACCACTTATTACACAAACCATTAACTAAATGTCCCATGAGTTTGAGGCCAGCTGTCTTCTGCAGAAGGTGAGCCACCAGGTGTTCTCCTTGAAAGCATGCCAGGACTAACGAGTCAGAAAGAGCTTATGCCATCTTCTGTCTGTGTCAGGATGGGAAACCCCATCTCAATCACAGTCTAGAAAGAGTCAAAACCTCATCTATCTATCTAAGTGTACCACTCAAATGTACTCAACATTTCCCAGAGCACATTTATGGTTTCATAAAAACAAAACAAAACAAAGAAGCAGTAATCCCTACACACTTCTTGTCCCCAACACTCTCAGCAGAAGGTTTCCTTTATCATCATGACCTCTTTTCACATTTCCCAAGGACCCAAGGACCTTCCCCAGCTCCTTCCTCTTCCACAGAGAGGCTTTCTAAGGCCTGCTTCCCTCCTCAATGACTTCCTTCTACCTTAATCCAGCACTCTTGGTGCGTTCTGTCTCGTGGCCGGATCTGCCGCCTGCTGAATAGTGAAAGAGCATGAGATCTATTTGCTTTGTATTGCACTTTGCGTTCACTTTTCTCTGCGCTGCGTCTCTACCTCACTCCTCTCTCCGCTTTATAAAGCCTCTGCTTCTCCGTTCAAATCTAACCTCCGGCATCCTCACATAACCCCGCCCTTTTTTAATTTCTTCACTTTGTTCCACTTTAGTCATGAAAAGTATTACACTTCACACTTACCTTTGTTTCTATTTCCTTGGATTCATGAACGTTTTGTTCTCCATTAGCTCATTTTGCACAACAAATTTGCAAACAATACATTTTCCTGCTCTGTCTTATCAGATTATAGTTTCCTTGGGAACAGAAAGCTCGCTCTATCTATCTATCTATCTATCTCATTTTCTTTTTCTTTCTGTGTTTAGAATTTCAGGGTTCAGAGGACCCTAATCAAGTCATTACCATCTCCACACTCTGACTTTGGAACTTCACTGAGACAGACAAAGGATTCAACAGACACAGAGTGAAAAGCCATGTTTATTTTAATTAGTCTGATAGATATTGGAAAATACAGCTTTCGATGCATTCTGTTTAATGGTACACAGTTGCCAACAAGGGCTCACGAAGGAGCAGGGCTTAGTGTACACAGATCTTGCGGAGATGAATGGGATCTTCTTAAACTCATCAATCACATGAGTCATTTCTCAGCACGGAGGTGGCACATGGCTGCAGATAAGAGAGGTCGGATGAATTGGAACTGTATTAAACTACTGCAAATGAAAAGTGGAACATCTTTAATCATAGCAATATGGCCACACTATCTACTCCTACCTGAGAGGACTGGGCGGTGCAAGGTCAAGAAGTAGCTCCCACCACTGTGTGACTTTCTTCACCATTATGAGAAATTATCTGCTGGGAACAACTGAAGACAGGAGGATTTGTTTTGGCTCACAGTGTCAGGGGATAGCAATGCACTGTGGCAGGGAAGGCACACCCGTGGGACAGGCTCTGTTCAGGCTTCGTGCTAAGGCCAACAGCTAAGGTCACCCAACGGGAGGCCGCAAGAAGAGAACAGCACCAACAGCCAGGCTGGGCTGCATCCTCAAAGGCCTGCCCTATGTGACACACTACTGCCAATTAAACAACATTCCCGAAGATTCTGGGATGTCCCAACAGAGCCCCACCTGCTGTTAGCCAAGGGTTTAACCCACCAGTCTGTGGATGAGATTTCACATTCAAACCCCAATAGTCATAGTGATACGTATGCTGGAAAGATCAGTGACAGCAAAGTCTCGACGAGGCTGGAGTTCCCGAGAGCTGATGGGCATCAAAAATGCTGAGCATTTGTAGATGACCCACAGGCCCATTCCGGAGGACAACAACATGGTAGTCATGCTCACCGGTGCTGGGCATCGGAGCTTCAAAGGCAAGGATTTCAGTCAGGCTATGGGATAGCTGGAGGTCTGAGTTTGAACGAGGAAACTGAATGTCTTATTTCAGCACTCAACACCTATTCCCTCTTCTCACACCAAAGTCACTCACGGTAAGTAGAGCGGAGCACCTCCCAGGAGACTGCCAGACCCTGCACACACAATCTTGACGCTCCTACATTTGGTGAAGTACGCGTGATGGCCGCTTACAGTATCCTTCCATAAACGCCATGGGTTTCTTGAATTCACTTTGAATTTTAAGAACTAAAGATTTTTTAGATGGCATGCAAATGAATGTAAATATCATGTAGATTAATGCAGAATACCACCAACCCACTTTTGGTAGCTTGGGGGAATAAATGCAGCGATTTTTTCAAGACCGTCTTATGTTTGCAGACCCGGGCCAGTAACTATTAAAGCAAGTGGACAGTTCATTCACAGCGTGAGTAGAAGCCACCAGCCTTCAGTACTGGGCAATAGCTAGAGATGATGGTTTCTTACTTCATTTATTGAATATTGAACTCTGCCTACAAGTTACAGTGTAACAAAACCCTTATATGATGAGCTAACAGCTGACAGATTGGAAGTGATTTTTTATTGTAACCATAGCATTAGGATAGTGCTTGCAATTTATCATTAGGAAGCACAACCCCCCAAAACTCCCCCTCAGCTGTGATATATTATGTGTCATAGAGTTGGAAAGTGACAGAAAGATGTAGCATTGATCCAAGTTACTGTGTTTTCACCTACAGTCATACCTATGTCATGTATTTTATTTGGCGGTCTTATCCCGTTTTTTTTTTTGTTTTGTTTTATTTTATTTTGTTTCGCTTTGATGTGGGTTATGCCAAGATTCCTGGCACAGAACCCAGCTTCCTTCTTACTATCATTATCTGGAACTTTCTAGGAATAGTCTTCCTACAAGATCTAGATAGATCTTGTAGATGTCAGATATTCTAGGCCTCTGTCAGAGGACATTTGCTATACAGGCTCAGTGCTGCCAGTGGGAATGAATACAAGGGGAAGAAAGAAGTTTAAGTGGGTATGCCAAGTCCAAGGTCCAGGAGGAAGACATCACAGTGGCAGGAGAGGAGCCACACTCAATGGATCCAGAAAGGGAAGAGAGCGCAGACGTGGTGACTCTGTTGCCAGTCTCTGAATACGTACTACCTTCTGGAAAGTTTCCAGATAAGCTCCAAAAGAGCTTCATGGCTGGTTCCAGTTGTCTCCATGGTGAACAAGGAGGACTCTGGGTAAACTACACACTCAGGATCCCAGTCTCACCTGTAATCTCAGAGTCGGAGGGTAGTGTCACGCAGTTCATCTCACACTGGTTCTCCTTCAGGCCTCTGATCCCTGCTGTGCTCAGATTCAGGAACTTCGAGTGGGGTCCCACATATTTTCTAGAAGCTTTTGTAAATGAAGTCTGAGTCTATGAAATTGCATCTTCCCAGGCATAAATAGCAGTTTCACTTTTGAAAGAAAAAAAAATTGATTTTCTTAACTCTTAAACTACATTAAATTATCCAGAAAAGTTTACTTTGCTGTTGGCAAATTGAACACACAAATCAGTCGATGTGTTCAGAGAGGGGATGGGGTGGCTTTCTTATCTTTACTCATCAGACCCTAGAACAGTGTCAGGCATGTCCTGGGTCATCAAAACATGGGAGAATGGATATACGCAGTTTCTAGAAAAGAGATTTGCAATAATGTAATATAATTACTTGAAGTTCTTGAGTGGGTACTGGTCCAACTCGCTCCATGTGGCATGTGTTCACCCAGAAGAGATTTGAACTAGTAAAAACAAACAAACAGGCCCTTCATACCCTTCATGTGGGATGGACTGTCTTCCCCATAAGATGTGTTATACTCAATAAGATACTTTTGAATGTGAGTTCATTTAGAAATAGGATTTTTGCAGATGTCATCAATTTAGATGCCTGTAATGATTTAGGGTGGGTCCTAATCCAATGACAGGTATACTTATGCAGATAGGTAAATTGGGGCTCAGAGATACAGAGAAGAAGGTTAGGTGGTGACAGAGATAGAGAAATGAAGAGAAACTCAGAGCAAGCAAGAGGAACACAGGAGAAGACACCAGCTCAAGGTCTAAGGGCTAGAAGCAGGAAGCCCCGCTGTTGGATTCTAGCAGAGTCCATCTTCTACGACCGTTGGTATCGAACTCTTGCCCTTTGCTGTGGCTCCTGGTTGGCTATTCGCTTCACCTGTATAATTCCCTCTGCACAACACCGGAGACTGTGCTACTTGTCTTCTGCTTTCTTAACAGCACTCTTGCCTTTCTGGTCCCTACAGAATTAAATTCCAAATTCCGCCTCCCATACATTTCTGATCTATTTTCTCCTTGTATCTCTTCATGTCTCATACCTAACTCTTTAGCTGATCCTTGGGTGTGCCTTTAACTCTCATGCTTTCTCTTTAGGTCCTGGGCATTTTTTCTTACTCTGTTTAACAAACTCTTTTCCATCCTTCGAAGCCTTGATTCTAAAGGAACTGAGAATGTATCTCAGTGACAGAGTACTTGCCTACTACACACAAGGCTCTGGCTTCAATTCCCACTACCGTATAAGCAGAAAAAGAAAGTTAAATCCTTTGTACTTTTGTATTCTTTTTCATTGTTGTGTTTATTATGCCACACGGTTTTATAATAACTAGGCTGGAAGCCACAACGAATGACGGCAGTGTCTTTTCACTTTGGGGTTGGTTTCTGCTCAGCACTCTGCCACAAAATAGTTGGCAACTCCCGTGGAACTTCGGATAGAATGTTGGTTAGTAGAGGCTGAAACATGGAAGCATTTTACTACAGTGAAATCTAGTCAAGGGGAGCTGAAGTTAGACAGGAGTAAGATTCTGGTGTGCTAGTGCATAGTAGGGCAACACAGAGAACAATATTGTACTGAGAATTTCAAAAGGAAAGAATTTTTTAGTTTTCACCATAAAGAAGTGATAAATATTGGAGCAAAGAAATGTGTTGAACTCGGCTTAAACATTACACTATAGATACACGCATTAAAAAATATTTCAAGCTGGGTGGTGGTGGTGCATGTCTTTAATCCCAGCACTTGGGAGGCAGAGGCAAGTGGATCTCTGAGTTTGAGGCCAACCTGGTCTACAGAGTAAGTTCTGGGACAGCGAGGGCTACACAGAAAAACCCTGTCTCAGCAACCCCCCCCCAAAAAAGGAAGAAAAAAATTTCAATATTTCAAAATACCCCATTAGTTTGTATAATCTTTTTTATTTGGGTAGAAATAAATGATAAGTGATAATACTTGTATTTTGAATCAGTGGGTGAATGGATGGATGGATGGATGGATGGATGGATGGATGGGTGGATGGATGGATGGATGGGTGGATGAATGGATGGGTGGATGGATGGATGGGTGGGTGGATGAATGGATGGATGGGTGGATGGATGGGTGTGTGGGTGGATGGATGGATGGGTGTGTGGGTGGATGGATGGATGGATAGGTGGATGGGTGTATGGATGGATGTGGATGCTTTGAGAAGATGAGGAGACTGGATGGAAGATGATCTGAGTTTGGACAGAGCTTCCTCAGAGCAGCCGTATGTTGGAGAAGACAGAAGCAGAAAATGCTTTGCAGAAAGTAGAAGGATTTGAGAAATGACAGGCCATGTGACACAAAACCCAGAGGGCAGGGGTTTCTTTTTCAATATTTTAGCAGCTCCCCATCATTAGTCATGTGAAGGAAGTGAAACAGTGGGGAGGAAGGAAGAAGTGATAAATTAACTGTCTTCACCATACTTAACTCAACTTTTCAACAAGTCTCTGGTATGAGGCTGTACTGCCATTTTCCCTGGGCCTCGCAAGAGACAGTGGGAAGGAACCCAGAGTCCCAAGGGGTACCTACAGAGAGAGGCTCCTAATTGCCATCTCCTTTCTTCCAGGTTTCAAGGGATGAGTTTACCTTTGATTCCCTCTGACAGCCAGAGGGAGCGGGGTAGTATTTGGACCCTCTTGGCTGTGCTGCCACACCACTAGTTAGTGACATCTGTGATGTCAGCCAGAAGAGCATGAAGGTAAACTTCCAGCCTGTGCTTTCTTCCAGTCATTGAGGATGAACTGCAGAAAGACATGGGGCTGAAGGTCCAGGGGGAAAGAAGGAAGTCACTAAATTTCATAACCGTACATCTAAGATTAGCTGAGGAAATGATTTCAAAGTACTGATGTCCAGGCTTCAGTCTGCAAGAGACTGAAATTATCTAGAGAGGGTCCAGGTGTTGCCAGTGTTCCAAAATCGCTCCTGTGATTCTAATGTCAACCAGGAACAGAAATGCTATGAGGGAAGAAAAAAATAATAGAGAAACTAGTAGAAGTTAGGCCCTTCTAAGGCTCATGACGGAACATTAATAGGTCATGTAATTTTAATATTAGAACTTGTATCTAGCAGAGACATGTGAGGGCTGCCAGTTCCTGAGTACTTAGTAATAGCCAAGTAGCTATTCCTGTTTAGGAATCACTCACAAAGAAGATGAACACTCTCCCCAGGGTGAAACAGAGGCTACTTGAAGCCCTCCTCCAAGGACTGTCAGCAAATCAGCCTAGTCAGAGATGGCCACTGGCCAAGCAGGAAAACACTTCATCGGTATACATAAAACAGGAGATTTAGGAGAAAGACAAGCAGGCCTTGTTCTGGGTCACGAGATGTAACTGAAAATTTGTCTTTGGGAGAAATTCCATCCCTGCTTTAACTCATCGGTTGAACTAAGAAAGTTAAATCCAAGGCCTGGGAGTGTAGCTCAATAGTTGAGCACTTACCCAGAAGCTCAAGTTTAGGGTCCTATTCCTAGTGCTGGACTTAAAAAAAAAAAATCTAGCAAATAAATTAGCATTGCCTAGAGTAGGGCCAGTGGAGACCGCATAAGTATCTAGGGTGTATAAAATTTTTAAGTTGAACATATGAAAAGTTAAGCAAGATTTAGTTAAATTGACTCCTAAATATGAAAAAGACAAAATGGAAAAAAAAATTGTAAACATGATAAATGTTGAATCTCCCTAATCATTAAAAAGATCCATACGAAGCAAAGAGAAACTCATCAGTGTCTCAATAAATAATTGAATAAAGGACATAGGTTACTAAAGACCGACATTTAATGAACATTTATTATTGTACAATGTTATGAGTGATCAAAATTATAAGTAAATAAGACTATAAGCAAATAAGACTATAAAACTGGCAAAAGTTACTTCAACGGTTGGGGCAGAAGAAACCAGGCTGCTGCCCAGCAGGCCGTGGGCGAGCTGTAAGGACACATAAGAAGGGACGCTTCACCCTGACAACCTGAAATTATATCTGCAGTCTAATGACAACTTGGCCTTGAAAACACAATGCTACTTAAAACTTTTTCACAAGTACCCATGAAGTAATCATGTACATATTTTCAAGGTCAAATAGCGTAAAAGAGATGATGATGATGATGATGAAACAATAACCCCAGGTCCTATTTTTTTCAGTCCTTTGCACTGGAAACAATAACAGTATTTTTCTAATATTTAGCTCCAAATTCTGTCCATACCCAGGGTTCTTGTGCTACCATAGCTTAGATTTTCAGACAGTAAGTGTGACTTCTCCAGCACACTGCATCTGTCTCTTCCTCTCACTGTGGTTCTATCACAGTTTCTAGCCACGACAACCAGTGCCTTACACAGCACAGCTGTGCCAGCCTTGCTCACCTTGCCCTGATTAGTTCCTCTGCCAGTAGACATGCGTTCTTTCCTGAATTAACAGGTCATCTGTTTTATTCATTCTTGTAGCTGAAACATACTGATCTTTAATACTTTCCAAATGCTCTTTCCCACGCACCATATGTGAAAACATGCAGCTATTTCTGTCATGAGATATGCTTTACCAACGAAGCCCCATATTGTGTAATTCTACGTACCGAACATCACAGAGTTTATGAGGGAGAAAATGAGGTTGAAGGAGCCCTCTCAAAACTGGTACAATTCTGTAATCAAAACAATGTCCGAAATAATGATTGGCACCTTTGAACATCACCTAGATCACCCAAGTAGGTAGCCTGGAATAACTGGTGTTTGCTTTAAAGATACAAGATGAACACTAAGACACCACAGATGGAGATGGAGATCTGAACCCAAGCGGACAAGCAACTGGCAATAAACCAAGAGCTGTGGAAGGCTAATGATGTGACTGGTGAGGTAGTAGCCCCAGGTTTAAAGCTCATTTTATGCATATCCCAAAATACAGTTATTTAACCGGAAGTCTCTGGAAGATAGGGTGACCTCCCATGCCTCACATTAAAAGCACTGGTCTGGGGCTGTTGGGTTGCCCCCAAGTCTGGCAACCTGAGTTTGGTCCCTAGAACTCAACGCTGTAGAAGGAGAGAACCTACTTGTACAAATTGCCTTCTGACCTCCACACGCATGTTGTGGTACCCCCGTGAATAAATAAATCTAATAATTTTAATTGGTCTGAAGATCTAATGCACAGACAACTTCACAATAAAAAACAGATGTCAAAGTCTCCCCAAGAACTTCAGGACACAAGTGGCAATTCTGTGACTTTTGGAAGAAAGCACCTTTACTCTTGCGGCCAGCATGATGTCAGTTCTGTGGGAGAAGAAAAGGTAAAAACAAGGGAGCATGTGACAGACCCAGAAACAAAAGAATCACATATAGCCAAGGCTTGGGCACTGAGGAGAGAAGGCAACCCCTTGACGCTGACAGCTGATGCTGCAAGCGCCTTTAGCAGCCCCAGAGAGAGCAGGTGGGGGGGGGGCTCTCAGACAGTTCTGAAGGCTGGGACATTGCTGGGATGCGGTTCCTAGGGAAAGCACATTCTTGGGGATGTCCATCCCTCGGAACTTCTGTTATTAACCAGGCAGTACCCCCTTCTAGGACAAGGTCCCAAATTCAGGAGAATCTGATGGGGGTTGAATCGAAATAAAGGAAGAATATGACAATAAAGAAATGGGAAAAAGAACGCCCTGATAGCAGCAGCAGGAGAGAGATCATGGAACACTTAAAAGGTGAGCTGCCATATTGAGAATGTGGAAACTTAGAAGGGAAGCAGCCATACTTCTGAACACTCCAGGACAGCAAGAAGAAGAAAAGGTACTTTATAAAAGGAGGAAGAAAAACCTTTCTAACCATGTCTTCTAAGATTAGGAAACCTAAATTTAAAAGGTGTTAAACGTACCTGGCATCTGCTGTGTAACAGTTTCCTCCAAGATTGAAACATTCCTTCAAATCCTGCAGGGAAGCTCTGTAAACAGGAAGGTAAACAACTCAAAATAGCTTCAGGAAGTCCCTAAAGCTGACTAGATTCACTAGGCCCCTCCCTGCCAGAGTAAGCTACAAAAGCCAAGAGATCTACTCAGATGAAGTGAAGCTGAGCTGTGAAAAAGACTCTGTCATCACAACAGCTGCTTGGAAGACTCGGAAACCAGCTGAGCTGCCTGAAAGAGATTTAGATTGGCTGAGGAACCTGGAGAGGACACTCTCCAACTTGTTGGGCTGCCTGCAGGCTGTGAAGCATGCTCCAGGTTCCCAGCTTTGTGAGCTGTCACCCATCCTGGGGTAGGATTTAGTGATGCAGCTGTCTTTGAATCACTTCTGCTCCTGTAAGTAACCCCAATAAAACTCATTGGTTCACCAAATTGGACTTTTGTGATTATTCATGCTTTGGTCTGTTCTGGGTTCCTTATCTGGCTGAGTAGACATGCATGTTACATCTCCCCGAGACAAATTTTGTCACACAACAACATCGAGTCCTATCCAGGATACTGTTTTAAGAGGAAAACTCAGAGCAAAGAAACAGTACTACAGGAATGGCAGCATGCCAGAAAGACCTGCTTATAAAACAAAACTACTCATTACTATTTCAAGATGAGACAAAATATGTTAAAACACCACGTTGCACAATATAAACCAACTCGTGAAAACCCAGAAAGGGTGGAAGTCAAAAAAGAATGAGAGATGAAGAAAAATAGTTTCAGAAACAAAGTCTAAACCAGATGGAAAACTAAGAATCAATAACCACAAGAGATACTGCTTTAGGAAAAATAGTCAAAGGGGAAACCCAGAAACAAATTAAGAGATAAAAAGATTAAAAAAGAAAATGGTCAATGCAGAAAACAAGCATGCTTTCTAATTCATGGATATTACGAATCTAAGAACTCAAAAGTAAAGAAAAAGAGCAGACATTAAAGCCATTTTCACTAACTGCTTGTTAGTTTCTTCTTTTCATTGTTAAGCAGCTTTTTCAAATGCTCCTTTAACTTTGGGGCTCTTTTAGCCATTGAAGAAAATCATGCTATAGCTTGAACACTCAGCTTTTTCAAGTCTCTATTAGAATCAAAGATTTAATTCAGAGGCACAAAGTTAGTCTATAAACTTATTGGCAATTTTACCTTCATAACACATTCTATCCCTTTGCCATTTTTCTACCTATTGGAAATTTACAATAATTACATTAAAACATTTTTATGTGAGCAATAATAGTTGACTCAGGCATGGTGGTACAGATCTATAATTCTAGCATTCGGAAAGCTGAGCCAGGTTGAATTCAAGGCCAGTCTGTGCTATAGAGAATTCATGGTCACAATGAACTAGATAGTGAGTTTGAAACTAACCTGGACTATATGACTCTATCTCATCATGCAATAAAGAAAAGAATGGTTATTGTTCTCTGTAGAATGTATACATAATACATACATATATATGTATATGTGTGTGTGTATGTGTGTGTGTGCCATTAAATATAAATATACATATTTATATTTCTCAGTGGTGGAATATGGCTTCTAGGAAAAGCACATATTTGACAAGAATTGACAATGTTGCACAAGAATTCAGGAGTTACATATAATTGCTAATTATATAAGCTAAAATAGAACATGAACAAGAATATTTAAAAGTAATATATATAAAATAAGTCAAAAAATAATATAAGCTTGGAACACAAAGATATTTTGAGTCTTTCCTATTAGAGGAAGAAACTTCAGTTTCTCATATAGTTACTACTCCAGTGTAAAGTACTGTTTATCCATCAACGATTGAGACTTGTCTCAAGGGGCAAGCTACATCAACACCTGTGCTTCTTATACTGTTGGGTGCATGTTTCTACCAGAATCACTTCATGAGCAATCACTGTGTCTTCCCATGTTTGTGAAAGGGTTTTCAGGCACATAGGATTGTCAAAGAATATGCTTTTATATTCTTGCGTTGCCAGTTCTTCAACCTCAAATGACAATCTATTGATGCCATTGTGAAGAGCAACAGAAAAACATGATCCAGGCAGCATGCATCTCCCTCAGAGGGACACTGACCAGTGACATCATTCTGATCACATTGGTCCTTTGATTTTCTTTGCCATCTTCCTCTGGATTTGCACCTTTTGAGACAGAAACAGGTGTCTTTTAGAAAATAACTACTGACCCATGGTTCTTTTAAACATAAATATAATATACTCATATCTTTAATGCTCCATGGCTCCTTCACACCAATTTTACCTAAAGGATGTACAAGTTTATTACAGACAATGATGTCTTGGCATCATGAAGATTGTTAACTAAAATGCCCACTCAAACCCAGGAAAACCCAATAGTCTGCTTTATTTTACCTATCTATTCAGTAGACATGGTCTTTAAACATTGTTAGTGCAAGAGTATAAAGCAAAAAAGGATTTTTAAAGCTAAAAAGAAAATAAGCCTGATACTATATATTGAGTGAACACCTTGTGTACCTGGGTCTATCAACCACAACTAACACCAAAAAACAAAATATTCTGGATTTCAAAATGAAGATAAACAATCCTTTAAACATCTTAGTAAAAAGAAGAAATGAAGTACAATGATAATATTTTTTTATGGTACTTTATGACAGAAGAACCTGACTAATACATTTAAAACATTGCAGGAAAGAAAATGCTAGCAGAAGATTTTATACCTAGCAAAACTGACTTTTCTCAAATACGAGTGGTACAAACTACTAAAATTTAGGTAATACAGTTCCCATAAGTCTTTCCTAATTAATGTAGTAGGGTACAAGATTCAAACACAAAAATTGCCAGAGAAATATTAGCATAAGCTTTAGTAATGAACATGAAATACACATCACTGTGTAACAAAAGACAGTACACTATACGAGGGTTGTGTGCTTTGATGATGCATATACAATACCAATGTTTTCTAATAAGAAGATGACAAAAGAAGAATATACATTATATAAGAGGCCTATTTTCAGTGATTATATTGGTGGTATAAATATTTGACTTATTATCCTGAGACTATTGTCTAAAATAAAATAAAGCATATCCATTAATACAGGATACTATAATCGTATCTTCCCTGTGTACCTAAGAGCCAGGATTCCTGATTATAGAAGAAAGAAGACATAAGTACACAACATAAAAAATACCCAGACCTACTGTGTGATAACTGTTGGATAGAAACAATTAGTTTAACACAGGGAGATTTTTATCTTTTAAACATACATATTTTCTAACTCAGTTCATTAAAAAGACCTGGAACAAACTGTATGCTGTTAGCATTCCTGGTGTCCAGGCTGTGGTTTCCCTCTAAAGGAAACCAGGGTTTTGGAAGAAAAAGCTGATTTCAAGTCATTAGTCATTTCAAATATATTTTTAAAAAAACAGAAGGGGAGAACCTAAAAAAATACACCCTAAGAGTTGTGGTTTATAAACAATTTGAAATTTCCTTTTTAAGCTTTCAATGCTTTAAACATTTTCTACGGTGAATATGTTTGAAGAAAATAAGACCTTTAAATTTAAAAAGATGGAGGACAGAAGTATATTATCAAAACACACATGTAAAAATAAATGTATTAAAGTATACCTTTGGAAACATCATCAGTCACTAAAAGAGCAATTTAAAATACTCTTTAAAGGAATCCTTCTCTGGGGGGACCTGTGTACACAGGAGTCTCTCTTGGCACAAAGATTCTTCAAGTCTATAGGCAGAAATGGCCTTGGGACCAAGTTAAGAAATTATAGCCCAGCACGGGCTGTGTGAGACTCGAAGCCCTCCCTGAGTCTGCTGCAGCCCAGGAATGAATCATATTCTGTCAGCTCCGTGGGGGAGCCAGGGCACACGGAAGAGATGAAACCTCAGTTTTTATTTCAAACGTGTACCACTTGGCTCCGGGGATTTGGGAACTATAGATAAATGTGTTCCAGAAGACACAATGTTCTGAGTCAGTATGAAATGAAAGCACATACCTCCCACCTGAAGTCTCCCGTCACGGCCACAGAGTAATCCTACCTTCCCTCTTCACCTGAACAGGAAATAGGCAACCCACAACATCTGCAGTAAGATGTTTTCACCAGAAGTACTTCCCAGTAGGTTTCAATGACCACAGCAGACTGTGGAGGTCAGAGGCATTAAAGGACAGGTGGATTGTAGAAAGGAGCAATTTAACTCTCCACCTTACACCCAAATTCTCTTCCCAAGGCAACGACCAAATTTCCTCCCTATAAAATGAAGCCAAACTCACTCGTTACCTCTTTTTCAGGGCTGCAATAAAGATTAATGAGAAGATGTTTATAAATATCTTTAAAACCCCTGAGTGAAAAGGAGTTATTTAAGTGTGAAGTATTTTGTATGGAGAGCTATCTCAGAATACATAAAAATAGAGGGAAGGGGTTCAAAGGGAGATTGCAACTCTTAAAAATACAGCACGGGTCGGTTTCTAGGTTGCTGTGGGTGTTATGTAGGTCTCTGACTCCACGGGACTGAGAGGCCAGCAATTATAAAAATGTAGGGCAGGGACTGATTCCCAGCCTTCCGAAAAGGTCCCGTGTTGTGGAAGTTTATTTTTGGGTATGTATAAAACAATTGTTTTTGTGCACTGCTGGGTGAAGGGCTCACTAGGCCTTGGCATTTTGTATTGTCTGCAGGTGTTGGATTTATGTGTTTGTGCGTTGGGGTTGGGGGGGTGTTGATTGCTAATGATCTGCACGTGCTATCAGTAGCACACATGAGGAGTTCTGTATCAATAAAAATACCTGAGCTAGATGCTCAGGATTCCCCCATCAAGTATGGCGCCTGCCATATTGGTCATTCCCTCTGCTGAGGTCAGCAGGGTAGGCACTTATGAAAAATGCCTCCTTGTCTCTATTGGTGAGCCACCACAGCGGTGTACTGCTACAGTCCCATCTGCCTTTTCTGTATGTGAGTGTGCATCTACCCCTGGAAGCAGAGCCAAGGATTGAAAGGAAAAATCCAGGAATCTCTCCATGGAGAAATGCTCTAAATTATTTGAGGGCCCAGGAAAGGTTCTCAAACTGAGAGTTTAAGAGGATAAGAGGGATGTGGATACAGGCTGTATCTCTAGGCCTCACCTTCTGAAACCAACATCAGTGAGACTGGAATTCTGCCCAGAAATCTACATTTTAATAAGATGATTTTTGCTTGCCCTAAGCTCTGAGAACCAGTTTAAACTTTAAAGTCTGGAAGTCTAGAATAAATTGACAGATCACTTGCAGAAGGCAAGAAGGGATGGGGCTGTCTGAATTTGAACCCCAGTCCTAAGTTTTGCCACAGAATATAATAGTAGATGGTAGAAAAAAAACCAAGTCTTTCTGGGATAGACTCTGATTGATTACTGTACTCAGTCATTCATGTACCCTGAACACCGGATGTAGACTCTCTGAGGCTGTGCATTTAGATGAAATCAATAAATATTCTATACTCAGGCTAATATTATATTCAGTAGATATGTGTGGCTAGCAAATATTTAAAATATCACTAAGTAGAGATACATTTACACTGCTGGATTGTATGACATTTTATATAATAGATGGCATTATATTTTAATATAATGTATGCTACTTCATGTTTTTATACTGACTATGCTGAGATGAGAATTTTTGGAATTGTTTTAGTTGAGCTATTAAAATTAAACCCACCCATTTTTGTTTTTGTGTTCTGTAAATTTATCTACCTAGATTTTTAATTACGTGGTTTGCTCTATATTTCTAATCAGATGATGCTGTTCTAGATATTGAGTCTTAGTTCAGAAGACTCTTGATGTTAGAGTGTCCTCTGGTTAATACCAGTGTGCCAAGGTATGTCTTCACCACTATCTTAGCAAGGTGACCTCCTTGTAATGGGCCCTCAAGAGAGATAAAGAGTAGGCAGGTCTGGCCCAACTCATTCATCAGTTCAGAAAGTCAGCTAAGTATAACTTGCCTCCAATATAGATGAGCCAAAGGGGTGGGAGCTGCTTAATAACCGGAAAGATAAAAACCCAATAGTATCCGGAGCTCATGATAACTCTGTACTGCACCACAGCCTCTGTTGCCCACTGTCCTGTTCCTTCCTGGTCCCAATGTGGACAGGTAGGATGGGGAAGGACACAGAGACAGAATGAAGGGATTGGAGCAAGTTTGAACACCTGGGTTTCTGCTGGAGACCTCGTGTCTGACACACACCTACCCAATCCCATCTGCAGTACCTTCAAAATGCATTTTTAAAGTGTTGCTTTAACTCAAGGTGTCAAAATCACTATTTAGTGTTTTTTTTTTTTAAATCACTGGCCTAGATACCAAGAAAGATACAATTAAAACATTAGCAAACTTCCTTTTAAATGACAGAACAAGCAGGGGTAAGCTTGTAGGTTATTTGAGAGGATGGCAAATTTTACACCTAGAAAGAAGTGTGAGAAAAGAAGGTTCTCACCTTGTTAACTAAGCTAGAACTGAAAATAAAGATTCAGATGTACTCTGACATCTTGACTGCTTGGGTACGATACAAATTCTAAAAAGACTAAAACACTCACCAGCCTCCATTTTCCAAGTAGGCTCCTCTCCTTGGAACCCCTCCTATTCAGAATTTCTGATCTAAAAGCCTCAGAGACACCCACAATGACAGAGGCAAGCTCTCTGCTTGAATCCCACAATGCTCGGCTCACCCACACCTAAGTCTTTAGTTAGCGGCCGTAACAATTTAGTTCTGTGACCCAAATTGTAGTAGCATCTTTACTCCCAAACAGAAGGCATAAAGTATGGGAGCATGGAGACCCTAACTTTTCAAAATCCAAACTTTCCTCGGGTCAGGTGTACCTCAGCCACCCAACAGAAAGAACTGGCCAAGACCAGAAATTAACATTAAAGGATGAAGGGAAGAAGCTGCGCCATCTTGTCTTGCCCAAATGACCTAGCTCTCAGTACAGAACCCAGAGGAGCTACAGGGTCCTACTTTGCTATCATCCTAAACTGAACGTGGCAACCTGGGTTAAACAGAAGAAAGTGGGGAAAATCAGCTATGCCTCCCAGCCGCTGTGCTGTGTGGTGATAAGGCATTCTCCAGCCACCCGGGACCAAGGTCCAAAACTCTCCCCATCGCACCATTTTTATTTTACATATTTGGATTTTTCTGACAGGAAATGGGGATTTGGTTGATAATTACCAGGCATACAGATAAGGTTTCCTCATTAAAGTCTCATAAAACCATGAAAATAAATCATTGCAAGTAGGGAGAGAAAGACAATCTTCTGTTTAGACTTCTCTGTGACCACTCAGACCAATTATTTTTCCTCTTCCTGCCAGCAATTTTATTCCCCGCTAGCGTAGGGTCTGATAATCATAGGAAAGAATTCGGAGACCTCACAGAACTTTTCTGATTTCGAGTTAATGGCTCGGTATGTCAAGGACATGCGGAGCCTGGCAGGATAAATTACGGAACCGCAGCTGAAGAAACACAGAGAAGGAAGCCCATGTACTACACATCTGCAGATATGATAGAAACATAAATAAATATGACAATTTTGAGAAAATCAAAGGGGGTCCATTGGCTGGTCCTGGGAATCAAAGCTGTTTAGGGCTACAGGAACACTGATGGTACCCAATGAGATGCGACTAGAAGTCAAAACGGACCACTTTCTCGCTCCTACTTCGGGGAGGTTCCTTCTTTGAACAGCTTAGTCTCAACAATGTCCAGGCATTTCCCAACCAAGGCACAGGGCAGGAGCTTTCCAACTTTCCTGCTGTAATTTCTTTGGTCCTAAGTCTTAGTTGTCTAAGCATTACACAAAATGCTGTTACTGGATCAACAAATACTAGCCATGGCCATCAAGGTTTCACATGCGATATCTTGAAAACTCCCTGAGCCTTGGTACGCTCTGGGGGCATTTCTGGTAGAGCAGATGTCTAGAGCCACTTCAGCAAGCTGCCTGACTAGAGCAGGGACAGCAGCACAATGTACAGTCACTTTATAACAGAATAAAAGGAGTAATTCCTAAGGAAGTTATTTAAATGGAGATAGCAGAGGCATGCTGGCTGGAGGAATGGTCAACTGTCCGGCTTTGCTAGGGACTGCCGACTTTCCATATGGTGAGGTTTTCTGTGTTATAGCTGAACAATGGTTGAGTGGACCAGAGACATTAACTGAAACTCCAAACAGTGTTCATGTCACTCTTTTCCTAAGAGGCTGGACTATTTCTTAAGCAGTGACTGCAATGTGCCCGAACACCGGAGAGTTTGATTAATCTGTCTACTTCTTTGCTTTTGCTGGTGAGTAGAAAATGAGACAAGAAAGCTCAGAGAGTATTAAAGAATGTGAGGGGAGAACTGGATATTTGTGGGAACCTTTTGATATTCCAATAGAATCCCAGTTGTCCTATTAATTGTGACGGCTGTGTACACCACTGAAGGTGATTTCTGAGTACACAGAGCCTCTGAATGCTTGGCGGTATATTTAAACTACTGCTCTGCTGAACAGAGAATAAGGCCCAAAATCTTCAAGGCTGGCTCTACTGACACAAAGCATCAGCCTGGTGACACGGGCAGCTCAATACGATTCTAGGCACTGGGTTTGTTTCTGAAATTCTAAAAAGCCAAGAAGGAGGGAAACCAGTAATTTAGCAGTGTAGAAATCTGACAACACTCAGTCAGCCAGGTGACCCAGGGCAGGCCCGACAGGCACAGATTACATTGATTATGTGCTCTGGGGATGATCCAATGAACGCACCACTTTATTTCTGTTTTGGTGACTTTTCTGTCCCTGTGGTGAACACCATGACCAACAGCATTATTTGGGCTCATGGTTCCAGCGGGAGAGGGAGGTATGGCAACAGGTGGCCAGAGCAGGAAGCTGAGAGATCACATCTTTATCTGCAAACATGAAGAAAAGAGAGCAAGTTGACGTGCGTTTCCTCACCTCCTCAAATGGCACCACTAACCAGGAACTAAGTATTCAAATACGTGTGCCTATGAGAGACGTTTCTCATTCAAGTTTCCACAGATCTGCAGCCTTTCTTTCAATACTCACAGTCTCAATTTAATCATGATGAAAACTTAAAATTCCCACAGTGAAGCCTCCTACAACATGTACCTGACCAGTGCTCCGCTGAACTGCCCAGACCATCGTAACAGTGACAGTGAGAAATCGTCACAGGTAGGAGGAGCTTATGAAGACATGATGAATACATGTAATGTGACATCTTGGAATGGGGGAAAACTTAAGAAAATCAGAATACAGCATGAACTTCAGTTAATAACAATTCATCCGTAGTCTTCATTAATTGAGACAGACGTGCCATGCCGCTATAAGGTATTAAGAATACAGGGAATTCTGTGAATGACCTGGGGAGACTAGGAGCTCTGAGTTATCTGCTTTATTTTCCTGAAACTATTCTAAAAATGGTCTGGTAATAAAAAGGTGCATACAAGGCAACAATCCTAATTTATTGAGTAGAGAGGCACATCAAGAATAAAGTCCTCTGTACCCTTGACTATTATGGTTAAATACGAAATGCTCTCCCACAGACTTGTGGATTGAGTACTTGGTCCTTGGCTAATGGGCCAATTTAGGAGGCTCTGGAGTCAGGGAAGGCAGAGCCCAGGAAGAGAAAGAGATTTACTAGGCTTGGTGGTTTGAACAGGAACTGCCTGCAGAGGCTCATATATTCGAATGCCTCGTTGCTGGGGAGTGGAATTCTTTGGTAGGCTTCAGAGCATTAGAAGGTACAGACTCTTTTAGAAGGTAGGAGGACGTATATGTCACTGGAAGTGGGCTTTGAGTTTTAAAAAGCCCATGCTAGGCCCATTCTCTCTCCCTTTCTGCCTAGGATCAGGATGTAGCTCTCAAGCACTTCTCCAGCTTTACTCCTGCTGGCGTGCTCCCCACCATGATGATAATGGACGAGGGATGTGCCTTGAGGGTTACACTCGATTCCTGGTCCTCGTTTTCCTGTCTATCATGACGTAAAGAACCTCTTAACATGAAACTCTTCCAAAGCACACAGGGCCAAGCAACCATGACCTGGACTCACCGAAACCCAGAGTCATAATAAACCCTTCCTCCTATAGTTTGTTTCTGTATTTGCTACAGCAATGAGAAAAATAACTAACTCGGAAAACTGATTACAGAGAAGTGGATGCTTTGCTGTGACTAAACCTGCCTTTGTGATTCTTAGGCCTCTGGAATTGATTCCTGGGAACAAATTTAAAAGTTTGGAGACACAAGCAAAAGAAACCCCAGAACACTTGTGAGCAGCACTTAATGGGTGATCTGGTAGGGGCTCAGATGCCGGTGGAAAAGCAGAGTGTAGAGCTTGTTCCTAGGGAGTCGCATGTGAGAACAAGAACTCTAATGGGACTGGAGCAGTGACCGTTTATGTTCTATTTTGACAAATAACTTGTCTGTACTTCGTCCTTGTCCTGAGAATCTATGAAAGGCTAAGTTTAACAACGATAGGTGGATTGATCTGATAGAAGACATTTCAAGGAAATCCAGCGTTCAGCCATTAGCGTGGTGATTGCTACACGCTTTGGGCCAGATTATTGTGAGAATCAGGATCTAAAAGCAGAACAGAAAGATCTAAAGAACTTTTATTTTTGTTGGAAAGTTAGAGTCAACATGAAGATAAGAAAGGCATAGTTCCTAAAGAGGTTAGAAATATTTTTAAAGAGCTAAATAGCTTGTATCAAGACAATAGCCAAAACTCCTTGAAGCTGTCTCAGGAACTGGCTGGACCCTACCTGCGGCAGGCTCACGGGTATGAAAGAATAAAGTCAATTTGACACTATTCCCTTGAGAAGAGAGCATCTTTCAAAGGCCACCTGGGAGTTTGCTTCGCAAGTATTCGTTTCACTTGCTCTAGTCGGCCACCTTGGCACCCATAGATCACGTTAGTTGTGATCCACAGGGATCCGTTATCACTTAAACTGTTGGCAGATGTTGCTGTTGTTCCCAGAGTGGTTCATCAGCTTTGCAGAATGCAATAGTTTAAAAGGATGGGGACTTCCACCCAAATTTCAAAAGGAAGCCTGGGAGACAGTAACATGCAGCAGGCATCCCTTTAGATGGCTATGTGTGAAGCTATAGCATGAAGCCTTAGCTACAATGCAGAGCCCAGGACATCAGAGATGCCAGGAACATGGCACATCTTCCAAACAAAGTCGCAATCAATGAGATTCCCCTGGCTAAACAATGAACCATGTAGGCTGCAACTGGCAAGGCAGAGTTCCCCAAACCTGCAGGAGCTCCCCTGGAGATATGTTAGAGAGATGGTGGACACAGAGCTGTGAGCTTTAATGATTGCATTGCTAGCTTTGAGTCTCGCTTTGTTCCTGTCCTCCCTCCCTCTTCCTCTGCTCCTCCCTCTTAGAGTGAAAGTGTTTATTCGGTGTCACTGTGTGTTAGAAGTATGTAGATCGCCTTTGATTTCATAGGGGATCTCAGCTAAGAGACTCTTGAGTCTCAGTAAAATCCTTGAACTTGGGCTTTTTAACAGTGTTGGAATTGTTAAGATTTGGGAGACCTGGAGATGTACTAAATGCATTTTCAGTAATGATGTGGCTATGAGATCACGCAAGCGAAGAATGGAATATTGTGATTTGACTGGAAAGTACCCTCCATGGGCTTATGTATTAAATACTTAGCCCAAGCTAGTAACACTCTTGTGAAAATTTAGGCGACAGGGTCGAGCTCAAGGAAGTAGGTCAGCAGAGGTAAGAATTCCAAAGTTGTATTTGGTCTCCAGTCCCATTCTCTCCTTCTATTCTTGTCAGCTATGAGATGAAGAACCTCCCTGGCTGTTTTTCTACTGCTGTGATATTCTGTGTACACGGTGCTGATTCATCATGGACAGAATCCGCTAAAAATGTCAGCAAAGCAAATCTTCTGTTGAAGGTGTTTATGTTTATTCTGTGATAGAAATGCTAAAGAAAATGAGCACACTGACTACGGAGGTAAGGACTTAATAATCTCATGAAGTTTACCATTTTTAACTTTGTCTGCTCAATGTATCAAACAGTGCTTTAAAATAACAATAGAAGCCAAACACAAACACAAAGTGACACATTCTGGTTCTACTGATAGAAAATGCACAAAGGAGGTAAATCCATAAAAATAGTAAGACGGAAGCTGGGTAGAGTTGGTAGGGAATGTTAAAATACCACTTAAAATACCGCAGCATTCTTTCCCCGCTGTGGTGCTGATAAAATATTTGGGGCCCTGTAGAGGAGACTGTTATACAACATTGTGAATGTACTGAATAAGAATGAATGCATGATTTAGAATTGTTTGTGGTGCGCTGGGTAAATTTTACCTCAGTAAAAAAAAAAAAAAAAAAAAAAAAAAAAATTGAAAATTGAAAATAAAAATAATTTAATAAATAAAAGTATTTAAGATTAAAATTTTCTAATAATAACTGGCTGATGATTTTTTCTACTTCTCTTTCCTTAATCACAATTCTGGGTGTAGGTCTTCTGAGTGGCATGGTAGACGATACTCTGCCTCCATGAGACCCAGATATGGAGAAGAGTCAATATGAGAAAGAATGGGCTTCATGCATTCTTCATTCATTCATTCTTCATTTATTCTTCATTCATTCAAACAGAGAGGAAGCACTTTGGAAATTTGCAAAGATATTGGAAGACCAGTGGGAAGCACTGAGGAAGATGTAGTCCCCGCACCCTAAGGAGTAGAGTATGTCAAGCCAGACACAGCTGGGCCGGGTGGGTCCCTGGCAGAGGAAGGGGAAGCAGAAGACTCACCCAAAAGTAGCATTTCACTTTGTTGAATTGAAATTTGATTTTTTTTACATATTAATTTCCTTATGTACTCTGATCTAATTCTGTTTATGTATTGTTTATTGGGAGAGCTTTTTTCTGTTCCTTTTCTTGTTAAAAATTTTCTCAGCTGGGCAGTGGTGGCCCATGCCTTTAATCCCAGCACTCAGGAGGCAGAGATAGGAGGATCTCTGTGAGTTCAAGGCCAGCCTGGTCTACAGAGTAAGCTTCAGGACAGACAGAGTTACAACAGAGAAACCCTGTCTTTTCTTCCTGTGCTTCCCTAATTTTCTCCCTTAGGCTATAATTTTAGTTGAATTTTTACTTTACCTCCTTGGTTGGGTTTTAAAAATCTCCATGGCTTTGTCATTATTCCTCTGTTTATATGTGCCTCATTTTTAAACATTTTATTATGGGGAATTTGTTAATATTCTCTAATATCTTCCTTTCCTTCCTGTCCATTCGTTCTTCTCCATTCCATTGCGTCTCTTCTATGTTTCTTCTTTCTCTGCCTCCGTCTATCTCCTTCATTTACTATTTACAAAATAACCAAAATTACAATTACGTTACAAAAATGAACATTGTAACACACTCTGAGTTAGCTTTGCCACTTTCTGTTTTGTGGTCCTTGGTACATTAGGGGCTTTAGTTGTTCCAAGCGTATTTCTCTACCTTGTGTGGCTGGATGCTGCTGCTGCTCTCACAGCTTGTCTTCTCTCGCAGGGGCATTGCTGACTAAGCCCTCTAGAGCAGGAGATCCCCACTGGGAGATCCCCACATAAAGTGGGAGATAGCTGACTCAACTGCTGTGCCCACCACTGCACAGAAACAAGACAGCAAGGCGCCACGCTCCCTTTAGAGCACCCTAACTCCTCAACTGCTGAGTTCAAAGAAACCGAGGAGGGAAAACGCTGAGCGACGACATTAGAAACTTCACTAGGGAGGTGATCAATAACCTCACGGAGGATGCATTCAAAAAAGACTTACAACAAACATGCAGATTTATTCAACCCGGGAATGAGAGATGAAAACCAGAAACTTAGAGGAAAAAATCGGCCGAATGGATGAGAAATTAGCAATAGAGATAAAAAGTAAGCAACATGGAAAAATTCAGAATGGAAATTGAGATTTTTAAATTAAATCAAATAAAAATGTCAGAAACTAAAACTCAATGAATCAAATAAAATGTTTGGTATAATGCATCACAAATAAACAAGACCAGCAGCAGGAAAAAATGTATGGGTGGAGAATAGGGTCAAGGAAATGTTATATTCAAGTTTCAATAAAGAGAAATAAATGAGCATGACCAATATTTTACAATGTTGAGATATAATCAAGAGATCAAATATAAGATCAATAAACTATAAAATCTATAATCAAGCATAAAATCTATAGACTATAAAGAATTGAGGCGAAATGGAAAGCATCCTGGAAAGCATCAAATATATCCAAGAGAAATAGACATCCAAACACAGGAGTATTTAGAACTCAGAGTGCACATGCACAGACAAGCCTCTGTGCAACGTGTTATAGTCAAGCTGTCAAAGACATAAAGCAGAGGAACCATATTAAAAGCTGTAGAGGAAAATGCCAACTCGCACACAAAGCCAAGCATATCAGAATAACGTGATAGCTCTTCAGCAACTCTAAAAGGACAGCGTAGGATGACACATTCCAAACCTTGGAAGTAAATAAATACTAACCAACATAATATCTCTATCAAAGATATTTTCCAGGACACATAACTGTTTTTGATAGATTTATTTATTTTTTATGAGTATGGGTGTTTTACCAGCACATATGTTTGCGCACCACATACATGCAGTGCTCCCAGAGGCCAGAAGAGGGTGTTGAATTCTCTAGAATTGGAGTTACAAATGGTTGTGAGCTATCATGTGGGTGCTGGGAATTGAATCTAGGTCCTCTTCAGGAGCAACAGGTGTTCATAACTATTGAGCTCTCTCTCCAGTCGCAGTACAGAAATAAGGACATTTCAAGGTGAGTGCAAACTAAGGCAGTTCAGGAAATCAAACCAGTACTGCAGATGATACTTGCATACTGTGCAGAGAGAAAGACCATCTTTAATAATGAGATCGCATGAAAGAATAAATTTCATGAGAGAAATAGACAATCAGAAGAGCCTAGGAAGGGACCCATTCAACCATTAAGTCAATAGACTTCAAATATTAATGGGGAAGAAAGAAAGACACTACCAGTCACTCAACCTAACAAGATGACCAATAAAACCATAAAGGAACAGGAAAATCTCTTAATAATAATCGTAAGTGCAAATGAACTCAACTCACTGACTTAGTTTGCTTCTTACTGTTGTGATAAAACACTCTAACCAAGGTGAATTATAGAAGGACGAGCTTATAGTTCCAACAGGTTATAGTTAACGAGCTTATAGTTCCATCAAAGCAAGGGTGTGTGGTGGGTAGCGGGCAGATATGGCAACTGGAGCAGCAAGCTAAGAGCTCATATCTTGAACTGAAAGCAGGAAAACATGCTGGGAATGGCAAAAAGAAACCTCAAAGCCTGCCCCCATCTCCTCCAGCAAGGTCACACCTCCTAAAACATACCCCAACAGCTCCACCAACTGGAGACGAAGTATGCAAATATTTGCACCTGTGGGGGACATTCTCCTTCAAACTGTTGCACACACCAAATGGAAGACCTAACCTGACTATTGAAAAAAACTTTTATCCATTGTTTGTCTCCAAGGAGCACACCACTCACAGAGACATTCAACAGCTGAGAGATAAAGAATGGAAATTAACCTATAAGTAAATAGAAACCACGGAAAGCTATTGTGTCTATTCCCATATCTAATGAAGTAGACTTTAAACCAAACTAGTGAGAAGACATATAGGTGAGTACAAACTGGAAGGGAATTTTTCATCAAGAAGATATAACACTTTTCAATATTTATTTTATTCTTAATTATGTGTGTGTTTATGTGCACATGAATGTGGAGGCAAAAAGAGAGTTCAGGGTTCCTTGGAGCTAGGGTTTCAGGCATTTGTGAGCCACCCACATGAGTGCTGGGAGGAGAACTCAGGTCCTCTAGAAGACCAGTAAATGCTCTTAACTGCTGAGTCATGCCTCTTGCCCACAACAGGTTTTAATTTAATTTAATTGAAGTGGATAAGTGTTTTGCCTGCATGTGCTTCTTGAATGTCTGATGCTCCTGTGGAAAGCCAAAGGGGAGTGTTGGGTCCCCTTGGGAACTGGAGTTTCATACGCTTGTGGGCACTATATAGGTGCTGGAAACTAAACCCAGGTTCTCTGGAAGGTCACCCAGTTCTCATAGCCACTGGATCATCTCTCCAATCCCAAGATATAGCAATCATAGATATAATGAACTGAATTTTGGAGCTCCTGATTTAAAAAACAATTGAAGACATGAAATGTCAGGTACAGGTACAGTAATAGTAGGAGACTTTGATACCTACTCATTTTTTGACACATTTTCCAAACTAAAAATTAGCAACAATAACAAAAAGCCTAATGCCTGAAGGCGCTCACACTATAATACTGGCAGGACAAGCTTAAAGGCACACCTCTGAGGTCTTCTTTACTACACAGGGAGTCACCTCTTCCACATAAGGGAGCAGTCTAAGGTGAGGTGCCAATACAAAGACCTTCCCCTCCCAAATTCCTCCTCTGTTCTCAAAAGGTGGTAAACGGTCTGTGGCAGACATTTAAGGCCAAGTACAGCTTTTGTCCTAGTTTGCTTTCTATTGCTATGATAAACACTACATCCCAAAGTAACTTGTTGAAGAATGGGTTTATTTTTTCTTAGAGTTTACAGCCCATCACAAAAGTCAATCAGAGCAAGAATTCAAGGCAGGAGCCTAGAGGAAAGATGTTACTTTTAGGCATACTCCGGCAATCTAGTTTGGCTTGCCTCTTTTATACAGCCCAGGACCATCTGCCTTAGGGAGGCATCGCCCATCAATCACTAATCAAGAAAATACCCCACTGTCTTGCCTAGCAGCTGAGCTGGTATGATGGGACATTTTCTGTACTGAGATTTCCTCTTTTCAGATGACCCTGGCTTGTGTCAAGTTGACAAAAAAAAAAGCAAAAAACAAAAAACAACAACTAACTGGCAGAGCTACCCAACCAACCACCAACATAACTAACTCAGGGCTCCCTCTCCATCATTCCCTCTAAGTACAAAGTTGAGGTGGGAACAACGAAATCCTAAACAAGCAAGCAAAGATTTCAAAGTCTAGCAGCCAACAAAGCAGCTTTTCAGAGTAGGTTTCCATCTCAGTGGAAAGGTCCGTCCTTCCTGGTTTTCCATGCAGGAGTCAATTTGTACTTTACAGATTCTGGTCCTTGGATCCACACCCTTCTGCGACAGTGTGTTGACTGAGAAACGCTATAGTGAGGAGGTAGGGTAAGCACAATGAGGTAGTTTTGTTTGTTCAACTAAATATGTCCCGTTTTAGAGTATTAGAATTTGGACAGTCTACACTCCCCCTTCTGGGCGGAAGCATGCCTCATCATATGTCCTCTATTTTATGAAAAGTTTGCAATAGTAGATGTCAAGATTTTTAAATGCCTTTTATAGCTATAATTAAATGTGATAATTTCTGTCAAGCCCTCAGTTTTTACGTTGCCCTCGATTGGTGAAATCTTAGAATCTGGGAATCGTTGCTTTGTTCATTCGGGAACTAGTCATAAGAATGTTTCACTTCTTCCTCTCTGCTGGGTTGGCAGTAGTACATTAGCCCTCCAGTTAAATTCTGGGGAACTTGGGCTGCATTCTCGTGACTATTTACTGGGATAGGGTTAGGTTGTCATAGTAACAAACTAGGCTAAAAGAATTAACATATGTATACACACACACACACACACACACACACACGCACGCACACACCCCACAGCCAGCTCTACCCCACATGATTACCCAGGCACCTTAGCTTGTGAAAACACCATCACTTTGTAGCCTCTCTCTCTGAAGTCATGGTGAATCATGAAAAGGCAGAGAGCCAATGAGGGGCCTTCTGGGCCAGACCTCCGAGTGACAAACTTTGCTTCCTTTAGTTAGAACCTGGGTGCCTAGGTTCAAACAGTAATGGAACTGAAAAATACACACATTGAATTAAAGTGAGGACGATCAGTGGAACAGGTAGGGCAAGATGGCAAAGCATGTGATTTCTAGGTTCAAGAGAAATGCTAGGAGACAATCAGCGCTAAGAGGACGACTCTAGAAAAATTAAACTAGTGCCAGCATGAGCAACGGATTGGGAGAAGGAGCTAGAGTCAGGAAGACCCGTCACGTGGGTGTGGTCACAGGCTTGGCATCTGGTAATGAGATCCGCGTTAGTGCAAAGGAGAGTGAAGCGAGGAACATGAAGTTTTAAATACATTAATTACATAGAATGCCAGAACTGAAAATCTGGATTTTGGAGTGCAGAGGTGAAACTGGAAACCGTGAGAACCGGACAGGGAAAGAAGAGCGAACCACCTAGGGTTGGCGCCTCGCAGCCGTTGGCAGGATGGCAAGAAGTCAGCTCCCTCGAAGAAGCCGGGGATGGGGAAGGCAAGGGTTGGATTATCTGGCCAGTCTGCAGTTTGGAAAAGTCTTACAGAGTCTTATGATTTTAAAAAAATTCAGAGACCAAGAATTAAATAAACTTAACTTCTGTCTAAATTCAGGGTTTTTCTGCATTTTCTAGTTTGTCTGTAGTGAAGACATCTGATCTTTGTAACGAGATTATAAAGTAACACTTCAGTTTAAGAAAAAGAAATGCATTTTTTCTTCCCCATCAACTGTTAAAGCAATAGAAAGCTATAAAGGTTCTAGATCTGTGTCTCCCACCTCACACACCTCTCCGGAGAAGCAACACGCCACAGGAATTGATCAAGAAGGTTTTCTATGTGTGGCTACCTCGTAAGGCACTGACTCAGGGCTGCATAAACACGCAGCGCCGCTCCGGGCAGCTCTCCATTGAGTCTCTGTGTGAGTCTTTACGAGACCATCCTCTGACCCACTCACTGGCTGACAAATTCAATTTACAATCGGAAAATGCAGCCTTCACTGGATGCTCTAGAACTGTTTTGAGTTTTTCTAAACCTCTTAAACCCCTAATCTCCAACATTATTGGGTGAAGCCGCTCTTTAAGATCAGGCATGACAAAATGTGATCTGTGTGTGAAGGAGAGGGTAATGTTTTTAGAATACAAAACGAAGAAATACAAATCTCCTACAACGATTTTAGCAAATGCTGGCAGTGTGTACTATGGTGGTGGAAGGAAGTCTCGTCTGTGTATGAAGAATGACACCCTATTAAAAATATAGACTGTTTTGACTTCTTGTTTGACAGCCTCAATCCACAGGTCACTGTAGTAATCTCTTACATCAACAACATGATAAACATACGTGATTTTTAAAGTGACCGTAGATTGCACAGCACAGTGCTTTTGAATTCACCAGATGAGGGTGTAGAAGCTGGCTTAGTCACTCCGGAATGACTCCGGGCATGTCATGGGGCTGTGTTTGGTTCCTCTCCTGTGAAATGTCAATAATTATTCTCACCAGATAGGGATGCCATGATGATTAGCAGGTACAGTGTTTACCCGGTACCATCGACATGGTGATGGGAGAGAGGGTATGTGAGAGAGGAGAGGACCTTTCTTCAACAAACCCATCTCACAGACAAGAAAGTTAAACTCAAATGTTTCTGTATCAGAAAGCAGGGGCTCCACACAGACAAGGACAACCCCCCTGCAGCCCTGAGCCCACCAGGCTTCTGACATATGCTAAGGAGGAACACTTTGACCCAGTCACCTGAAGTTTGGCTTCATTGAGCCCAGGCAGAGGGGCCAGAGAGCAACTGTCTGAGAGATGTCGTCACGGGTGCCCTGGGTGGGACTGCCCCATCATTCTTGACACCAGGGTCTGTTTGTCTGTGGTTCTGCCACTCCAGGGCCACCCACCTTCCTGCCTCAATGTCCCTCGAGGACTGCATTTTCTACAGGCTCTCTCATTGCCTCTGCTTTGTTCCATAGGACTTTTAAGAAGAGGTTCATGGCACGGGATGCACCAAGGGACCTGTGCTAGTCTGCTCTGTGCTACTACAATAAAATGCTTGAGGCAATGTTCAGCTCATGCGTCTCCAGGTTCCGGTTCAGGAGATAGTGGCTCTCTCACATTGTGCATCTGGCGAGGGCAGTATACTGGGACTAGAACATGCGGTGGAGCAAACAGCTTACATCCTGGAACTACGTGGAAGGTTGAAGACCCGAGATCTATAATCCTCGGGGCAGCTTGCTCTCAGCAGCCTAAGGACCTCCCTTAAGTTCCCTCATCTCCCGACAGTACCCCCCTCAGAACTGAACCTTTCACACATGGACCCCTGAGGGACACCCATCAGACCACAGTAATGTCTGTGATATATATGTAGGACACACCTTCACTCTCGGAGAAGTGCAAGAGCCTGCCTCTTCCTAACGGTAGCAAGAAAGGGATGTCTAATATGTTTCTCAAAATGTGGGGCCTGATAAAAGTCTGAAATTTCCGGTACTTTTTCTACTCCTCAGGGTGAGACCTTGATTCAGATTAGAAGATATCTTGGTCATTGACTTCTCTCAGCTCATAGTAGACAACACTAAATGCAGTGGATTGGAAAGTTAACAACTCACCTATTTCAAATTCTGTCTAAAGCACACCAAAGTATTTTTTTTCATAGTAAGATATGTGACATAAGAATTTTTGGTAATATAAAATTATAACAATTGCATGATCCCATGAAATAAACAATACCACTTAAAGATTTGAGAAACTGTTTTCTGTTCTCTCAGCCATCGCTGGGCTGTTTCCTGTTATATTTCTCCACTTGATTTGTTTTTCAGTTCCAAAGCGAGTATACCATACATAAGTGTCATTCAAGAAGATGCGTTTGAAATGTCTTAGGTATGATTAGAATCAATATGGGAAATCCCAAGAAGGTGGGGAAGTAATGTGACTTAACAAAAGAACATGGAATCCTAGATGGAGTCTTGATTGATGAAAGGCTGAAGACCAAAGCTTGTCAGGTGGCCACTTGAAATCCCATCACCCAGGAGGCAAAGGCAAGGTATCGCCCAGGTCAAGTGGGCTAGCTAGACCAGTCAGAATTGGTGAACTCGGGTTCCAAAAGAGACTGGGCCTCAGTAGAGTGATGGGGTAGATTCTGAGGTCAACTGTGTTTCCTGCACATGTGCTCTCTTGCTCTCTCTCTCTCTCTCTCTCTTACACACACACACACACACACACACACACACACACACACAGCTTGAGTGAAATTTCCTTGGAAAAGGGAACGAGGCACCAACATTCTGCTGTCTGGAAAGGTTTATTAGGGAAAGAGCACTACAAAGTGCTCCCCATGAAACGTCCCCGGAATCTGTCCCCCATTTGTTCTCTCCACACTGGAACCCCTCTATTGGCTTTACACCAGCTTGGGGCCTTGGGAAGCAGTCTGTAGGAGAATGAACAGCAAGAACAAAACCTGACTCTCCCAACCAAACTGTTCTTTGAACATTTCCTGCTTCTGATTTCTTTGTAGTACAATCTCCCTTAACTCAATTGAAAAGCATGGTTTCTGCTCACTTTTCAAAGACTGTACGACACGGGGATCTCAGGAGACCCGACTGTGTATTATCTTCACAGAGCTGCCTCTTGATGGAGTGCTTTCTTGGTCCCATCGTGTGGCTGTCTAACCATCCTGTCCTTGGTGGGCGCCACATTGGACACGTCTCTGGTAGAATGCAAATCTCTGTCCATGTATGTGAAGCATCACACTCAGAGCTGTTGCTTTGGCCCCTTGGGGAGAGAGCAAGGTTAATTACCTTGCTCCTGGCACAGAGGATGACAAAGGTGACCTGCACAATGAAGGTGTCACACTGTCTTTTTAACCTGACACTGGGACTGGAATTGCAAGGAATCTGTGACACTTACAATTAAATGCCTGAAGTCACGAAAAGCAAGTTCAGACAGAGCTAATTTAGAAATTATTGTCAGGACTCACAGAGGAACAGTCACAATAGGAAAGAGAGAAAAATCTCCAGCAGTCCTTGCAGAGGGACTCAGTTCATCATTTTCCCCATAGAAAACAAGCAGGAAGTCAAGGGTGATTGCTTTATTTAAAATGAAAGTTGCAAAGATTCAAAGATGTGTATGATTAAGAAGAATCTGCAGTAATAAGGTTGGTTGTACAAATGAGCACCTATTTCTTCTTTTAAAAATTCAAATAAAAAATTTTGCACATAGTTGTGAGCCACTGCGTGGGTGCTGAAGATCAAACCCGGGTCCTCTGGAAGAGTAGCCAGTGCACTTTAACTGCTGAGCCGACTCTCCAGCCACAGAGGTACTATTTCTATAAAGGAGAAAGACCAATGTTTTGGTGAGGAAGGATGACTATGATTCTCTCTAACGTTGACTGTTCACTCAGCTGGTTGCCCCTGCTGCCATTCCAACCTCCCCGTGCCCGCCTCCCCCTCAAAAAAAACTAAGGCAGGAACTGGTAAAAGATTAAAGTCCCAGATGAGGAGGAAACTAAAGATCAATCTTAAAACACATGTGAACTTTCAAGAAGCCTCAAGGATAGTCTATTCATCCTTATTTAAGGAAACAAAAAACACAAGAGAAGCTTTCTAATTAAATGAAGATATTGCCTCCTCCTCAGCCAATTGAAAGTCCCCAAGCCATTTCAAAGAGACTGTCCATGTCTATTTGAAATATTTGTATCTGGACCATGAATAACACAAGTGCTTTTGAACAGGGCGTGACTGATGTAAAGCAAAGCTAAGGGGCTGAAAGGAAGATCAATATAAGAATATTGTATGCGTGCATAATGACAAACCTAAACAAGACCAGAATCAGACGAACGCCCTTAAAGAAAACCACATGCATTAAATCAGAGTTGGGTTTTCGGTTCAGTAGCTCATGGTTGGACAATGGTGAGCACGGGTGTGGTGTCAAAGGAGAAGTCGGTGCAGGAGATGGACGAACATAAAACCACTTGGCACCTGTGAGCTCACTACAGCTCCACAAAGGCATAGGAAAACAACAAACAGACAGAAGGAAGAGGGGTACAGGGGAAGGCAACCTTGTTGTGGAGAGTTTTCCACACCAACTCCCACCAGGGAAAGAAAGAACAGAGTCTACTTGCTCTCTAGAGAGGTTACTTCCCTTGCCTGCAGAGAGAGGAAACCTGACCCAGGACACAGGAACACACAGGTAGGGGTTCTGGCAGCTAGGCTGGCTGTTTGCCCATGGAAAAAATCATTAAAATGGAGTTTGCTACTTGTTTTTCAAATACCTGGGGACAACTTTAAAGACATGGCCTCCTGGTCTTCGTTCTCAGATTACCAACTCAAATATCACAAATGTAAGGGGTATCTGAGACAGAATTGTAAAGCCAGAGACCACAGTTTCATGGGTGGCCCGAGATTTCTCTGAGGTCTTAGGGTTTTCCCCTCTCTGAATCTGCACATTTGTAGGTACCTGTGGGTAATATCTGGAATTGTAGAGGTAACCTTCAGGTGTGTACATGATGTGCACCACTTACCAGATGATGGTCCTGTCTTCACAGGGTATAAGATACATACTTCTTGTCTGGGGTAAGAGCCCCTCTAAGAGTGTAAGTATGCAGGGTTCATCTGAGAAAGCGTTTGAGGGGAAAAAAAATCAGTCATCAGGAGAAAGAACTCATCTCTCAGATTTGGACTTGGAATTCGGAAGGTAGATTAGAACATAGAAAGGGGCTTTGGTTCTCTATGCCTTAACTGTGATGGATGACTGTGTCCTTTAAGAACAAGCTAAGAGTTGGGGGTGGGGGAGCGTCAAGAACCTGCACAGATGACCTTACTTATATCAGGCCTTTGGCAATAGGAGGTAATTGGCTTAGTCTATGCAGGTGGGAATGTTTTAGCAAGGTAAAGTTGGACAAAAGAAATAAGACGTGGTGCTCTACTGCAGAGGGACGAATCAGTCTCAAGTTACTTAGTACAAACTCCTTCTGTCTTGTGGTGGGGATCAAATCCAGGGCCTCACTTATGCCAAGCTACATCCCTGAACTCTAGTGAAGAATAATGTGGGGTTTATTACAAAACAGGTAGAAGAGAGGAATGTTTTGTCACAATAAAAAAAAAAAAAAAAAAGGAATTCTTGAGCGGTGGGCCTGCCAGTCTCCTGGTTCGATCATGACACGACCTGGGACAGCGCTCACATACATGTGGCATGTCCCACCCGTGAATGCGTACACTACTGCTTCCCAATTAAGAATAAAATGCAACTTTAAAGATAGTTCTGCTTTCATGTGCACACAGCCCGCTTTGTTTCACGCCTGCTTCCACCTCTGAGAGCGACGTCTGAAGCCTTCAACCTCTCACCGCTCTGCTGAAGAGACTTGGAAAGCAAGGAGGTCCAGACTCGAGCAAGAGCAAGTATGTGCAAGTGGCCTTCGGGACCAGGGATCACAACAGAGCTATGTGCAACGTCAGAGCCCCTGGGGATGCTGAAACCTTTGTGTGGGGACTGTCTCAGAGCAGGCCTTGGCTGCTCTCTGTAACCTTGACTCCAGGTTTGAGATTCCGCATTTAGAACTATGGTGGTCCCTGTGCTCTAAGCTCTGACCCAGTGCCTTTTTTTTTTTTTTAAATATAAAACCTGCTTGGCTTGGTCTCCTCATTGCTGTAACCAAAAGCTTGATAAGAAGTAACTTAAAGGGGAAGTGTTTATTTCGGCCTGCAGTTCCTCACAGCAGGAAAAGGCACAGTAGCAGACCCTACCAATGTCCACAGGCAGATGGCAGAGTGAGAGAGGCCAGTGCTCAGCTCGCTTTCTCCTTTTTATTCAGCCAAGGACTCCAGCCTGTGGGATGGGGCTGCCCACACATATAGTGTGTTCTTTCTACCTCAGTTAACCTAATCTAGAACGTTCCCCACAGATAGGCCCAAAGGTTTGTCTCCTCGGTAAGTCTAGATCCTATATATGACAATCAATATTAGCCATTCTAAGAAAAAAATGATCCTAAGTCTATGTATTCAGCAAACATGAGTTGGAGGCTGACAGCGTACCAGGCCCTGGAGAAGCTTTGGAGGCCACAAAGTAGAACCTCACTGGTTCCCACAGATAGCTGAGCTTCCTACTGGGTGTGTTGTTCCCAGCTGCTTCCACTCAGCCTCGCCTGTCTTCATTTAAGGACTAAATGATGTCACCAGCAGCTGAGTCCAAGTTTTTTGTGTCCTTTAAACATTGACATGGCCAGTTCGGGCACATGTCCCAGCTGTATGTAGCCTTTTCCACATTGGCCATAACGTCGACCAGATGATAGGATAGCATTTGGCACATCACAGGGTGACGACATCGACTTACCTGTGAATAATTTACAAGCTGAAACTTGCCTCACCCAACTGTCAGACCCCTCTAGGTTAAATCTCAGACCAACCGGCTTAACATTATCTTGTCCAATGACCAGTTTGCAGAGTATTACATATCCACTTACACAGAGAGAGTCAGACTACACTAAATGACAGTGACTCTCCTAGCCACCAGCAGGAGGATAAACATGTTGATAAAGCCTGCTTTTGAACAGTGAGTTAAAAAGTAACATTTCCCACAGCCCCCTTCTGTAAAGAGATACCCAGACAGGAAGGAAGACAAAAGGCAGAATCAGAAAGCACAAAGGTATTGTCATGAATGATACCCATCGAGAGACAGGATGTTCCGTCATCCCGCAAGAAAGCCTATACTTCCGTGTCTTCCATTGGCTGCTCTCTAAATGTATCCGATGTCGGTGACCTTCCAGCTTCAGACTCAGTAAGTTTCAGGGCTTACAGAATGCTGAAAAACCACAAGAAAAACTGTCATAAAATGTAAAAGTGAAATGCATAATTACAATCAATTCAGGCTTCGTTCTGTATTTGAGAAATTAGTTTGGTAAGGCTGTCGTACAAAGTACCACAGACTCACGAACCAAATGTACTTGTTCTTCAAGAACAAATGTATGTATTTCTTTGCAGTTCTGAAAGGTCAGAAGTTCAAAATAAAGTATGGATAAGATTATTTCATCAAGATTTCTCTCCTGTGTCTTCACGTAGTCATTTCTCTGCATGGCTCATTCTCTCTCTCTCTCTCCCAGTTCTATTGAATTATGGGCAAAAGTATGCAAAATAATATTATTTTACATAACTATGGTCATACTTTGAGATACAAGGTGTTAGAGGGTAAATATGAAGTGAGCACCATCAACAATCCAGCCTATTACTATAAAATAGAAATTTAAGATATGCGTAGTTAGTGTTGCTAAATTTAGAGCTCACAAATATCACATTTATTTAGAAAACAATTTAGAGGTTAAATTCCCCAGTTTATAATGGTTTGGATATTGTAAACGATGACTGCAAATCCTATAGTCAATTTTCAGTTAAATGGATGATTAGAAGATAGAAGTCTGCAAATACCATGCACTTATCTGGCCCACAATGCTATTTCAAAATTCAGTGCGCTCCTGCTCTGATTGCCTGTTTGAGACTCCACTGTCTAGCTACCTCCTGAAGCTCAGCAGATACAGATTCTTCACACTTCTTCTTGAAGCTTTCCCCCTGCTTTCCTAACCTACGCTGTCAGTTGTTTGACCAGGGCAGCACGGGGCCAAGGGAGCTCCCACACAGTGGAGCTGCAGAACCACAAGCCCAGCGTTTAGTGGAATTGAGAGTGGGCTAAAAGGTTTCCTGGAAACAAGAGCAAGATAGAATACGTAGCAGGATGGAACACTTGAAAACGTGAAGACTCAGTACATGGAAGCAATGCCAGAAACTGATCATCATAATATTTACAAACCCCAGTAACAGGCTGTCTACAAAAAGAAGTAGCATATGTGACTGATGCTGGTATTTTTAAACTGTGGCAAAATGCAAATAACACAAAATCCACATTTTTTTCTCATTTTTGTGAGGTCTTTAAAAGCTTTGTACATGTATTTTGATCATCTTTATCCCCCTCCCATAGCTCCTTCCAGATCCGTCCCCCCCTTACCTACTCACCCAACTTTGTGTCTTTTTCTTCTGGCCCATCAAGGACAGTCTGTGCTGCCCCTATGCTCTTGGATGCATGGCCTCTGCTGGAGTGTAGGCGACTCAGAGGGGGCCACACCACAGCTTTCACCATTAGAAGAATACAATACCAAAGTGTTACCATTGCATTTTGCAGTAACTTTTGAGCCCTGGATATGCAAGTTCTCTGTTGTGGTTGTGGTTGTTGTTGTTTTTTAATTCAAGATCTTTTGCAATCTGATACAAATTTTAGGATCAACTTCTCCATTTCTAGAAAAAAATACATCTCATTTGGATTTTGCTAGGAATTTCCTTGAATCCTGAGGTCCCACTGAGTAATGCTGCTATCTTCAGCCATCTTCAGCAATATGAAGTTCTGAATGCATGTCTTAACACTCACGTAGGTGTCCTTTGATTTATTTCTACAGCAGTTTTAGATTTTTAGTGTACAAGTCTTGGCCATGCATAAACACGTTCTCAAGTATTTTATTCTATTTTTGCTGCTATTGTGGATGGATTTGCTTCTTAATTTACCTTCCAGACTGTTCATTGCTAGTGTATAGACAAACATACAGTTTAATCTTGTTTTCTGTATCTTTGCCGAATTCACGCATTGGTTTTGCATATGTGTGTGAAGGGCAGTCTTGGTAAGGTCATGCAATCTGCTAACAGAGTACTTCTCTTTCTTCAATGTGAGCGGCTTTCATTCGCCTAACCCCTTATGGCTCTAGCCAGAGCCTCAGAGACAATGTTGAATAAAAGTGATGAGAGGGGTAACCCTGTCTTTGTTTCCTGATCATAAAAGTTTTCAGTTTTTCATCATTGAATATGTTGTTATTTGTGAATTCTTACAAATGCTATTTATCAGCACTTGGGAGGCAGAGGCAGGAGGATCTCTGTGGGTTCAAGGTCAGCCTGGTCTACAGAGTGAATTCCAGGACAGCCAGGGTTACAACAGAGAAACTGTGTCTCAAAGAAACAAACAACAAAAAAAAGCTACTTATCATGTGAAGTAAGTTTGTTACATTTCCTTGTTTTTTGAGTGGTATTTGTTTTTTGTTTTGTTTTGTTTTGTTTCCTTTTAATTCTGAGGAATTGAACCTAGGGCCTTGTGCATTCTAGGATTTCTTAGAATGAATTAGGCCAAATTTCCTCTTCTGCAATATTTTGGGAGACTTCCAAAAAAACTGATGTAATTTTTCTTTACATGTTTATAGAGATTAATCAGAGAGGTATCTAACCCTGACACTTTCTTTGTAGAGAATTCAATGTCTGCGTTGCCGGTCCGGCCACGGGTTTTATTTCTTCCCGAGTCAGTTTTGGAAGTTTACGTATTTCCAGGAATATCTGTGTCACTAAAATTGTCTAATCTGTTAACAAAGTTTCTTGTAATTCATGTATCAGAGAAGTAATAATTTTATCAGTTTTGGTTTTGTTTTTATTAATTTGAGTCTTTCTTATTTTTCCTTTGGCTATCCATTGGTTTATTGATCTTTTCAAAAAACTAAATTTTGGCTTTATTGATTCCATTGTTTTTCCCTTCTCTGTTTCATGACTCTCTCTCTATCCCAATATCTACTGTTTCATTCTGCTAGCTCTGAGCTTAGGCTGGTCTTCCTTTGTAGTTTTTTAAGATAGAAAGTTAGGTTACTGATTTGAGACTTTTCAGATTTTTTTAATGTAAAGCAACAAATTCGTAAGTACATAAATTTTGTATAGCTATAAATTATGACTTTGAGTCATTGTTTATCTAAAAATATATTGCTTAATTTCAACCTATTTACGGCTTTCTCAGTTTTTATTCTGTCATTAGTTTCTGGTTTTAGTCATTGTAGTTGTCAACATTGTATGATTTCACTATTCTTAAATTCCTTGCGACTTTTTCATGTGCTAATACACAATCTACAATAGAAACTGTGCACAGTTAAGAAGTATATGTCCTGGGCTGGAGAGAGGGTCAGTGGCTAAGAGCACTCATTGCTCTTGCAGAGAACCTGGGTTCAGTTCCTAACACCTACATGGCAGCTCACAACCATCTGTAAATACAATTAATGGGGATATGATGGCCACTTCTGGGACACATACATACCCTCGCGCATCACACACACACACACACACACACACACACACACACACACAATAGATAAATAAATAAATAGTCTAGAGAAAAAGTATATGGACTACTGTTGTTGTTTGGCATTAGTCTATACATGTTGGATCAGTTGGTTTGTAATGTTCAACCAGCTATGTGACACAATTTAAACACATATAAAGAGGAATTCCAGATAAGCTCAAAGCCTAACCCTGTTAAAGAATCCTCTTGGATGAAAATCAGGCAGCAAAATGGAGGAGCGAAGAAGTCACAGTTTAATGAAGCAAATCACGGCAAGAAAATATATACAAGCAAGTGAAGTTGAATCAGGAATTATATACGTATGTACATACATGTGTGTATATATAAGAAGTATATACACATATATACATTATATATATATATATAATGTTATGCATTATATATATATGTTATAATGTTTTCCAACATTACTTACTGAAGAACATTAAATAGAGCTGCAGTTTATTGTCTATTGAGGATGAATAAATAGGAATGAACTACACAGACAATTCCTATGGAAAAATAATGATAGAATATTATATAGCAAATGGAGTACTATTATGACATTTTATTTATTTGTTTGTTTTTTATGTACTTTGTGTAAGTATGTTCATCTGTGTGTGGGTATGTGCAGGATGTCCATGTTCCATGATGTGCATGCGTAGATCAGAGGACCACTTGCAGGACTTGGTTCTCTCCTATATGGGTTCCAAGGATGAAACTCAGGTTGGGAGGTTTGGAGGCACAACATCTTTACTACTGAGCAACCTCACCTGCCCCAGGAACACTATATTAAAGACATGGCGTACGTGTGACTTATGGAAACCAGGAAAACAATTGGCATAACAATATTTCACAATAAAATTAAAAAATATAAGAAGATGAATTAGAAATGAGCTGACGAGACAGCGATGATACAGCGTAGGAGCAACAAGCTGAAGTGGGAGACGATGCAATTATAAATGGAGTTAAAGTTCCACTGGAGTTCATGTTAGTTTTTTTTCTCATCACTGTGACCAAATATCTGACAACAATCAACATTAAGGAAAAAAGGATTTGCTTTAGTTCAACAGCAGGAGGCTCGGTGGTGGGAATGTGAGCCTGAAACTGCCCTCTTCTCTCATCTCTATGAGACAGCCAGCAGATCCGGGTTCTAACCCCAAGGCCTGTCCCCCAGGACCCACTCCCTTCTTCTAGGTCTCATCTGCTAAATGGTCTACAACCTCCCAAAGCAATGCCACCACGTGGGGACCAAGTGTTCAGCACGAGCTGTGTGGACACTGTGCATCCAAACCATAATGGAGTTTACACAGAGCAATGTTTGGGTAGCACTACCTGATATCACCTGGCCTAAATATATTTCCTTCTGGGCCTCTATTATGTTGCCAGTTCTCCTTTGTGGTTGGACATGGTCACATGACTGAGCTTCAGCAAATAAAAGAAGAAGTAGGAGTCCTATCTTTAAGCCAGTGTGCTGGCTAGTCTTAGGTCAACTTGACACAAGCTAGAGTTATCTGAAAGGGGGAATCTCATGTGAGAAAATGCCTCCAGCTGTAATCTTAATTGGTGATTGATGGGGAGGGCCCAGCCCCCTGTAGGTGGTACCATCCTTGGGCTGATGATCCTGAGGTCTATAAGAAAGCAGGCTGAACAAGCCACGAGGAGCAAGCCAGTAAGCAGCGCCTGACTCTGCATCAGCCCCTGACTCCAGATACCTGCCCTGTTTGAGTTTCCGTCCTTACTTCCTTCAATGACAAACAGTGCTGTGGAAGTGTAAGCTCAATAAACCCTTTCCTCCCCGACTTGTATTTCGGTCATGTTGTTTCATCACAGCAATAGAACCCTAATCAAGGCAGGTCAGTCACATGAACATTTCCTCCATTTTCTTACTTTATTTGCCAATTTAATGCTAAGAATTTAGTATGGAGCTCCAAGTTGAGTCCTTACTAGAAGACTGAACATTAACACATTCACATGAAATTAGAAGACAGTCTCCTCAAAGCTTACAAATCACAACCCAGAAACACGAGACGCGTGAAAGAAAAACGACGTTACTCTTCCCAGTGCCTGTAAATCTCCAGTGACCGAACCCAAGTCACTGAAGGGGATGCTGGACAAGCAAGAATTCAAAAGGTTGTTTTTGTTTTTGTTTTGTTTTGTTTTGAAATCATCAATGATTTCAGACATCAGGAAGTAATTTACTAGGAGAAAACTCAACTAGCATACATAGGCCCAGGACTCCAATCCTATCACAGCCAAAGGGGGAAAAAATTAAAAGATCAATAATTTCAAAAAAGACACAAATAAACAACTCTACAAATCAAGAAAGATAATTCAAGATTTAGAAAATAATTTTGACAAAGAGAGATTCTTTTTAAAATGGAAAACTTACAGGTGAAGAGACCAGTAAATCAAATATGAAGCTCAGTGAGGAGCACTTCCAGTCAAATGGACTCGGGTGGAATGGAATCAAAGAAATCAAATGAAAGAGAATCTTTGGAGACAAGGCTGATGGACTGCTACACTGAGAAAGTAATAATGATAATAATTAAAAAAAAAACTATAGCCACAGATTTCAAGGCCTCTAGGACATAATTGAGAGACAAAACTAGGAATTTTGAGCAGCAAAGAGAACATGGAAATACAGGCTAATGGCTTAGAAACTTAGTCAATAAGTCTCTCAAATTGCCTGAATTTAGGGAAATACGTGGAGGCATTTGTGCTGTTAGGAGATACAACCAGAAAAGGATCATTCCAGATTATAATAGTTTAAATGGTAAGAACATAGACCAAAGGAATAATACTGAAACTTCAAGTGAGAGTGTCACATTGCTTTTCGACATGAACTCTAAATGCTGGAGCACAGGTGCAATAATGTATTTCAGACTCTAACGGAAAATAATTTCCAATCGAGACTACTATATCCATAAGTGCTATCCTTGAAAGCTGAAGGAGAAATAAGCTGAAACAACTTGTAGAGTGTTCTTAAAGGAATTCTATACAGAAGAAAGTAAGTTGTGCACAACCACAGGAACTTGGGAAAGAATAAAACTCACTAAGATAGATACATAGGAGAATTGGGAATGAATCAAACACTAATATTACAGGAAACACGTCTTTTAGATGAATGAGAAGAAATATAGAGGATTCAAAGCAACCAGAAAAAAAAATCTCAGGAATTAATCCATATCTTCCAATGATAACCTAAACCCAAATAATCTTAATTCTTGAGCTACAAGACACAGACTCCCTGATTTGGCTGAAAGCAAGACACATCTCTATATGCAAGAAACTCATCTCAGTGCCAAAGACACACAAAGACTAAATGTGAAAATATGGAAACCAAGAGCAAGCAAGGGTAGACATGCTCGTGTCTGATTTCAGGTCAAACTTAGAAGAGATAGGAAAAAGTCAGGAATGGTGGCAAATGCCTGCGATTCTAGTACTTGAGAAATGGAGGGAGAATCAAGACTTCCCGGTCATTCTCATCTATACAGTGACTTTGAGCTCCGTCTGAGAAACATAAGACCTTTCATCCAAAAATAAAACAAGAAAAGATCTACTACATATAAAGAAAGTAAACAATCTACCAAGAAGATGTATGATTATAAAAACTATATGTGTCAACTATTGGCATAGCCAATTTCATCAAACAAATGCTACTGAACCTAAAATTACAGATAGGTCCAAGCACAGTAGTAACGATAACTTCTATGTAGCAGTCTCATCGATAGGTAAATAATTTAAACAAAAAGATTAACTAAGAAACTTCAAAATTAAATTGCACCATAGATCAAATGTATTTAGCAGAATATTCCACACAATAGTCATGGCATAAGCATTCTTCTCAGTATCTCATGAAACTTTCTTCAAAAAATGTCCCATTATGGCAAAATGAAGTAAAGAAAATATTAACAATTTTTTTTAAAAAGTTTCTTGTATCTTATCAGCTTGTAATAGAATAAGAAAGAAAATCAGCAACAAGAGAAACTGCACTAAACAAACAGACACAAATATTTAAAAGTGTGCTTGCAATCTAAAGGGATGGCTCAACAGTTAAGATCACTGGCTGTTCTTCTGAAGGACCTGGCCTTGATTCCTAGCACCCACATACCAACTGGTAACCATCTCTAAATCCAGTTCCAAGGAATCCAATGCCCTCTTCAGGCCTCAGCAGGAACTGCATACATTTCCTGCACAGATTCCCATACAGGCAAAACACCCGCGCACATATGAAACTGCTACTACTAAAGAAAAAAATTTAAACATAAAAAAAGAAAAATACATTAATCAACAATCAACGAGTCTTTGAAGACATGTGACAGGATTTTAAAATTACTAGAATCAATCAAAAAACAAAAACAAACAAACAAAAAACAAGTTAGCAAAACTTGTAGACTACAGGACAGGAAGTTTAAAGAGGGGGGAGCTTATGATCATTGATGAATACATTAAAAAGTCAGATCTAAGTAAAAAATTTAAATACAAAAAAATAAAGTATCAAATAAAAAGCAAACAAACAAGGCCATGTGGGAAGGCAGAATGAGAGAAACCTCAAATTAATAGAATGAAAGAAATAATAGAGAGCAAAGCTGAAATTGATGAATTGAAAACTAAAAGAATATACAGAGGATCACCTAAACAAAAAGCTGGTTCTTTGGAAAGATTCACTATTGACGAACCTTTTAAACTTTAAAAGATGATTATCGCAACAGATAATTCTGTAATCCACTATAGTTATCCACTATAGCCCAGGACCTCCTGCAATTGTGGAAGTAGTGGCTTAGAGCCAAAAAGCCGCTTGATTAAACTAAACGGTTTCTTTTCCTGCAAACCTGTCTACAAGGTCTCTGTCTATGAGGGGACCCTGACTGCAGACAAAGTGACCAGTTATTTTTCCAGACTCTGTCTGGTTTGCACTCTATCTTGTGCATGAAAATGTTCATGCACAAAATTATCTATTAGGATAGTATTGGTTAATGGTGATTTGAAAACCCTAGAAGCTATGTCAGTGTCATATCCCAAATATTAGTTACATAAGAAGGCCAGATAGAAATTACTAGAGTTCACACATCATGGATGGCATTCCATCCAAGAACATGTAATTTATATCTGACCATCTGACAATATCTGACTATTAAAAGTGAGAAATATTTATTTTTAAAAAATAATGAAGGAGTCTGTGTTCTTCAAAGTACATTGATGTCACTAAAAATAACGAGATCAAAAAGTATTGAAATATTACTGATAGGATGACTGTTAAGAATTAGAGAAACTAGACACATTGTGTAACCCTGGACTGGACACCATAGTAGAGGAAAAATATGCTGGAGTTATTGGATCAACTGGCAACGCCGGGAAATAGAAGGTTATGTTAGATTAAAAAACACTTTTCGATATTAAATTTTACAGAAGTAGAAAGTGCACTTCCTAGTCTCAGGAGATACACACTGCCATATTTACAGATAAAGGGTCATGATATTTATGGCTTTGCCTCATTGGCTCAGAGAAACATGTGCTTGGGGATGGAGTGGAGAAGGCGAGGGGCATCAGGAGAGAAGCCCAGAGGCGAGAGAGAAAAAGAGCACATGCTCTAACATGAGCTACATGCGAATCTAGTCAATGGTGTTCTTTGTACTAACCTTGTTCTTATAACTTTCTAAACAAAATTTACATTATGTTTTTAAAAGGTTAAAATATTAAAATTAATATAAGAAACAAAACAATTCTTAGCTTCTTATTTGTGAAAAGAGATGTTCCTACATAAACGACAGTCAGGCTGGACCAGCCACCGGGCCTAGGATTATTGGTCCTGCCATACTCTGTCCCAAAATGGATGAAAAATAATGATCAGTTTGGGGCAGTTTACTTGTGTCATAATAAATTTTATCTTCAGTCAAGTTATTTTTATTTGTGAAGACATCAGAAAACTGTCTTTCTCATGAAATATTTTATCCATCTATCCTTACAACTTAGTCTAGTGCTGCATTTCAGTAGATTAAGAGAGAATTATAGTGCCGTGTCTCATATCAATGAGCAGTTTAAAAACAACATTATTTATTGTCATTAAAGCTAACTGATCTAATTAACCTAGTACCAAATCACAAAACGTGCTAAATAAGTAAATGCCGATGAAATGCACATCTTAACGTGTGTGAGAGATATATAATATGATATGAAGTAGGAAGCCACAAACTGGAATTTCTCAGACAAAGATAATTGTTAAAGCTGATAATAGGAGAGGGGAAATATAAGTAAGCTGAATTCCTCATGTGGTACTGAGGAAATCACAATATTATGCATACTCTTGAGTCTGACAATTTGTGGAAGATAATAAGAAAAATACAAAGCAACTTAAGTGTAAGTCTAATTACACAGGCTCCTTCCCTGGTGCTATGATGCTCTACTAGTCTTAGGCGAGACTCAGAACCCAAAACAGCTTTTGGGATGGCTTCTAGTGGCACAGCAATAAATTCGAGCTGCTGAAAGGCCTTCAGCAACGGAAAAGCAACCTGATTATAGAGTGAGCAAAAGACATGGTTAGATCTTTTTCCTCAAAGGAAAGGATACCCTGGGTACTGGGCATGTAGTCGAGCTGGTAGAGTGCTTGCCTAGCGTACACAGAGCCCGGTCCCATCCCCATCACCCTGTAAACCAGATAGGGCGGCCCCGCTGCAGCCACAGCACTGTGGAGGATCAGGTAGTCTAACAGGTCATCCTTGGCTATACGGGGAGTTTGAGACCAGCCTGGGACATGTAAGATCCCGTTAAAAAAAAAAATAAACAAAAAAACAAATAGCCCCTATGCACGTGAAAGACATTCAGTACCATTAATCATTAGAAAATACAAATCAAAAGTATAACAAGTATCTCAGTATAAGAATTGAGAATATAGTTCAGCAGAAGCGTGCTTGCCTACCATACACAGGGCCCTGATTTTGATCCCCAGTACTATTAAAGAGTATTAGAAACGACAGTGATATACAGCCCCTGTCCCCATCTGAGAGGCTACTCTCATTAAAACAGACAATGAGGTTAGGCAAGGATGTGGAAAAATTGGAATCTCTGCGTGTTCTTGGTGAGAATGTAAAATGATCTAGTCACTGCGAAGACCAGTATGGCTGCTCCTCAAGTAAGTCAAATCTGCAGTAGCATTTGATCTAACAATCTCACTTATTTATAAAACCCAAAGAACTGAGAGCAGGGTCATAGAGGACACTGGCATACTTATGTCCACAGCATCTTCGTTCCAGATATCCGGAATGGGGAAGCAATCCGGGTATCCATCAACACATGGACAGAAAGCAAGATGGAGCACACGTATGCAGCAGACTATGACTCATCCTCCAAAGAGACAGATGTTCTGACACGGCCCACAACATGGATGGACTTGGAGGACATTTGTCGCGTGGAATTAGCTGGTCACAGAATGACCCCATGATTCCACTTGTGTATTTACATTGAGAGACATAAGGCAGAAGGGCATGTGCTGTGGAGACAGAACGGAAAAAATGACTTAATGGATAGATTATCAGTTTTGTAAGATGGGAAATCTAAGACTATAGATGAACTGTTACTGTACATACTCAGATGGTCAAGATCGAAAACCTTGATACATTCATACATATATATATATGCATACATATATACACACAATAAAATGTCATTTTTAGAAAACAGCTAAATAATTTTAAGATTTATGAGAAAAACCGTGCTTCTACCAGTGCCTCTTTCATTTGAGGGTAATGAATCCTGGCTTGCCGCCAGATCCTGGCTGTCCATGAAAATGCTGGTGACCAGATACCCAATACTTACAGGTCATGAATAGGGTGTTATCTGACCTATTTGACCATAAATGTGGGAATTCCAAGAAGGGCTCAACCATTACAGAAAGCTGATACATGCGGGTCGATGTCTAATAGCCCTTCCAGACATTAAGGAGCATGTGCATAAGAGGTCCACAAGCCCAGGAGGCTGGCCCTGATGACCTCATGGCCAACTCCTGGTGACCAGTTGACAGAGGAGCCTGGTCTCTGAGGTCAGATTTACAGATAGCTCTCTACCATATGCCAGGACCAGCCCTAAATGAGGAGCATGATAGCCCCAGTGCGGGGGAGCCCTGAACACTGGGGGAAAGAGTGTCCCGTGGGGATATGTTGGTGTAAGCAGATATGGTCTGGGATGCATGAAGTGACTCACACTTGGCCATGTGGTCAGAGATAGTGGAATAATTTTAAGTATACCTATCATATATATTTATATATATTTACATATGTAGTTAACATTTAAAATGTATATAATACAATAATGGTAAGGTTGAAAGTATCTGCCTTACAACGTCAGCCTTATGAGTGGTTTTCCTTTTTTTTCCTTACATACACCTAAGGCTATTTTCTTCCCATGATGGGGTGTTATTTTTATAATCAGGCAAGAACTGGCAACTATTATTTGGAAAAGAATCTTCTTTATGACTTGGCATCATAGCATGCTCTGTGGAGTTTGTTTTGCGCAAGTCTGTCTTCTGTAAGAAATACTGGGGGTAGTCTGTGCCCACATTCCATTAGGGCCCCACTTCAGCACGGTGTGCTCTGCAGACAGTGGAGTCCCAATCTCTATAACCAGTTCAGTAAGAGACATAGAATCCACTGGGGAGGCTTCCTGCGCCCTAAAGTGCATGGCGCTATCATAGCCTAACAGGATTTGGAGGGAGGTGACTTCAGTTTGATTCATGCCTGTTGTTTTCTTAGCCAAATGATAATAGAAAGCACGGTTGGCTGCTGAGTCCAAATACGCTTTATTGGAAAACGAGACGTTGTCAACTACCTTAAGTTGTCTTTGGAATGTGCTCAACATTATTCAGAGCGATGACATAGTCAGGACTGAGCTCCTGGTGGGAGGTGCCCACGCATTTCACTCTCAGGAAGGGAGAGTGGATGAAGGCAGTGGACCAATGAGTTACTCAGTTCTTCCCCACTGATGAAAGGCTGTTCAAGAGAGGGAGCCCACGGTGTCCGTTTATTTTCTCGTCCCCTTCAACCGTGATCCTTGAGGGGTGAAATCATGAACAGAGAATGGCTAGTTGAAAGAGAACAGTATCCTGTTACACGCATCCCTTCCTCCCTGAGCCCTTCCCTCCATAGAGCTCACTCAAAAACGGTCATACAGGAATCTCCAGTCATGTCTTATATTGCTATAGCTGGGTGAGAACCCATAGAAGAGGGAAGCAGTACTTAGTTCTGGAGTAGCACTCACTTCTCTCTTGGGTCTCTACTATCCCCTTTAGTTGGGGACAATCAACTCCACCTCCCTTTCCTGGGGAAGGGGAGCAGAGGCTTGAGTGCAATGAGACAGTTTTTGCAATCAGAAAAGGGTTTTCTAAACTCCATAGTCACAGCCAGTTCGGCAGTCTATTTTGACTCCACCCATATTCTTCCCATACACTATGAGGAGTTCTGTGAAATCCAATGGTGCATGGACAATCCTCCCACCCCACCACCCCAGCCAGTGTAGGCTTCAAACAGACTAATCTCGGAGCTCCTGTGCTGGTGTCTACCCAGATCTACAGGATTAAAGTGGAGTCATGATGAGAGCCAGAAACCAACCACATAGGAATAGTTAATTGTCAACATCACACACACACACACACACACACACACACACACACACACACCAGTAAAACAGGTTGAGATTAATAGCCTATTATCACCCTTTTCTTGGCTTGGTACTAATAAAGCCAAATGTTGTCAATAATCTTGGGACTTCTTCAAAATCAAACAATGAATTACTCATGAAGGTCATTATCTCTAATTAGCCTCTCTGCTTCCTGACTGTGGATTCTGTGTGACTTGCTGCCTCCTGGCCTTGTTGCTGTGCCTTCCCCACTTTGATGGACTGGATCACAGTAAGGAAGAGGGAAGAAAATGATTTCTCCTGAATTCTCAAGTATTCTGGACATAAGCATTCTGGTATATGAGAGCTAATGGTCAAGGCACTTCAAAGTCCAGAACAACAAAAGACAAAAGACAGTAGTGTCGCAAACTTATATTGAAAGGGGCTCTGACCAATGTCACATGGACATTTCAAGTGGATTTATTGAAAGCTCCCCAAGCCAAGGTAAACTCATTTGGATGCTCCTCATGTACCCCTCTGCCAGTGTCAAGGTTCCTTTTTAAAGCATGGTTGCTATTTTCCTCTGTGGTTTCTTTATTTTCACTTCTGAATAAACTCTTCACCACAATAGGAAAGCAAAATACAGCAAAATCTGCCTAGCACAAGACTAAGAAATGAGAAAGTGTTTATTATTAGAAAGGCTGTTTCCCCAAAGGCAGTGGTTCTCAACCTGTGGGTCATGACCCCTATGGGGTCACAGGGGCTGTCTAAGACCATCTGCACATCAGATATTTACATTACAATTCATAACAGTAGCAAAATAGCAGTTATGAAGTAGAAACAATAGTAATTTAACGGCTGGGCGTCACCACGACAGGAGGAACTGTAACAAGGTCGCAGCATTAGAGAGGCTGACAACCACTGCAGGCCTAAGGCATTTTTACTCTGGAATTTTCTCTATTGTTTAAAAGTAAGGCAGTGTAATCCTGTAGGAAGCAACCAACCTTGTCTCCAAAATAGGGCTATGGGATGGCTCTGCCACAGGTTAGATGGAGGGGACCTGCCTGCTTGCTTACGCCATGATTCCTTGTGCAATCCCATGTGACACCCAAGTCCACATCACCTGAAATATTTCCACCCAATGAAAATCCTTTAGCCTTAAAAGCCAGTTGTAGAGTGACTCATTCCATAAAATGTGACTTTTAATCAACCTCGAAGAGAAGGGATATAAAGGAGAGAAGACAGAAAAAGAAGTGTGGGAGAGAAGGAGGAATAAAAGTGAGGGGAGGGGGAAATATCCACTTTTTCCTGTTTTCTCCGATGTAATCTATTATGTCTGGGATTGACAGCTCCATTGAAACATCTGGAACCCATCATATGACTTCTGTTATGGCAGTGAATGGGATAATTTCTGAGTATTAATCAAACACGGAGACACTCTGTATGTCCACCAAAGGGAAGCAGGTTTTTTGTTCAATTAATTGTGTCTGAAAGGAGAATTCAGAGATTGGAGGGAAAACGTTCCTGGCAATGTTAAGGTAAAAGTCCTTGGAACTGTCGCCCTCTGGATAAATGTGAGTCCATCTGTCTCAGAAACCATTCAAGCAGCAGCCTAAACACTCCCATTGTTTCCTGAGCACAATCAACTAAGCAACATTTCATGGTCCTGGAGCCCCTAGTCAGCTAGGATGAGGACATTTTCCAGACTTAAGCAGGAACAAGTGAGAACCTTATTTGTAGACATCCATGACTGCTCATGGCATGAAAGGTGTCCACTCTAGAGAAGACTAACGTGCAATTAAACCCTGGCAGAAACAAGCTGCTAAGTAGACAGTCACAGGTTAGAAGTGACAACGAGCAAATAGCTTGATCATTTGTAATTCACTTCAGCCCTCAAATGTCAAATAAAAAGCTCTTCTTGGTTTAAGTACCCTCGAATTTCTTCATTATGGACAAATTTAAAAAAAAAAAAACAAACCTGAAAAATCCTGTTTCATCCTGGGAATTGAATGTTACTGATGGAGAGTTTGGAATTTTCTGTGATGCCAGGACTTCGTTTTGTGCAGACAGGAGCTACATGCACAGCTTGCTCTAAGCAATGGCCAATACCATGTGTATACACACGATGAACAGCATGAAATGACATCAGCGTAATTATGAAGAACAATAATATTTATTCTCTGTGTCTACAGAAAAGATGGCTTTGTGTCAAAAAGGCAGTTGAAATAAGTGATCTGTTCTTTTCCATGGCTTAGAAGAGAAATATTTACAAGATTTTAAAAGACAATCATTTGTTTATTGCCAAGAAATTCATCTAACTGTTATTTTAAATTACAAGGAAAAAAAAAAGGGTCTCCAGCTTTCATGTCTTCAAAATTGTAACTAATTGTAACTGTTTATTGGGAGAAAGATAACTAAAGCTTCCATTTTATTGCAGCTTATGGTATATTCTCAGCTATTAACCTTTAACAGTGAAACCAGACTATTTTTCTATGTTCTAGAATTCTTTGGGAATCTAAACATTTTCCCCCAATATTCTTTTATTACTAACAATTTCTGGTTCAGTAAAAGTGCACCCCATTACAAGGCTGAGCTCAAAACTCTGAGAATGTCCTCCTGCAGGGTTTTCATTTTCTTTTGTCTGTTAAGCAAAGAGTAGCTTACTGAAGGGGCCGGGCTCTCTATGACTAGCCTATGAACCAGACCAGCTGGTCTTCATAATATAGCTTTTTTTTTTTCTTTGACAACCATCTTTCACAAGGAAGTGCCACTTATAAGCTGGTACATACCAAGCACACTGCAGCCCAATCATCACTGTGAAAGAAAATGTCAAATAAAAAGCTCTTCTTGATTTAAGTACCCTTGAGTTTCTTCATTATGGACCAATTTAAAAAAAAAAAAAAAAAAACCAACTGAAAAGTCCTGTTGCATCCTGGGAACTGAATGTTACTAACGGAGACAAACATTGTCAAGTAGTCTACATGTGTTTCACTCAGGGTTGAAATGAAAAAGAGTTTCCATGGGAGGTTGCATCTTCGTGGGAAGTAGAGAGACCTTGCATTCGCTGTACAGACAAGGGTGAAAGTGTCTGTTGTCTAGTCAATGTCTCTCCGGCAAACTGGGCACCAAATCATGCTTTGTATTGTGCTTGAGCACTTGGGAATGAAAATGTAGGAACAATTTTGAATTTGAACATGCTGTTTCTGGCTGCTCAGGTCAAAAAGAAAGTATATAAGAAAAGTTAGTTTATCTCAAAATATGCATAATCAGAAATTGTTGGTTCAGGTTCCCATGGTACTTTTAAAAGTACAAAAGTCAAGTAATATTTTGTCACAATCCTAGTCTATTAAAAATTAATTAGAGATATGATACATTTTCCGGTAAAAATTCTATGCTCAAAATAATTTTGCACAGTGCTCAGACTTCAAGTGCCAATGGTAAATGAACGGACACAATTGGTGAAATACCAATAGGAAAGTGACCTTACGGTCTGTTAGAGAATGTTAACTGTGGCAAGGATATAGGTGAACACAATATACTATTCCGGATACTCTGACCACATGTTTGAGAAGTCTTCTGCACCTGGGCAACATTTCACATAGCAATTCTAGTTCTAGAACACATTCATATTTTTTTCCAGCAATGTTTGTTGAAGCCTAAAAATTCAACATCAGGAACATGCCAGAAGAGAGATACCCACAATAAGACCAAAAGGAAATGATTTGGGAGGGTACAAGTAGGTTGCCACTGAGAGGAGCAGAGGGAAGAACACTTACAACCAATCATACAAAATTTGGGGGATGACTGTAGGAGAAAGGCGAGTTTCAGGAGAGTTTGCATTCCATGGTCCCAGTTTTGCTCTAAAATATGTAAAATTGTTTTACAGCTGTTGTCTTTGTTGCTCTAGCTTTAAAATCCATGTGTGTTTGAGAATCATTTGATTTGAGCTTCTCAAAGCTCAAAGACAACTTGTGCAACATGGAGAGACCTTCCGTATCAAAAAAGTAAGTAAGTAAACAGAAAAAAAAAAAGAAAGAAAGAACAAGAGAACATCTACTTGTAGAGGCATATTTAATCCTTTAATCTATCAGCAGGGCTGCTCTAGGTAAAAAGAATATTGGTACATATTTTTAATCCCAGCGCTTGGGAAACAGGAAGCAGAGCTGGTAGACAGGAAGCAGAGATCAGAAGGAGTCTGCGTCAGACAGGAAGTGAGGTCTGAGATGAGTCAGAGTGAAGGGCAAGCAAAGTGACAATCAGAGGAAGAGTTAGCAGTGAGTCAGAGTGAGGACACGCCCAATCCTCATGCTATAAAAGTAGGTTTTCAGCTCAGTGAGTAAGGATAAAAGACAGAGAGAGGACAAGACACAGAGACAGTGGAGTGGTCTGACTGAGGATAAGGCAGAGGGAGTGGTCTGACTGAGGATAAGGCAGAGAAACAGGCTGATGGAGGCAGTATGGAGCAGTGAGAGCTCAGAGAGGAACAAAACACAGAAGCAAAGAGAGGAGTCTGAGGAAGAGACACAGAGGCAGTTTGGCAGAAGAAGTTGTATCAGATGAGAAGAGTGAGCCAATTTGAAGCTGAGCAGAACAGTTCAGTTAGAGAAGTTGTCGGAGTTAGCCAGAGTCTGCCAAAGTCAGAAGAATTTGGTCAGAAATAGTCAGCCAGCTCAGAAGGTCAATTTGAACCAGTCAGCTTGGAGCCAGAATAATGAGTGAGTTGAGTTGAACCAGACCAGTCAGTTGAATTCAGTGCTGCTCTGAGTTCAGAAGGAACTAGTCAGAGTGGCTCAGTCAGCAGTAAGACTCAGAGGTTGATTAGATTGTACAGAGGCTGAGGCAGAAGCCTTCTAGGTCCCAGCTAGCAGCTTAAACATTTTAGATTGTACAAGGCAGAAATGTTCCAGGGCTCCAGGACTAAGGACCTGGGATTGAAGCAAACAAAGAATAAATGGCTTTTGAACCTGGATCTATGGCTACCTCTACTGGTTTAAATTAGCTATAAACGATTCCTCTTTCTTACACAGTAGTTTTCCCTCTGAATCTAAAAGAAGAAATGATACTTATTTTCAGTCCTGTCTGATCGCCCTCTATATCATTTAGAAATTCTTAGATGAGCTTTGTTAAAAACCATGTGAATGCTTATGCTCTGTGAAGAAGGAGACACATCTCGAAAAAGATAATAAAGTTAATGAATAATAAAGTTATTTCTTTATTTCTTTAGTGCTACTGGAGACACTCTATCACTGAGACGCATGTCAGCGTTCTTTTTAGTGTATGCGTTTCTGAGGGGAGGGGCCTGTGTGTGGGAGCGAATGCAGAAGCCAGAGGTTGTTCCTCGGGAGCTCTTCCCACTGTCCTTTTGACACAGGGTCTCTCACTAAGACCTGGGGATGGGGGAGGTCACAGATTAGTCCCAATTCCAGGAATCCCCCTGCCTCAGCCTCCAAGTAGCTGTGATCACAAGCCACCAGGTTTGCAGTAAGTCTTTTTATACTTAAGAGAACTCAGTCCGGCCTTCTCGAGGGGCGAAGGATCCAGAACATCCGTGGAGACACACCAAAAGGACGACTGTGGAGCTTGAGGACATTAAAATAAAACGCACACGGGTTGTCACGTGTAGTCTTCCTCGCCACATCATGCTTGGTTTGGAAATTTGAGCGAGGTAATGCTGGCACGAAGAAACGGCAGGTGTGCATACAGAAAAGCTGGGGTCCAGTTAGCTGCGCGTACTCTGATGGAGGGCCCCTACTACACAGCTCAGAAACTCAGCCTGTTTTTATGGCCAGCACAGGATGGAAGGGAGAGGTAGTCTGGGGGGGAAAGAGGGCTCTGTAGGGGAGCAACCTCAGTTTGCAGTCAACCCAGAGGAGGAAGCTGGCGCTGCTAATTTTTGCAAACACTATCCACCTGTAGACACAGACCAGAGGAAGGATGCGCTGAGGGAGGCTTTGCCACTCCCATGGGGCTGAGGCCTCGGGGACCTTGACACGGCTGTGTCAATACAGGCCTTCAGCTGCAACCTATGCATCCTTCTGTTTGCTATCTCATATTCTTCAACCTTTTATTTTTCAAAAGTGTTTGACTTTAAAATAAACGTGCTTATAGTAGAAAACTGGAGCACATCAGCAACTAAAACCAGGAGAGCAGTTTTTTCTGAAGGTAAGACTTTTCATAAATGTGGCTAAGAATGGCTGTCTTTCATGTATCTTTTGGGTCATCTCTGCCCTAGGGAACTTGTCTCTGTAGACATGGTCCCTTGGCCTGAAAACCAACCTCAGAGTAGGACAGTAACTGTTAAGTCTGAAACCTGGGGCCACTGAAAATGACTTCATTCTGCTCACCCCTCCAAATATCCCAATCTCAAGAGTTCAGGTAAACTGAAGCGTTGGGAGATTTCTGGTATTATATGAACCAGAGTGAGCCCTGAGCATAGGCAATAGCTTTTTAATTAAGACAAACAATTGAATTTTAGCTAACCTAAATATTGGAGAGTACTGAAAGTAATTTACAACAGTTGAACTCCCCAGTTAATCTCTAAAAGTCTCTGCGTTAATAACTACAAAGCCAGCGAGTGATGTATAATAGTTGGGTCAACTATTGTAGGAAGACAGGGAAAAGGTTATCAAGAAATCAAATTCGAGGAGTTGTTTGAAAAGTGTGCAATATGGGGAGAGAAACGAGAACATTAAGGTGAAAAATTAGCTCAAGGCCAAACTCCCACAGATGCTTAAAGAGAAAGAGTGGGAGGTAGGGGTGGGGGGGATGACAAGTACCAGAAAGAGAAACACGTGGCTAAGATGGGTGGGGGTGAAATCAAGCGAGAGAGAATAAATTTTTGTTATACTTTTGTAGAAACTTTGCATAAACAATGGTCAGATGTCTTTAGATGGAAGATACAACTAAAAGGAAACACACTGTGCCTGAGGTCATAAATACACCCACCCCTGGGGAAGCCCCTACCCCTTCCCTTAAGCGCCCCCTGCCCAGTGCACAGGGCCTCAGAATCCCTCCCACCCCCACCCACCCTAAATGGTCTGCATATTCAACTGAACAACATTTGTCCCTTCCACAAGTCAACAGCTTCTCTGGAACAGCTGGTTTTGCGGGTTTTCCTCGTTTTTTGTTTTTTTGGTTTTTTTCCCTTCTGTGAGACAGAGTCTCCCATTGCCTAGGCTGAACTGTTGTGTAAGGATGGCCTTGCATCGGATTCTCCCTGCATTCATGCTCTTTGATTACAAACCTAGTGCACGTGGTGCTGGACTTGTGCATGAATGAAGCAAGTGCACCACCGACTGAACGGAGCCCGAGCCTATCACCCAGCCTCCATTTATCTTGACACACCCCCTGCCTACCTTGCTCTGCACACACCCCCCCCACACACACACACACTGATGACTGCGTGCAGAAACTCAGAACTATGCCCACAATCTGAAGCACAGGGTCCCCAGCTTATTCAAAGGACTGCCAGGGATTTCCCCTTCATCTTCTAATCTCTTAACAACTTTACTACATTCCTAAATCCAGATCTTCCTTCCTGGCTTTCTTTGGTGATAATGAAGCCAAAAGGTAAACCCTCAAGGCCAACACCTTTCCAAGGGCTGCATTGTTAAGCCCAGCCTTCAGACTGTATTCCTCGCGCCTGAAGTTCCCTTTACAGACAGTGCGTTGATCCCACTTCTTGCTCGGGGAAGCCTCCTGAAGCATAAAGCGGCACGAGAAGCCCGGATGAAGGGATCCCCTTGTGAAACTGAGTTGTAGGGATTATTTTGTAGAGAATGAGGTCGTGAATGGCGTTTGTCTCTAGGATTAAAAAACAATGATGAGAACACAGGGTTGGAAAAGATATATGCTTTATGAGAGCACATTTTCATCGGGGTCTGAACGGAGAGAAGGGTGTTCAGAGAGGCCCTGGTGAACACCATGGCATTTGATCTGAACCTTGAGATAAGCAGAAACTTAGGTATGCAGAGGTCGGAAGCATGGGGGAGGAGGTAGGGCCTTATTAACTCTTGCTATGGTACTCAAACTCCTTACCCCTTACTCTTGAAAACTTAAAATGAAAATATATTTTAGTAACTTTTCAATAAAAAAAAATCCTGTTGACTTATTTATTAAAAATGTCTCTGACTGAGTAAGGACAGGCCCAGCTTGTGCAGGCCACCACAGGGACTGTGTGTTTATGACTACAATGGACACGTTAGATCCAGAACTCAGCACTCCACAGCAGTCTCCCTCCTCCTGATCTTCTGCTCTTTCTGACTGCTCTTCCCCAGTGTACCCTAAGCCTTAGAGGGAGATATGGGTGACCCATGTAGGGTTGGGTCACAAAACAAAATCAAAATGAAATTTTGGAAGTGGGAGGCTTAGAGGGAGAGGGGGAGATTGTCGAGGGGGAAGGGGGAGAGAATGGGGGTGTGGCCAGAATGCATCATGTACATGTATGAAATTGTCAAAGAGCAAACTTAATAAAAAGAACTTTATTTGATCTACTGCTTACCACATGCCTATCTATACATTCATCCACATGCCTATCTATACATTCATCCACATGCCTATCTATACATTCATCCACATGCCTGTCTATACATTCATCCACATGCCTATCTGTACATTCATCCACATGCCTGTCTATACATTCATCCACATGCCTGTCTATACATTCATCCACATGCCTATCTGTACATTCATCCACATGCCTATCTGTACATTCATCCACATGCCTATCTGTACATTCATCCACATGCCTGTCTATACATTCATCCACATGCCTGTCTATACATTCATCCACATGCCTGTCTATACATTCATCCACATGCCTATCTGTACATTCATCCACATGCCTATCTGTACATTCATCCACATGCCTGTCTATACATTCATCCACATGCCTGTCTGTACATTCATCCACATGCCTATCTGTACATTCATCCACATGCCTATCTATACATTCATCCACATGCCTGTCTATACATACCTACTACACCTTGCCAGTTATTTACCTGACCCCGAGCGAATGTAGACGGATGGTTCCCATAGAACAGCTGGCAGTCAGGAAGCCATTAACACAAAGGGGAGCTGAAATGAGATCCATGGAATACACTGTGGCCTTGCACCTAAGGCAAGTTCCTTTCTTCCTTTCATCCTCCCTTTTCCCCTCTGTCCCTCCCTCCCTTCCTTTCTCATCCCTTTCCTCCCTCCCTTCTTTCCTGGCTTCTTTATTCCACATGAAGAGGAATTTTAAAGTATAATGAATTCGTTGTGGTCATAAACAATTGAGACCAGAAATAAAAATTAACATTTATTTTTCTCCTTAAAAAAATTTTTTTTGGGGGGGCGCTGGAGAGAGCACTTCCTGCTCTTCGAGGAGACTTGAGTTCAGTCCCCACACCCATGTCAGGCAGCTAACATTACCTACAATTCCAAATCCAGGGTGTCTGATGTTCTCTTCTGGTCCTCAGAGGAACATGCACACTGGTGCACATCACAGCATGTGTGTTGAGGTCAAAGGGCAATTTGAAGGAGTCAGTTCTCTCTTTCTAATGTGTGGGTCCCAGGAATCAAGCTTGGTAGGTTTAGTGGCAAAGGCCATAACCTGCTGAGCCATCTCTAGGCCCAAGATCGAATTATAATAGCATACCAGTAAACACACAAAAATCTTTTTAGGCAGTATAATAAAGTAAAAGAAATCCAGGGTAATAGAAAACAACGTGTGGAATTTTGCAATAAAGAAAAACATGAACCACACGAAGAGATGTGACCAAGAAGACACTTGTTTGATGGAACCTGGAAGCTAAAGGACCCACCTGAACGCCCAATTCTGGTACTAAGCGGAGGCTGACCTTGGATACAGGTTGTTCGCCACTTTTGAGGCAGTAGGTCCTGCCCCAAACTCCTAGATATGACCAAGAAAGGAACAACATATTCATTTTTGCCTTTTTGATCCAGACTAACTTTGTCTCGCTTTGCATTTAACTTTCACACCTGACAAGACACTCCAGTGTGATTCTTTAAGGATGAATCAGAACCTCCCCCCAGCCTATCCTGAGTGCAGATACCTTGATTTTTCTTACAATTACTGCATGGGGCTATGAGCTATGTGCATATATTGCCCCAAAGATTATAAGATGAACTATTTGTTTGACAGGAAAAGTCTGGAGTCACTGAGCCTGAAAATGGGACTCTCAGTAAATCCAAGTATTCCCACAGTAGGGATAAAATTTTACAGTTAAATAAGTTATGAAAGTCAGGTGAATAACTCTTTTTTATTATTCAGTCTTTCTCTATTTCATAGCGGCAAACAGAGTTAGGAGGCAATTATATTCCACTTGGATTTTTCTCTATGGAGGGGAGAAAAATCTCCCTACTCGAAAAACATGTAAAAATAAGTTAAAACCATACCATTTCCTTTGGAAAGAAAAAAAAAAAACTTTTATGAACTGTGACCATTCTCTCAAAGGAGCCAGAAACCTGCTTTTAATCTTATGAAGTTCCCATATTTCCTCCATGAATCCAGTTCACTGGATCATGCTAAAAAATACACACACAGTGCCCTTCCCTTGACCAAGGCAGCTGTTGATTCTAAAGCACGGGGAACAGTGGACTGGCCCATCCTGATTTCATGCCTGAAAACGTTGAGTGTCTCTCTGCTGAGGCAGTTCATACAGACAAACTTCAAACAGGCTCAATAAAGTGAGACTTGTCCTTCAGAGCCATCACCTTGGGCTCTTCAGATTAATTAAAAGACAAGATTATTGTTCAAGACAACTTTTTGGAAGTCTGTGTTCGGTTTTGCCTTTACAGGAAAATCGGCCTCAAGGGTAGAGACCTAGCGTTTTGGAGGTTATAGGTTGTGTCTTAGCTTAACGGTTCATTGACAGAGCGCCACTTTTACTTTGAGAAGATGGACTTCATTCTCCAAAGACCTGTCTGTCAACAAGGAGGGGAACCAAAAGAACGTAAAGGATTTCTTTTCAGCCCCAGGGAATTGGCTCCAGGAACCCCCAGGAAGATCCAGACCGTAGACGGTAACAGAAAATGCTTCAGTGTTTGCGTGTAGCTTATGCCCATCTAAGGATGACGTGCTTTACACGGCATCTAGATCACTTCTAATGCCTACTGCAGCATCAACTCTGTGAAAGTAGTTGTACTTTATTTATGGCAACTGGCAAGGAAGAATTCTATGCATGTTTAACACGTACATAACTGTGTGTGTGTGTGTGTGCTGTATGTATGTGTTCGTGTGTGTGCGCACATGTGCATGCATGTGTGCTTACACACAGAGACCCTCCTAGAGTTGGCTTTGGTGTCTTTCTCAGTCCTTCTTTGCTACATTCTTTTAAGTCAGAGTCTCTCACTTGATCTGGAGTTTAACAATCTGGTTAGACTGCTAGCCAGTGAACTAACTCCAGGGATCCTATTGCCTCTGACTCTCCAGTCTCACTATAGGTGGGCACCACTGCACCCGAGTTTATGTGAGTGCTGGGGATTGGAAGGCAGGGCCTTGTGTTTGTACAACAAGTACTCCATTGTGTCATCTCCTCTACCTTGGACACAACTTAAAGGAAAAACTCTTTTCAACCCAGGATTGTTTGAATGCTGTTGGAATGAGAGAGCCATGGCGAGGTTTTGAAGGCCTTCATAGGCATTTCTGACTCCTAACCTGGACAACCCTCCTCGCATTTACCTGGGAGACATTTAACTTGTGTTACAAGTTCTGAAATGAGTGGTTTTGAAAGAGGAATCCCCAAATAACCATGTTGCTCTATAATTTCATAGAAAATGGGACCACACACAACTCTAGCCATTGCTCCGTGTTAAACCCACCTCCCAAAAAATGTGATCTTCTCAAAATCCATAGGAAAAGAATCTTGATACAGGAACTCCATTTTTTTTTTCAATTTAAAAACTGTAATAAAGACTATGCAACAGAACTCTGTTACAAAAATCACATTAATCAGAGAGAAACTGACCTCATCTAAATTATTTTTCTCTCAAGTACCAAAAAAAAAAAAAATTCCACTTACACATATAACCAAATGTTATTTAATATCTTAAAAAGTAACACAATCCAAAATGGATATTTCACACAACACTACATAAACAACATGAACACAATATTACCATATGGAGGGACTTTCAAATATAGACTTACAAAAATCCCTGTCCTTTTTTTTCCTTTTAAGTTATTATACTAAGCATGACAAGGGATCATCATTTACAATATGGTACACGGACACGATAAAAACCATGTTACAAATGTGCTGTTAGAAATCAGTAACATTAGGGAAGACATTTCATGAACTGCAGTTATTTCATATGAAACACTATACAATATAAACAGAACATCCATCTCGGATGACCTTTACAGCAACCAGAGACCAAGTCATTTAAAGTTTTTTTTTTTTTTTTTCAGTGCAAAAACATTTTATTCAAGGCAGTCTTGGCTGCAAAACTCCTTCCTAACATACAGTGAATCCCACTTGCATTTCTTAGTTCATTGACCCTAATGGAATAGTCACATTCAGTCACTCAGAGAAAGACACCTGCGGAATCATGATCTCTTGGAAGTTGGATGTTCAACTGAATTCTCTTCGAGATAGTAGTATCGACGTCACTGCTCTAAGGACTTTAAATCTGTAGCTGTTGGTACTTACATGAAGGTGACCCTAGGGCAGGTTTATTCCTAAGTGGCATGCGTGCACAACACTGCACAGTATTCTGTTCTTCCAATGTGGAAACAGTGGTGGTGTGGGTATCTAGGTGGGGGAGGGCACGGAGGCAGAGAGGGTGACCCTCAGAGGAGAGGAAGGGTGAGGGTTGCCAAGGGGGTTGTATATGATGAATTTCCTGGAGCTGTAGAGGACTGGGATTGTAGGAGAACTCAGGTCAGATCTGGTACCTCTTTTTGTCGAGAGCAAGGGAATAGGGGTACCAAGGTCAGCCTTTGGACAAGGGAGGTAGGCGGGTGCACAAGGAGCAGCCGAGCTCTAACCTTCCATTTCTGCCTTCCTAGAGCCATTGATGCCTCACTTGGAAACACCCTGTTCCTTCTGCAGGGTGGCTGGGTGTTCACACGTGAAGCCAACGAAGAGCGATTAAAGGCCTCTGACTGCCTACATACAATCGTAAGAAGGCTTAGTTCTCCTTGAACTTTGTCCAATTCTGAATTTTGCAAGTTATCAACTGTTAAGTCTACGAACAACATTAAAAACACAGGAGTGTGTTTCAGAGAAGCTGTCACTGGGGTGTCCCTTTGTATTTCTGCTGGGGACGAGTGCCAATCAGAGAGAGGCCAGTACCTTCTGCAAACACATGAGATTTAATAATAAAAAGTCTCATATGTATAATTTATGAAAAGTATCCCAAAGAAAACTCTACGGGAAAATATCGGTTGTATCATTAATACTATAAAACCTTCTTTGAGAAGGATGGAGTGACAGTTGATTCTTTTATATTTCTTGGCAAAGCTCAGACGATAGCAATCCCTTCCCCGCCATATTTAATTAATCCAAGAAAAACAATGCCTCCCATGGCTTTTGCATTCATTTTTCTTGTTCTGGCTTTCCCAAGCCTTAAACATGGGCTGAGGAGTCTCTCGCTCACAAGATATTATTGGATGGCTTTGACAATGGGTGGGGGAGGTGTTTCTGGGTGGGGGGTGGGGAGCAGGTAAGGAAGCAATCACTTCTGCTTGGATCCACTGTGGTCTGACACTACACTGCTAACTGGATCTGGGGCTGGTCCGTGGGAATGGAAAAAGCAGATGTCAAAAACTCTCTACCTTATAATCTGAGAAAACACCCGGAACTGGATCAGCTTCCCAGATCCTGAGATACATTGCAGTGAATGTTATGCAGTTGAGCACTGTAAAGAGTACTTGACAAAGATTTGAAAGTAAAATTAAAAAAAAAAAAAAAAAGCCAGTTTCAGCACCTTCCACTGCCTGGAGCAGTCAGAGTTCCTGAAGATGGGGTTTAGCACAGGAATTACAGAGACCCGCTAAGAAACTGTAAACACGGGTGGATGCCTGGGTTGGCCTAGGACAGAAATGGCATTGGTGCGGATGTGTTCATCTCCCATTCCATAACTCAATACCAGTAAGGTGTGCTGAGGTGTTGAGACTCCAAACACCCATAACTCTTTGAATGAAAATGGACAAGGTGTCAAGCTGTATTTTTCTTTATTAGCACACATCAGAAAAATAGCATTGTAGTGATTTCTCATGATGGCCTATCAAACAGAAAATAGGTCACTGATAGCTGCCACTGTGGTTCTGGGTGATCTTGAATCACCCCATTTGTTTGCTCCTGTCAAGCATGGATATTACAAACAGGACCTGCTCTGCAACTGTACATCTGATGCTTCAGAAGCACTTTGAGATTCCCAGATGAGCTGCGTAACCTTATCAGTCTCGCTGGTTGTTAACTTGAGCTCAGAATGCTACCCCTTCCAAATGGTAAGACATCTCTCGAAAACGATCGCTATGGTTTTTGTGAAAACTATGCCTACCACTGAAGTTACAAACCTTATCTTCAAGTATACTTTGTGGGGACAAGTGGTTTATCCTGGGTAGGATGCTGCAAAGCTGTGCCAACCTAAAACAGGAAATGATGTTTTTCTATGGGCCACCATCTCTGTCTCGGTGGAGGCTGCAGTAGGATTTAAATGTGCCTTTAACAATGTTGGTTGAGTTTTGAAAATGGAGACATTTAGGGAACAGCTGGTGTTCAAATCAATGCTCCTCCAGATTCCTTTTTGATTTATATTTCCTGAACTTGAATTCTCCAACATCAAAGACACAGACATTTATTATTTCTACCCAGCTAGCCTTGTTTCGGCTCTTCTATTTGTTTTCTCTATTGGGTGCATGCACACACCCCTTTCACATGCTCATTAGGGTCTCCTGAGATGTACAAAGTATATCAAATGGTACACAAATTACTGAACCGACATCTCGGAATGCATGGCACAGATCTTTTAATAAAAAGGAAGTTTGGGCTCCATAGGGTAGCATATGATAAAGGCAGAGAGACCCAAAGTGCTTTAAGTTGGCAGTCCAAATTTCTCATGTCTTTTGTTACTGAAAAAAAAAAAAAAAAAACCCTAGCAATCCAATCCAATTTCTGTAGGAATTAATAACTTTCCAAATGTTTACCGAGTGGCTCTTTGCCAAAGAAGACTTTTTTTTTTCTTTTCTTTCTCATAGCAGGAATGGAGAAGGGGGGAAGACAATAATTTTAGAACTTTCGTTCATTTGTAACAAATCAACTGTGCTTTCATGGGGGAGAAGGGAGAAAGAGGACAACGGGTTTACAGTTGGAAGCCAAAGAATGCTGCGAAAGAAAAGCACGGCAGTGAAAAAGTCACGAGTCCAGTGGGCAAGTCACCGACACACAGAACGCCATGGCCTACTGCTGAAGCATGTTTTAAAACATTGGTTTTTTTTTCTGGATAACACACTTGAACACGCTGCCGCCGTTTCACCAAATTCATGGAGGTAGTTCTATGTAAAAAATAAAAGTTACCATAAAGTAATATGCTGTATCATACTAATACATAAGTGTGCAAAATGCCGACAGATGTGTTGACCCTTTAAAGTTGAATGCCTCACAGAGACTCAACCAGATGCAGTTTTGTAAACCTTTCTGTTGATAAACTCTAAGACTAGACATGCAGCCATGAAACACAAAGCTACGGGTCCAGTGGAGAAGAATACTGGCAGAGCCTCCAGAGGGCTGCAAGGCTGTGGGCATCAAGAGTCTCGCCATCTCGATGAGACCATCCTAGACACATGTACTTGTCATATCTGCCATGTGCTTCCCACTGCCATGTTCCTCCAATCAAGAATCCAGATTAGATTCAGACAAGAGTGTCTCTCCACAGAATACCTGTTTATGTGGTATATCATCTTTAAAGTCCAGCTAAAGGCTGCTGGTCTAAGGGAGGTTCTTTTATTTTTTTTTAAATCATGTACCCCATAGTGATTAGGCAAATAGTGTATACATTTTATTTGAATAATGTCTTCTGTAAACCTATTTCTTGTGAACTATCAAAAAATTCATATTTTAAAGCTTCTCTTAAATGTAATTATGCGCTTTTCTGCTCACACAGCACCTGATTCTTTAAATGGCTATGTTCAGAGGGTCAATCAGAGACTAATGTATAATGTATTACCTTAATCGTCCTATTATTTATCAACTGAGTATGCCAAAAAAAATTTGAGAGCAGGTTTTTTGGGAAAAAATTAATTTAGACAGACCAGATCTAGGAATCATATGGTATACAGCTCCTCAAGTAGGTTATGTAGTATACCAGACACGTGGTTGTTCTTTCTGGGCATGCTTAAGTAACAAGATAAACAATGTGTCTCTGAGTGACTAGGGCATGCCTGCAAGAAAGTAAGGTATGAGACTGAAAGCCAATTGGCTTTCAGTGATGTAGCAGTATACTAAGAACTGTGCTTAAGTTTCACTATAGTAAGCACGCAAAAAGAATTTATACCAAACTTTAAGAGCCCAGTTTGACCCAATGTACCTTCCAAATAGCAGGCAAATATGAGATTTACACTTGTTCCCAACTGCATCGTATGACTGTGTTTCTTAAACACATTGCTAGGGATTGAACCTAACAACGGAAAAGGAAACAGCTCACAAATTTATGCTTGTTCCTGAAATATTGGGTGAAAATATTTTATGTTGGTTTTTAGTTCTTCATTTATGAGTTCATTTATGGTATATGGCTCCAAAAAGCATCTGACACTAAAGCTGAATAGAACTTCTTGTCAGACCATTTACTGGGATCAGACGTAACCCTCATGCAGAGTTTTCTAGTACCTACAGATATACGCGAGTCTTCCCAGAAAACAAGATAGAGGCACTTTTGAAATGTGCCTTTCCTGCAGGACTGAGGTGTAAACCGCTAGTGGTTCCCCTGCTGCGGAGCCTTTTGATGTTGAGCGTGACGCTGTAAACCAAGAGTATGAAGACATCAGTTTAAAATATGCTGAGTGAATGACCACACAGTCCACCTAAAACATACCTCCTGAAATTGTTACAAAGTACCTGTAAACATTACTCTGGCATAGTTCATGTATGCATAACTGTCATTCTGATAAATTTTAGGGGAGTACAAATTAAGGATATACCACACCAGCAGAATGAGGACACTCTGCTGTTTATTTTATGGGCCCATTATATTTCTAATCAAAAGTTACTTTAGAGGTTTTTCTCTATAGATATCTTCCCAGGAATAAAAGGACTGACGTTCAGCTCTCCCTAAATTTGCTCTTTCCTACAACCACTAAAAATTATCTCCCACAGCCTAATTTAGGCATTCTATTTAAAACTACATAAAATAGATTTATGTCCCTTCCATTAGAAAGAATAACACTCTTGGGCCACATTCTTCATTTGTATCATAAAGAACATTTTGCTTCCAAACAAACTAATCACTGCATCTATTATAGTAAGAGCTCACCCTAAGTGCCACAAGGGGGAGGGCGCCCTTCTTCAACATCTGACTCATCCCTCCCGGAAGTCCACTCAGTGCTGTGCCCCAGCGAGACTGCATTTCCCTTCCTTTGTCCACTTCAAAGGCCTATATTCCTGTTTCTGATTGGGGAAGGTGAAAAACTCAAGACAAGCATTGAGTGCACAGGGAAACAGCACCCTGAAAACAAACGCTCCCCTTCGGGACCCTTTCTGACACACTTCCATGGGCTTCTGCAAGACTGTCGTGAAAATCACAGTGAAAAATGACGGGTGCTTAAAGGACTTACACACAAAGGGCTGGGGTCCCTTCTGCTCAGTTTGGCATCGTTTTCTCTCACGATTGACATCTTTACATTTACATTTTGTGGTGGCTTGGCTTTTTTTTTTTTTCCCTTGGGGGTGGGGGGTGGAGGCGGAGGGAGTCAGGGATTAGTTCCATGACCCCATTCCCTATAGGCTGGGAGCAACACACATCTGTGGCATTTCAAAATGGAATTGGCAACTGCATGACATTGGAAAATGCATGTTCCACGTACAGTGTTTAGACTTTCCTATGTGTGCTCAGATAGTTGTGAAGCAGAAGTATACATATCTCCCCTACTGCTATTCGGTTGCTACAGAGCCATAAATGTGAAAAGCAGTACTCTGAAATAAAGATTTTTTTTTTTTGCCCTAGCCTACCTAACAGCACAGCTCAAGTAACCCCCAAACTGTGCTTGAGATGTTTGTCTTTGCAGAGATGTAAACATCAGTCCCAATTGTCGTAAACGTTGCTGTATCGAACGAGACAGAAGATCTGAGGCAGAAGGACAATCATACACTAGTAACAGAAGCTTGCAAGCAGTTGGAAGGTTTCTGTAATTTCTCAGCTTCGTTGGTCGGGGGATCCGTACTTGCACGGAAGTTGAAGGTTGGACCAGCTCCGCCGTGGGCCGGACTCAAAGCAGGATTCTGACGGCGGTTACTTTCAACAATGCTTGATGTGTTGGAAGCCAGGCTCTCCCGAGTGCTAAAAGAGTAAAGAGGGACGGTTTTGGTTTGGCTTTGAACATAAACAATTACATGTTGAACCCCCGAGGAAGAGCAAATGACAGAGCTAATGGACTTCCTCTGCTGGATCATGACGTCATAGCAGTATGCATCTCCACTGATTACTTGCATGTGCTCTTTCTGCCCAGACTCTGGGACTCATGTGAGACATGAACTCCAGCTCACCCAGTAAAAAGGGGTTTCTGACTACCAAATGTGGTTTGAAATGGCTTCCCGTGCTCTTTACTTTCAAGAGAATGGCTTCAAAATACGATGTGACAGGTGGCCACCCATCACACTGGCTTTAACAATGAATACTCATACCTGCGATGATTTCGCCAAAGGTTGGGAATTCACAGACACTGTGGCTCTCGAACAGACTCCATTATGGTACTGAAAGACTCACTCTTTTTGCTTGCTTTTGGTTAGATGTGAACTTGGTGGATGAACTTCAAGCATGCTACTAGCTGACTTTGCCATGTGAATAGGAATGAAATTATTTGTAAATACTTTACCCCTGTCTCTATTTTAACACTTCAGTTAAAACACAATTATATGCTCAGATAAAGAATGTTAGATCTCCCTTCTCCCATTTATTTGTGAAGCTGCAATTAATTCTTGCCTCCCTTTGGTAGAAATATTTTCATTTCTTAAGGATGAGGTGATTTTAAAACTTCACTATTTCTGTTTAAGTTTTCCAAATTAGAAATACTTGACTTATTTCACCATTATAAGAGTTTTAAGACATTCCTGTTTCAAAAGTGCAGGCCAACAGCAGAAATAAGATCACTTAGCTGGATTGAGAGGGAGAGAAAAAGCTTCCATATTCAAGGTCCTCAAAGTGACTTTAAGAAACTTACCTACTTACACAGAACAAAGAAACCAGAATCTTACTCAAAATACCTGCCCCACTGGCTAGATTCAGAGTTGAAAACATATTTAAAGAGCTGATCTCCATTACTAGTCTAAGCCAGATAAACCTAGTTATCAGGTCAGGTCAACAACCACATCTCTGCTTAGCAACAAATTCCAACTGGGTACTTAACCCTGAGTCTGCATCATCAAGAAGCCAAGAATTAATTGCTTAAAAGGCAACACGTTCACTGACTATCAAACAAACAAACAACAACAAAACTCAATACTCTTTTTGAATTTATAGGATTAATGTCCCTTAAGAGCCAAGTCAAGTTCTTCCATTAAACTTCTGGTAAGATGGACACATCTAAAGAATACTCCAAAATGCCACTTACAGGATAGAAGGCGCTCGACTTACCTACTTACCTGCCTGACCTCTTTCCCCAGAAAAATCCATCAGTAGTTTTCCAGAGCTGGGACTGAGGTGTAGGGTCAGTGGAGGAAGGATCAAAGGGCAAAGAAACATGTTGAATCTCACAGATTTCATGGTACACTCCATTTGTTGCACTTTCAATCATGGTAGTAACTTTAAAAAATGATCCATTCAGTGTGTGTGTGTGTGTGTGTGTGTGTGTGTGTGTGTGTGTGTGTCTTGGTACACACCATGGTACATGTGCAGAGGTCAGAGGCTAACTTGCAGTAGTCGATTCTGGTCTTCTTCCACCATATGGATCCTGAGGATCCAACTGAGGTGTAAGGCTTAGTGGCTAGTGTCTTTTACACACTGAGTCATCTCACTGGCCGATGATAATAACTTGTAACAGCATCTGACCTTCTCGTGTCTGTGGTGGGGAGACTTGTGCTGTGGTTTACCCACTTACACAGAGACTGTGAAGAAGAAAGTGACGTTGATGTACTGTCACATTAAAAAGCTAGGAAGTTGCTATTTCTGTTACACATCTATCATTAATCAGTTTAGTAACTACTGTAGATTACCTTGGGAATCTAACTATCACGCATGACATTTTTCTATGGGAAAATGTGTTGTAAGGCTCAAAGGATCTATTTTTAAAATCGCTTTTGAGTACCTGCTATATTCCAGACAGTGTGCCTTGGACCACCTTTGAGCTACATTTAATGTGTTCATAGGGATAAATACACACCATATTCCAGTTTCTGCAAGAAATATATTCCGTTACAGTTGTGATCATGAGCATAGTTTGTGACATTCAAATGGAGGTATCTCAATATACTGACAAAAAACTAACAGAGATGGCTTATTTAGTAGTAGAAGTATTTCTTAAATTTAATTTTGAAAAGAAAGTAAATGGAATGCAACCTTTAAAATGAGCTATTTAGGCCAGGCCATGTGCCTTTTAACCCCAGCACGCGGGAGGCAAAGGCAGGTAGATCTCTGGAGCTTGAGGGCAGCCTGGTCTACACAGTGAGTTCCAGTCAGAACTATGTGGAGAGATCCTGTCTAAAAAAGAAAGAAAAGGAAGAAAAAAAAGCTATGTAGGATTTTCTAGTGGGAGAGATGCATTTGTGGCTCTGCTACTGTCTGCCTTCAGGCACGTGCCTTTCCAGAGCACACCCATGCCAGTGTGCTCTCTCTGGTATTCGAGTAGATGTTGCTCAGCCAGTTTGGGGTCTCGCGTTTAAAACAGTGACCTTTCCATGGAGAGACTTTTCATTTTCCAGTATGACTTCTGCGGCAGTCCAAGTTTCTATCCCTTTTGCTTTTCTACATTCTTCAGTCTCCAGCACACGGGACTGAAAAACGTGGCTAAACACGAGTTTCGGGTAAGCACTAAAATCTCCAAATGTGGAGAAAAACCCTTTTTCTTGGTAGAATCTTAATTTCTTATGAATTCTTTTGAGGAAAGATCTCATTAAATGGCCTATTTAAAATTCATACTCGTCACAGTAATGGAGCAATGTCGGCATGACAGTATTATTTCACTAGAACACAGCTCATGTTGAAAACCTGGAAGCCTGGTAGTCTCTTTTGTGCATTAGAAAGGCAACTTGGTGAACCTGTTCACGTGCATAGAAAGCAAATTCGTAACCCAGCTTTTAACCAAAGGGTCTTAAACATACGACAGTAAAGTTAGGAATTCTTGCAGAGGTTTCCCGCCTGAAATCTTTGGGAGATCTGCATGTCCCTGGAGAGGAAATCCAATCAAGTACTGGTAGACAGACCTGTGGCTAGGGGGTAAAAGCTATCTCTCTTTAGAATGAACTTTCCCTTCTATAATGACAAGGCATTTGATTTTTAAGCACCTTATTTTAAAAATGAAAGTAAACATCCAGAAGTAACCCTACTTATACATCCTGTGTCACAAGCCCAAATTTCCAAATCATACACTCTGTGGAGATACGGATTCAACTGTCTCATGAATATATTTTTAACCCCTAAACAAATAAAACTTTTCAATATTACACAAAGTCTTGGGTGAGAACCTACTCCCTTACATCCATCAACTCCTTGATAACAACCCTGGGACTGACACCATTTACCCCCAAATGCCCACAGGTGCCAAGGAGGCAAGGGTTTGAAATGTGAAGGGTTTGAAAGTATAATTTTTAAAAAAAGCATTAGGCAGAGGAGTCTCCATGATAACAAATAATGAACACAAAAATGCAAGCAAGTGAGCAAGCAACCATCCTTTCCACAAGCAATGGCTTTGAACTTTATCACAGGCCTCCAAGTATCCAGGAGAGGAAAGAGCGTAGGACAGGAAAACCGGTGGACAGGGACAGAGGAAATTACTTGGAAAATAGAACCTGATCTGGGAGGGAAAAAAATTATTTAGCAAAACAGTTTCTTTAAAAAAAGACCAGAGCCACTGCTCCTAGAGGTTTCTCAAAGATCCTTAAGGTCCAAGGAGAGACCTGGGCTCCTGGGCTCCCATGTAATTTACCAGAGTACCAATTGTGATAGTTGTCTGGCAGACATCAAAACTTTCATTTATGTGTTAACTTGGAATAAAAGGTTATATGACTAAAACGATAACAATAATAAGTCAAGAACTAGTCCTGTAAGAAATAGCAAGTGCCTAGCTATGGGATGACATAATAATCCCCAGTTCTGACTTTGGGATGATGTGTCCCCAGGTTACCAAGAAAGAGGGTGAAATGACCTCAATGGAACTAATTATAGTTCTTGGTCATGTAAATGAACATATGAGGTACCTATGTGGGCAGCTGTTGTGATTATAAATACAGTGAGCTCTTGGGAATCGGAGGTGATGAGGAATGTACACCTCTCAGTAGCATTTCTGCATCTTAGAGTCACCAATCTGGAGCAGAATTTAGACGAAAGATTTAGGTCCCAAGTTGCTGTTTAAGGAGAAGAAAGAGTTATGGAGAAAAAAAGGAAGTGTGACATCCCTGGTTTTGTGTTTGTCACCCCCCAAACAACCTCAGTGTGTCGGAGAGGGTGATCACTCCAATTGTCACCAATTTTATACACCCCAACTGTCAATACCGCTGAAACTATCAAGGCCTACAAAGTGAGCGTCTACACAGACAGCATCAATTCTACAGGTCAGGAAACGGAAGTGCCGGCAACTGTTTTGATCTAGCAGAGTACAGGCCCCAAAACTTTTGTGAAAGGAACGGGCTTCCATTTCTCTGTCCACACACAAGTGGTAAGAGGAAGACATCTGAGCCAGTAGAACAGACCACACACGGTAGAGGCGTTAAAGTGGTAGCAAGCTTCTAGAACTTTTGGAAAGACCGTAAAACCCACTGTGGTATTCTCGCTAGAGGGGCCGTTATCCTGGCATTAATTTCCTTCCCTTCCCACTCCTGCCTTCTCACTAACTGCATCCATTGTACTCAGAAAGTTACTTTCCTCCTAGTTGGCAACACAAATTGAGGGAAAACCACTGGGAGTGTTGATCTTATTCAGACCAGACTGATGCAAGCTTTAGGGAAGGAACCAACCCACCAGTCCAGATTGGTGATCTCTACAGCTGCAGAAACATTTTTTTTTTTTCAATTCCTGAAAAAGAAGTTAGAAACAAGCTGTTAACAACGCAAGCCACACAACTCACAGCCCTCACTCACAGATCTGAGACCGTGCAGTCTGTTATCTGCGTAAAGCCCCGGGGCCCTGGCAGGTATAGGTGTACAGAGAGGGACAGCTCTCCCTACCGTGGGGAGTTGAATCCACTGTCCACTGTGATGCTGCTGCTGTCCATGCTGTCCAGCCGGGCTGAATGGGTGGCTCTCTGGTTGCTGCTGCTATCAGTTTCTTTTGGGGCGAGGAGGGTAAGGTTCTTCTCAAACTTTCTCTGCAAGTCTCTTTCCTTCTCCCTCTCAAGGAGCCATTGCATGGTGCCCACGTCATCTCTATTTTTCTCCTCCTCTGTGTTTTTGTTGGCCCCGTCCTCGGAGTCATCGTCATCAGAGACATTGTAATAGTCAAACGAAGCCTCCTGGTTCCCTCCAGGCTCCTGTTGACGCTGGGAAGTGGGCATGGCTTGGGCCACAGAGGTCCCAAGGGAAGGTTCCAGTTTTTCGCATCGGCCTGGCAGTGTGTCAACAGGTGACTTCGGGTGAGGTTTGAGAAGGGACAGGCTGGATTTGTGATAGCTGTTTACGGACAAGGTGCTGTGTAGAGGTTTGAACAGTGTGTCTTTGCTGAAGATTTCTTTCCTTTTGTCCAGGCTGCTGGGTTCTGCACTATGGTGTTGGACGAGGCGGCCGTTGGCTATCCCCTCCGCCATGCCGCCAGAGGCAGCAAGGCCCCCGCCTGGCCCTTTTGGTGACTCCTCCTTGTGCCCAACAGGTTCCCTGGAAGAATGGGGGGTCTGCCTCTCAGATGGAGACAGCTTCTTTACCCCCTCCACCAGGGTCAAAGTGTCATGGTCATCTTTATTCTTCCCCAAAGGCGATGGTGCTGTGAGCACAGTCTCACTAGAGGTGTTGCACTGAAAATAGTCGTCCACAGCTGTTTTTGCTGGGCAAGGGTTGAGTTCTCCATAGGAAGGTATACTCTCAGCGGGTTTGCCTGGCTCCAGAAGGCTACAAGAACTAGAAGGTTCTTTGCTGCCGCCAACTATTTCTGGAATGCACACCTCTTTATAGCTGGCAGAGGAGATGTGAGCCCTTTGATGACCAATAGCCTGCGCAGGCCTTAAAGTACTGTCGTCAACGTAGGATTGGTTGGGCGTCTGGTCTTCTTGGCTGCAGCCTTCAGCCAGGTCTTCAGGAGTCCCGAGAGAAGAAGCGCCCAGGGGGCCCTTGGAGTTATCCATCGACCTGGATCTCTCCTTGGCCTTATTGGACCTTTCATTCCTGGACCTCCGGTCCTGGGTATGGCTGTGGCTTCGGTGCACTTTGGAGTGGGAGCTTCCCCTGGAAGGTTCGGGAAAGGGCATCTCCGTTCTCCTTTTGGCCAGTTCGCCAGACACATCCCATTCCGGTGTCATGGGGAAATGGGATTCGATCACGTTAGTGTTGCTGTGCATGATGAAGTTGTCTCCTTTGTGTTCAATGATGAAGCAGCCTTCTCTGGGGGCCCTGGTTAGAGGGTCGCAAAATTCATACTCCCTCTCACCGGGGATATCCAGATGCGAGCCGTCCGAAGGATCTCCTTTGGACACTCGAGTCTTGCTGTGCGACCGAGACTTCCCGTGGGACTTTCGGTGAGTCCGGCTCTTTTTACTCCTGCCGCTGTGGTGGGCAGAGGACCCGGCTTTGCTGCGGTGAGCCTTCTCTTCTTCAAGTTTCTTCATCAGTGCAGTGTGCCTCATGACGTTTTCCACGGTCAGGTCCGGGTTGATGCGCCGTATGATCTCCATCTCCACTTCCCGGGGGATCGTGGTAGGCGTGTCCTCGTCACGCAGGGGCCACTCCTCGGGAGGAAACTGGGCGGAGAAATTGGCCAGCTGTTTGGTCTTGTCTTTCTTAAAGCTCAGCCGGAATAACTTGAGGCCGAATTTTTTGGACTGCTTTTCGCCATCTTTAGGTTTTGAGAGAGTCTCTGTCTTGTAAGAGAAATTTATAGTGCTTTTGCTCTTCTCGGTGGGTGGCAGCTGGCACAGCGGAGGAGGGCAGTATGGGTCTTTGCAGTCCTTGGTGGGTTTCCTCTGCAGAGTGGAGGCATGCATGCTGTGCACGTCTTCTCGGCAGCAGTGGCAAGAGTCGCAGTGCTTTCTGGGTAATGTCCTTTCCCTGACACAGCCTGAGGCAGAGGGCGTTATGGTTCCGGGTTGTGGAGAGGTACACTGAGACCTGTCAGGTACCCTCTCGTCCAAGTGGTACCACTTACTGTTAGTTCTTATGAGGGAAGGTGTAATGAAATAAGTCTGTGGGGTCACAATGAAATAGCCATCTGGAGTCGGATAGATTTTCCTCTCCCGTACCAGTGTGTTTAGGGTATGCCTCAGGATTTCTTGGCTTGGGGTCGGAACACCTAAGAGCAAAAACAGAGATGCTCGTGAGGAGAAAGAAGGGACATGCTGTAGATTCCCGATTTTCAGAGTTCTATCAACATTGCCAAATTTGAAGTACTACTTCATGGCATGCAAGCAGGCTTCAAAGGTGTTTATTTATGTTTAGTGTGAATCCCAGTTTTCTCTGATGACTCCTACGAATATTACCACCTAGAGAGCGAAAAGGTGTTAAAAACAGGGAGAGGACTGGGAGTGTAGATGAGTGGCGGGAAGAACTCTTTGCCCAGCATGTGTGAGACCTTGTTTGGGTTCCATGGCCAATCGCCACATCAGGAAAACTGCTGCAAGGGAGAGCTGGAAGTTCGACAGAGTTAGATAGTAACCGCCACAAAGCCTTTTTTTGAGCATCATGAAAGAGAATCTGTTTTGAAAAGGACAGGAAAATGAAAAAGTTTCCTATAGAGTGACATAAATTTATGCAAAAGGCCTTTTCAATAAGCTCACCAGAGAAACAAGGTTAAAACAGCTATCCCAAGATCAGGGCGGAGGGAATATATATAAATATATATATTATATTTTATATATATTATATGTATACACATATATGGGATTAGTTTATTATTCATTCATTTTTAAAAGATTAAGTTTATTTAAAATTAATTTTTATAAATTCTATGAAAGAGCAACTAGATTTGATCCCTCTTTTCATAAATTTCTTTTATTTGTGAGATCTCCCCCTTTCCTTCCCTCCTTGAAAGCCCTTCTGTATCCACACCCTGCTCCTTTTCAAACTCATGGCCTCTGTTTTAATTAATTGTTATTACGTGCATGAATGTATATGCATATGCACACACTTAATATAAGCTGCTTGGTCTTATAATGCTACTATATACTATATATATATAATATATATATAAAATGCTACTATATACTATATATACTATATATATATAATGCTACTATATACTATATATATACACTATATATATAATGCTACTATATACTATATATATACTATATATATACTATATATATAATGCTACTATATACTATATATATACTATATATATATAATGCTACTATATACTATATATATATAATATATATATAAAATGCTACTATATACTATACTATAATGCTACGAGTAGTATAATGCTACTCGTACGTATGTTTTCCGAGTTGACCATTTGGTATTGGGTAAACAGTGGGTGTGCTCTTCCCTGAGAGACACCGTTTCTCCCATTCTTCAGTTACCCGTAGCTACAACCCATAAAGTCTCACCAATGTGACTGCCTAAACATGAGTTGAACAAGGAAAACAACAGACATGCCCAAATGGATGTGTGTGTGTGTGTGTGTGTGTGTGTGTGTGTGTGTGTAGGGGGGAAGCATGAGGTCTCACCCCTACACGAAGGACCTGACCACTCTCCAACATGCCTTTTAATTTTGAAATCCACCACTTTGCACTTTAGAAACTGTCTACTTTAGTATTGACAATCAGATAAGAAGATTGTGCTTCTTGGTAAAAAGTGAGCAGATAAAAGCGGCTTTCCTGGTTTCTGACCTTTGAGCCCTAATCCACACACTAGCAAATGCACACTACGACACTATAAGTTGGATCACTAAGTCCCAAACATCTGCATTTGCTAGAACGGAAATATAGTGGCAGGTTACGTGTTTTGTTGTACCACAGCATACATGGCTCTTCGGGGTGTTGGTGCAAATGGTTAGGTTGTCCCTACCTGGATAGAATCGAGAAGAGAAATCCTTAGGGGAATACAGATTCTCCAGGCTATAGGCTACTTACTCATTTCCCGTGTGTTCTGCATGCCAGTTGTCAGGCTCATCACGGGTGGTGATATTTACGGAATCGATTGGAACGGAATACTTTAGAAACAGGCCCGATGACATCAGACAAATACTTGACCCACAACAGTGGCAGCTCCACACAGCTCAGCCATTGTATCAAGGCAGTACAGCGTGGAGACTGAACGCTTGGCTTCTGAGGCCAGGCCTGTGGACTGGAAGCCCCACTCTCTTTGATAAATAATGTTACTGGTTGGACTGCTTGTCACTCTTTCCTCACCCACTCCCTATTGTAGTTTAGATCTAGAACGTTTCCTAAAACTCATACGTTAAAAGCTGGGCCCTTGACTTGCTGCTACTGAGAGGTGATGGTCTTTAGTCAATGGCTTGAAGGGCGCTATCTGTCACAGGCCTCTTTCTCTCTCTTTTGCTTCCAGGCTGTGATCTTACCACAAAAAGCAGACCCACTATAGGCCTCAAAGTGATAGGCCCAACTAACCACAGGCCAAAACCTTTACAACTTCAAACCTAAATAAATCTTTTTCCTTTTAAAAGTTTTAATTGTAATAAAAAGTCAATGCCTCCTGCCAAATTCACACCTTAAGATTCTCGCTCCCCCAGGAGTCCCCTCCAACTGACCTTTTCTTGGAGATAGTCTTTGCAGAAGTAGTCAAGTTAAAATGAGGTCATTAGAGTGGGCCATAATCCATTAGGAGTAATGTCCTTCTGAAAAGGGGAAAATGACACAGAGAGAGGCATAGATGGAAGATATGTGAAGAGACACAGGTCAAAGATGGCCATCCACAAGTCCAGGAGAGACGCTCGGGATGGACTCTTCCCTCATAGTCTTCAGAAGGGAACACGCAGCTCTGCTGACATCTTGATTTAGGATTTCCCGTTTCCAGAGCTGCACGCTACGACATTTTTGCTGATCTCCCCGTACTGTTGCAGTAGCCCTAGCAGGCAGTATCATTAAGGCAGCTGCCAACCTAACCTCTGAAGTTCCTAGTCTCATAGAGCTGCTGGGAGTTTCCATGAGTGTGGTGGATACACAACAGTGCATTGCCAGAGAGCAAGTGCTCAATAAACACTAGCCAAGTAGTCTCAACTCGGGTCAGGACCTGTGGAAACCCAGATTCCCTTCAAATGGTGTGTTGTAGCAACTGGAACAGCTGGATGAGCTAAGAAGTCTGTGCACCCTCCCTCAGTCCTGCCAAACAATGAAAGTGGGATCTAATGCATTCGAGCTAGTCGGACGTTCCCAGGGAGAGGAAGTCTGAGAGGACATCCTCAGCAAGGCAGAAGAGGCTTGCACATGGCATATTGCTTAATGCAGCTAATTTTTGAGTTGCATACCTTCCTTTAACCTAATGCACTACTTTTGATAAATGTAGTGACTTTTATTTTGTACAAATGCTCTGAAGACTGGTATGATAAAATTTGTTCTTTTTAATTCTGTGTCTTTGTACAAAATAGACGTGCATGTTAATGGAACTGGTGATGTTACTCCATATCATGCAATTCTTTGGTGTCATCATAAAAGGAAAAAGAGCTACGCACAAGATAAGCCACTTAAGAGTTCTTATATCTCACTGAGAACAGAGCCTTCTGTTGAATAACAGAAGACCCCATTCAGAGTATGACTCCTAAGATGAGCACACACAGCTGCACTGGGATGAAGTTGTGGGTAACACACTCGAGATAACAAACTTATGTTTAAACTAGTGTCTTGTATGACAAGTTTAGACACGTGGCCAACAGGGAGTAATGGCTCATGACTGTAATCCCAAAATTCAGCAGGAGGACTGTGGTAAGTTCAGGGTCAGTTGGGATCACACAGTGAGTTTCTAGTCAGGCTGGACTACATAAGGAAACCTTTTCTAAAATGAAAAATAAAATTTATAACAACTCATAATTAACTAAATTACCTTGACTATTATTAAAGGAAGTTGAGCTATACTTTTTCCTCGTCTGTGTGTGTGTGTGTGTGTGTGTGTGTGTGTGTGTGTGTGGTGTGGTGTGTGTGTGTGTGTGTATGTGTGTCGTGTGTGTGTGTACACCAAGTGTGTGTGGGTACCCCCAGAGGCCAGAAGAAGGGCTTCAGGTCTCCTAGGACTAGAGCATCCAGTGGTTGTGAGCAGCCCAACATGTGTGCTGAGGACCTAACTTGGATCTTCTAGAAGAGCAACAAACATTCTTAACTCTCTAGCTCATTAATCATATTGAAAATAATTGTTACCGCTGGTCTTGGAAAACTCATCGATTCATAGAGAATCATGACCATAACATAACATGTGCTACTTACTATTAAGAAAAGTTTCTCTAGCTCTTCCCAAAAGAAGGGACAAGAAAATCAGTGCTTTATGGATCTTTGATTTTCAGCTATATCAGTTAAACAGCATTTACTTTGAAAAAAAGAACCACTAATACCTTTCCCCTTGCCATCTAGGCTATTTCCACACTTCTACCTTGACTTTCCTGGCTTAAATGAAAGGTGACAATATGTATACTTACATTACTATTAAGCCTCAGTACAGTAACTGATATTTCTAATCCTCTAACACTGAGCCATAGCAGACACTGGAGGGTTAACCTGACGCGGTGACGGCCACTTGCATGCTCCACCATTTCCAGATTCTATGCCTGTAGTTCACTGTGAATCGGGATTTGAGGATGCTGAGAACAAAGATAAGCTCTGTGTTCTAATAGAGATAAAGCGAGACTTCCACTCTACATCTTCCGAAGCAAAGGTAGATATTTAAAGATACATCTAGACTACATGATGTTTCTTCGAGCCACATTTTGCTTTAATCCTGAAAATCTGATTAATTCTCAGAACAAACAGCACACATGTGTGTGCTTTATGCTAAACATTTTTGATAAAGGTGTTCTTATTTTTAGATAGGACGTGTGTACATTGATCAGACTGGCCTGGGGCCCGTGGGCTCCAGCGATCTTCATCCATTACCTTCATGGGCACCGGGACTACAAGCATACGACATCATGCTCAGCTCTAGATTGAAGTGTTTACTGGGTTCATATCATTATTCTTATTTGTGAAGAACACTGGCTGAGTAGGAGTTCAGAAATATGGATCAAACAGATAACAGATAACACATTATCAAACAGATAATGGGCGTACTGCAGTTGATGCTAAACCCAGTTTCAACTCCACAGCTAGTCTCTCGGCCCTCTATTCCCCTGAAGTAAGTTGGCCTTCCTTCCAGAAAAATACAACTCTAACAACTTAACAAGGATTAGTCTAATGTAGATGAGCACCCAACCTGGATAGTTGGATAAATAGGTGAATAGTTCTTTAAAATATAAAAAACAAGTATCCTTTTAAACCTTTAAAAAATATTCTTAGGCTAAGTATGTAGTTCTGTAGTAGAAGACTTGCCCAGCATGCACAAGACCCTGGTTTTAGACCCCAGCATAGCCATGTCTGTATGTCTTTCTGTCTGTCTGTCTGTCTCTCTCTCTCTCACACACACACACACACACCTCCCAAACATGCACATACACCACACATACCACACGCACGCATACATACCACATACCATACACATGCACACACAGACACATGTATGTGCACACATATACAGCACACACACACGCACAAGCACACATGCACACGCAATTCTGTAATGGAAACTGGAATGTAGAATTTGTTGGGCTGATTTTCAAAATTCAGCTTATACAAAAAAACCTCACGCTATCATTTTTTTCAGTGTACTTTAAAAAAATTTTTTTGCCAGAAGACTTTATTCTTTGGGATACAGATGTCCAAAATAGTGAGAGGTCACATTCTAAACTACCCTTCTTATCTACAAAACACACATCAAATATAAGAATTCAAATATTTTAATAATACTTTGTTAGACTTCAAAACCTCTTTTTTCAGATAGTCAACTACAAAAGAAGTAAACAGTCTTACCTTTAAAACAAAGAGGGCATTAAAAACCCTTCAGATTTTTAGTATTGTCATTGAAAATAGATTTTTCAAAGAGAATTTAAACAATGTTCAGTTCTCAATGACGTTTCATTCTGACACAGCTGAAGAAAAGGGACGCGAAAAAGAAGGAAAGAAGGCGTGCAGGGCAAGAAAATCCCTTTTTTTATGAAATACTCTTTAGATGCTTGGAGCATCGTCTTTGAAGAGCCAGAGAGTAAGTACTGTAAGCTTGGTGAGCCACGTGACCTGTGTGGCACCTCCTCAGCTCTGACTCTACCTCCAAGAGCCAAAGATAATGCAGAGACATAGGGCATGGCTGTGTTCCAATAAAACTTTATTTACAAAAACAAGTGGTGAGGTCCTACTAGGCCTGCAGGCCACGATTCACAAAGCCCTGCCCTTTGTAAAGTCTGCACATTTGTCCTTGTCTCCATCAAGTGTTACACAGATGGAAAAGTTTAGTTTGTGCCTCTTTACCATAAAAGCTGGCAAAGCAGTTACTACTTTTAAGTATCAGCGATTCCATTTTCTACAGTGCATTGGAACGTAGGGGTACTGCTTGATGCTCAGCAAGGATGAACCTTTTACTATTGCATTCCGGTTCTGCATTCTTTCCTGCTTTATAGTAACGGGAAACATGGAAGAACCGCTTCTGAGAAAGCCACGTGGCTTCTTGTGAAGCTGTACAACTAACAATATGAAGATTTTTAAAAGCAGCTGGACCGTTTTATGTCAAAAGCAGTGGCCTAGAAATACTGCAGGAAGGAAGCAGGGCTGCCCTGTACCGGAGTGTGGCCTTCTCTTACCTGGGGATCTGCGTATCTTACTACCAGTGGGAAAATGTATTCCTGGCATCTAGAAAAGGGGAAATGACAGTGAAAAATGTCTGGGGATAATAAAATGTTATAACATTTAGTATAATTTATCGGTTGCAAGGATGGGTCCATATTAGTGTTTGAATAACCTGTATAATATTAAAACACTGAAATTGAAAAGAGAGGGGCAGGGCATGGTGGCACACCATGTGCTTTAATCCCGCCACTCTGAAAGCAAAGGCAGGTGGACCTTTGAGTTCGAGGCCAGCCTGGTCTACAGAGTGAGTTCCAGGACTGCCAAGACTGAAAAACCCTGTCTTGAAAATCTAAAAACTAAACAAATACAAAAAGAGCCATAACAAAATAGGGAATGTAAGAAGAAGAAAAGGGGCGGGGGAGGAAGAAAAAGGGAGAGAGAGGAAATCACTGGGAAGGAAATGTGAAGCTTCTTTGAGACCAAAGGAAACGTATGGAGACCGGGAATGGTAGGTCGTATGTATTATTAATCTTCATAGGGTTGGTTCTTCCATCCTTTCCGTGCATACATGCATGTGCACATATGTAAATGTGTGTGAGTGTGGGGGTGGTGAGTTCTACATCTTGTCTTCAGACGAAGTCAAGATTGTTTTAGTAACACAATATTAGGGGATACAATGTGATTAAAGGGTCAAGGGTCCTTTTTTTTCCCCCAAATACATGCAGTATAGGCAGAACAGTGCCACCTTGCTAAGCCCCTTCTGGTTCAGCGAACTCCTGGGGCACCTCAGACATAGGACCCAAGTAAATGCTTATTGTCGGGTACCTCTGGCTGTCTGTGGTTGCTCAGCATCTAGTATTTCTGTAGCAAAAGGCAATTCGGCCAACAGCTTCTCTACACTAGTCTCTTTGAAAAGCTGAATGAACATCAAGTATATCATGCATTCATTTTTAATGTGATTTCTATTTCAGTCCAGAAAGAGGCATAGTAGTCACCAAGCTGGCAAACTGGTGGCACACGGGGCATTAGGTGCATGCTGCCCATCTATCTGTACATGTTAAAATGTGCACACGCAGAAAATTGCCTGTCCCTTGAAGAAATTCAGAGATTCCACACGAAACAGGATTTTGAGATTCTCTTGTAGCATTACGCTTGGCAACCCCGGCTGGGGCACCACACTGGAGAGGACTAATGAGGTCCTCCCTCGAGATGAGCGTGCGTGTTTAGTATACACCGCTCCAAGCAACCTTTCCCACTGCAATCATCGAAGACCATTCATTCGTGCTGCTACTCTCTTCATTTTCTAATGTTTAAGAAAAAAAAATTTTTTTTTTTTTTACTTTTAAAATGAAGTCTCAATTGTTCATGAAGTAACTTTTTTTTAAGGACTCATCAGATCGTAACACAACATGCAGGATGTATTTATTTTTGACATTATCATTTCTGTAGTTGAACCCTTAAGACTAGACATTCCAGCTGCTTTTGGTGGACCTGGGTTTATATATTTAAGGAAGGCTAAACTACAAAGGATGAGTAGAATCTTGGCCACTTTCACCCATTTCTTATGATGTTGACTTAGTTTCCCCCCTAAGTATCAAGTTTAAAAGTATTATATAAAAATTAAAATAAATTAATAAATTAAAATAAAATAAAATAAGTCACCTAAAGGAGTAGCATTGTCATTATTATTGTTTTAAGACTCAGAAGAAGAAAAGTGTCTAGCCAGCTTGGGTGAAGACTTTTTTCCCCTAGTGTCCCTTTAAAGTCCTGGAGCCCACAGCCCACACCTGCGGCCCACATCAGTTTGGAAAGAGCTCCATTTGTCCTCGTTACCTGGGAAACATGTCGTCAGGTGTTCCATCAGTGCTTCTTGAGTGACAGGCTTCCTTGCAGAGTTCATCGCCGAGATGGCCAAGCAAAGGATTTCCCCGAGTGGAATAAACTGAGATTGACCAATGGGGGACATACTGATTGGCGACACATCACCTGCAGAAAGACAATTCTCAAGTGAGCAGGTTCATCAGAGCACCCGCCATTTGCCACACGCGGGTCTTCCCATGCGCACGCCCTCTCAGGACTGTCCTCTGTTACTCGCGTCGTGAAGTCAATCAGCTCTGAACACCAAAACTGGTGATCACAGAGAATTCCACGTGGGTGGAAAGACTTCCGTGCGTGGTGGACACTCCGGTAATCTCAACAAGCAAAACCTTCCTTAAAAACCTGAGATCTCATTTGAACAGTGAGAGACTAACATCTTGTCACAGATGAGGCCTTGGAAATTAGTTTCTATTTTTTTTTTTTTTTTTAGCATGGAGATGGTTTATGAAATAATCACTGTTCAGATTTTTTGTTTAAAAAATGCATTTGTGGTAACGGTGATTCATTCATTAGAATGTTGAGGGTCTTTATGTGCCCGGCATGTGCCGGGGGAATTGGGGGCTCACATAGAAAGAGAAGTGCCCCTTCCACAACTGTCTCTGCCTCCGAACAATTTTATTGAAGTGGAAGAGACGGACACGAAGGTCAAGTCACAGTGTTGTGTGACAGGTGCACGGCAGTGCAGACCAGCTGAGGGTGACGGTGGAACTTAGAAGTAGGATTCTCTGTGTTCTTTCTAAGCTTTGGGATCTGAATCTGGTGTCAAGGGGCGGGAGGGCAGTTGGTGTCTGGAAGGTCAGATGCCGTGGGAGTGACAGGAGGTATGAGCAGGTGTTTTTCTGGGGAGTCGCAGAGAAGGTGCATAGCCCTGTAGCGACAAGCCTGAGACCACAGCTGAGTGTTCAAGGCTTTCATCCTATGAGGAACGGGGAGCTACGGAAGGAATTTAAAGACTGACTAAAGCAGATGTGAATTTCATAAAGAAGGTTGTGGTGGCCCTGGAATAAGACGGAGTAGATTACAGTGGAATAGAGACCATGGGATTTTGTATGTACTGGCCTGACATTCCTAGATGGACAGAGGAGAGGCTGAAGACCTAGCATTGAAGGGTGAGAGGTGCTCATTTGTTACCAGCCAGTAACAAACGTCTCTCTTCATTTCTGAAATCTTTACAGCTTGGAGGTGGTCCAGTTGGTTCCCAAGGATTCCTAGAATTTCCTAAGTTTTTTCCGGGGTGGGGGTGGCCTCAGAAGAGGAAGAGGGTAGAAAAGCAGAGGGGTCAGGTCTCTGCTCCTGACACCAGAGCGCCACCTGTATTATACTTGGGGATTTACTACCAAAGAAGTTCTACAAAAAAGATGAAAACAATCAGAAGAGTAGACTTTCTGTGACCTTCTGATTCTAGTTACTGATTATATTTACATAAAAATCATTTTAAAAAGGTATTATATATGTTATCATCTATATTATATATATGAGCATGTATATATGTATAGGCATGTGAGTGCAGTGCCCATGGAGGCCAGAAGAGGGCACCAGATCCCCGGGAACTGGAGTTACTACCATTATAAGCCACCCAGCGTGAGTGGGGTGAACTGCTCTCAGATCCTCTGGAAGACCAGTACATGGTCTTCCCTGCTGAGCCATTCTCTGCAGCCACTCCCCTTTTTTGTTTCTTATGCATGCTTTCTCATGTAATAAGCTAACACAGCTGGTCAAAGGCAAGGCTTGGGCCAGCCTGTAACATTGTTATCGTCTCCAGAAGACATCTGGGTGCTAGAGGTAGACCCTGCCGTCAGGTCACTTAAACCTGAGCCCAGTTACATCCCCTAGGCTGTAGAAGAACACAGAGGAACCTAAGGAAGGAACTTGAACCCGACATTGAAATGATGAAATGAATGAAATTAGGTAGCCGAGCTGGAGATCCCTGAGTGTTGGGGGATCCACGTCCACGTCCAGCAGGTGTATGAGACAGAGTAGCAGGGATCTAGTGTCCAAGAGCTGAGGATTGTACACCTTCCCAAGTCCAATTCAGTTCGGTGCTCCCCCCACCCCCGCACGGCATCACTGGAGGGCAGTGGGGGGGGGGGGGCGGGAGGTGCTCCATCAGCTCTGTTACGGCTTCAGATGTATATGAGAGAAGTAGGAGATACTACTAATGGGTCAAATTCAAATTCAGAAGATTCAAGATTTAAAAAAAAAAAAAAATCAGCAGGAACTAGGAACAGATCCAGAGTCTGGAACTCTCTGAAGCAGAGGGTTCTGAAAAGCTTTTATAAATATCTGGAGAAGGTGCAGCAGTTAGAAAGGAATATGTGGGACTCAGGGCTGCTACCGGGGAAGTCGGTTTTGGGCACTGGGTTGGGGGATGCTCAGTTCACACTGAAGACTCAGAAATGGCAGAATCCTGTGTTGGGGCTATCTGAGTGGGCAAGCATGCAGCAACATATTTAAGCTTTTTTTAAAAAAAAAGATGTACACATTTTTCAAAAGTCTGGTGCATTACAAATGAACTTGACCTGATAGTGCAAAGCGCAGGTGGGGGATGGGCACTCCCATATTAACCCCTCCCAGAGGTCTTCAGACTGCGCCCCCCGCCCCTGACTTGAGAGGTACGGAGGCTGGCATTTTGGCAGAGTTGCTACTCTAGTCACAGAGACCTCAAAGTCTCCCAGAGTGATTGTAACAGGCAGTGGAGAGGAGAATGGGGTCTGCCACTAAAGGGAAAAATCGAAGCAGATTCGAAGATCTTTGGAGTTATATACCACTTAGGAAGTTAACGCTTTCAAAAAGCATCCTATCATAAGAACCTCTCAGAGAACTAAGACGAAGAAAGACTAAATATAGTTGTTTTAAATGTAGGTTGGAATACTTCATGACTCTGCACAGATTACAAAAGGCTTCTCTACACGGATGCCAATTAGCACAATCAACTAGTTTGTGCTTGTCCTTCTAAGTAACAGTTCATTTCTCTGTCGTCCTCTTAGCAATTTCTTTTCATTCACTGAGCCCACTTTAAGAGACAGAAACTGTGAGCATGCTCATTTCATTATAACAACGAATATGCTCAGTGACTTTTAATGCGGGATACAGAACAAATGGGGTGTTCTAAATATCAGTCTCAATGCCATTTCATTTTTATACTGCATTAAGAGCGATTACTTCCCACTCCTTATCCACTCCCAAGTCAATCCACGCGGTCTATACCAGGGCTTCCCTGGATCTGCTCCTGAACTCCAGCTTCACGTCACGTATCCGGCATCCCCATCTCTCCTGCAAACTACCACCATCTCTCGCCTGGCCTGTTACAGCTTGACAGACAGTGCTCAGCCTTTTTTCCTTGGTGTTTAATAGCCCCTTTCGACAGAGGAACTAAGGCCCTCTTAGTTGAAATCACAAATCATGCCGCTCCCCTGCATAAAACCCCACAGCACTGCCTTTTACACTCTAAGGAAAATCTAATTTTGTGTGAGTTCTACAAGGATTGTCAGGGTTTGGACCCACCTACCAGCCTCTGTGGGGTCCAACCCCTTTCACTCAACACCTCCTGTCCTATTACAGGCTCACAACCTCCTGTTCTTGCATCCTGCCAGGCCTTCCTTATTCTGAATTAAGGCTCTTGGCCAGGGGTGCTTCTGGGGTGGACTTCTCCAGGACTGGCCCCCTGTCATTACACAGATCACAAGTGAAAACCCAAGCCCTCGGGGAGGCCCACTCAGACCACCCAAGCCAGTTCTTACTTCACTCTCTGAATGTGTGTGCGTGCTCACATTTACAGCTTACTATCTGTCTCATGAACGCCCTGGACTACCACAACATAGTGCTTATACCGGATATCCAGTACATGTTTAGTAAATGAATACTCTTTTTTAATACTGAAATAATATAAGGAGTTTCTAGGGGTATTTTTTTTTTTTAAACCACAATTTTATTTACATTTTGCTAATCAATTGTAAAACAGAGGTTTGTTTGTTTGTTTTGTTTTGTTTGGTTGGTTTTTTTGTTTTAGTTTGTTTTTTCAAGACAGGGTTTGTCTGTTGTAACTCTGGCTGTCCTGGAACTCACTCTGGAAACCAGGCTGGTCTCAAACTCACAGAAATTCACCTGCCTCTGCCTCCCAAGTGCTGGGATTAAAGGCATGTGCCACCACCACCTGGCTAACCATTAGAGTTTTTAAGACTCTTCCTAATAAACTTCACAAAGGACAGCCACCACCACCCCCAGTACAGTAGTTATCATAGAAGAAATATCATACATTGGGTGAGGTTTAGAATATATGTTTAAGATCTGTTAAAGAAATCACAGGATCTCTCAACACAACATAATGTATTCAGAGTTTTCAAGATTTTCTGGGGATCTTACTTCAACATGATTAATGAGCCAACTAGTCACTCTTAAAATATGACACTAGAAAATTCTTCCAAGCACTGGAGAGATAGCTTAGCAATTAAGAGTGCTTGCTACTCCTGCAGATGACCCAGGTTCAGTTCCCAGCACCCATATGGTGGCTGGCTCACAACCATCTTTAACTCTAGTTCCAAGGGATCTGACATTCTCTGTGGGCACCAGACACATGTGTGGTATACATTGATACATGCAAGCAAAACACTCATACATACCAAATGAAAATAAATCTTTTTATAAAGAACTAAAGGAAAATTCTTTCAACAACTAGTCCACATTTTTTTTTCAAAAACGACAAGAAACCATAAATACTGCTAAAATATTTAACTCAAAGATACTAGCATTTTGCACAAACTATGAATTATAACGTACTGCTCTATATTTTTATTTTTACTTTATGTATGGGTGTGTGTATGTGCCGTGTGTGTGGGTTCCCTCAGAGCCCAGCCGTGGGCGTCCGAATCCTTGGAGCTGGAGTTAAAGGCAGTTGTGAGCCACATGACCTGAGTGCTAGAAACAGAACCTGGGCCCTCTGGAAGAGCAGTGCTCTTAACCACTGAGCCATCTTTCCAGACCCCATTTTCCTAAGAGGATGGGTTTTTTTCCTACCACCAGATTGTGTTTGAACATAGGGAAAGTCAATCATGAGCTCATAGGTACTGTGTAGGTTATGGACTGAACAGCCTAACCCTAACCCTAACCCTAACCCTAACCCTACCATACCCCATACACACACCCAAAAGTGAGTAACTAGGCTTTATTTTCTTACAGGATCTACTTAAATATAGTCCTTAGAGTACAAATGTCAAAACTAGGATAACTCAGATAGTATCAAGCTCAGAGTAAGCATTCAATGTTTTTCCACTAAGTGAACTTAAAATGCACAAAGACCTGAAAATATTCCAGTGGTAAGTGAAGAGCAGTTAACGTTTAAAGCAGGCTTTCAATTACTTGGTGAGCTGGTTAGTGAGATGAACGATGGAGGGAAGCAAAGATGGTCCCCATGCCACCAGAGCCAAGAGAGAACCTGCAGAGCATGAACAGGAGGGAAGGCTGAGCATGAGAGCCGGTAGCTCTGGATTCAGCTGGAGCAGCTTTGGGTGAGATGAAGGGAAACGCTGAACCCTAATCCTGGTAGACCAGAAGGCCTAGAACTTATTCTCACTAGTCAAGGAACTCCCTATGTTTTCGGGGGGAATCATGTCACATGTTTATGTTAGTAAATCACTCTTGTGTAACTGCAGAATGAGCTAGTGCTGATTATTGCCACTCCCACATCAACAAGGGAGGCAGACAGGAGGAAACCCGAGATGCCAGCCGACTGTATTTTCTGGTCTCTCTGTCTCCATTCCTCACTCCCCCTCAGGGAATGTCACTATCTAGCACATACATTTTTACTATTTAAAGCTCTCTGCTTTCTCTTTCAATTTCTGACCAGTTCCTGTAGTTGGAATATTCCTATGCATGCGCATGCGTGCAGACACAGACACACACACAGACACACACACACACACACAACCACCCTTTTCCAGGTAACCATCTATATAGGAAATATGCAGTGTCTGTCACATACCTTTAGGCACTCAAGCTCCAAAAGTGTTCCTGTCTGGGTTCTACTGGGGGGAGGGGCAAACTTAAAAATAATACAGAACACACTACAATAAAACCCTGTCTTTTATGAACGCCATTTTCTCCTTTTCAGTCATTAGCTCAGGCTTGCCCTACTCACAACCTTTGCAGATGAGAAAGGCCACACAACTCTTAATGTGTGATATTCATGACAGCTTACATTTATCCCCACTGGGACAACAGAAATAGCTTTCTAAAAGATACTTATAAAAAAAACAAAACTCATCCACCTATGTCAGTACACCTTTAAAAGACCATTTCCATACAACTGTGTAAGACAAGGAAAGTCGTGACTTTTCCAAGAGCACTGTATCATAACAAACGGCAATCTTTTGAAAAAAAAATCCACCACCATCCATGTTTGTGTATGATCTCTTCCCTTCCACACACACACCCTGAACTGAGTATCAGTGATTTTGTTTCTTCATGTCCTATTTTCACTGTAATGTTCATTTCATCTCTGCCATAGGTCGTACATATGGAAGTCAGAGGAGAAACGGCAGAGGCCGGCTTTCCCCTTCTACCACATGGTCCCTGGGATTGAACTCAGGTCGTCAGGATGGGCGGCCAGCGCTTTTATCAACTGAGCTACTTTACTGGCCCAGAATGCAGTCTCTTAAGACAGATACAATGAATTACTCACTGGGAGTCTGTTTCTTCATCTGTTAAAAAAAAGCTTAGGATGGAATTGTAGCAATGGTTTCTTTGGGCTCCAAAGGTCTATGATTCTCTATTAATTCAGCAGGATTTTGGCAGAAAATCAAACCATAATACAATTCTCATGCCTAGCTCTGTTTCCAGGTGCTGCAGAAATTACTTCCATGCTTATCTGATCCAGAAGAGGCTTTAATTTTTAAAGAAATGACTAAATGTCCCCAGCTCTCATATTTCCCCCTTGTTTAGTAACGACTTCATAGTTCATTCTAAAGGTCTCACTGACCTATGCTCCTCAGGGCTAACGTGCTTTCCCCCTACTCTATCCTGCCAAAAATTAACAGGAGAGTTTAAATTATGGGTGCCAGCAAAATTACCACATGCAGCAGATATGACGACTCCTCATAAAAAGTCTGAAATGTGCTTCTGAAACGCTCAGGGCCAACAGGATTGAGACAGCTCTACCCCATTCAGTGAAATGTGCTGCCTTTGCCAAATTTTATCTCAGCTGCCCCTGGGCGTGGGTAACTGTGGGTAACTCCAACCTCTGAGGTTACAGTTAAAGGGAACAACTTCTCTGATGTGCAGCATCAGACAAATCTTGTGTTTTACAATTTAATTCAATTTATTAACCTCAATTTTATGTATAAATGCTGCTTGGTTCTTTTAACAGAAGCTCTACCTCGATATTGTCCCAAAAGTTCTTCTAGAAAAGCACGTATCCCTTTCTGATACACACTCTCAGAGACCACAGCAGCCTTCTGAGGGGACCGGAGCATATGGCTTCCATTAGCTCACATGCTGCTATGAAAGTTTCTTTGAAACCAGACTACTATACTTTCAACTGTTTGTATTAAAATCCAAAAGAAAAACTGGCATTGAAAAACAGCACTTTTACTAGTTTACTGTAAGTTGGTTTTAAAAATACCACTGAGTTCGAAACTTCAAGGCTGGGCCCTTACGGCAATAGGCAATGAAGGAAAAGTCGACATTGGAGAAGAGTTTTAACAACTTCTATGACAGCCTTTCTAGGGTTTCTAATGCTTAATTTCAACCCCTCACAGTTCTCTGACACAGAATCCAATGCGAAGCTATTATTTGAGGAAACTGTTTGAACTCAAAAGATAAGGTAAGGAGGAGGCTCCTCTTAATGATGAAGTTAGTCACACCGTTTGTATGACTTCCTAAGGAACTTCTAATGAGGCCAGAGCTGAGTGTATTCACGGCGGCCTAGAGCACACACACCGGAATGAGTCAATGCCCTCAGGCTACCCAGAATGTTCCCCTCATGTCCGTATGATACAGAGAGGTGTAGCGGGGTGAGAAGATTAACCAGCTCGTTGGTTTCCATAAGAAACCATCCTTTCCTCGTATCTGAGCTTCCATTTGTCTTCTTAACTTCTTCCTACAGAGACTCAGCTCCTGTCGGAAAACTGTCGTAGAGTAAGGAGAGGCATGAGGGCAACCAGTGGCCAGCAATGGGTGAAAACCCCCTCAACATAATGAGACACAGTGGCCGACATCTGCTCTACTCATAACGCCTAAGCTATTAGGCATTTGGACCACCTGGCCATTTGCTATAGATTTATAGCTGAACAGTTAGAATGGTACTATAAGCTCTCAGAAGAGTTACCTTTGCTAAAACCCCGCCAACCCCCGCCACTGAGTATGTGTGAGAAATTAGGAAGTAGACACCAGTAGACTTCCATTTCCATGGAGGGGGCTCAAGTATTTGATGGATGAAAAGGGTCTGCGCATAAGAACGAGTAGGCTTGCCTCTGCTTTCTACCAGGATGTTGGTCACAGCAGCTACTCCTCAGTTCTCTACTCCCTGGCCCCGAATTAAAGCTATTCACCACCTGAGATAAAAATTCCGATAGAACACCAGTCTCAGCCAACAACAATCAGCAGTCTCTTGGATACCACGTAGTTCTATAAGACTCACGGCTAACAAGCGTTCCCACTGGAACATGGTTCTCAGCCTTTATAACGCTGCGACCCTTTAACACAGTTCCTCCTGTTGTGCTGACCATCAACCATAGAATTATTTTTGTTGCTACTTTACAATTGTAATTTTGCTACTGTTATGAATCATAGTGTAAATATCTGATAGGCAGATGCTCTTAGGTGACCCCTGTGAAAAGGTCACTTGACACACATACCCAAAAGAGTCGTGACTCACAGCTTGAGAGGACCTCTGCTTTAGAGGGAGTGCCTCAAACAGAATTGAATCTATATTCCTAGTGGTACCTAGTGGAGGCTGCCATCTTTTCCTCATCCATTTCCACCATCCAGCAAAAGCCTGCCTGTCCGTAAAGATGTATCAGATGTTCCAATTTCTACTGATGAAAATTTCCAACCATAATTTAATAAAGCGGCCTGACATTTACAGGGATGTTCTCAAAGTTAGAGCCCCCAGAGCTGTGCCTCGGCCTCTGTACTCCTGCTTCATCGGCTGAGGTATCAGGACTATGCCGTGCCTGACCGCTGTGGAATACAACCACAACTCCACAACCAAACCGAATTAAATACAGGTCAAATGTGGTCAGAATGGCAGTTCGCAGATTGTAACAAACCTTTACTGGGCGACTGCCACAGCCGACTATGGCCTCCTCCAACAGCCAGGGAGGTTGTTCTGAAAGAACTATGTGAGAATTCCAAAGGACAGGAGGAAGTTAAGTGGCCTTGAACAGACTCAACAGGGAACACTCCAACTCTCTTCCCCTAAATGAGACCTGTCAGGACAGTGACGAAACCCAGCAACTTCGTTATTAAACCACGAGGTTGAGACCACAGCTCTGCATTTCATTAGCCACATCACTGGGGGGAAATGGTTTAGCTTTTTGTGTCTCGATTTCTTCTTCTTCTTTTTTTTTTTTTTTTTTTTTTTTTTTTGCAAAGTGTCTATAGTGATGTTGACCTTACAGTAATTGAGGGAATTAAAGGAGACAAAGGATGTTGAACATATTGCCCTTGAGACTAATATTTAATAAATAGTAGCTAGTATTAAAATATATATTGTCTCCAAGCCTGTCTAAATTTAATCTGTTTCTTTTTCACCAGCATTTGAATTTCTTCCAACAGAAAATTAATTTAGTTATAAACAGTTAATTTAGTTATAAAAAGAAGCCCTTTAAAAAATAATCTTAGCCCATGCTTAGGAGGGCAGTAGTCTTCCTTGCGCTAATGATAAAGAGTGTCCTCCCCACTTAGCTGAGAGCACCTCCCCTGAGCGAATAGAGTATTTTCACTGAGATACAAGGGGGCTCACAACTTTTGGGCTGATAGAGAATAGCCTTAAAGCAAACAGGAGGCCTGGGTTTCACCAGGACACTAGAGAACAGGAAAGGGTATGTACAAACAGCAGTAAGGCTAGCAAAGAAGGCTGCCCTGTTTCAGAACCGTGACTGGGCCAATTCTTCACCCACCTTGCCTAAAAAATAGCTCTTGGTTCTAAAGATGGGTGGCATTAGGAATTAGAGAGTTTCTGATGGGCCCTGAGATTCTCACTGCCATTATGGGTATCTCTTCTTAGGAAAAATGTCCCGCAGAAGTACAAAACAACAACAAAATCCCAAAAGACAAAAACGAAAGCTGCATGCATTTTATACAAGCATTCAGAATTGTGTTCACTCCTCACCTAAGGATGGCTTGCCCAATAAAATCCAAGCAAACTGTTATTACTGCCCACATTCAAGAGCCCCGCAGTCACATTTGTTCTTAATGGAGAGAGTCCTGGACCCACAGGCCTGCCTAGCTTTCTCAGCTGTAACTGCACCTCAGTGTAAAAACAGCCAGCATTTCCAGAGGTTCGCGTAACTCCTGAGATTTACCTGAGCATTAGCCTACCCTGTGAAGATTCTTTTTTTTTTAATTTAATTTAATCTTCAAGATGTACTTATTGGTGCATATTTGGGGGGTGCTTAGGATGTACAAATTTACAATGTGTAGCCATCAAATGAGAGTGCTGATAAGCATTGCTACTGTATTGTGAAAGTCGGATTCTTCTCTTCCAGTTATGTTAGACCTACCATAAAATGTTACAGACTTTGGCTCCGTTTCTGTGCTATAAACACCAGGAATGATTTCCCCCTAACAACTGTATTTTGGTACTTATTACAGGACCTCTCTCATACCTGCTCTCTGTCTCCCCTTCCCAGTGTCTCATGACCTCTATCCTATTCTCTTTTTAAGAGGTTGATTTTTTTCTTTAGCTTCTACTAATTTATTACAACGTATTTCATTTTTCCTTTTGTGAGTGGCTTGTTTCATTTAACGTGGTGTCTTCTGACTCTATCAAAATTAACAACTGTATTATTTTAAGTACATGATAAATTAAGAGTTTTTAATAACGTCCCTTCAGTTATCTACTGAGTACTTTCTACATGTGGGGAACTGAGAGGGTAGGTAAACTGTAAGAAAAACCATACATCTAGGCCCCTGCTTTTAATGAGTACAGTTTAGACATAAAATATGAAAAAACAAGCAATTATAAAATATTCAAATTAATGTTCAAAACATCCTTTGAAGGGCTATAGTAAAAAAACAAACAAACAAACAAAAACCATGACTATCAGGTTCTACAACAGGAGCCTAGCCAGGTGCGATAACAGACTCGGGAGACAGAGGTAGGAGGATGGGAAGTTCAAGGGCAGCCTCAGCTACACAGCAAGTTCAGGGGCAGCCTTGGACATATGATATTCTTGTCTCAGAAACAAAGACAAAAACCTCTAAATAAGGCTCCAGTTGCTCAGGAAATGCCAACAATTGACAAATGGGGCCTCGTGAGCTTAAGAAGCTTCACCATGGCAAAAGAACACTAACCGAATGAAGAAATATTAAGAATAAAAAGAAAACTCTTTGCTAACTATACATGTGACACAGGATTACTATCCTCGATATACAACCCCCCCCCACACACACACAAAGAAACAAGAAATGAAACAAACTAACCAATAAGCGGGATGATGGAACAGCTCTCAATAGATGAAACACAGCCAACAAAGGAGTCACTCTAGTCATCAGAGAAAAATATTCACTAAGACTACATTGAGATTCCATTTTACCACAGTCAGAATGGCGATCACTAAATTTAAAAAATGCTGGCAAAGTTGTGGACAAAAGGCGACTCTCCTGTGCCACTGGTGAGAATACAAACTAGTCCAACTTGTATAGATTTAAAAAAAAAAAAATTGAGTTCCTCAAACAACAACAAAAAAAAAAACCTAAAAATAAAACCACTGTATGATTCAAATATACCTCTCCTGGGTATTATCCAAAGGACTCAAGTCATACCGCAGAGACACCAGTGCTCACCGCCACACTGTTCACAGTAGGTAAGATATGGAACCAACCTAGGTGTGCAACAACAGAGGAATGGAAACAGAAAATATATGCTCATGTGTGTGCGCATGTGCACACACACATACATGACTTTTTGGCTATAAAGAATGAAGACACATTGTTTGCAGGAAAACGGATGCCACTGGGGACCATCATATTAAGACAACTGAATCCATCTCAGAGAGACAAATAGCATATTTTCTCTTGTATGTGGTGGCTAGAATATAGATACATAAAATCGTGTATGCACGTATGACATAGAAGGGAAGCTGGCAGGGGACCAGTGGGAGGGAGGGGAAGACGAGCAGGTGTGAGGAGCGGACAGACGCAACACACAATTTACTCTTGTGTGGAAATGACCTAACGTGAGGCGGTGCCTGTACAGTGATCAGGCGCAATGGAAACCAAAGACAAAGGAGGTTAGAAGGATGAACGAAATTCCTGTTGTGTTAATTTCTTCCACTGGGAGAGTTTATGTGGAAGAGAGGTTCTAAATGGGGTCTCCAAGGATGCACAGCACCAGCAAGGAGTGGTGTTAGCGTGCAATCATATCCACAACAACACATTAGGCACCTGCTTTTCCTGACCAAGCATCTTTTGAACCTGACTCCGTACCCTCAGCTGTAAAGCGCCAAAGTCCTGGGAACAAAAACATCCTTAGCAATGGAAAGGGGAGGATGGGGACACCATGCTCTTTTTCCTTAGTGGAAGAGGAAACTGTGAGTGTGGCTGCGACCACAAAGAGCTGTTTGAGGGGCCCGGCCAGTGTAGATTCGGAATCGTTTTCGAATGTTCCCATTCCGCAAGTTACATGAAGGACCCGATACTCTGAGACAGACGATTACTGAGCAACAATTCTGACACTACATCTGGGGAGGTGGGAAAGTCGTGTTTTCAGATATGCCGTCTTCATGCTGGTGCATGCAACCCGAGAAGAATTTTTTTACCATTTTGTCATCATTTTTAAAAATGATTTTGTGTGAAAAGCTCAAAGATGCTATTAAAAAGAAATAGCACTGTCATAATCAAAATCCTAAGACAGACCCTAATGAAATACAGGGGCTCTGTTAGTTCACAGAAGCCTCAGTTTGATGCTGTTCTTAGAAAGTCTCTTATCTGAGCATGTAAATTGGACTCCCCTGGCCTTGAGCCTAGTGTGTATGGGTTCCAGGTCAAATAACACACATTTCATGGACTGTATATTAACTGAAGAGGAAAAAAATACAAGGAATATTTTTCTCTTAGAGGAGTGAAGGAGACATGCAGACAATGGAAATGGGAAGCACGCTAGTTACTTCCTAGCCTCCGATCTACAGCTGCTGATGGTGCGGCCCGGATGTAGCAATGCCTCATGCTGATGTGGTCACATGCAATGGGTAGCCTCCCCTGGAGAGTTTGGACTGCCTAAGACAGAAGTGGAGGGCACACTAACAGCAAGATCATGTCTCAGAGGTCTGCTCACCCTGGTCACAGGTGGTATTGGCATTTTTAACATATATATATATTTATATATAAAAAAATTTCATACAACAATTTTTGAAATAGAAGCAGGGGAAACCTACCTGACCCTTTCTGGACTGGCTCCATTCCCTAGGTAGCTTTGATGCTAAAGCCTGGTGCATGATAGGGGAAGGCATCCAAGCACAAGAAGGAGCCAGTAACAGAAACGGACGTCCTAGAATCTGTAATAAGAAGAGAGAGTAAACGTTCGAGCAATAGTATCCTAAATGAGCATTTCAGATAGGTTACTGCAGGCCCTTGGAATACAATAGCAATCTGGTACTTTACCTCGGAAAGCATATGTATGTTTTTAATGGGCTAAAGAACTCTCAGCTCTTCTTACAAATCAGAGCTCGTGACACTGAGACGAGTTCTGTCAAAAGCACCTTTAAAAGCCTTTGTGAATGTACTTCGCTGGTAATGATTTTAGGAACAGAGACGGGGAGAAAGAATCCTCTTTACCATTCTTTTCTCCTATCTGCATGGGAACAGCTGGATCCTGATCCATGCCTAGCACATACATCACCGCCACAAGTACTGAGCCAACAGCCCACTGCAGTGTCTCCGGAATCTGCAGTGTCACTCCTCTTCTGAGTCTTCTCTGCAAAGTGAAGTCATAGGCACCAATCAGCCAACCTGACTTCTCACTCCCCTGCCCAGAATCCTTTGTGAGCTGAAATGAGTCATCGCTCTAAGAAAAGCCACAGCCTGTGTGTGTCTGTTAGTTCCTTTGTCTGTGCAGTGCGAGACTAAAGGCTAGGACAGGCCCTGGGTGCAGGGGCCAAGGAGCACATGCTCCTCTCCAAGGGACCCAGACACCCTCATGCATTAGTTCCCACACACATTTTCTTTTTAATCAAAAGAGTAAAAAGGGCACATACCTCTAAAATGCTTGAAGAAAGAACACACACATTAAATCTGATCTGACATCATATGCGCAACAAACTGAAATCATAGATATATTTTCCTGTTTTTTAGTTTGTTTTTAAGGCTGGCTTTTTATCATCATGGAGGACGAATCTCCAACCTATGTGTTACAGACAGTTCTACAGTACACTGGATCAAAGTTTAGCTGCAGTGAGCTATTTGTCATGAATTCCAGTCATTGTGCAAGTCTTTGCAAGCCCGGGGCTCATCATCCCATCCGGCTTGCAGCCCCGATGCGAAGCTCTGCCACTGCCCATGAAGGCGTGGGGCGTCAGGAATGAGGTCACTATGTCAGGCACTCACTCTCAGCGTCAGGCTGCCCAGAGCTTACAGCACGACTGGTAGGAGTCACGGGATTTGTGCTTTTGTGTCGCTGCTTTGTCTGCTTTTTGAAATTTTTAAAAAAGAAATTCTATGTCTAAGATCAGTCAGGGAAGAAAAAAAAAATTGATTACGTATCTACGCAAAAATGTCTCGTCCGCTGCAGCATCTTTGCCAAGCTCATTGTTAGCCCACGCTGAATAGCTCCTATGTGTGTGTATATGTGTTATATACAGACACACAAAGACACACACACACACACACACACACACACAAACACACACACACACACACACACACACACACAACCTGACTCTATAAGGCAGAAGGACTGAGAAAACACTGGGCTTTGTATTGACAGATGAAGAACCATCACAACAGTCTCAGGAAGGAAAGGGGGTAAAGTTTGACAGAAGACAGAATGCAGAAATATCAGTCATCACATAAAGCTCAGAGAAAAATGGAGTGGGGGGGGGGGAAGAATAATGAAGAAAGAAATGAATTCTACTGCATTCAAGCTGGATCGTTCAGTGCTCCTAAAGTAGCACCCAACAGGCACCCTAACTCTCTCACCTAAGGACCAGACAGACACCTCACTCAGAAACCAGAGAGATCTGGACAGCGGACGATGTCTGTCAGCAAGTTCACAACCTCCTCATGAACACAGCAGCTGAACTAAAGGGAAGGCACAGCCGAAGCCAGCTAAATAAACACTAGGACGCCCTCAGCATGGCTCTTCCAATTTTCTTCCTTCCTTCCTTTCTTGAGATGGGATCTTACTCTGTAACCCAGGCTGAAACTCGAACATCCAGCAATCCTCCTGTCTCAGCCTTGAAAGTGCTGTGATGAGAAGCATCAACCTCTATACCTGGCAGCTCTTCCAAATTGCTGAGGTAGAAGGAGCCCTAGATGGATTACCAGGCTCGGGTCTCACTAGAACCTATGTCCTCTATGTGACTCCTGTGAGTCAGCCTATTCAATGACACCTCCAACCTTGAGACTCAGGCCTTGTCCCAAGCCAGCCACCCCCCTCTGATGAGTCCCACTCATCTCCCCTAAGTGATTCCCAGATGGGCTTTGGGAAGCTGTAAAAATGTTCAACCTTTTTTGGCTTGTCAACACATCCAGTAGCAACAAATATACAGTAACCTGGCCCTCATGTGCTAGATCACCTCTTCTCTAGTTGCTAGCTTGCAGACTATGTATTCATTTATTGTTTGATTCCAGTGTTTTACACACACACATACATACACACACACACACACACACACACACACTCACACACACGCCACCAACCAATCAACCAAAAACAATTCTATGGTGTCTGTCACCTTCTGGTTCTTTTCAAACTCTCAGTCTTCACGGTTTCCTCCTCGGTTGGCCTGGCCCATCAAGCTCACTCTTTCCACCCTGTAGACACCAGGGTTCTTCCTCCCTGTCACACTACCCTGGGCTCTGTCATGGACTCTACATGCACTAATCTATGAATGTAGTAGGCAGCAACTATGGTGTATCACCGAAAGCCCCTCAGTAGCTATTACTAAACCAAATGATACTTTGAATATCATGGCCTCATGCACTTTAAAAATTTTCATAAATTATACCTTTCATGCTTTTTTTTTAGAAATAGCTTGGTCTTGAATTTCCCTTCTAATGCATTCTTAACTCTCTCCTCCTGGTCTGTCACTGTATCTTAAACATGTGTGTGGCTCAGAACTGGAGGCTTCTATCAATGCATCCTAAAACTAACCAATTCTCTTTTAATTTGGATGGGTCCTTAACTATAAATCCATCAAAACCCACCCAATGCATCCATGAATCAATCTTCATTGTCAGTTTCACTGGATTATGAATCACCTAGGAGACACTCTTCTGAGTGTGTCTGTGAGAGGTTTCCAAAGACACTCAACTGAGGAGGGAAGACCACTGAATCCAATTAAACACCGGTATTTATCTTTCCCCTTTCTCACTACAGATGTGATGTAGTCATCTTCCTTTCTATCACCATGGCAATATCATTAGCCCTGACAACTTAAGGCCCTTCCAGATCACTGTACTACCTTTAACAGCTAAAGAGTCCAGTTTCTTCTATGTATATTAAAGGTTAAATCAGTGAATAAAGAAAAATAATAGCTCAAGCGCGCAAACGAATAGAAAATAACATTAAAGATGTGTTCAAAGTTTCCAATATCTAAATACACATGTTTCCATCCTGAGATGGGCCTATTTTGCTCATAGACAGAAGCATCTAATCCTTACAAGGAACCTGAAAGATAAATCCTTTTAAGATTTCCATTTTTAAAGAGTCAATCTGCCTTCTTCCAGATGGCACAGCCACTGAGAGCAAAACAGGATCTGAATCCTAGAGAGACAGCTTCAAAGTCTGCACTTAGAGACACACACACACACACACACACACACACACTCACACGCACCACCACCACCACCACCACCACCACCACCACCACCACCTCTCCATCATAATTAAATAACCACGGGAAAGAAAACATTTAAGAAACATATACCTCAACTTTTAAATTAAAACCAAAGCCAACTGCTGGCTTTGCACATGGGATCAATGTGGTTAATGTCACAGGTCAGATCCCTTCAGGGAAAAGGGTAGCTCTAACCAGTTCTAGAGACTCTAACCAGCTGTCCTCTGTCCTCTGATGGCTAACTTTCATTGAATGACCATACAGAAGAATTAAAGATATCAATCAACCCCATAAACACAAGCTTTCCTTGCTGTCCTACTAATAGCAGGATGAATTGTATGGTAGATATCTATTAGTGTCAGTTCAGAAACATAGGCAATAGAGGCCGGGGTTGCAGCTCATTTGAACAAATGCTTGCCTTGCAAGCACAAGGATCATAGTTCAATCCCCAGAACCTTTTTTTTTTTTTTAAGCTGAGAAAGGTATATAGTAGCAGTTCTGGAGAGGCAGACACAGGCACTGATCCACTAGCCTAGCTTACTTTGTGAACTCTAGACCAGTGACAGACCGTGACCCAGTTTTTTTTTTCAACTGTATCATGCCTGAGGAACGACACCTGAGGCTGTCCTCCAGCTTTCACGGGCATGTGTGCCCTTGAGTGCAAACAGGCATGCATGTGCACATGTGTGTGCGCGTGTGCGCACACACACACACACACACACATACAGAGAAAAAAATAACATAAGCAAGAAAGACATTCCCAAATATTAGACAGCAGTGAGCATGAGGGTCAAAAGTCAACTCTGGCAGTAATGCATAGTCTCCTCTTCATCCTGCCTTCAATTCCTTTAGTAACAGCTTTGGTGACCGTGAAGATTTACAAACATTACACAGAGGATCCCACAGGTGACCTGCTCAGTTGACGAGGTGTGAAAAAGAGGTGGTACTTGGCACTTGAATGACTCCTTGGCAGAAGATTAAACTGTAGCACGACACAGTAATGCAGCATTGTAATAAACATTTGGATGACTAACAGTCTGGCAAAGTCTTTGAGTTGCTGCTGCATTTGAAAAAGTAGAGAGCAGTACATACCCTGGAATCAATTAAAAACATCTACTGGATGCCTAACTGTAACAATCTATGGTTACTCCGGATAACTTAAATATGTGTAAGACGGCATACATTATTCCTGGTGTGTACACCCATACATACTTTTTTTTTTTTAACAAACAAATGCAATAAATGACATCTGCCTTCAGAAGTTCAAAGGGCACACGAGAAGAAAAAATATTCACACTTAAGTACAAAGAAACAGAGCACAGGGTCTGTCAAAGGCCATGGGGAGCCCCCAGAGAAATCAGGAGTAAAGAACTCTGTTGGAACAGACAAGGAATGGTGTCGAAGGAGAGGTGAACCTCTTTTAGAACCTGACAGGTGAGAGAACATAGAAAGGCACCCCACAGTAGACCATCATTAAATATACACTGAAGGAAGGAAGAGATGATCTGGATACAGGAAGCATGAGCCAAGATGTGGAGTTCCCAAAGGCAGGGTGGAGGACGATCAGCCTGCCTGAGAGAGCATTCATTCTGAAAAGTAAACAGCTGGTGGGAGATTAGGATAAGGGCATCTTACTGGGTAGTAGGAAAAGGACCCACCTTGCTGCTGCTGTGAATTCACTGGGTGGTCGTTGAAGCCAGTAGTTAAGTTTTATCCTTAGGAACCTTTCACCTACATGAACCTCCTATACTCTTCACACAAAACTGTGGCTGAGCTTGCAGCAGCCAGCTAAAGAAGACACACTGATGTATTCAAAGTGGTTTTCCTAGGGACTTTTCTGTTTCCATTACCGCCCAGGAGTCTTTGATGTCAACACTTTTTGCCCTTGTGCAAGATTGTCCCAATAGGCTAGGAAAAAAAGCTCTTCGTCTCTAACAGTCTAGTTCAAGTCAACTAATACTTATTCAGTGCAAGACACAAGACGTGGTGTTTGTTGCCAAGGTCAGTGTGAGCTAGGTACAGTGAGTGTCTAGACGTACAGTTTTGCCATTCATAGGACAGGGACAGGACTCATGAGAACAATGGAAGGTGATTGCTTCTGGTGTGGGAAGAGACACCAAGGAAGCATGGTGAGAACTGGCCGATGCTTCAGGGCGGGAGAGGAGGCTAGAGTGTGCGGCACAGGTGGTAAGGAGAGATGGGAGGAGAGGACAGACAGGGATAGCTTTCTAGGCAGTGAAGTAGAATAAACAGAGACACGGGGTTGGAAGGTTCATGGTGCTTTAGAGAAGGGCTGTTTGCTTGTCTAGACTGACGAAGACAGTGGCATTCTCACACACACACACACACACACACAAGAGAGAGAGAGAGAGAGAGAGAGAGAGAGACAGAGACAGAGACAGAGACAGAGAGAGACAGAGAAAGCGTACCAGGACATTAAATTGATGGATAAAGGCACTGCAGGTTTTTACAGAGCGGTGCTATTGACGTCGAATGTCAAGGTGTCTTTAGCAGCCCTATGGGATGCATCCAAAGGGGGGAAATAATTATTGAGGCATGGCTTTTACTTTTACCTATTGTGAGAACCTAGACAAGATGTAGACTGCTTAACCAGGGAAGAGAAAAGCCAATAGATATAAGAAATGAAATGATCTATGCTTTGTGAAAATATCATCCAGAATTTCCAGCATGAAATAAATTAAAGACTATCAAGAATGCCATCTGAGCTGGGGTGTAGCTCAGTGGTAAAGTGCTTGCCTGGGATGCATGAGGGTCTGGGTTCAATCCCCAGCACAGGGAAGGAGGGAAGTGCATTCCCAGGCGTGTCACACACTTAAAATGGATTGCCTACACTCCATATGAAAATCCAGGTCATAGTAGTGACATCTGGAGCATTGCCCAGTGTGGAACGTTAGTCCAAACTGAGGGGAAAAAAATTATACAGGACAATCCTCCAAAGAGCAATCTCTGGGCACCAGTAATAGATCAGATTTCCCTGGCTGCACAAAAGCCGATAAAAAGACACAAATTAAAAATTCAACAAAAGCAGTTTAAAAAAAAAAAAAGAAAGAAAGAAAGAAAGAAAAACAGAAACTTCCAGAGTTTCCAGGGCCTCTCTAGCCCAGGATTTACTGAGTTAAGTACAGTTTTATAATGAGAGAAGAAACAATTTCAATTAAAGTTGGATTAGATGCAACAGAGGACGGGCACCGCAATTAAATATCGAAAGAGTTAGCATCCTTGGTACGCCTCCAGGTAGGAGAGGGCATGGGCGTGGGGACCGAAGGAGGGGTCTGGCCACTGCTCCTCACAGCTTTGGGGCAGGCTTTCCATCAGATCGGTTCTCACAGGATCAGACCAGAGTAAGGATGGTTGCGAGCTAGGAGACAGCAGAGGCTATCCAGAACATTGGGAGAGCTGGCTTAGACAGGTGAGAGGGTTAAAAGCCAAGCCAAAGCGAGGACCCCGTCTCTTGACTCTCAGGGCCAGCACGTGTTACTCTATAAAACATATTAAATGTTAGTTTATAAATACATTAAAAGAAAGTTAATGCCTATTACCTTGTAACGTATATGAAAAAAAAAGCTATATTCTAAGGCCTCTCCATTTATCCTTTGGATAAGAAAACACAAACTAAAGATGCCAATTCCAAAGTATGCTGCCAACTATTTTTTTTTCCCTGTGCTTAGATCTTCTAATCAATGTCCAAAGACAAGAAAGGGAAAGACGAAAACACTGGGCTGAGCACGGGGATGCATGTCTGCAATCCTAACTCTTGGGAGGCTGAGGCAGGAGGATTCTAGGCTTATGGCCAGGTGGCTACATAGGCAATTCCAGACTGAAAAAGCAAAATGAAAAAAAAAAGAGCCTGCAGGGATTTTTATTTTTATTTTTGTTTTAAAATTAAATGGCAAGAAAACGATGGAAACTGAGAGCCTGTCACCCCCCATTAGACGTGTTTGGGTTTGTAGGGGTTACATTTGCCAGCAACTGGGCTATAACTGTCAGATGCCCCCTACCAACTATTTCCAACTGCCGGGGAGAGTAAGGTATGATTTTAAAAGCCTGAAAATGTGCAGGGGTAAATGTAAGACTGCAGAGGAACACTTGGAATTTTTATGTTAACTAAAGCTTTTTGGTTTAACTGACTAGTCACTAGAGGTTCGTGTTCCCACCCCAGCTGTGGTAGAGTCGTTTATGAGTTGGATTTCAAATGCTTGGTGCAGGTGGCTATAATTTGGTTGGGTGCAGTCGTTCTGGCACCTGTGGCTTGTCTTTGGGATTGCGTATCGCATGGGTCTATGGGAACTTTTTGACTTAGGGTGTAAAAGGTCTGAAGCCCCGAGGGTCGGGGTGGGCATGGGTTGGTGGTACGTTGGTTGGGATGCTGTCATTAGTTGGTGTGAGAACAAAGGTTGGAGAGATTAAGACAGTCTAAAAAGAGGCTGTGAAGATTTCTACCTTTCTCTCTTTCTGTATTAAGGCCGCTTGTAAAAGCAGTGAAGACTTCTATCTTTCCTTTCTCCTTTCCGAAATTGAGGGTAAAAGATGGTAGCGTACTGCTACATAACCCTTTACTGATTTATTTCCTATTTAGTGTATGCATGTGCTCAATACATGAGTGGTGGCCAGAGTCGGTGCTAGGCCCCTTCCTGAATTGTTCTCCACTGTAATCTTTTTGAGGTGAAATCTCTCACCGAATCTGAAGATCACTGGTTCAGGAGATTGGTTAGGGGTGCTGGCCCTAACGCATCTGTAACATAGTGACAGGTACATCAGGGCCAGCTCTTTAGGGGTGCAGGAGGATCCTAATTTGGGTCCCTATGCCTACTCATCAAGTACTTGACCAACTGAACCATCTCTCAAGTGCCCAGATTCCATTCTGAAGACTCATTGTACTTCATAGCGGACTGCCGTCAGGATTGTAAAGACGTTCAAATTTATTTACATTCAATACTGGTTTCCAGAATTTGCAGGTAAGCTCCCCTTTGGGGAGTGTCTATGCTTATCTTAAAATTACAGCAAAAGCCTATCAGTAGATGGCCCCAATCTCTGGAGACAATTATCCCCCAAGTTTGACAAGCAGCAAATCCACCCGAAAGCAGTCCTTAAAATGGTATTTCCCAATTAGTTTCTGTTGCTTTAAAGATATAGCATTATTGAGACCTGAAGCTCTTTTAGCTGGAATTTGTTATAAGGTCAAAGAACAGAGAAACTAAATTACTCTGTCACTGGCTTATTTAATCGTGGCTGGGTTACTGCTCCGTGGGCTGCATTCCTCTTCTACAAGATTGAAGCAGGGGGAGAAAACGAAGGGTGCAAAGGCTGCCATGTTTTTGAAAAGAAGACACAGCTATAGAAGTAAAGCCTATGACCTCAAGGTGCTTCCACTTAAGTGAGGAATGGAAAGTAAACACACATGAAAAGGAGGTATGGAATACTTTTCCACACAGCACTGGGTAGCAGGGAAAAGATCATGGCAAAACAAGTCCAAACTAAGTGTAAAGCAATGCTGGCCAGAAAGTTCCAGTGAGAAACTGAGCTTAGCATAATAACTAGAGTTGAATATACACATTTTTAATTGTATGTGTCAGTCTCTGTGTGTGTATGCATGCGTGTGCGCATGTGTGCATGTGTGTGGGTGTGCATGTGTATACAGGTACTCCATGGGTGGAGGCCCGGGACTGGATCCAGGAATCTTCCTCAACTGCTCTTCACCTGATTCTTCTAGGCAAGGTCTCTCATTGAACCAGAGCCAGCTGATAGGCTTGCCTACCTGACCCCCTGTCTCTGAGTTCCAAACACTGGGAGTACAGGTGAACCCCAACCTGCCTGTATTAACACAGATTCTAAGAATCCAAACCCAGGCACTCAGATTTGCATAGCAAGTGTTTTACCTACTGAGCTATCTTCCCCGGGCCAGATGTGGCTTATTTAGCCCCAACAGTGCTTGTCAGAAAGACCAAGCCACTATCCACACGTTTCACCTCAGGAGGCTTGAGATGCCCTTGCTGTCCCGCTCTCCTGAGGTCTTTAGATGCCCTGTGACTCATGCCTAAAGTCTGTTCTGTCACTCTCATTACATAGAGTGAAACGGGTTGAGACGGTTGCGCCTGCCACCATGTTCTCAGCACCTACCAACAGCAAAAACAGTAGTTACCACTTATCCTCAGTTTCCCTTTTGGAGTTTTAGTTACATTTAATCGTGACCTGAGAAGAGTAAATGGAAAATTCCAGAAATAAATAACTGGTAAGCTTTACACTGCATGCTGTTCTTAGCAATATGATAATGTGTTATCCTAACCCACTCCACCTGAGAAGTGAGTCACTTCTCTCTCCAGTGTTTCCACATTGTATATGTTACCTGCGCATTAATCACTTAGCAGGTGTCTCTGGGATTCACTCAACTGTTTTTAGACTGTAGTCTTATGTTCAAGCCTTGTTCACTTAATAAATGCCTCAAAGAGCAAGAGTAGTAGTGACTCTGGTCTTTCAGATGTGTTAAAGACAAGCTGTAAATTGCTTCCTTTGGGTGAAAATACAGTAAGATTTTTGAGAGAACATAATATAACTTTTATCACAGCATACTGCTGTAACTGTTCTATTTTATTATGAATCATTGTTGATAAAATGTTGTGTCTAACTTATAAATTAAATGTTGTCACAGGTAATGTATAGGAAAAATACAATGCTACCAATCATGTCTGTAGCTTCAATCACTCACGGAGAATCTTTGAACAAGTCCCCGGAGATTAAGGGGATCCATTGTATTTGTTACCTTAAAACTATTATCTGGGTTTTGGTATGATCTACACCTTGCTGCCACACGGATTACTCACCCACTAGCAGGTTTATGCTGAACCAGTTCTCTGTTTTCCAGCATATCCCACTTCATAGGGGCCAGATTACACATCTTCATCAATAGGTATTAAAACCAGAAAAGATCCTGCTGTCGAAAATAAAAATTAACTCATATTCTTTCTTATCACTTCATAATGGATAAGTAAAAACTAAGAGAGTTTCAGGCTGGGATGTAGTTCAGCGGTAGAGCATTTTGCTCAGTAGGTACTGCCTGCCCTCCCAGTTTTAAAGTAGATCATGCTGTTGGCGCTAGTTTTCCTGTGGATATTTAGTAGGGCTCTCCAGTGAAGAAATCTGGGCCTGGGATATCTTGGCACCTAAACCTTTTATGAAGCCTTAGAATCACGTTGAGAAGACACAGGGCTTTTCATTCAGGCAATGCTTTCTTCTCAGGAAAGTTTTGGTTGCTTGTTCTTTCTAGGATTGGATTCTCTTGTTTAAATTGTTGAAATTACACTCGTTGAGTTATTTGTTCATTTATTATACTTTTAATGTCTGTGGAGACTGAAGCGCCACGCCCCCTCTCACTTCTTACAATAGTAATAGTATTACTTACTAATTATTACTTATTAGTAGTAATATTTAGGCAAAATGCTGCTTAGATAGCTTTCGATTTTATCAATACTTCCAAAGAATCAGCTTTTGATTCCACCGGTTCGCTTCACTATTTTTGCTTTGAATTTATTATTATTTCCTTCCTCTGCTCGCTTTGAGTTTATTGTGCTCTTTTTTTCTAGTTCTTTTAAGTGAGAGATTACTTAACTTAGATTTTTTTTTTCTTCCTTAAAATGAGCACTCCATTTGCATATCTCCCTCTAAGCCTTACTGTGGCCTATTCACATAAATGATGATACAATATATTTTCATTTTTATTCATGAGAAAATATTGCCTCCTATCTCCAGGTTACATAAAAGTGTATTCTAATTGATTTGTATTTGACGATTCATCAATTATCTTTCTGTGGTCGACTTCTAGTTAAATCCCATTACGGTAAGAGAAGGACTACAGAGGATTTTGATTCTCTCCATTGTTTCCAGTTTGTTTTAAATTTCAGTTTGTTATCGGCAATCCCTGTGAGTGCTCCCTGAGGACTTGGAAAGAGTTCCACCATGTGGAGGAGGAATCTTAGAGAAGTGAATCAGATCACATGGTCTGATGGTGTCCTTTGGTTTTCTACATCCTTCTTGGTTTTCTGTCTCCTCATTCGTGCCGTCACAGAGGGAGTCATACTAAGGGACAGACCATAACCGCCTACTCTTCCTTTCCCCTTTATTCACACTTTATGTGTGTGCTTGTGTAAACTCGACAAGCTTATCCGATTTCTCTGTGCAATGTTCCTTTACATCCTTCCTAACTTCTCTTACCCTGAAGTCCGCTTTTTCTGATATTAACATAATCACTCCAGCTTTCTGTTGGTCAGTGTTTACATTGTATTCTAAAAAATCTTATGCTTTTAAACTATCTATACCATTATATTTAAAAGACATTACCTATACATAGCATATTCGTTCATTTAAGAACACTCTGATCCTAATGTGCGAGGGCAGAAGTGAGGACTGCCATATATTCCCGGTAACTGAACCTCTAGTTGGTGCCATACATAGTTCTTGTGGTTGGTAAGAAGACTTCCCTTCTGTACCAGTTAGTTTTAATTGTCAACTTGACACAACTTCGAATGGCCTAAGAAGAGCATCTTCATGAGGAATTATCTAGATCAGGATGGCCTATAGGTATGTCTGTGGGGGATGGTCTTGACTGTTCATTAATGTAGCCCACTGTGAGAGGCACCATTTTATGGGCTGGGTTTTGAACTAAGAGAGAGGGAAAAGCCAGTTGAGAACAAGCAAGCAAGCATTTGTTTCTGCCTGCTCACGGCTATGGAGATGCTATAACACGGGATCTCAAGCTATGCCTCCATGACTTCCCTTCAAGGGAAGAAATCTGGAATTGTAAGCCAAATGAGCCTTTTCTGCCCTAAATTGCTTTTGGCCAGGGTCTTTTATCATATCAAAAGAAAGGAAACTAAGACCCCCATCCTCCACAGTCTTAGGAGCTGCCCAGCTCTCTTGGCTACTGTGCCTGCAGAAGGACTGACTACGAAGGAGAGGAAGGACACACAGAAGAAAGAACAGGAAACAGAGCTTGCCCCCCCTCCCCAACTTTGGTCAAAGGGAGTATCTGGCCTTTCAGGTGAGAGCTTGAAGGCTCTTCTTGGAGATCATTCTGCCCACACCTCTGGGTCCTCCGGGTTTCCTACCTTTGAGTCTGCTCTTCATGGAAGAACACTACACTCAAAATGTAGGCTAGCTGGGTTGTGTTTCAAATTTTGATGCCCTCTCTCACCCCATGTGCTTACTACCAACCACTTTTCAGAGTCCTGGAGGAGTCCCTGGCTACACACATTCTGTCCTGGTTTGGGTTTATGGGGCTGCACTCAGCCACGGGGACAGGGGACAGTGAGCTTGGTCCACCTCTCCTGGAAACAGAGTCTGGAGGAGTGTTACATTGTTTCACTGTGAGGGACATGTGTTCACCTTGGCCTTTGTTTTTCATTAAGATTGACTTTGACCTTAGGGCTGGTGTGTTTGAGATTTCTTTTTTTTTTTTTTTTTCAAGTTTTGTGTCAGTTAAGAAAAAAATCCATTGCAGTTCACCCGTTTCCCACATTTCCTACATACCAAATGCTCTGTGATGATGGCAGACAATCCTGCTCACTAAACGTTACCTTTGCTGTAAGTCTGGCCTCTTTGGCATAGTATGTTCTTTGGAGTAACTAATGAGAAGCTAAACTGACAGACAGTCTGCCATCCGCCCTTTCCCCAAATCCACCCTGGCACGAGCACTAATGAGCTTTGCCATCAGTGTTCAACAGACTGGGAGAAGTCGGTCACCCACAAACCAGATCATTAGCTTCAGTTGTGATGATGGAGTCCACCGCTTCCCATTTTAACCCTTCCCCTTTCATCTCTGGGCACAGAGAGGAGATGGGTGCTTTCAAACACTCCCACCTTAGCCTTGGCAGAGGCCATTACAACGTGGAGGAGAAACAGGTATGTGCCTGGACTTCTCCTGAGAATTTCCAGTTCTTCTTCTGCCTCAAATCATTGCTGCTATGACCTGCAGAAGATCACTCAAATGTCCTCAACATATGAGCCAAACTTCTTTAGTCTACCAGCTCAAAAAATTCCACCCCAAACCTAACCCCCAACCTAACCCTTATATCTCAGCAATGATACTTGCCTGCATAAATAAACAAACTGCAAATTCTGGTGGCCTTCCCATTGGTGCACTGGATCCAGTAGTGATCAGAAAGAACCGCATGAAGGCCATGCTCACATCGGATATGTTCAGACATTTTTATAACAGGGCAGTGGAATGCCTGTGGACCAGAAGCCTCCTGTAACCAGCAGGATGAGTGGGCAAGGTTATGTTTAGAATTCTACTATATGAGGGAGTGAAATGGTAAAGTCATACAGGCAACACAAACAGATCTGCTAGAAGGGTTTGTATGTAATAGATAAACTTCCCCACTCCAGCCAAACAGTAAATTTTCACTTCCAACACAGACACTTCATAGTGGCAGAGCGAGGCAGAGAAGGCAGCCAGCTACTGGGCTCTGCCCGTTCTCTATAGATGCCGCCTGTTGTCAGCAGGAGTCCCACACACACTTTTTGAAAAGATCATTTTGTGTCTGTATGTCTGTATGTGAAGCTGCATGAGTCTATGTGTACCACATACATGCAGGTGCCTAAGGAGGACAGAAGAGGACATCAGATCCCCTGGAACTGGAGTCACTGGTGGTTGTAAGTTGCCTGGTGGGAAGCTTCGGGGCTGGGAACTGAACCTCTGGGAGGACAGCGATCACTCTTAAGCACATGAATACTTTGTACTTTTAAGTTTGGTAGGGAACAACAAAGAAACCCGGGTCAGGAAATGGAGACCCCAGGGCTTTCTCAGTGAGCAATAAAATGAACTTGGTCTGCCTGGGACAGTGAGGCTCCTGAAAGCATACAATCCAACTGAGAAATCATCATGTTGCTGTTCACCCTGTGGCTAAAAGATCTTGCACAGAATCTGTGTGTACATTGCTGGTAGAGATTCAGTGAACTAAGGCTGTGTCTGAAGTTTTATACTTAACAACATGTACTGAAGCCATAGGAGAAAGCTGGGTGAAATGAGTGATTGCATACACACACACACACACACACACACAACGCAACTCCCCCACACACATGTACTACACTCCCCAACACACACACACACACACACACACACACACAACGCAACTCCCTACACACATGTACTACACTCCCCAACACACACACACACACACACACACACACACACACACACACAACGCAACTCCCTACACACATGTACTACACTCCCCAACACACACACACACATGAGTCATAGGTGGAACTTAAGAACTGACAAGAAGATGGAAAGCATTTTCATTGGGCTAAGGGCGATGTGGCACTTCATTCTGCGAGGTGAATGGGTCATTGATCTGCATCCTTGGCTTGGTCAGAACTATGGTTACCAATCAATAGCTCCCCAACACCAGATATGACAAGTTAGCATCTAAGAGCTGCAAACCCTACATATTTCAAATCAGGTTTAATACACATGAGGAATGAGTACAAAGCACACTAAGTTTTCATAGCAAATGTTGTAAATATTGACCTGTCATAATTCTAAATTCATAAAGCTCAGCCACAGGTGCGGAGGACAGGAGTCACACTAGACATTGTTTCCTTCCTGGTTTTTACTTCAGAGACCTTCTTTGCTAAATCCCAGCCATGTCAGTTTCTAATGCCATTTCAAGTGGCACATACATTGACGGAGAGATTACAGTGACCCGTGCCCACTAGTAAGTTTTTCAGTCCCCTTCCCCGAAATCAGCATGTCTGCCACATTGGTATTTTGCAATAATGGAGTCCGTTCTCACAGGAATAGCACAACTGCCCCCTTTGAAGTTCCACACCTCATAAAACACTTGTTTTCAGAACAAACTCTGATGAAGAAAGACATTATCCCCAGTGAGATACTCTATCCCATTTCTCTACGCTAGAATCAAAAACACTCTTGCCTGTATAGTTTAGTCATGTGTGCCTCATCATTATCTGTTGCTTTTAGAGGCACCCTGGGGGGCACTACTAGCTACTGCCTGGAACCTCTGGCCCTGTCCGCCCCACTGCTGCCCAGGGGATGAGCCGGCGCGGAATCAAAAGACCAGACTTCGGGAGATGCGTGGACAAGCAAACTCTCTTTGTTCAGGACAAAGGGCACACTTTATACCCCCTATGACCCCCTCATCGCCCCCCTATCCAGCTCCCATTCGTCGTCTCTTGAGCAGGATCGTGGTGAAATGTCCTTTGCTGGTTGGCTCTTGTGACGTCATCTGTTCCTAGGTATCAGCTTTCACATCTGTGCAACCACTGCCCCTGTATTAGCTCCTGGCAGCCGGTTCTTAGGGAGGCCTTATTTATTCCTACAATTATCCGTGTGGAAAGAATCTACTTTCTTATGTTATACTATTTGTTCTTTATCCCTCTACAGTCCCCCTCCCCACCAGCCTGCTCTCCAAAAAAAAAAAAAAAAAAAAAAACAAAGAAAGAAAGAGAATCCTCTTAGCAACAAAGGTCCTTTTGATAAATTGGCTTGGGGCCACAAAGTAGTCCAGGAAGGCGAGTTGGTCTTTTCAGTGCCAGGATTGTAGCACTAGAGGTGGCAGGATTCCTGTCTCCTGAGCTGTCCTGTGCTGGCCACCTGGGAGCTGAACCAGGGCTTCCCAAATTCTGGTGGACAGATCTGTGATGTGTGGACAATTATCTCACCAGTGTCCACAAAGAGAGGGAACCACTAGGACAACATAGAAAGTTCCCATAAAGAATTAAGTTCCCTGCATCAAAAAAGCCTTTTCATTATATTCCTTAATGGTGTGTGTGTGTGTGTGTGTGTGTGTGTAAAATGTCCTTTATTTTAATGCAGTAATGGTGACAACAGATGGTGGAGCTTTTCAAAAGTATGTATTTGCCAGAACTTAAAGTTAGCAATCTTACATTGATCTACACAAACTTTACTGAAGTATTAATAAGCCACATCTATGAACCTCGGACTAGATTCCTGATGACGTGTGAGCGGACAGTGTAGGCCCATGGTCTTACAGTTCTGACACATCCCGAACTCAAATGCAAGCTCTACTGTTATGTCCAGACTTTTGAAATCCCTATTACACCACTGGATATCTTTACTTAAAAAAAGGCATTAACATTTGCTTTCCAACTCCCTTTGGTTTGGAGCACTTTTTTTTTTAAGTGTGTATTAAGTTATTTTTTCAAGTATATTCCTTACTTTGTATTTCTTCTTTTATCTTCTCCCACATAAAAGGGGGGCGCTTCACCAGGTCTGCAGGGTGTGCCTTTAGTGCCTATTTAGGAGTCAGAGGCAGGTGGCTCTCTGAGTTTGGGTCACTCTGGTCTACACAGAGTGCCAGGCTAGCCGAAGCTAAAGAAAGGACTCTCAATATTCCTGTTTTGAAATTAGCATTAAAATTTCATTAGTTTATGGTCATAAGTTTAAAATTTTTTCCATATATTTTCTTCCATATGTGTGTATGTGTGGGTAGATACAGGTATATGAGTGTACGTGGAGGGGAGGTACACACATGTGTGTGCACCCATGTAGAAGCCAGAGGTCAACACTGAGTGTCATATTTTTGAGACACGGTCTCTCAGTGATCCCGGAGCTCACAGATTGGCTAGACTGGCCAGCAAGCCCTGTCTCCATTTCCCCAGGGCTAGGATTACAGTCAGGCTGCACCCAGTTTTGTTTGTGGGTACTGGGAAGATGAACTCGGGTCCTCGTGCTTAAGAGAGTGAGCACTTTGTTGACTGAGCCATCTCTCCAGACCCTGTACTGTCCCCAATCCCAAATGATATTTTTAATCTAATATAGGATCCTAATCATATTTTTCTCCTAGCATTACTGCTTCTTACAGTCTTACACAGCGCTGTGTTAGGTAATCCTTGCGCGTTGTTAAGTTAGGTACATCTTGAACATTAGACATGCGACTTGTCTGGCGTGAACTCCAATCCCTGGGCTGACAGTGTATGCTAATGTCTCCTCCCCTTTCCTTCCTTCATCCTTCTGGATACCAAATACATTCTCCGTGCCTCACCATCTTTAACCCCTTACTCTCCCTTCTCATGCCTACCCAGGACTTCTGTTATTTCTCCTTTCCTCCGTCCCGTTGACAACTGGCCTCTTGAAGTCAAGCGTCACCCAAGCGGCTTTACGCACGCCATTTACTACTCAGAGCAACCTCATGACGTCCATACCGATAATGCCGCACTATGGGTAAAATCTAGGCAGTCTGTCTGACTTTATTAACTTGTCATAGTTAACCAGCAGCTTTGCAGAAGGCAGCCCTATCACTCCGATGTTGACAGAGTTACAGCAAGGGGGAAAGTTCTCAAACTGAATCTGACAAAGAATAATTAGCTTGTGTAAACAGCTCTCAAGAGTGCTTGAAAGGTTCAGTCAGACATCCTATGTTTCCTAGGTCCCCTCCTCTAATGACAGATTTATTTAAATAAGTTGTTGAAGACCAAAACAAAAAACAAAAAAAAACCAGTTTTTTCATTTTTGTTACAATCGATTAGTTTATTTGGGGGGGTGGGGGGCACCACACATGAGTGGAGATCAGAGGACAACCTGTGAGCATCAGTACCCTCCTTCTGCCACGTGGGTCCCAGGGATCCATCTCATGTCACCAGGCTTGGGAGCCACTGAGCCATCTTAACACCCTAGTCACAACTATTTTTAACTCCAGGTTTTTACTTTGAAAGCCCAGTGTCTTCCTCTTTTCAATTCATCTACATCTACATACATTTGAACTCATGACTGGTTATAGGCAACGTGTGCCGCCTAACCTCCATAAGGGCAGCCTCTGAAGGAGCCGTTGCTAGAAGGGGTCAGGGGGTGGTAACAGGCAAAGCTTTGGCTGTTTAGTCAGAGGCGTCAGCCTGTCAGTGAAGTGCAGATTATGCGAGGTGATTGTGGTTCTTTTGAGGTTGGCTTTTGGATTCTAAGCAATTTGATTCATGCATTTCTTTGGGGGCAATCCTCTACGTATTGATTATTAAATGGAAATCTGGATTCCCTCCCCCTCCTCGCTTGGGTCCAAGTTTCTTCCTTTTGTAACTGTTTGCTCATTCTGCCTCTAGAAATGAGCGGTCACAAGGGATCCAACATCAGCCCTGCTTGGTTCCTGAGTTGCACACATTGCCCATTCTTCCAGCCACAAGGCCAGTCTTAGGTGTTACAAAACTGATGGCTGTCAAGGCTCCTGCTCTGGTCCTGAAACGTCTCTAATGCCAGATCTTCCTTCTGATCTCTATCTCCATCTCCCTTTGATATCCCGAGGCGTCAGACTCAACCTGTCCTAGAGCAATGGTTCTCAACCTTCCTGATGCTGCGACCCTTTAATACAGTTTCTCATGTTGTGGCATAAAATTATTTTCATTGCTACTTCATGACTGTAATTTTTCTACTGTTATGAATTGTAATATAAATATCTAATATGCAGAGGGTTTTAGGGGATCCTTATGAAAGGGCTGTTTGATCCCTAAAGGGGTTGCAAATCACAGGTTGAGAATCATTGCTCTAAGGAGTCAACAGAACAGTCTCATCTCTGTCCAGGTGTTGTTTTCCTTCTGCTACCCTGTTGGCCACATCACTGCCCCTTAGGTTAGCCCCTGGCCTTCTGAAAAGCTGTTTGTCTCTTCCATAGACGCAGGTTTAATGGCCAGAATTAGCTCTCCCCCCAAGGCTCCTTTCTTATACTTGCTGGCTAGCTCAGGGTGGCTTCCAACTCACTCTTCCTGCGTCAACCTCCCAAAGTTCTATAATCACAACTGTATCGCACCATACACAGCATGCAACCTTATTTTTGACCCAATAAAAACATGGCAACTACATGAGAACAGGTAACAAAACACCCTAACTGTATCAGAAAGATATTCTTCTAGTGCAACCACCAAAGTTGAAGGAACAAATAATATTACTCCTAACCCATCAGTAAAGATATCTCATTTGGTTATTTTAGCAATGAAATACCAAAAGTTACATTTACTGAGCAGCTACCTCATGCCAGGCACTGTGTGGAGGTCACCTAACTTAGTATCACCCAGTGATGTAGGTACAGCTCTGATTTCAAGTCTGTAGAGTTACTTGTTCTATGCCTCCAAGAAAGTAAATGGCACATCTAATAGTATTTAAAGGGGTCCTGCCCAATAGCCCGAACCCATGTCCAGCTACTCTGCCTGAGATGAGAACATGCTCAGTGTGCAGCCTCAGTGAGTGGTGAAGACAGGCAAAGAAGAGCAGGACTGCCTTGATTACAAACCAACCATAGCATTTTGTCCCCACAAATTTCAAGCCTGCAAATGTTTAGGTTAACCAAAAGAAGGAATGGATGAAGGGTAACACTATTTGGTCATAAGGAAATTCAAAAGACAGTACATCTAAGATGTCACGAAACTCTTCCAATTTTCTGTTTCTGATATCAGAAATAGCTTTTCATAGTTTTTCAAATCAGACACCCCCTTTTTAAACATCTAAGATACATATATCAGAATCTGTTTGGCAGTTAGTCCTGGTCTCAGAGCTTTGAGGGTAGAAAAAAAAAGACAAAGGCACAGTGCTGTTGACTTATAAGGAGCAAACTTTCAACTCAGGAAAATGCAGGAAAAATAGCTGTAATTGACAAAGACAGGACCTGTAAGACCAGTATTGCAGCATTATGAATTAAATACAACCTCAATATAGTGATATAAACGATAGCAGCTCTAAATATAGAAGTATTTGACATGTGAAAACCACATAAATGTGTAAAATAAACCACACTGAACAAGATTCTAGGTCAGAGTTCTGAAGACCAGTTCTTTCCAAGCACAACATCTGAATATTAATTAGCAGCCCATCTAAAGAAACATAGCTACTCACAAACTCTATTCTCTATAGCAAGTTCTCCTCCCAATGTGTTTTTCAGTGCCATTCATTCAACAACAACAACAACAACGAAAAAAAAAAATCTCTCCTTCACACATACAACAGTCCTTTCATACTAGTTCCTATTTTAATGATTAAGACTCTGGATTGGCACAATGCAAGTTTGTTTACATCATATCAGAAATAACATGGCAACACAGATGTAGATCTTCTGTTATAATCACTGTCACTTAAAAATTATTTTTTCCATGCACAGTGCCATAGGACTGTAATTTGAGCACTTGGGAGGCTGAGGCGAGAGCATTTTAAGCTAGGGCTACATAACAAGTTAACACAATGGAAAGTTCATTTTGTGAATGAAGAGCATTCTACAAAATATGACCTTCTGATGTCATAATAAAAGTCCACATATAGCCACCATGATCTTCTCAGTGGGGTGACAGCCACTCTCCACTGCCTCCAGTTTTTACATAAGGGAACTTCCTGGACAGTAATGACCCAGGTGGGCACACTGCCCCATGTCCCTCGCCTACACCTGGGGTAGTGACAGGCCTGTCTTGGGAAAGTATCCATCTAAAAACAAGTGGCTAAGAGCTGCTGTAGAATGAAGATTTTTTTTTTTTTTTTTTTTGGTCTGACCTCAAAGCTCTAATCCTCTTGACATCCTGCCTTCAAGATTCCCCACTTTTATTCTTTCATTCACTTTTAAACGTTTGCATTTCCAACAAAGCATTGACGAGGGCTGAGACGGGTTAGTAAGGGGGGGGGGGTTCAAGAAAGGCATTTAAAATGTCTTGAACCCATCAAATTATCTACAGTCACATTTCTTTCCCTCTAAACAGCCCTGAAGGATCGTGTTTGGAAGGCTCATGACTTTACAGAGCAGAAGCATTAGCAAGCATACACTATTTCTGAGCAAAGCCCTCTGCTAAGCCACTTGGTTCCCTTGATAATATTAGTGATGAAAGAGAAGCAGGACAACGCTGCATCTCCAATTCATCTCCAGGCATCAGGCTCACATCAATCACAAGTCATTTATTGTGGAGCCTGTCACAAGGCGTAATGGCTCACACTAGTTGGAACTTGCAATCACCTCCTCTCAACGAGGGTTTTCGAAATCGTAAAAACCTTGCAAAATGCAGTATAAGCAACACAATGTTTCCTTACCTCTCACTTCACTCCATCTTGACCATCTTAATTTTGCGTATGTTAAATGTCCTGGGTGGATCGTGTAATGAAGATTTTGTCAAGTCAGTTGGGATCCAATCACACAAATATCAGATATTCGAACTTTGTTACTTGATTGAGGAAAACAAGTTAGCCTCTAGCACACAAAATATGACACACCTATGACGTGAAACACAAGCAACTTCTCAAGCTTAAAGCAAAGGGAACTGTAGCCTGCACAGTGATTCAAGTTAACAAATCCTGCCTTTAACAACCGTGGTGTATGACGTAGGATCTGATCTACACAAACTCTGAATCATTAATGAACCTAAAAATTGCTTAAATTAGCAAAGCATGTCAGAGATTTGAAACTATGCAACCGTCCTCTCCCCAAGGGAAAGGGAGGTTACAGAACATCGAGATGTTTATAATAAAGAAGTGCCAGTCTTGCCAACAGGTGGATTTTTCTTCGTGAGGTCACTGCATTCTGCTTTGTTTTAGACAAAGGACTCCAGCCTGCCTATCTCAGAGGCCTCTCCGAGGCTCCAGGTCTAAGAACCATCTGTCTGGTTCTAGTATCTATACCACTAGACAGAATCAACATGTTGGAAAAAAAGTCACAACCCAAGATCCTACTCTCTCCGTACTGTTTTGAATTGATTATTTAAAAACCAGATACAACATTCCTTTGACTTATCTTTGGTAAGGCCTATATTTACAAAGACATAAGAAGAGAGTGAAAATAAACCAGGCAATAAATTATTTAAAAAAATAAAGGAAGCGTGAAGCACAGCGAGGCCTTCTACTGACTCCTGATGGCTTTGGATTTCCTGAGATGATGGTCAGGCTGGACAATCAACTATCTTCAACGACATCTCACCCGCGGTCTCACCTCAGATCTAGCTGGGTAACTGGCAGAGTTCACCATTCTCTGCAGCCACAGGGGAAGAAGCCATTCCTTGTCACTGAGGTGGCTCTATTCTGCTTATACATTTAAAGACGCGCGTATTTTTTTTTTATGAACAGCTTGCAAAGGTAAATACAACAGGGAGGCAATACAACAGCTCAGTTCAAAAGCTAGCTCACACACCTGCCACCTGTGACAGGATGAACCTGATCACCCAGTGCACCCCCTGCCCCCCACTTGCTGGGGACACCTCCCATGAAGCAACGGCCCCAAACATCACAGGGCACCAATTTACTATCAATGAATGTGATAAAAACACTCTCGAACCACCCGACCAAACCCTGGACAGAACCTGAGTCCCTGTGTCACAGAGAGAACCAGAGTCAGGGCTCCGAGCTTTGGCTCCCGTGCCTCTGTCCTCAGCGTCCCCGTGTATTTGCCTCACACACCACCCACCCACAGTCCTCGCTCTTCGCCATCTGTACGCGCAGCTTCCCTTTTCAGACTCGAGCTTAAGCAGCCACAGCGCTATTCAGTGGAGCATTCTGAAGCGGTCAGATACTCTGTTCAATTAATGAAAGGCCCTGTAAGATAAGCATCAGGATTTAAACTGACCAATCTCAAGGAATCAAAAATGAGCTAAACCTACTGGTGAAGCAAAGCTGGGGCGTTCTGCAGCCCCCCTCATGGCTATCATAAACACGAATCATATACAAGACTCTAAAAAGTGACCAATGCCGAAATATCCTCCAGATAGGAACAAGTTTGCTTACCCAACACAAACGCACTTTAATGTATCATCTCTCCACCAAGAGATACTGTCACTTGATGCCAGACATCAAATGGAATGTTGACTCTATGCAGAATGACTAATATGGAGGGTTATCTCTTTTTTTAGCATACGCTTGAGATGCTATATGCCACGTCCACACGTGTTATCTATAATACACACATGCACATATAAAAGAACGAATAAAGGCAGCTGTAAAACTTCCTCACGTGTTACAGTCAGTAATTAACCAAAGAGAAATGAAAGCACTCCAGACTGCAGTCTTTTGGAGGCAGGAGCTCATAATCCCCAAAGATTCAGAAGCATTACCTCATTGCAGCCTTGAGACAAGCTGAGCATTCACTCTAGGTCTTACCCAGCATCCACCGGTTCACACAAAGACAACAGAGGCGTGACCAATCACATTGTGGCTAGCAGGCACTGTTTCAAAGCCCTCTCCCAATATTACCCATTGACATGCTCGCTGGCAGCCTGCTGAACTTGTCGTCATGGCAACACATCCCAGCTGCTCACCGAGGCTTGTTATATTACTTTTCCTTTTCACCACTCACTTAGCTAATTAAAATTTTAGAACTATGTTTTGCATGTTGGACGCAAATTGAAACAATGCAGGGTCCTTTCTTCTCTTTCCCACCCCTCCCTTTTTTTTCTTCAATGGAGCTTTAAAAAATGCTGGGAAAAGCTATCTGAAGGACACTCCCATGAAGTCCCAATATAACCAATCAATGGAGAGACTGCATGTAGCTGAAGCCAGATGGAATTTGTCGCTAAACCTAATCTGCAGCAAAGCAAAACCAAACCATGAACATCGTTAATGACATTCTTCCTGTTTGGAAATCTGAAAGCCAATTTGGCATAGATTATTTATATTGCAATATTTGCATTGTTCTTGGTCGAGATGTTCTTTTAAATGTTGTTATTTAACATGATTCTGATTTAAAGCAGCTTTACCCAGAATTCCACGATACACGCAGAGTAAATAAATAAATAAATAAATAAATAAGCACAGAGAAGATTCAGTAAAAAAAAAAAATAAACCTGCCAATATGGCAAGTGCTTAGACAAAAATCACCATGCTTGGCGACCTGCCACATGGTCTCCATTTGACCACCAAACTCTACCATGGCTACAGCCTTGCAGCTAAAAAACCACGGCAAGAAAATGCCAGCTTTTGTTTACCAAAGCATAAAGAAATAAATCCAACATTCCAAACTGCTTCAAGGATGATGGCGCCTCCCGTGGATCGTGGATCATCTTTCTGAAAATTCCCTCCGAGCCCTTAGCCAAACCTTTGTCTCTAGGGATGACACCAAAGGCTTCTTTGAAGGAAAACATCTTAAATTTGAAGGTATCTGAGTCTGCCACTAACACAATTAGTGCAGAAAGAAGAAAAGTGTCATTTTAAGCAGAGATAAACACTGAAGTTTGGAAGGTGCAAATATTATAGCTAACGAGGAAAGTCTGCCCGATCAGGCTAAGAACAGTGCCTCAGAGTCTGTTTCCTCTATTCTCAGAGTATAATAAGCCATGAGAGTGAAATAAGCCACAATGACCAGATTTGTAGCCCTGGGTAGCACAAAACAAATATCTAGTCAAGCAGGGTGGCTGTACTCTCCGCAGTCCTGCCCAGGTCTCTGAATGTCCAGGTCTACTTCCCAAGTACCAGTGAAAGAAGCCCCGTCCACTGAGATAGTCAAGAGCCAGTCAAGGGCACTGTACGGGGATCTACTTTGTCCATGAAGGAGGATGGGAGGAATGCGGGATGGGTGAATGAGGCAGAGAGGTCTCGCTATCTTGGATATGGAAGGTGAAGGCTGTTTTCTGCCTTCCACGCTTCACACTCACAGAAGGAACACGTAGGATGGGCTCTCAGTTAAACAGGGTAGAGTGCAAACAGTCCCTCCCAACGCCCACTAGGAAGACAGTATGGGGGATTTTAAAAGAAGAAGAAAATGAAAGCAGATGAAGCCATCAAATAATTTGGGGAATTAGAAAAGCAGACGGACGAGAGGTAAAAAAGAACTTTAAATACAAGTGGAGACGCCAACCCCGGGATGGGGGCGTGGGTGTCGCACTTCTGGTATAATTTTGTGTGTATGGTGAAGCTGAGAAAATGAGTAAACACCTTGTGGGGAGAGGAAGACACAAATACAGACTGAGGAGGACAGCCCATAGACTCCAGATGTATCTATATGTCCTAGGAACATGTGTGCCTATGCGAACATCTGTTACCAGCCCTGTCCACCGAAAACCCTGCAAATGAGAGGACCCCAGGCACAACGAATACGCAACATTCACCATCTAAGGTTCTAAATACAAACCCTGCTATAAGAAAGCAGACGCTCTCTGAGAAATAACTGATTCTCACATATTGGTCAGAGGCATGAGAAGAATTTAAGTGAAGCTGGGATTTCATGTACCAAAACCCAAGGCAGGGCAGAAAAAGGAAATCTGGTGGGACCAGACTGAAGAGGGCTTCTGTGGCTGAACTGTGAAGACACTGAACATAAGCAGGATTCCCACAAAAGACTCGGCACACTGAAAATAAAAGGAGCCCATAACTCCACTGTGATGTAAAAATAAACAAGGCATCACGGGCTGCGCTGAAATGGACAGCACATTAAAAAAAATAAGCCGGCACCAATTCCCAACTTTAGGTGAAACTGTGGAATTAAAACATCACACCGTAGTAGCCAGCACTGCAAAGATTGACTCAAGCAGGAATTACCAGTGAATGCATGGTCAAAGAGTAAGGTGAAAGGCTGTCAGAGAACAAGCCACATTTTATAGTCCTAAAACATCCACAGATTCATTTTCATACAAACGAGAAAGGAAAATGGAGAAAGCAGGCCAATGGCGTCATCATCAAACGATTAAACTTAGGTACCACTTGGGAAACAAACAGACTCCTAAGCCTTCCCCAGCTATGCACCAAAAACAATGTAGCACAGTCTTTGCTGTATTCTTATTTATAAGTTATTTTTAAGCCTAGTCATGGAACAAGCACACAGCTTCAAACTGAGGAGGCCTTCTATGAAACGACTGGTGTGGGATGTCCGAAAGGTCAGAATCACAGAAGACAAAGGGTAAATGGAACTTTGTTATTGAAAGACTACCAAAGCAAATATTTTTTTTAGCTAGGGGATATTATTGGGATAACACGAAATTTTGAATATGGAGTTCATAGTGGTTCGTAGTATTAGAACAGTATTTGCATTTTTTACTTTGATTTCATAGTGTCACAGTATAAATGATGTCCTTGTTCTCAGGAAATATGCCACTGCGATATGGGTGTGTTGCTATGCAGTTTGCAAATGCAATCAAGTGGGACAGATATTACACAGACCATGAGACAGAGCCCACCAATATGGCTACATGTCAACAGTAAATCTAGGTGAGGTGTATACTGGTACTTATTTGATTTACACTGTCACTTTTGTGTTAGAAGAAATAAAACACTAAAGAGAGAAGAGAATGATAGTAAACCTTGAGAATTCAGCTTTCTTTAAAAGTAAGGTATGAGCCAGGACTAAGAACCACTGTTGCAAAATCAGTGTTGCAAGAAGTATGTGTGTGCGTGCATGCCTGCATGCATTGTGTGTGTGTGTGTGTGTGTGTGTGTGTGTGAGATGTGTGTTGTGTGTGTGTGTGTTGTGTGTAGTATGTGTGTATGTGTGTGGTATGTGTGTGGTGTGTGTGTGTATTTGTGGGGGGGGGTGTGTGGTGATTGTGTGTATGTGTGTGTGTGTGTGTGTGTGGTGTGGGTGTTGTGTGTATCGTGTGTGTGTGCAGGTGCAAACATCCATGTCTTCACATGTGGAGGCCAGAGCAAGACATCTGATGCTCTTCTCTATCTTACTGCCTCAAGACAGGGTCTCTCACTGAACCTCGAGCTCACTGTTTTGGCTAGACTGGCCAGCAGCTCTCTGGATTAATCTGCCCCACTTCTCAATGCTGTAGTTACGGGCATGTGAAGCTTTTTATACAAGTGCTGGAGACTTGGATTCAAGTCTTCATGCTTGCAGAGCAGATGCTCTTAACCTACTGAGCTATCTTCCCCAGCCCCCTCCCACCCTGAAAAATACTTCATAGAAATCCCTCACGCCAAGCCCACTCATCTAACACAGCTGCCTCCCAATCAGGCAGAAGACAGAAATTTTACATTATGGGCTGGTTATACCAGGTTAACAGAGTTGAGAAGGGGAACCAGGAACTCAATGAAATTATGTGAAAACTGAAACTACATTCAAATACCTCTTACAAAAATAAGAGGTCTAGCTAGAGACTTCCTCTTGCAAGAGTAGAACAAATTTCAGTCGTTCATTAGTGGATATTCACTGAGGACGTCTGGCTCCCCCTGCGTGTACCAGCTGTGTTACTTTGGCCAACTTCTAATTCTCAAATGTATAGGTTTCCCTCTATGCAGAATACCATGATGAAAAACGCAGAGCTCAAAAATTGCATGTGGCCCAGAAAAAAAAAAAAATAAAAGCTCAATTCAGTTAACCATTATTCATACTATTCGTATTATGATCAGTGACAGTCTGGAGTTGCCACTGAGATACATGAACCAGAGCTAGGTCCTTCTCTCCAAGGCCTCTAGTGATGAGAAAAGCTGCTTTTAAGTAGACAGCTCCAATACAAGGAGACTAGAGTGAAAGTATGGGGTTAAGAGCTACCCGTTCTCCCCAGCCTGCTTCTTGAAAGAAGTAAATTCCTCAAACAAAAGTGGTCCCAGGGACTAGAAAGATGGCAATGTGGTCGGTTAGGCAAGTTTAGTGCTCTCGCAGATGACTTTGGTTCAATTCCACGGACTCACATGGCTCACAACCTTCTGTAATATCAGTTCCAAAGGGATCAAACACACACACACACACACACACACACACACACACACAGAGTGACAAAACACTCATATATATATTTTTTAATTGAAGTCGTTTGGAAAACATTCCATGTTTCACACCCTCAGAGAACTGTTCAGCCCTTACACCAGCAGATGTAAGACTCCTGCCCTGCAGGAAAGCAGATGGGTTCCATTTCTGTGACCCAGCATCTCCTTCTACTAATATGACCATGAGCCGTCCTTCCTGTTCATGAAGTCCAATTTCACAAAGCCACCAACGTGGGTTTCCAAGACTACTGATGTGGAGAAATGTATTTTGTCCCTATATCACAGCTTTTAAATTCTTTTCTGTTTACTTGAGTCAGTCTGACAAAAGTCTCCACATCATTGTCAATGAAAATATTGTTTAATGGATAATTCTCTTAACTAAATTACTGTGGCGAAAGGGAACTTAACCTTGATAAGATTTTATATACCTTTAGACATGATCATACTTGATTCCATTAATTTAAAACCTCCAACTAAAGAATTTTAGAGAAGAAAAAGTAACATCAGTAAAAGGTTTTTTGTTTTTTGCTTTTTAATTAGCTGAATACTGTGAATCACAGGTAATTGGTGAAGTATACAGTGTTGTGGTCTTTAAAATATATGTGGCAATCTCTCTCCCAAGCCCACTGTGAGAACGCCGTTTTTCTGTAGTGGTTGTCCTATTTTGAAGTACGCATGGTGGATTCTGTGACATTCACTTGCCTTTCTTGCCCTTTGAGAAAACTCATAAATACATTCTTTCTGTACTGGAGAGTTCTAAGGAGAAAAAAAGTGTCTGGAAGCCCAGTGTTGTTTATCCCACAGAAAAACCAACCTGCTTTAATGTGTGAAGACTTAAAAGCGCTCTAAGACAGCACTGGGCACTGAAGACAGTAACTGTCCTGCTTTGAAAGCATTGGGAAGTCGGTCTTCCTCCCGATCAGGATTGAGGATCTCCGTGAAGAGGCAGCAATGGCCAGTTTCTTTTCTCTCGTCTCCTTTCCCCCACTGTGCTTATCCTGAATACTTACTCCTCCCTGTATAGATGAGCTGGTTTCCCAATGCTCCCCTGTGACACCACCACTCTCCTGAAGTGAAGACCTTCAACGCCCAGGCCCCTTCTCCTCTGGGGAAACTGACACCTTTTTAACATGGCTTTCAACTCTGACCCCAGCGCCAAGCTCAAATTGGAGCTCTTCAAAATCATTTCCTCCTCCCATTCCCAGACTCTGCTTTGAAGAACTCTAAGCCTCCATTATCAGTCTTAGACTTCCAATTGCCTGCTCTTGGGACATCAATACTTCCCAGGCTGTCTGGGGTTCCCCTACGTAGCATAAACTCCTGGGGCACAAGGTTTCATATACTATGCATCCCACCTCTGCCCTTCACCGTGCCTGCCACCAACTGAGCCTCCTGGTGCCATTTCTCCTGCTGAAGACTTTCAGGGACCTCTCATAGAACTACATCTCCCGAGGAGCTCTAGCCACGTGCCCCCCTCTCTCGGAACTCCCACCCCGGTTACACTGTAGGCCCGTGAAGGCAGGTACCTTTCCCACTTTGCTCAGAAGAGGGTGCATTCAAGTAACTTCCACAATCACAGTGCTGCCAGGTACATAGTCAGTCTATGAACACATACTGAATGAATGAATGAATGAATGAATGAATGAGCAAGCAGAGGCCTAACTCTACCTGAAGAAATTAAAACTGAGGGTCAGCTCCCTGGAGATACAGCATAATATAATAAGCATGGGAGACAGTTAGCACATTAATCAAACACAATAAAAACGCTGTGCGATGGGAAGGGTACGCCTAAAATGAAAAGTTTATGACTGGATTCAAGGTGTTAGGTGTCTTAAGGAGGCCTTAAACCTCAGAGGGACACTCAGGGATGTGGGAAAAGGGATGTGGCGTGGTGAGGTGTGGGACAAGAATGCGCAGTAGAATAACGCAATCTATGGAAGCAGCCTGTGCAAAGTGCGAGACAGCTTGAGACAAGTACTCCCTAAAGCAACATCATCGACAGACTTCTCTGAAAACCCGAAACGTACAGGTAGGAAAGTTAAGAAAGAACAGAAATCTCCAAATGGCAAATATTAGGATTATCATAGTTTTTAACTAAAGGGTAAAACAAAACGACAGACGGAAAATGCTTCTGACTTTGCGTCTAAAGGATCAGAGGTACGACCGATTGGAACTCTGCCTGTGTGTACTTCATAACTTGGCTCCTACGTTTTGTAACTTGAGATCCATTTTCTTTTGGGCAGTTCTGGGATGCAACCCAGGGCCTCATGTATGCCAGGCAAGCCCTTTACCGTTAAGCCAGACTCACAGCTCTCTTGAGATCACTTCTGAGTCTTCCTCCTCCCTTTCCACGCTGTAGCGCTTTCTTTTCCTATCTCACCTGGTCTTCGGGTCTTCAGGGTAGCGGCGAGGACTGTCTCACTCTAACTCTGATACCAGAAACTTCAGTGTCTCCATGAGAACATTTAACAAAATCTTTTTGATGAAGCCACGACAACGCTACTGTGGAGAACTTTAGTCTGTATGACAGCACTCAATACTGTTTTCGTGATTTCCAAGAATTAGCATTATTGTTTCAGCAATGGCTCCATCGGGACAAAGAAAAGAAAGGACCCAACCTAGTCGCTGAGCGCGGTCTAAGCCTCCGGGCTCTCACTTCACGTCTCCCCTCTCTGGTCCCTGCAGCAGCCCTGTGAGCCAGCTCTCATTATTTCAGTCTTAAACATAAAGCGTTAATAAGTTAATTGCTTGTCCAGAGGCTGAAGAGTCACTAAACCAACAGCCCCAGGAGCGCTGGATCCCTGCCTAGTGATTATCCCCCAAACTGTGTTGAACTAACAGTAACATGAAGCTAAATTGGAAAATACTCCACCTGCCAATTTTGAAAGACGATGTATCAGCTAGGCATGGTGGCACATGCCTGTAATCCCAGAGCTCGGGGGGAAGAGGTGGGCTGTGGCCAGGAAGCCACCTCGGGCTACACAGTGAGACCCTGTTTCAAGTAACAAAGCAGAAGGGAGAAAAGGGAAGGAGGAAAGGAAAGCTATTTATTAATGTATAGGCAAATAATATTATGTGTAACTTCAAAATAACTTATTGGCTTCTCCTTTTTGAAAAGTAATAAGACTCTGTGAACCTGCCAAACGCCCCTCCCTCTAGCAGCTCTTGAACAGGACTGTGTCAAAATGGATTCTTGCTGTAACAGCCTAAGACGGTACAGAATCAAGTCGGCTTTGCCTCATTATGCTACCGTAGGTCAACTGCGATGATATTAACATGCACACAACTGCAACTGGGACACAGGTTGGGACCATGAAGCTTCAGTTTGAGAATATGTGAAAACCCAAGAGGAAAGTGACGGGGAGGGCCTGGAAGGAGGGAGTGGGAAAGGCCTTCCAAGTTAGGAAAACAGAAAGTCAAGTCAGAACCAGAGTGGAGGAGGGTGAGAAGGCATCAGGGAGGAAGGTGGCAGGGAGAGCATTTATTGAAACTGTAGAGTCAAGCAGCTATTATTTTTTATCCTCAAAAGACATGAAAGAGGAGGCACTATTATTACGTGCTTTTTTTACAAACAGAAGGACAGACGGATCAAGGTCCACAGCACGGGAAAGAGCAGAGATCCCGTCCGTAACCAAGGAGCCCACACAGGGCAGATCTGGGGATGAGTGTTTTCATGAGAATGCAAAAGCAAGCCCGCCCAACTACTTAACCAATAAGCCAGTAAATGCTGAAACCAACACTGGAGTGTTACTTAATCCTGGAGACTCCCTAACAGCCAGCACTTTCTGCATACAGAATCTCATGTGCTCTTCACTGGTGCAGTTATTACAAGAGCCATGACAAGGTTGTGGCGCCATTGGAATGGAGGGTGGAACTGATGAACCTAAGCTGCTGAAGAGCAACCTGAGGGTTGTAGGGTGGAACTGTTTCCTTTTGGTCCTGTTTCTCCCTCCTGATCTACCAAGATGTGAAAAGTAGCGGCTCCAAGTTCCCGCCTTCCTGGACCAACCCACCACACTTTCCTACCTCGGTGGATTGTGAATGCTTAAACTGTGAGCCAAAATTTGACTTACTTCCCTTAAGAGGCTTTTGTGAGGCATGGTGTCAGAGCAATAGGAAAAGTAACTAATACAAGTGCCACTTTATAAAAGACTAAAGGGCCACCTGAAACACATTCGATGTGTGTGTTGTCTTGAGTACTCCAGCATCACGCATTCAGTTGTTTTAGAACAAGACTGGCTATTCCTAGGAAACAGTACTTGGTTCTCTCCAAAATCGCCAACCCCACGTACCCATTTACATAGAAAATGTGTTAAATCAACCATTTAAAATACTCTAGTCCTAAGGGAGCTGTGCAGCTACATTCGAAATTTTTTTATTTGGATTTAGAACATTAAGCATTCCATGACTGGAGTTGTTTTGCTTTTGTGTTTTAAGAATTTAAAAAAAAAAAAAAAAAAAGGAGAAAAAAAAAAAAAACCTATTCGGCAGGAGGATACGATGACTATAATTTTTACCAAGGAAGGAGAAAATGGCGTGTCCTATCGAAACACGCTGAAGATAAAAGCACGCTCTGAATGGGGACAAGCGACGTCTTAGTCAGAACCTAAATTACAAGTGTCCTTTGTCTCCACTAGAATGGCATGCTTTGGTTCCAGGAATGTGAAACAACTTTGCCATGTGGCATGCTAAATGGACTTGCTCAGCGCTTTGCGACACGCGTAATCCCCCAAGAAAATGGAATTGTTTTGTTTCCCCAAAACTTGTTCTCCTGGAGAAAGGCTCAGAGTCTCACACGCAAACCTCGCTTCCAGGCGATCCCTAGCAAACCCATGCAGCACAGCTAAGCTTTACTGCTCTACGGAGACAACCTGAAAAATGACCCAGAAGACGGAAAGAACGTGGTGATTCTCTGTCATGAAGCCGACCAAATGAGTCAATGATAGTCAATAATCAGTCGGCCATTTCTGTATTTCTTTCTCAGTGAGGACTGATGATGGCATGGGCCCTTGACTCAGAATCACTCTGTGATAGAAAGTCTACGCATGCCTCCTCCATCTCCAACACCGAAGTCTGCAACTGGGATTCTCATATGCGTTCCTTTTTTTTTTTTTTTTTTTTTTTAAAGAAAATGTACGACTACAAGAGCATTCAGAAGTGTCCCTAGAAGACCCTGCCTAGCTGGCACCGAGAAAAAAAATGCTGAAATATTATAATAACTTTTTTTCATATTAGGAAACGAAAGCTTTGAGGTAGATGCAACTGCACTCACAGTTCCATAGCCAGAGTCAATCTTGCTCGTGAGATGGATGTTGATCTTTCTCGTACTTTTTTAAATGCTCTGACATTTGCAAAATGTGATGCACAAACAACATGTGGTGTTTTTATGCGCACAATCCAAATGCTAAACTAATGGCATTATATCATACAGCGTTCTGTAACTGTAGCGATCTCTTTTTGTTGATGTAGCAATGAGCAGAAGGCCTGGACATGGTAGGTATTAGATAAATATTTGTTAAATGAATAAAAGATAGCTTCGTAATAGGGAAGTGCCATAATTTGCTGAATAAATATATTCCTCCAAATGTTCTTTATTACTTGGCATCTTGAGGCGCCCAGATGCAAATAGAGAATTTAAACCCAAAGGACATCTTCACCTGTATGTTTTAAATGTGTACTCAATAAATACATGACGAGTAATGATATATTCTTAATGTAGTACTGGAATATGTTATTCGCTAGAGTGTGGAGGACTTGTCTAAGCGAAGCGTGAACTATTCCAGCTACGAAGTCATCTTCAAGGAAAGGCAAGTATTGCAGGACACAGACACTCATACGGCTCAGTCTTCACTAGGCACAACCTAGTCACACACTAGCTCAGCAACAGCGATGAGCTGTAAACAATCACAGTCACACCTAGATTAAGCACCAGCAACCATTCTGTCAAACACTCCCGACTTCCTGGAAAGAATCACCTCTCTCTTCTTCCTGTGTCTGCTCGGAACATTTATAAAACTGGAATTTATTTTTACACTTACATGTCTGTGTACTATGTAGCAACACATGGGCTTCTAAAGGATTTGAGGCAGTACAGTGCTCTACGGTGGCAGTCCATGAGGAGTGTGTGTGTGTGTGTGTGTGTGTGTGTGTGTGGCTGACGTGAGGATGTCTTCCTTAACTGAGTCTCCACTTTATCATAGAAAGTATCTCCCACTGTTCCTGTACTGTCAAATTTGCAAACAGACTCATTATTGTATCGCCTCCTATAATAATATTAGCTGAATGATTAAATATATTTACTAACGTAAGACCAGCGTTCTCTTCCTGTCTCTGTTTTCCTCCGGATTAATGAATTTTAGCAAATTTGAAATCTCATGGTTTCTGCCATTCTAAAAGCTGACTACATCCCTAACACTGCTGCCACAGCTGGAATTCAAGGCCCCAGCATGTGAGTAAGCTGGTCAATGATGCTCTTCTAGCAAGAGGGAGCCCAGGATGTTTTCTTCTTATGAAATTTTTTAAAAAAGAGGAGGAGAAGAAAAAGGAAAGCCTCCTTATTTCAAGCCATACAAAAAAACATATTTAAAAAGTAAATAAATCACAATAAGCAAAATCTTTGTATTATATGTCTCTGTTCCCTATGAACTTGCGCTGGCCTGATCTTTAACAAAGGTCTTCACTGCCCAGTCAAGTTGATGCTGTAATTGGCCCAAACTGTGCAAACAAGTATATTTTCTAATCTCTTTTGAGGGTGGTTGAAAAGTAAGTTTACAAATGTAAATCATGCAACGTGGAATGGCTTGTATTAAGAGGAAAAAGAACAAAGCTAAAGGGAAGTCTGAGGGCTGGAGGCCTCTTAGATTCAAGTTATAAAAGCACAAGGAAGAGCCAAATGGGTCTCAAAGGCCTGAGCTCCCAGAAGGTCAGAAACTGGACTGGTCCTTCGATACCAGAAGGGACGCAGATCTGACATCAGAGATCTGATCACCAAAGTGAATGACAAGTGTTCTTCAAAGACCCAGGTATCTTTCTTATCTTCCCCTCATTTTTTCGGGGGGGTTGGATCCTTAGGATTGCCAACAGCTGCCCATGTGCATACCATGTGTGTATAAAATAACTGTTTTGCAAATGTCTCAACTGAAAGGGAATTAACTGGTTGATCAATCAATAGTAAATTGGATTGTGCCTTTGTTGACATGTCTGCATCCAGTGTCAAAGTGTATTTAACTGTCAGCTGCTGATCTCAGGGCTGTTAACATTAAAATTACATTGATTGAACCCAAATCAAAGATCCCTCTGCTGCTGACACATTAGGCATGCAGGCTAATTACTCACCAATCCTTGAGGGTTTTAAACACTTCTGATGCACTAAATACCCCTGAGGACCAGACATATTTTATAATGAGTTGGGGACAGACCCTTCAACACATTCAATCTAATAGCTTAAGAGTAAGAATTGGTTGGTAGGCACTGTGATACACCAACTGTCAACAGAATTGTTCTCTCTTGCCACATAACTCTGATACCCTTCCCCAGAACAAAGTGTACAAATGAAAAAAATCACAATTCATTGATTTAATGTCATCCGTATGTTCTTTCTCACGGCGCTTTTTGACATAGAATATATAAACTTAATGATGTTAACATTAATTCCGTATACCATGTGCCAATGGCTTTCTGTGCAACAGATATTGTGTGAATACTTTAACCACTTTACACAAATATGCTTAACATCTTGTTAGTTACTATATGCATAGACCAGTCTTCTTAGTGTACTCATGGCACATAAATGTGGCATTCAGGAAATATCTTATGGTGTGGTTGCATGTGCCTTAAATCCCAACACTTAGATCTCTGAGTTATAGACCATCCTGGTTTACCATAATAATACCAGGTCAACCAGAGTCACCTGGTAAAATCCTATATCAAAAAAGAAGAAGGAGGAGGAAGAGGAGGAGGAGGAGAAGAAGAAAGAGGAGGAGGAAGAGAAGGTGGAGGAGGGAGGGAAACAAAAAGAGAAGAAAGAAATGTATCTTGTGAATGAATGAAAGAACTGAAGAGTAGACAGAGGATCCAAAGAATGGATGAGAATTGCTATTATGAATGAATGAACATAAATTACTCAAGACTCCACCAGCAGGTGAAATCCCTCTCAAATCATGCCGTCTTACACAGTAAAATGACTTGGTACATGAAAAAGTAAACTAAAATAGACCACATTATCTTTTTGGCTACTAATTTATCAGACTCATGCCTCAACCACAACAACCATGTAGATCTACATTTATTTTATAAAGTGGCCTTTTAGCCATGACAGATACAAAACACACACACACACACACACACACACACACACACACACACACGGAGCCTTGTGTCTCCTCTTTTATCTTTGTGTCAGCCTGAATGACATGTGGTTTTTTGACATGATATTCATCAATAAGCATTTACTAGACAATGATATGGAAAATTAAAAAGTTTAAAATGCTTAGATGAATAGGGTGGACGATTCAGAAAGACCAGTGAGTTCAGAGTAAGATTTAAATGAAAATATCCAACCTAATGAAGACAAATGTCTTTGTATGCTTGTTTTTTAAGTAAAAGAGTATTAGTTACTTCTCTTGTTGCTGCAACAAAAATATTCAGCCAAAGCATGTAAAACAAGGAGGTGTTTGGGCACAGCAGGGAAGTTATGGCCTCAGGGACTTGAAGCACTGGGTCTTGTTGCATCCACAGTCAGCAAACAGGGAGCAAGAATGCTGGTGCTCATGCACTTTCTCCTCTCTACGCAGTTGACTAAGTCTTTGCACTTCGGTTAACCTCATCCAGATAATCTATCACAGGCACGCCCAGAGCTTGTCTCCTAGGTTGTTGGGGGAGTTTATTTTTGGTTGTGTTTAAAATGTTTCATGAGGGTCTAAGCCTTGGCATTTTGTATTGTCTACAGGTGTTGGGTTTCTCTCTGTGTGTGTGGGGTGGGGGGAAGGGGGGTGGGGTTTGATTGCTTATGATCTGCACCTGAGGAGATCTGAATCAAAAAAAAACAGAAACATCTGAGCCGAGAGCTCAGAGGTTCCACTATGGAGTCTGACGCTGGCCATGACGGTGGTTCCCTCTGCTGACGTCCGGCAGAGTTTGAACTTACGAATATACCTCAGTGTCATCCTTGCTGTGATTCTAGATCCTGTCAAGCTGACGATATCAACCATCACAAAAAGGTAGTCAGGCTTCCAAATTTTACCGACTAGGAGGTCAGTTTAGTACAACTAAACTAGAAAATGATACTTGGCCATTAAGCGGCATCAGGAGAAAGGTCCCCTTGGGTTGTTGTACAGTTTTAAACAGTCAGATGAATAGGTTTGGCAATTCAGGAAGAGCAGTGGGCTTACAGTCCCTTTTGATGGCAACGCCTCCGTCATGCCAGCTGTGAGTGGTTGCCATGATAAAAATATACAATAACTGACTGGGACAGAACTACGGATGGCCTTGACCTTGGAATCCTGGGTCTAAGGAGTACTACATAAGATGCATACATTTTCACAGAAAGGAATTGCAAACTGCTACTGAGTCGATAGGACAAAAGCACTCTTTTTAGTCATTGGACACTCACTAATGAATGAACAGAACAGTTAAATATTTACTCTGTTCAAGCAGCACCACAGAAAAATTACTCAAGACAGGAAAGGTCCTTCAAATGACAAAGTCAGAGAAGCAGTGGCGGATGGCGGAAACACGACTTCAGAAATGATTGTAAATGCCTAAATTCGTCATTCTTGATGCGGCCATCACACTATTTTGAACATAATACCTCTTCTCCCTGATGCCAGTTTGCAGATAAGGAAACCGAACAGCACAGAAATGAAGAAGCAAACATGTCCCAGGCCACAGGGCCATAGGAACACAAGGTCCCAAATTCAAGCCCAGGACCACCCACCTTGCATGCTGAGCCCTCCCACAGCCTGTACCCTACCAGCAATTACACCAGCACACCACAGATAACAGTTCAGAGACACTCAGTAATTATACAACAGGAGTTCTCATGCAGGGCCTCACAGTGGTGCCCAAATGGATCCATTTAGTCTTAACCCCAGAACCCATGAGTGCAGCCTTAATTCAAAACTGGGGTCTTTGCAGATATGAGATCTCAGGATGGGAGGTTTGTCCCAGGGTTATCTGGCTGGACTCTGGGTCCAGTGACCAGTGATCTATATGAGTCAGAAGAGAAGACACGATAGAGGGGAATACCCCGTGATCTCTACGGCTCGGCCTAGAGTGACACAGCCACAAACCCAGGGATATCCAGAGGCGCAGAAGCTGAGGGGAACAAGGAAGGATTCTCTCTTCAAATTTTTTGTCCTGAAATTCAAGAGAATAAAGTTCTGTGACTGCAAATCACCTAGATAGTCCAAGGTGCTTTGTTACAGCTGCATCATGAGACAATCCTTCTGTCTCAGCCATCGAATGACTTTGTCGTAAGTTACTTCAAAATCCAAAGTGTCTGAGTAACTACTGGTGGTGGCTTTTATAAGCCCAAAATTTGAAACCACTCTCTTCACAGTACATTTCAAAGAGCTGCATCTTCTGATCAGTTTTATCATGTGGGTCTTGTTTTTAAAACAAGCCATTCAAAGCGGGGGAAAAAACAACCACTTGTAATGAGAAAGTTTCTCAAGAAGATTGTTTTAATAAGAACTGATATCCTGTAACAACTGGGGTTAAAAGTTTAAGGCTAGCAAAAAGAAAGAAGAAAGATAAGAGACGAAGGAAGGAAGATGCATTTTAAATTATTTGTGTGTGTGTGTGTGTGTGTGTGTGTGTGTGTGTGTGTGTGTGTGTTTTGGAGATAACGCTGCTCCTGTGGGGTTCAGAGAACAAGTCGGTGGAGTCGGCTTTCTCCTACCAGGTAGGTTCCAGGATCAAACTCAGCTTGCCAGGTTTGGCTGCAAGCACCTCTACCCAATGAGCCATCTTGTCAACCCAGAAAAATACATTTTAAAAATAATCCTTCCGTTGTCTCCAAAATAATCACGAGTGTAAATTAGCAACGTGATGGAACAACAGCTTTCACGTTTGAAAAGACAAACTCAGAAGGATAGGTCCTTTATGAGGAAATTAAAAAGAAGGCTCAAATAACTGGTTATAAAAAAAAAAAAAAAGACAATTCCTTAAGAAAAGCAGAAAAGGGGGAGGATGAATATCTATCTCATGAAAAAGAAATCCACACGGCACATGCATTTGCTGAAAGCTCCTAAGAAAAAGGGGTTTCTAGGATGTGCTTCCAGCCCAGTGGCTTCTTGTCTTATCAACTTTAGATGACGTCACTCTTCCAATGTTTCTCAAACTGCATATGAAGAAAGATACAAGTGTACAGTACAATAAAAAATGTCCCCTAATTTTCACGCAGATAGTAAGCACCTTTAATCCCAGCACTTGAGAGGCAGAGGCGGGAGGATCTTTGTGAGTTCAAGGCCAGCCTGGTCTATAAAGCAAGTTCCAGACCTGTTTACCAAAAAGGGGGAGAGGGGCTGAGTGTGATCTCATGTTTTTTAACCTTGTGCACTGAGGAGACTAGACGGGGACTGAGGCTTGCTGGTCACCAGCCTAGCTCCAGAGTCACAGAGAGATCCTGTCTCAAAGGAATAACTGAGAGTGGTAGGGCAGGGTACTTAACACCCTCCTCCGGCATCCATGCAAATTTAGGCACATGCCACACACACACACAAAGCTATCAGTTGAGTCTAAATGTGGAACTGAAGTTAAGGAAGATATTGCCAGACTTTCCTGAGCTGAAGCATCACACACACATTCAACAGGTTTAATGTGGTCTGAAGTTCCCTTGCACCTGACTGCCTTCTGTTAGCCAAGGCATGACTCCTAAGAACGATGCCCAGCGGAACGGAGATCCGCATGGTTCTGGACCACGGTTTGCTCCAGCCCTACTGTGCATGTGTAGGCATGCACAGTGCTCAGCGTGCATCGGCAAAGGAACCTGCTAAATTTAAGGTGGTGCAGTAATTATCTCCTTCTATCTTTTGACGTCCGTTCAAATTAGCAAAATAATGCTCTTGTCGAGAAAATTCACTTTCTTCTGATCTCCACAGAATAGCTCCAAATGTCCTAAGAGTTAATTTGTTACTAAAAACCCCTTTCAATCATTAATTAGGCTGGATAAGGTGGCACAGTGGGGTGAGACATGTAAGGTGAGAATCGATGGTATCTCATGAAATTAGGACATAATGCAAATTGTTACAGAGTACACAGTTAGGCAGGCCGGCCCCCTAAGAATCCAAGCAGGCTAGCATTGCCAAATATTAAAAACTCCACGCATCTGCATTTCTCCTTTAAGTAGACTTATTTGTGGTTAAATATACTAAAAAAAAAAACTTAGTTTCATCATTGATCATCTGTAGACACAGTTCTGTCTATACAATAGTCATACATAATTCAGTGCCTTGGTCAATATTTTCCATTTGGGATAACCTCATTACACACACACACACACACACAAAAGACATGATAAGGCCTTAGAATAAAGGAAAAATGCTTCGTTCAATAAATATGTGTGCAATGAAATATGCAGAAATTTCACAGGAAAAACATATGTAGTGGTGCAGAAGAATCAGAGGGCTACGAACTGAGAACCATGCCAAAGCAACTAGACTTGAGGAGAATCAGGTGGGCATTCACGCAGGCTGGCTTCGCTAGGCACAGAAGACATAAGAATAAAACAAGTGGTAAGAAGTGGACAATAAAACAAGTGGACACACCTCCAGCTCCCACTCTCGGGAGGTAAACTCAGGAGTTCAAGGCCAGCCTCAGCTACACAAGGAGTTCAAGCACAGCTTGGGTCATACGAGGTCTCAAAAAGCCAGGAGGAAGGGAAGGAAGCAGGCAGGCAGGCAGGCAGGCAGGCTAGGAGGGCTGGGAAAACAATGTTTGCCAAGGCCTGAAGTCAGCCTTCAGAAGCACTTATTTGCAGGTTACTCATAGGATGTTGGCTTACTGCACTGAAGATTTCGGGTTAAAATTTACCTACAAGTATATTGTTTGCAATTCCTAGAGTAAATTATTTATTTTGAATTTTTAAAAAGTAACCTGTTTTCCTAGATGAAATGTTTTGAAATGGAATAGGACACGGATCTGAAATGCAAAGGGTTCATTTCAACATAGTTTAGAATGCACTGAATGTAAAGTTTCCCACCTTAAAAAACAAGTACAAAGAAACTTCGCCTGGTTGTTAATCTTCCATCCCTCCCTCGTGAAACACCAACACCATTATAATACAATCCTTTTAGAAGGGAGAAGGAAGTTGCCATTTTGAAGCATACCCTTACGCCCAGGCACAATGGCAAGGTATTTAAGCACATTACTGTTCCATGTATTCTTATAACCTCACACGCCAGGCATAAGTATTGTGTTTGCAGATGAGGAAAGACCTCAAGGATTTTCAAAGGCTTTATTCCAAGTCCTAGAGGTACAGGGCTGCCATAGACACTGGGCTAGAATTCAACATTTGGTATGATTCCTTCACAGTAGGAGATCATTCATTCCCCATGCCTTGCCTCTGGTCATGACACCCACCATCTGCCCCTTGCCTCAGTTTCCCTTCCAGCTTTCCCAGAACAGACAGATTTAGCCTTACGATTTTCTATGGAATTGGTTCCCAAGCCCTATAGAGTAGGCCTAAGGGAAAGGTGACCCTAAATAATGAATTTATAGTTGGTTATATAGACCTCTTTGGGGTCAACAGGTTGACAGGTTTTCACTGGAATGCCTGCAAACCTTGCTTGAAGCTGTCACTGGTACTAGTACTTAGTTGCTAAGTTTCCCAGCTGCTTCTAGTTCTGCTCTGATTAGGACAGGCCCTGTCACCCATGCCATCTGGTTTCCTTTTGGTTTTTGTTTGTTTATTTGTTTGTTTGAGACAGGGTCTCACTGTGCAGCCCAAGACTGACCCATAACTAGACCAGGCTGGCCTTGAACTCACAGAGTCAGCCTGCCTCTACCTTCTGAGTGCTGGAGTTAAAGCCACGCCTGACCCAAGACGTGGTTTCTAAGTGGGCTTGCCAGTGTGTCCTGCTGGGCATGCATGTGGAGATCTGTTTATGGTTATCTGTTCTTAGAATTCCATGAGTACAAAATGGGCCTGGTTTCATCAAAGCGGAGCTGTGCAGGGTTGTGACTGGACTTGGATATATCTCCTCAAGAGAGAGCTCATTTCACAAATCTGAGACACCGGAAGTGATGGAGATGATAGGGTCCATCCGAAAAGCCCAGCTAGATCAGCATGTTGGAGCATCTATGAGGCCAAAGAGGGGTTACCATGAAGACACCTCTTTATGTCTCCTGAGTAAAGTCCTAGCGCATATATGCTGACTATTTGCAAACATGTAAGAAGTTTTATTTCAGAATAGGTTAAAAGGTGTTGCCAAAGTGCTTCTGAAAAACAAACGCTGATTTTAAAGGTTTGTTGAGGTCAAAAGAGTAAAGAAGCACCACACTCCTTCAGTGAACAGTTGAGTAGAGATTGGGGAGTTTGTTTTAATTGATTATAATACTAACTGCTGTATTGCTCGATAAGTCAGCGAAAGAAACAAGAACAAAAGATAAAGTATACAAACTATGGATGATAGCATGTATAGAAACACAGACTAAAAATTAAAGGCTTTATGCGTAGATCAAGGTGCTTTCCTGAGTCCTTTTGTCCTGATTTAGAAGACAGAAGCTGAACAGTCAGGAGAAAAGAATTAATATATTCAATTAAATATACTATTTTAACCTTTCAGTTGAAAACGGGTTTGACTTTCTGATACCTTTCAGCACACCTTTGAAAATTTTCATTTGTTTTTGTTTTAGGACTGAGAATCTAACCTATGGCCTTTTGTATGCTAGACAAGTGTGTCAGCCAGACACTGTAGCCCAGGCTGGCCTGAAACATATTGCGTCTTGCATTCCCAGTGCTACAACTACAGGTATTGCCCACCAAGTCCGGCTCTTAATTAAAGTTGTCATCATTATTAAATGCCTTCAGCTGTTTCCAACTTTTATTCTCTCCTTTCCACTTTTTACTTATTTAATTTTTTTGAATCTTATTATATTTATGTATCTCTCCCTAAGACTTTCTTAAATCCTTTTCAAGAAAGGACATTAAAGTGAAGCATGAGCAAATCATAAATGCTCTTCCAACCATAAGATACTGTAATTTTAATTATCACATTCAAAACGAACATTATCAGCAATGTCTTAGTTAGATGCAGTTATTATACAAATAATTTCCTTGGGATTTTTCGTTTGTTTGTTTTATGAATTTTTATACAAGTCCTTCAGTTTCTACAAGACTCAGACATGACGGAGAAAAGCCACTCCCAATCACGTCCTCTGCTTGACTGCAGTACTAAATTCAATCAGTATCATTGAAAATGCTTCGGGGATAGGTATTAACATACTATTTGTATCTGTCCACAAATTCAAAGAAATGCTGGGTGTGAACTTGATAATCTGCTTTGGAAATTATCCAAGAGCTTAACGAGAATTACTTTCAATTGGAAATGTAAACAGTAGGCTAATATAAACGCTAACTAATAAATCATTCAAAAAGCCACGTTCTATTTCTATACTTCCTATTGCCATCCAGAACAGGGATCTGCCTCTTACTACCCTCCTGCGTGTCATCTAAGGGATGGTGGGAAAGCACGGGCTTCAGAAGTGCTTTATAAATACAGGAGATTTTGAAGTACTGCTTTGCAAGAAGCTATAAATATTTCTGAGATGAGGATGGGACATTTCTCAAGGCGTGAAGCTGGAGATCCACCCACACCTTCCATGTTCTGACAAGGAGCTGGGAAACACTGCTGTAGGAGACTGGCTTCCCCAGAGTCAGAGCCAAATTTAAGCTGCTTTGGGAGGAGCAGCCATACTGCTTTTCACCAGGCTCAGAACACTAACTAATTCTTCAAGATTGACATGATCCCTTGAGTGAATCACAACAAATCTTTACAGGGATTAAAAGTCATAAGTAACAGTATTGGTATGTGCAAGCTGATTTTCAGATTAACACATCAAAACACAAACCACCTAACAGACAGCTTTCTACTTGTGTACCTGCATAAGAACTTCAAACTCTACGCATTCCCAAATGAAACTCACCAAGGTCTGCCACCACCTCCCCAAACTACTCTCTCTACTTAGGTATCTGCTTCTCGGTAAATGGCACCTCTCTTAGCCGGAAACCTTGGTATTGCTAGACTTTCCCCTCCTGTCCCTCTGCTGTATCTGTCAATCTTCAACCAGCATTAGTTGGTTTCTAGAGAACATCATGGTCCTGTAGTCCCCTGTGCTCTCTACTGGCATCATTTATACCAGATGGTCACTGTCTCATGCCGGGATTTCTGGAATAGCTGCTAACGGAATGCTTCTCCATGCTGCCTACCCCTGCCCTCTCCAATTTGGCATGACATCTACAGAGAATTATTACATCGCTCTCTAGACTTAAAACCTTCTATGCTTTCTTGTTTAGTACCCTTTGAGAAACAAGCACATTTTGACCCCTATAAGTAGAGCAACCATATGTCTTGGTTAGTCTGGAGTTGCTCAGTTTATGCTTGCTTTTCTAGTGAACTAGTCATGGGGACCCCTTCTATTGGTAGAAGTGTTCTAGATTCAAAAGCCACAACCTAACCTGCACCTCCTGACTGGTCCTCTCCTTGTGCAATCCCAGATTCTCCTTGCCCTGCACAGCATGGCATCCCAAGCACAGTGAATGGCTCTCTGCATCTTTTCCCATTGTCCACACGCTGAGCAGGAACAGAAGAAACCTTTGTCTCTCACTGTCCCTAGACACCTGCCCTCTACTGCAGTGTTTGCACGTAGGCACTAGACAGCATCAAATCAATCAAGAGAAGCAAGTGCTGGATAGTTGGCATCTCTACAATACATTGTGATGGTATACAAAAGTAAAGACACTGAGAAATTAAATGGAAAAGTTACTTAGTAAGCTGGGAGATTGGGACCAACTGCAAGAACAGTGTGTGGTAGTTTCTAGATGAATAACCTGTGTCAAGGGCTATTCACATAGTAATGAAAACTCTCTCATTCACCCCCAAAGAAATGTCTTCTTCAATCTTCTTTAAACCAATCAATGGTTTATGCTCAGTCTCTTTGGCTTGAAGACATCTGCAGAAGCCACATACAATGCGGGATATCAGACAAGAAGGAAGGAAACCATTGTACATCTAGATCAGGATTTTAAAAAAATAAAATTTTAAACAGTGCCTTACCCATAAGATAGGAAACAGAATATCATTATCAGTCTAGAAAGCTGTGTGTGTGTGTGCGCGTGCGCACTTGCCAGCATGTAGGCCAGAGATCAAATTTAGTACCATTTACTTACCATTACTTAGGTGCTATGTTCATCTTTTCTTTTCTTTCTTTCTTTTTTTTTTTTTTTTGAGGCAGAGTCTCTTACTGGCCTCAAACTGGAAGTCCAATGACCTCCAGGGATTGCCCTGTCTACCTTTCCCCAATGCTGAGATTACAAACACTCCATGTTTGCCTTTTCTTCCATGGGTTCTGGGACACAAACTCAGGTCCTCACGCTGCCCTAGTACAAACACAGCCACAGTGTGTCCTAGGACTCGGCCCTGGCGCAGCAGGTGTGCCGCCCGTCATCCACTTCCCCAGCCCCCTCCAGTATGCTTTTAAACTTGGCATCAGGCAATCATTTCCATATTAAAAACAACAGTTACATAGCTAGGATAATCACTTGTAATATTTTCTAGCTGTGCAAAAGCAATCACAGACCCTCAGCTTAAATGCTAGCCGCTGGACCTCAGACATACAGGGAACACAGCGCCCTTCGATTCCGCCATCTTCCCTGACTCAATGCTGTCTTGGTCTATTTTTCTTTGTAATATAATTACATCATTTCCCTCCATTCACTTTCCTCCCTCCAGCTCCTCCTGTGCTCCCCCCACGCCCCCCCAAATTCCTGGCCTCCTAGTCTTTGTTATTGCTACTTACATCAATGCAACCTGCTGAGACCTTTCAGTGTTGCTTGCATGCACAGTTTCAGTACTGACCACCTGGTACTGAAAATTCAATTAAGGGACCCCTTCCTTGGGGGAAGACTACTTCTCCAGCTCTTAGCACCCCTTAGTTACCTACAGTTCTTTGTCTAGGTGTGGGACCAGTAAGACTTCTACCTTCCATGTTAACATGTCTCCTGTGCTGTCCTTATTTGGCCACCTTGTTGTGGTATCATGAGTGAAGCTTCCCTGACATTTCTGGGAAACAGAACCTCACAGCATCCCTGGTGCTCTGTCTCTTACAACCTTTCCACCCCTCTTCTTTGACGTTCTTTGAGCCCTGGGTAAAGGAGCTGTATTGTTGTATATAGATGAATCCGATTGATCAGGAGTCATAACTAGTTTTTCTCTGTATTTTGACTTTGACCTTTTTTGGTGTTGGGTGAGTGTGGCAGCGTGGGGTGAGAGTTAGGATTTCTTAGGAGAGGCCTCGTTGTTCATTAGATTTTAATATTTACAGAAGACTCAGAAGAACCTGGCAGGATCTATGCCAAAACGTCAATAGAAGACTCAGAAGAACCTGGCAGGATCTATGCCAAAACTTCAATCACATTCTCTATCTCCCTAAAATACTTCAATTATGCCCAACAATTAATTGGTTAATGATATAAATTATGTTACTATAATGCTCAGCTATGGCAACAACCCAACATACTACACTTCGCTAACTATGAAGAGAGAAATGTGTATTTCTTCCAAAATCAAAAGACAGATATCACGATTTTCCTTGAATTCCCAAAACATTTATATAACCTATATCCAATTATTCAAGGGAAGGCAACCATCACCACAGAACCAAAAAAAGAACATACTATATTTGACTTAATGATGGCTCTGAACTTCCTTCCCAGCTCTGGACAGTCTGGGCCTCACCCTGTACACAGGACAAAGGACATGAGCCATTGGCAATGCAGAGGCCCCAGGACTTCAGCCAACGTCCATGTTATTGATCGTAGTAACATCCTGTGGAACGTCCCATAACTAAGAATTTAAGTTAGCCTTTTAAATCTCTAGAAACTGTAGATAGGAAATTCATGGCAGCAAGTTGATACATTTATCCAGGGCCATTTGGGACGCTGACAGCTTTTCTGGTGATCCCAGAACCATCACCAGGTGTTGTGTTTCAAACAATATCAAAGCATTTTCCCTCTGGATAAGAACTGTGATTCTGTCAGATTTCTTCATTGTCTCTTGGCTCCTACGTCCAGCAGTGGTAGTCAGTGTCTTTTTAGGATCATTTTCCAATAGAGAAGCCACTTTAAAAAGAAAATTTCCACCAAAGGTGTGCCCCAACACCTCTAATCCCAGCAGAGGCAGAGGCAAGGCAGATCTCTGTGAGTTCAAGGCCAGCCTGGTCTACAGAGTGAGTTCCAGGACAGCTAGGGTTGTTATGTCTAAAGAAAAAGGAAGGAAAGGAGGGAGGGAGGGAGGGAGGGAGGGAGGGAAGGAAGGAAGGAAGGAAGGAAGGAAGGAAGGAAGGAAGGAAGGAAGGAAGGAAGGAAGGAAGGAAGGAAGGAAAAGAAAATTCCTCCTGTCTCAGAAATTCTGTGAATAGGCTCAGGGAGCCACCCTGAGTGGTCAGCTCAGCTACCAACTGAATTGCTGGCCTATGTCCAGGTTGACAGGACACAGGATCAAATTCTGCCTCAGGAAAGTTTCACATTTATCCCAGACCTCCTTCCCGATCACACATTAATAAATGAAGTCTCTAGTCCAGTCTTGAACGTTGAGGACCACAGCTGCCATTGTTCTTTTGGAAATGGAATTGGAATTGGAATTTCTCAAGCATCTGGAGAGACAAACTGCTGGAGGCGCAGAAGTGGCCTTTGTGTGCATGTTCTGGTTTTGTTTAGTTTTAATCCTAGTAGTTGAATCTTCCATCCATAAAGGCAGATACTGAAGCTACAAAAATTGTGGCTAAATCAGGTAAAGACAGCAAAATGAACAGGAGGACAACACCAGCCGCAGTGATGTCCCACCACTGAACCTGCCCTGCTTCCTGACCGCGGCTACAGAAACGCATGCACTCCAGACTCCGGATGACCTGTGCTGACAACCGTTCCATTAGAAGAAAGCTGCCACAAAGCCGATCAGCAGACTGCAGAACGAGATGACTGGCGTAATATCCTCCGGGCTCCCAAGGACCTGGAAATAGATTTCCACTTGGGTCCTCTCTGGAGAACATCCTGGCTGCTACGCTGGTCCCATCACAGTGTCAGCAAGGAGACAGAGTGCAGCCCCATTCATCTCTGGACAGCTCTCTGGGAAGCCCACGCCTGCTGAGTTCTGCTCACTTATCTACAAATAGAAAGGAGGGTCTCTCCTGAAGAGGGGAGTGCCAACTGATGGCAGCTCCTCACAGATCTATTGCCACAGTCAGTCCCAGAAAGGGCAAAACAAGACCGTAATTAGGGTGGCTCACCAACACACACGCACACTCCTACCTCCTATCAAAAAACATTGGTCGGGAACCTCATGACTATTAGTCTTAATTGCTACTTCCAGATCAGTAACACGTGCACTGAGAAATACCATGTCTACCCTGCAAAGCCCATCTATTTTAAATCGTCTTTCAGATCCCTACTAAAGGCCAGGGGCCATTGTAATTACAGCCAGTTAAGTCCTTCTAACTCAGGAAAAAAAAAAAAAGAAAAAAAGAAAGAAAAAGGGGAAAAAAGTTCTCAGAAACAAATGGCCCCTTTTTAAAAATCCAAAACAACCACTGCCAACCTTAGACTAGCAGCTTATTAAAAACAATAACTGTTAACTATGAGTAAGCATAAACAGCACACCAGTTAATGGTCTCAGGTTCTCCATTTAGCCAGGCATTTGATCATCAGGACAGTCTCAGGAAGTAGGTGCTATTATTGTCCCATTTTACACACGGGACACAGAGGAGCCAAGCCGGGGCCTGGCTACAGAGCTAGCTACATACAGAGCCTGTAGCCCAACTCCACAGCCTTCTCTCACATTTCCAGCCCTGAACCACTACTCAGCGCGGACTCTGCAAGCAGAGAACCAACAGAAAAGATCTGCTCATGTTCAGAGGATCTGTAACTAAGGGTCTGAAAAAGCAACGCAAGTTATGAAAAACACCCCTTAGAACGTACTGTTGTCCTCTGCAGTGCCAAAAGTCAGTGGATCTTCGCTCATGGGCCAGCCTCTACTTCTCTTATGTTAGAAACTCCACTTACTTTATTCTAAATCAGAGGATGAGGTGCGAACAGTTTACGGTGAGAAAGCTTAACCGGTCCCAATTCAAATCCTAGCTCCGCCACGCATCAGCTACGTAAAATGTTTAACCAGAAATGCCGGATCTATAAATGGACAAGGAAACACCACCTTCCCCATTCTATTGGTTGTATCAAGTGAAGTATTGTGTTGCCTAACTGGCCCTTAGCACATGGAAGGCATCATTACCACAGATGCCAAAATATCCCTTAGAAAATGAATTTATTATTTATCTCAGGAAAATATTTATCATTTAGGGTGCTTTAAGTATTTAATTATTATTTCATCTTGATATTTATTTATTTATTTGTTTGTTTGTTTCGAGGCAAGGTTTCCAGGAGTCAGACTGGCCTTCAACAGGGCACACAGCTGAGGGTGACCTTGAACTCTTAATCCTCCTGACTCCACCTCATAAGTACTAGGTTTCAGGTGAGTGCCACCATCCCAGGTTTTATACGGTGCTGGGGATCAAACCCAGGGAGCTGTACATGCAAGGCAAGCATGCAACCGACCCACAGAGCAGGAACCACATCCCCAGCCCCGCCTTGAGAATTTTATCTTAAATTTCAATTTTTACTTTGTAATTTATCTTGAGTATTTTGCCCATTTGCCTTAAATATCTACATAGATATCATTCCTCTTAAATTTTAGAAGCATATCTGTTCTCACACAGATGGCAGGATACAAAAATATCTGACTTGTCTTTAAGGAGAATTACCTGATCCCTCCATGGAACAAAGCCTCATTTTCATATGCAAGCTGCCAATTTTGAGTTTAGGGATTATGGGAGAGGGCCAGGTTACCAGTCACTTTCCCTTTGGTTAGTGCAATTAAGTGGTGTAAATAAGATTTCACAGGACTAGATCCATTATTGAAGATGAAAAAAAAAAAAAAAAAAACAAAACCTGTTTTCAAATGCTAAGGAACTTCTGCCATGGCAACAATTGATATGCTAATTATAAATAATTTATCCGTTGGTTACATAGCCTAAGGACATAAAAGGAATAACTTCCTTTCATTAAATATTCCATAACATTTAAATCTTTCACTTCCTTAGACAGGTCTTCGTCCCAATTATCTCGAATTAGTGTGATTCAGTCCAAGCTAGATGGATTACACTGTCAGTGGAACATTTTATATATACAATAAGTCGTGCCCTGACAAAGGCTTAATTCGATGATCAATTTTTCTTGACTACAGCTAGCAAGGAGCCCTGACTGTCCCAAGGAAACAGCCCTTAGAGATGACAGAGTCTGATTCGAATTATTCTTAAAGCAACTTGAGAAGTGAATTCGGGGTGACTGGGTTTGAGAACTTTCATCCTCTATAGATCTGTTAGATCCCCTTTCTGGGTGTCATTCTCAGACCTATCCAGAAGAGACAGGACCAGTGGGTCACCTCGTCACACCCTGCACCTTGATGATGTTCATCCACCAGGAGCAAACTTGAAAGGTAATATCCCAATGGCTTCATCTGCAGGTCACAAGCTTGAGGAAAAAGCAACTTCCACGTTGCTCTAGAATCTAAATCTAGATCCAGCTACGTGTCAAATGTCTGCTTTTTTCCACTTTGGCACTCAGATTATATTAGACTATTTATGAAAATCTGGGCAAGTTGGAGGCCACCGCAAATCCAGGCCACCCCATCAGCTGACCACTCTCTTTTTTTTATTTATTATCTATCTATCTATTTATTTATTTACTTATTTAATTTTGGTTTCTTGAGACAGGGTTTCTCTGTTGTAACTCTGGCTGTCCTGGAACTCACACTGTAAATCAGGCTGGCCTCGAACTCACAGAGATCTGCCTGCCCCTGAAAGGCATGCACTACCACCACTCAGTGACCACTCTCTTCTCAACAATTTTGACACCCCTCCCCCCATCTTCTCTTCTATTGCTCCCAGTGGACAGACATTTTCTGCTTCAGACACACTAGGTGTGGAATGCCCCGTTCCTCTCATAGGGTACCAACACTTGGTCCTGCCTATCAGTTCCTTTCTCTTGGCTACTTAGCTCACATCCACTAGAGCCAGGGCCACCATTCTGTAAGCAAATCCCAGCATGCCACACTCCTACTTAAAATTCCCAGGTGACAAACTATACTCGGAACAAAATTACAGCTCCCGGCTTAAAATATAAGGTCCTTTTCAATTCTGGCCTCTCCCTTATGTCTTCATCTCTCACCACACCCAATGGCTTCCAAAGGGACAGAACTGCTCATCGTGAACCCTCCTGGCTCCAGGCTCTCTCCCTCCAACCTTTACAGCCCTTACCTTGTGGGTATGACTCCAGTGAGCCTTTGGTGCTGGCTCGGGACTCTCTGTACCCGTCCTGGTGCTCTTCCTTGTCTCCTCTAGTTCTGTTGAGGGCTACTGCTCCATGACACACCACACTACTAAACTCTTCACTCTCGTCCTGCAAGTGTTTCCCATGAGTCTCCAGGGAGTTGTGGGCTTCCAGAATAAGTACAGACCTTAACCCTCTAGAGGAATGCGCACTTCAATGCCCACCCCTACAGGCACTGATACTGGCTTGTTGGGCACATAGAGAAGAGAAGTAAATAAATGAAGACACTGGGAAGCCCGCAGTCTGAGACAATGGCAAATCAGCGGCTCCCAGACCCAAAATTACCTAGAGAGTGTTGAAAAACATAAAGTTCTGGGCCTCATCCCAAGCCTACAAATACTTTGAGAATGAGGCCAAGATGTGTGGCTGCTTAACAAGCTCCCTAGATGATTCTGCAGAAGGAACGAAGTCGAAGCTGGTCCCCAGATGGTGTCTAGGAACTGCAGTCTACACAGAATGTTCCTGCCACAGCTATTTCCTGCCGTGTGGAGCTAGAAGGCAAGGACACTGACAGCTCAGTTCTGCCGAATGGAGCCCAAGGATGTCACGCCACACCTCCTGAAGGCCCTGGGTAAGGCTCTGGAACTTTGCAGAGCGCAGTACTTTGCTTTCTGCAAATCACCTCCAGTACGCTCTATGCCCTTAACTCTATTTCTGGTGACTTGGAGGCAAAGGCTCAAAGGCTTCACACCTTCCCATGTTACAATACCAGCTCACAGCGTGCATGGCAAGGGGGCTCAAAGTTGAATAGTTAGAAGTTAATTATGCCCCTATTTAAACACATCCATCATTTAGAAAAGAAATTAAGAAAATAGTGAGCAAACAAATAATAAGGATCCCCTTTCTCTTCGTTCCATCTTCCACTGCTGTCATTACTGGGGAACTGGAGCCTACTTATGAAGAAGCAACACCGTGAGACCATAGATACCTAGTGTGTGTGTGTGTGTGTGTGTGTGTGTGTGTGTGTGTGTGTGTCTGTGCGAGAGAGAGTGTGTACCTGTGTGAGTGTGTGAGTGTGTGTGTGTATGCGAGAGAGAGTGTAGGTATCTGTGTGTGAGTGTGTGTGTATACCTATTCTCTCTTCTCTCTCCCCCCCCTCTTCTTTTTCTCCCTCTTCTGTCTCCTCTCTCTCTCTGTGACTGTGTGTGTGTGAGTGTGTGTGAGTATGTGTGTGTATACCTATTTTCTCTCTCCTCTCTCTCTCTCTGTGCATGTACCTATTCTCTCCTTTCTCTCTCTTCCCCCTCTCCTTTTCTCCCTCCCTCTCCTCTCTCTCTCTCTTTCTCTCTCTATGTGTGTGTGAATGTGTGTATGTGTGTGTGAGTATGTGTGTGTACACCTATTCTCTCCTCTCTTTCTCTCTCCCCCCTTCCTCTCTGAGTGTGTTGTGTGTGTGGGTGTGTGTGTGTGTGTGTGTGTGTGTAGGTGCCTATATGTCACAGTGTGTGAGGTCAGAGGACAACCTCGGATGTCCGTCTTGCCTCCCAACTTGTTTAAAACAGGGTTTCTTGTTATTTACCATGGAGCAGGCCAGACTAGCTTCCAGGACTCGTATCTCCCTGCCTCCTATCTCACCACTGGAGCCCTAGAATTATAGACACTTATTCTACCTTGTCCTCCTTATGTGGGTTCTAGGGATCCAAACTCAGGTTCTCAGATTTAAAGGGCAAGAGTTTAAGCCACTGAGCACCAGTTCAAATATGTGTTCTTAAAACAGGTGACTGGAACTACTTCACGCTCATCAGTAAAACTATGAAAAACATCGACAATATGAAGCACTGTGCTGTTGAAATCTAGAACAGTAAGTTGTAAAATGTTGGTAAGAATATAAAACGGTGCTATCCATGTGAAAAGCTAGGTGACACCTCACATCAAATGAGAAACAAAAACTTCCTAAGAGCCAACAGTTTTGTTATTTAAAAGAATTAGAAGCAAAGTCTTAACATAATATGTCTTTAATAAAAGTATCTGAATCAAAACTAGAAGATGAATGCAACATACATGTCCAACAGAATACTGCTTACCCTGATACAGGAAAAAAAAAAAAAATCTGAGGAGTTACAGCATGGATGAACTTTGAGGACACAATGTAAAGTGAAATAAGCCAGTCACAAATAAGTGCTATGTGGCTCCACGTTGATGTGTTTCTATGAGGAAACGAGCTACTCAAAGTCACGAAGACAGAATGGTGGTTGCTAAGGACCAGGAGGACGCAAATGGGAAATCATTGTTAAAAGCATACTTAAAAATAGGCTTACAGGATTAAATATATTTTCATTTTAGGAACAAACTATTTTCTCAAGAGACCAGGGCACAGGGACCTTACAAACGCCTTCCTGCTCGTAGAGGGACCTGGAGGTGAGATGTGGCGGGCAGAAATGGCCTAAGTACATTGTGTAAATGCACATCATTTTCAAAGTATAAATAAAACACTATTGAAGGAGAGGAAGTCTTCTGGTTCATACAGGGGTGTCCCATGTGTTAACACCTTCCACTCTGCCCGACCTCAGCTGAGGCTTGCTGACCCTTGTGAACCCCCAACCTCACCTTTTGTTGTAGAGATGCGACTTACTCGTCAGAGCTGCCCCAGCAAATCGTCAGACATAAAATAATGACATTTAGTCCAAACGAGAAACATGAAAATGGCTTTAAAATTCTACTCTTGAGAAATGGAACGCAAGGAAACTTGACCTTTTTAACGTACTGGTGCCTTGATTCTAAAGTTTAAGAACTCAACCCAAAATCATATTTTTGAGTTAAGAGATATCAACTTTGTATCTTATTTCTCCAATATTTTTTGTTTATAAAAAATTTAAGGCCAGGCTGTGGTGGCACACACCATTAATCCCAGTGCTCAGGAGGCAGAGGCAGGTGGATCTGTGAGTTGGAGGTCAGCCTGGTCTCCAGAGTGAGTTCCAGGACAGCCAGAGTTACAACAGAGAGACTCTGTCTCAAAAAACAACAACAAAAAAAATTAAATGTTAGTAGTAGACATAAGTTTCAACTATTTTTACTTAAAATTTGAGGGATTTTTAGAAAATGTATGATTAAAACCTTATAACTGTCGTTAGGTATGCTGAAAAGCAGGAGTTCTCTTTATTTGTATTCCTTTCAGTGTTATATACTTCAAGGATCACAGTTCTAGATTTTGCAGATTTTTACCAGTAGAAGAGCTAACTAAAGATTATGCCTCCATCCCTTTCACATTCATTACATTACCGCGGGTAACAGAACTCACCCTCGGACCACTGAGAAACTGCAGGAAACACAAACCATGAAGAGTTCTCAGATGGAGTCACTTCCCTATAAGGAGTCACAGGGACAGCCCAACCCCCACCCCAAGTGATTTTATAATATACATTTAATATAATATATTCTAAACCCGTTAACTGATTGGCAAAGACATCATTCATTTACCCAGTTTTAAACGACTGTATCTTCATCATCAGATTCACCCAGATTCCTATTTTATTAACTTCTTGATTACATTGGATTTAATCTTATCTTATACCTACAGGCCTATGCAAGGCCTTCTTTGCCTGATAACGTCATCCTGAATTACAGCACTAGGTCCTGTCAACTCCCTTAATGATTTGGCCTGTGGTTATCTTCAGAGTATGTTTAGTCAAAATGCTTACAAAAACACATGGCAAAAGTTAAAGTTACACTTAACCTTTTTCCTCTGTCATTCTCATAGCCGGAAAACTCAAGAAAGAGTACAAGAAACAATAAGAAAGTAGAAGAAAGTGCTTTTGCAGGTCCTGAGGACCTCACAGACTAGGAGCACTCACAGCTCAAGCATGAAGACCTGAGTTCAAATCCCCAGCACCACGCATGTGGGTATGGTCAGCCCTATGCCTGTAATCCCAGCTCTGAGAGAAGGTAGAGAGGAGACAGCAGGATCACGGGTGCATGATGGCTACCAGCTTAGCTCCAAGTTCAATGAGAGACCCTGTCTCAAAGGAATGAGGTAAAAACTGATAGAGCAGAACACCCCACCTCTTCCTGTGGCCTCCGCATGCACACACGAATAAGCACCCAGAAACATAAGTGCACAAACGTGACACAAAGCACACCACACTCACACATACATGCACACCGTATACCAGACATACACACAATATACATATATATGATATAATATATATATATATATATATAATGTATATAACAATTACAAAGAAGAAAATGTTTGCAAATGAATAAAATCGTAAGTTCACACCAGATTATGAGTCTACACGGGACTTCCTTCACTCACAGTTGCACATATAGCTGTCAGGCACCTTTGTGCTAAACGAGTTAAGACCTAGGACTTGAGCAGCAGTCAAGGCTGATCTCTCCTAAGGATCAGGGATATCCCCTGTGAGTGACAGCCTGTGATAACATCAAGCCAATTAAGGCACCAGAGGAGCTCAAAATGGTGTGAAGAGACCCACTCCTGGTGATAAGAGGAAGAGCAAGAATCAGCTCCCTGCCCCACCCTTTGACAGCTCTGAGGGGGCTCTACCACTCCAAAGAGACAAGATGATCCGCAGAACCTCAGAGGGCTGAAGAGGGGTCATTCTCAAATAACGTACATAAATATTCAAGTCAAAACTCATTAAGACAGGCAGAGAACAACCGCTAAAAACTGCTCCTCTCAGTTTAACACAGGCCTCTCAAGTAGAATCCTCTTCCCTTCCCCCACTTTAGAGTAAGTAAACCACTCAGAGAATGAAAAAAGAAATAGCTACCATTTAATTAACAACAACAACAGAAAACAAAACAAACAAACAAAAAAAAACCTTTATTCTGGGTTGGGGAGACCGCTCTGTGGGTAAAATGTATGCAGAGCAAGTACAAAGACCTGAGTTGGATCCCCAGAACCGTATAAAGTAGCACACACTTAGAACCCCATTGCTAGGATAGTGTGGAGACAGAGGTATCCCAGAGGTTTTGCCAATTGGCTTAGCTCCAGATTCAATTAGACCTTGTCTCAAAAAGTACCGGTGGTGGGGCTGCAGAGATGGCTCAGCAGACAGGACCACTTGCTGCTCTTGCAGAGGACTGGAGCTCAGCTCCCAACACCCACATCAGCTAGCTTACAACCTCCTGTAACTCCAGCCCGGGCCATCTAACAACACCTTCCTCTGGCCCCCTCCAAGGGTACCTGAATGTATATATGCATACGTGCAACATGTACATTCATGTCTGCATACATACACACACATACAGATGTACACACAGATGTTATGTCTTTTTTTTAAAAAGAAACATGATGGTGAAATATAACAGAGGAAAACACCCTGCATGAACCTCTGGCCTCCACATGCACAGGAAGGGGTGAGCACACCTACACATGTACACACATGCGCCAAACTAACGCACACCGACTTTTAAGCTAATTTTACCACTGTTTAAACATAAAGCCTCGGTGGAGCATTCACGATAAAAGATGTGCTGTGAGCACGCCTGAGAGCCAGCGCGCTGTGTGCGCGCGTTCAGAATCTGTCATAGCTGCCGTGCAGGCTTGGTCTGAGGCTTCAGTGACATAATGGTATTGCGCTGCCTGGTACTCTGTAGATGAGGTGCCAGTAAACAGTAGGTCCCTGCTTTGGGAGCAAGGGTAGTAAAATGTCAGGAGTCTGTCTGGGCACCTTTGTTGTTTCATAAGGGATCACGAGGTCAGACTGAGGGAAGCCAGAGGAGGCCTTTAGACCCCTAGCACTGCCAAGCTTAGCTAACCTTCCATGTCTCCTAGGGACCTGCCTGCAAGATACTGTGCAGCCATTAGCCACACATCTGATAAGCCTACAGCATCAATTCCAGCCAAGGAGCCAGTGCTTCCCAGGAGTCCTGCACACATGTGGCTGCATTCGATAACAGCAGCCTCGTTTTTCTTTTCTTCCTGTTTTTTTTTTTTTTTTTTGTCTGTAAGGTAGGGTGCCACCTACTACTTAGCAGCGTCTGACACGGTTTGAGTGGAAATGTCCTCTACAGGTTCATGGGTCTTGATCCTTGGTCCCCAGCTGAGTTGGTGAGTTCTTGGTGAGTTCTCTCTGGAGGAAGTAGCCCCTGGAAGCAGGCATTGAGGTTGCTCAGCTGGTCTCACTTCCGGTCTTTCTCTGCCTTCTGGTTACTGAAGCATTAGACCAGCGGCCTCATGCTCCTGCAACGCCTCGCCCACCACGAAGGACTGTATCCCCTCCAACTGTGAGCCAAGATAACCCTTCCCTTAAGTTGCTTTTTGTCCAGTATTCGATCATACAATGAGAAGAGAATAACACGGAATCCCAAACGCATGCTCTGTGTCATTCTCCCCATGAGTAAGGGGGTGGGGGAGGATCAACACATAGAATAACACATAGAATACAATATGTATTCTCCAAGAACTAGGCATTTACTGGCAAAACCTAGGATTTGCCTGCTCACACACAGCTCATGAAATTTAACTGATTGGCCTTAACCACAGAAAGCAAATTACTTCCACCTTAGGCTTTCTTGACATCGTTCTCCCTGGATTTCAAGGAACACTGGGGACCAAACCAGGTACTGAAAATGACAAAGAATGACTCAGGTCAATGCAACCAAGTAGTCTCTAAGCTCTGAGCTCTCAGACCTTAGCTGGGCAGGGTTCCTATGAGGTGGCAAGCACTTTCTCCTCTCCAGCCTGTCACTGCAGAGCTCCAAATCAGGCTACAGACCCTGTCCCTAGGAAAGCAGCAGAGATTCACCTGTGAAACATGGTCCCAAACTGTGCCATACACTCCCCATTTTGCTTCTTACATGGTCCCCAGATTCTACAGACCCATGGCTACTTTTTAAGACCCACCAAGAGTAAGAAAATGCACTTTGCTTAAAGTAGAGATTCCACGAGGCTTTCCCTCCAAGTGGGCCTTGGAAAACATTATCTTTGTTTCTTTTTTTTACAGTGAGCTTCGGTGAGACCCATTTTTGTTACAGATGGAAACACATACACACAGCCCGGTTCCACCTCCAAAGAGACGCTCCCCCCTCAACCCCTTGTCTTCAACTGAAAACTCAAAGTAAGCATCTCAGGTTAAACTGCATCTGATTAGATGATTTTTAAGTGAAGTCAAGTTCTCTTGGATTTATATTTCACAGGAATGTCTGACTTCATAACGATTCTTGATCATTTTTCCTAAGTTGGAAATCTGAGAACAAGGAGTCTACTTAGATAAATGAGTAATTCCGTGGGCCTCCTTAGATCACATATCAAAAACAGTAAGAAATGGAATATTTGATTTCTGATTAACTGAATACGGAGTGAGAGGCTAAGAATCTGACTTAAATAGACTCTGAACTTGGTCTGACCCTGGACTAGCTGGCTGCCAGCACCCTCCTTCTGTGCTCCCAATTGTAAAACACAAGAAATGTCCAGGCCTGCATAGTTTTGTTCCCAAAGACAATACAGCAGCAGACCTTACCCGGCATCAGGTGCTCCACTGGCTCTCTCCCATGGTCTGCTACATAGAAACTCACTTCGATATCACTTTATTCTCATTTTATAGGTAAGGAAATAGAATATATATATCCTGAATATATAAGTGGCTAGTTTAAATGGCCAGCAAGTAGGTACCAGGACACCTTACACAACTGTTTGATTTCCTTTTTTTCTCCTTTCTTTCTTGCATGTGTGTGGCATGTGTATGTATGTGTGTTCACTCATGTACGGGCATACTTTTATGTGCATGTGTGAGTGTACATGTGTGCATATATATGTAGAGGCCTACAGCTGATGTCAAGGGTCTTCCTCAACTGCTTTTCCATACTATTTATTGAGGCAGGGTCTCTAAATCAAACCCAGAGCTTGCTGATACAGCTAGTCTCGAAAGCGGGCTTGCTCAGGGATCACCTGTCTCTGCCTTGCAAGAACTGGAGTGACAGCAGGGCCACCACTGGCATCCGGCATTTATAAGGTTTCTGGGGATCCAATACTGTCCTCATACTTGGGCTGCAAATGCTCTAACCACTGAGCCACATCTCTGCCTTTGCCAGTTTCAGAGCCTTAACTCACAGTGCTCTGTTGCTGAAGGAAAGTCATATGGCCACAGATGTGGAGAAATCCACCCAAATTCTCACTGCCTTCGCTCTTCTACTTGGGGCTTGATCACGATGCTCTCTGGCAGACTTTTAAGAAGCTTATTTATTTTTAATTTATCAACATATGTCCTTTGTCTACGTTATAAAGAACATGTTGATAAATAGGAGGAAAAATATGTCCAAATACTTCTTTCAAATATTTGAAAACCAACTGAAATGAAAATTTAACTGGGTTAACCGGAACCTCTATTAAAATCACAAATATGAGCATCGGATCTGGAAGGATGCTTCCTTTAAGACAGTTGGTGGAGTCAAGAAAGCAAGTTTGTTTTACAACATTGTCAAAAGATCTATATTGGATTTTTTTTTTTAAATCCTAAAACAGAGGCTCTACCAGTTCAGCCTAGAGGCCGTGGAAGCTGCTCCATTTTCCCTGTTTGCCCTTTTGGCTCAGTGACTGCAGTAAGGTGACAAACGCCCACAATAACGCAGCAGTGTCTTCATGTCAGTCTTGGATGCTAACTATGCCTTGGGCTAAAGAGGGAGAACTGGAATCCCAAATCCCACACTAACTACCAGGGCTCTGAACAAGACTGTGCGTCCTCGTAGTTGTATGTGGAAATTAGTAGCTACTAAGTTTTTAAACCTAAACGGAGGGGTCACGCAGGAAATTGATGACCAATGTTCAGTGCTCTCAGAGATGTGCAAGGGTGCTATAAGAGCACAAACTAACATTACGAAAACAATTAGGGCTTCCTCTAGGAAGTACCAAACAACAAGAGGAAGCTAAATGCAAAGTAGAAGGGGGCGGGGCGGGGCCGGAGTGGGGGTGGGGGTGGCTATCATTGGACAAATAAGAGAAACTTTTCCTGGAAAACTTTTCATCTGGAAACTTTTCCACAAGAAAGCAACATTTTTGCAAAGAAAAAACCCAAACCATATTTGATATGTAGTTTACATATAATTTTTTTTTTTAGATAAATACTTAAGTTTAAAGCGACAACTTTTGAGCTACTGTTGCAACTCTAATTGTCTGGGATTCTTAGTTACACGCAATACCAGTCAGCACTGGCTCTTTAAGAAACATAAATAATGAAGAGTAAATGTTTCACACCTTTACAGTATCAGGCTTAGTTCTAAGAGCTATGAATATGAATTCACATAAACCAATGTCCGAATTCACCCAATGCCCGATGAGTAGTAGGTACCGTTATGATTCCCGTTTTTCAAGACAGAAAACTGAGGTCCCAGGGGAAACAGCTAACATTTCTGCTTACTCAGTGAGTGCTCGATCTTGAAGCCAGGCTCTCAGAGCCTGCCTCTCAGCTCTAACTCAAAATGCTCACAGGCTCTCAGAAAAGCAACCTGTTCTAGAATAGGTGACTCACGGGTCACCAGGCACGATGGGAGATCAGCAGCCACAGCCAGGCACAAAGGAGCAGCTGGTACCACCAGCACAGCCATGAGACACCGCCTACCAAAACTGCCACCACTGCCTTGATATTGTTACCGGACTGCAGGCCCACCATTCCTAGCAGAGCAAGATACAAAGTCAGGAAGGCAAGAGCATATGCAACTTGGGGGAGAAAAGGGGGACAAAAAAAAAACAAAAACACCAGGCCAACAGCCCCATCTCCATGTGTGGTTGCCAAGAGACTATCGTAACCATGCAGCAACTGACTCACTCCAGTGGCCCACTGCTGGGACACCCCTGTCCCGGAGTCCCTGTAACAGGCAACACCAACCGTAGCACAGAACAAGAGAAAGAGATTCTAATTCCTAAAGTTGGATTACAGGTATCTGTAAAGCTAGTTCTTTCCGGGGCACTGAGGGAGAGTACGTCCCTGGCCTCTCTCCAGCTTCCGGTGGTGGCTAGCAACCCCTGGCCTTCCTTGGCTTATGGATACTCCCACATCTGCCCCTATAGTCTCATGAGACCCGTCTCCAACTGGAACTGCTTTCTCCATTTACATACTGGATGCAGAGCCCACCCTACTCCATTAATCAACCTTGCGACAAGATTACATCCACACCTTATTTCCAAACACGGTCATATTCACAGGCACCAGAGGCTGGAATCTTGAATGTATATTTTGGGGGGGACTTGTCCAACATATAACGGTTGAAGGACTACGACATAGCCGAGACCGATGTTTAGATGTAGGGAAATGAAAATGACAGACACACGTCAATCACCACGATGGGCATCATCGTTTCACCTACGAATGAAGTCATTTCAAAGCAAAAGGTGGGTCTACAAAAGGCAGTGGCAACTCCATGGGGGAAGAGACCAGACAGGAATGTGCAGCAGCGGTGTGGAATGGTATTAATTGCCAGACAGTCCCTCCCCGGGAAACGATGGCCATCAGAAGGATAAGGCCAGGCATCCGTCCTCTACCGGAATGCCTACAGGCATCTGCCAAATATCTCTCTTTTATCTTCAAAAAGAGAAAACTTGGCCTGGGGGAGTCATCATGGATTAAAGTAGAAAGATAAATGGAGATTTTAACTGTGAATGTGAGTTACCTAAACCATAATTTTTCCCCTGAATAGATAGGTATATGACAGATGTTTGAAACATACATTATTTACATAGCTGGTCTCATCTTTTGTGCAGATCTCACTCTTTTCAAACCTCAGCACGGACACCCAAAGAGTGTTCCTCCTGCCAACAAAGCAATCAGCGTAAACACCAAGAGTGCAAACCTGAAGAACGACAGCACACTTTGCCCTGAAGACCAACATAGTAACCTCCAAGCAATCCTCATGATGATTCCTCGGGGTTCTGAAAACCCAAGGAGAACTCGGTCTTTGTAATCCAGTTGACCCTCCATCTGCTGGAAATAAAAATAACTTAAGCTATCTAAACTACAAAAAAGCTGAGCTATTCTGGTGTTCTCAACTGAAACTCTGATGGATGACCCCCAGCCCTCTAACCTTGCCTATTCACAAGCGTGCCTAGAGGACCTCCCTGCTTTGAGAACTCATCTGTTAGTCCAAAATAGAATGCATCATCTGCTCCATTTTCCCCAGCTTCCTGGTAGCTCATTATAGTCTTCAGAAACAACATCTTGATTCTTCTTTTTCTTTTTTTAATTAGTGCATATTTGTTATACAAAGCAATGGTTCTGTGACATTTTTAATCAAGTATATCACATACTTTAACCACATTACTCATTACCCTCTCCTGTGAGTGCTCTTGTTGAAGCCCTTCCTTTTTCCAAATAATCTTTCTGTTCTCATGCTGTGTGTGTGTGTCTGTGTGTGTGTGTCTGTGTGTGTGTATATGTGTGTGTATGTGTGTGTCTGTGCGTGTGTGTGTGTGTATGTATGTGTGTCTGTGTGTGTCTGTGTGTCTGCACATGTAATCTAGGCTCCACACATGAATAAAAACATACTATGTTCCTTTCTGGGCCTGGCTTCTCTCACTTACTGAGGGGATCTCCAATTCCACCCTTCTCCCTGCAAGTGCTGCAATCCCCTCCTCCTTTGTGCACTGCATATGACCATACATGTTGATGGCCAGCAAGGCTGACTCCATAAACGTGGCTACTGTGAACAGTGCGGCAGTGAGCACGGATGAGCAGATATCTCTGTGGTATGCTGACTTGGATCCTCTGGGCATGTCCCCAGAAGTGGTAAAGCTGGATCACACGGCTCTACTGTTTAATTTTTGAGGAATCTCCATACTCCTTTCCATGGTGGCCACGCTAGTTTCCATGCCCACCAGCGAGATATACGGGTCTCTTTCTATTTTCTTTTCCATCTTAAAGCCAACCAGTCCCGAAGAATAGCCCATTCCTCTGTGTGCCAGGTCTTCCCTCGAGTCTGCCCCCAGTCCCTCCCTCCTTGGCCTGTACAAATTCCAGTTCAAGTACAAGCAAACAGTTCTAGTCAGGCCTATGAGTTCTTTTTAGCTGGTTATCTGGCTAAATATTTTTAACAAAAAGAGTTACAGGTTCATTTTAATGAGGATTGGAAAGATGTAATTATTAAGTAAAACTCAAAATTTTACAGAGAAGGGGTCTTCTTTCTAATTCACTTAACTGAAAAGTGAATCAAGTGGAAAGAAAAATCACGGAAGTACAGGTGAGCTCACTGTGACTATGCTGGAAGCTCGTCTCCTCTGTGGCACCACTGAATGTGGTGGACCTTTAAGGAGCCTAGACAAGAGGGTGTTGCCCTGGGGGAGGGACTGATGCCCGCTTGGAGCAAGGAAGTTAGGTCTGATGTGACTGGACCAGTTCTCCTGAAAGTGGAGGTTAAATGGTAAGGCTAGCCCTATGCTCATTCTATTCTGGATGTGACCAATTATGCTTGAGTGTTGGAAAATGAGGGGGAGTAAGAGACCCCCACAAGGACATCTGCGGCATGTGAGTCAGACCTTACAGCCACTGGAATCATGTGCCAGTGAAGTTCTCAGCCCCAGATAAAACAGCCTAAGACAAGTTGTGTATGGTTAAGATTTAAAAAATGAATATGGTGTAGTGAGCTGATGTAGCGAAATGTGGTTCTAGAGCGGTCTCTTATGATCTATAGCAGGATCACTCATGGGTCCCCACTCACCTCCCTGTAGTTCTCTGGAGCACTAGACATTCATGACATCTATCTACCCTATAAGCCATTGCAAGGCATCCCTGCCTCAAATGTTTCTTTCACTAGCTCTCTCCCAGAGTCACAAATCTATTACTTGCACATAAACTCAGGATTCACCCAAATTGCAGGCTCCTACCTTGCCTGGTTATACTGCTACCCACATCCCAAAGTTACGGCATGATAAGTTACACACAGCTTTGTGCCTGGCTCACACTGTTTCCCCACCCGTCCCCAATCCTTCTCCTTCTCCATCTCTTTAAATCCTAGCTACTCCTCAAGGCCTTGCTAAGTCCTCCCTCCAGGTGCTAAGTGACATCCTCCTCTTCTCCGAAGCCTGCTCAGCCTACACCAATCCAGATTAACTGCTCTACTTGGCTCCTAATTGTATACTCTGATTTCCCAATTTCCAAAAGCTTACTCATGAACAGCTTGGTTTATTTTCCACCAATTATATCAGGAGACGGTTCAAAGGTATTGAGGTTGTATAATATACAATAAGCATATATTTGATACAAAAATATATAGTCTATAGACTCGAGTTATAGTAACTTCCCAAGTTATAAAAAGATGACTCACAGCCAGACTTCCAGACATCCCTCCTTTCATTCTCTTAAGAAAAGTCATATTTTAGTCATTCGTCAGAGAGACATCTGAGTCCTGATACGTGCCAAGCTGGAAGGATGCTGGCACCACGGAGACATAAACGAAACAGGTGCTGTCAGTGAACAGCTGGCTGTCCAGTAAAGGACGGGAAGAAGTGAGCTGGAGCCATGAGGCAGCATTGCTAGGACACACGCATGAGGCAACTGGCTCAGAGGGGATCTGGAGGAAGAAAAAGATAACCAGGCAAGTTGGGCACACTGGGAATGCATAGAGGCTGAGGCAGGAAGGTGGAAAGTTCAAGCCAACCTGAGCTTTAGCCCTAATCTCAAATAAAGGGTGTGCCCAACATGTGTTGACTCTGGAAGGGGAAATGGAGTTCTATCAGACCTTAAGATGTGGGGGCATGTTCTAAACAGTGTCATAGAAAGTCTAAAACTTACACAATGGCTTGAGGTTTGAGTGAACATGAAGAGCTCCCAGACAGAATCAGGAGCACAAGGTAATGACGAGGTTAGAGTGTTAACAGTGGGGAGAGTCACACCGACTGGAGCCCAGAGCGCACAGGGCTCCATCCACACGCACAAGGGGCGTTAAGAAGAGAAGCAACTTCAGTTTTGCTTTGGGTCAGGTGAAAACAAGAACAAAAGTCTTCTAGGGTCCCATGAAAAATGGACTGGCCTGGAAAACGGGGCCCCTTGGAAGATAATAGAGAAGAATAGAAGATCTAAACAGCCGGGATAAAGAGCAAAGAGACAAATTTAAAAATATTTAAGTAGCAGAAATCAATAGGATTTTCTGGCCAGCTGGCTACACATTCCAACATCACATAAAAATAGTCTGGGGATTTACTACTTAAGGAAAAGTTTATTGCCTCCTTTAAAAATCACCCATGCCATTTCATTCTTGTGTGACTGTGGCCAGAGTTAATTTAGACTTGACTAGACTCTACTCTCACTACCACAAGAAACCTTTATAGCCAAGTCATCACACCGTTTTATGACTAAGTAATGAAGGCTGTACTAAACTCCAAAGTTTGTGTATTATCCCAATACCAACGACCTAACCAGATTTTACTCTCAGGCCACGCATTCAGCATAAACAATCTTGTGCCAAAGACTGCACCACCGTCTAATCTACTCCAAATCTCGGGGGCAGTAGAGAATTCAAGGCTTCAAGTGCCCAGGAGTTATAAACATTCTAAGGTTTTACACAGCACATTCTTCTTGTCTTTTTTTAAATAAAAAATTTCCCAAAGAGTGTAAAAGGTATTAAAATACCGAGAGGAAAGCTTTGTAAACATGCTTGCGTCCCCTTGGGAAATAATGAATCCCACTCGGAGTGTACCATCCCTCGCATCCACTCGCCTGATGATAGCAGTCAGTACAGGCAGCTGCACATCAAAACAGTGAGAGAACAGTGCCAAAGAGAGGAAACAGGATGCTATTCATTAAAACTTGTCACCTGGTCGTAATGAAGCACACATCCAATACAGGGCCTAAGGATGGCAGGAAACAGAATGCCAGCGTGAACACCACACCCTCGTAGAGAAGCACGTGACTCCAGCACGTGACTCCAGTGTGTAGCGGAGGCCAAAGGACTCATCTAACGATCATGTGCTAGTTCAGAAGTCCCAAGCTTGCTCATTAGAAAGCCTCTATAATGGAGGCATGGAGCCAAAGGACTCATTACAGATGGAGGGAGGTCATCTGGCTCGCCGGGGACACAGCTGGCTTGGGCAGGCCATGATTAGAACCTAAGCGTTCATCTCATGCCTCTTAAAATGAGAGAGTATGAGGAACTACATCATACTAAAGTGCCCAGAACTAGTTTCTGTAAAAATTAAAACCAATAAACTAATCAGGTGGTGTGCCAGCCACGTCTCCCCACTAATTAAATCCATTAAGTCATCACCAGACAAAACCAATCTACCTTTTTTTTTAGGACATCAGTTTAAGGCTTTCGTTTTTATCTTTCTTTGCAAATTCCTTAGGGACACAGTATTATTAAAAGTATCGGCTTTCTTCCTTAAAGGTATCACTTGAAAAAAAAAAATGCAAGAATCCACCCAAAACTTGCCACCACTTTGCTTTCTCGTTCACATGCAAAGTCTTTTATGGGCATGCTCAGTAGACCCTGAAGACTAGAACAATTAACTTGCAATCTTGATCGACGCGAGACTCCCCACCATAAGTCTGGCAGTGAAATACATGGGACATGAAGCATCAGCCACTCGCAGTACAGCCCAAGGGGAGAGCGAAAGAAATGAGAGGCCACTGTGTCATATGAATGAATGATTCGAATGATGTTACGAAAGAACAGACAAGGTCCTGAAGGCTTTGTCCACAAAAAGCTTAAGACCCTCCAGTCATTTCACAGTGGTCCACGACCATGGCTGCAAACACGCGGCCCTGAGTACTATATGTATTTTCTTCTTTGTGGGGAGCTTGATTCTACTCTCTAGTTAACATCACAATTTCTATCCAGTGCTAGACAAATGAGGAAGAAAGGTTCCACATCCGTTTGATCCAATCTCCTTTCTTCTCCTCACACTGCTATGCATATTTTATATTCATCTTGGTCTGAACAAAAGGCAAGATTCCCCCCCAACTCTGCCCAGAAGCCACTGTTGGGGAATGAATATGCAAGAGGAACAATGAACTCTGTCTCCAGGCCTGTGAACTCCCTGGTTGCTAGGAGTCTAGGGACTCTCAGTATTACTTTAGATTTGATAGCTCAAAAGAGGCACAGAAAGAAAGCATGGTCTTCACAACTGGAAAGTTCACGGTTCTCTAACCAACTGTCCTTTTGCGAGACCTGGTCAGTCTTACGTGTGTCTGGTCTGACCTTGTAAGTCTAAACTTTTCTCCTGAAGGGAACAGAAAAGAACCAAGGCCAAAGGCCAACCCTACTGCTATAAATCACATTCCTCGCTGGTAATTACTTATTACCAGTTAGAGATGATGCTGTCTCATTAGAAACCTATCATAAATGCCTACAACTCTACTTAAGATCATACTGCGTGCTAGATGACTACCCTAAACCCAGGACAGCTATCAGTATGCGTTTCTAAAAATGTTCTGGGATATCTCATTTCCCAAAGTTTTCTTTTTTTTAATAATTTCCCTTAATTCTCTTATTTTCTATGGGGATTTCTAAAAAGTCTCAAAGCTGAAGCTATCCTAGATTTATTGAGCGCATTTTTGAAGAGACTTATCTTGTCCTCTGAATCCAAACAATTTGCCTACAACAAAACTCTTACTGACTAAAAATGGAGCATGGTAACAGGAAATAGTCAAGCCAATGGCTGGGCGAACAGAACAGTCAGAGGCCCTCATGTTTCTAAGCTGCTTTGTTTCCTATTTCATGCTACAAGGCCTGAAACAAAGGCTCGGCTGGCACCTAGGACAACCACCTTGACACAAGTAGCTTTCCTTCGCAATTTGGGGGAGGAGGAGCTTCCTCCAAATGGTCTCTATGAGTCTCATACAGCACCACCTTCCCCACTTCCCACGTGCTGAAAGGGGCCAAATTTGCGGAAGGAAATTATAATATACGTGTCCTCTTAAGCCACCTCCCCACACCCAAAAGTTGCATAGGAGAAAGGGTCCTTGGCCCTCTCAATGCACATTGAGGGCATTTGCCTTAGTATTCACTATTTCTTTCAATGAACCCCAGACCTGCTTTTCATTCCACATACAATAAAGAGTAAATAACAGTGCTCCTTCCAGGGCACAGCCCATGTTTATCCAACCTTGTATCCTCACAAGAATCTAGCAAGACACTCTGGTCTCAGGGGACGGACACGCCATGAAATGCTGAATGAATGACAACAGCTCTCTCCTTGGGATCGCCTGATCTCAACAGTACCCTTACACTGAGTCTCGCCAGAACACCGCCAACTTGAAACAGGTTATCACAGGAGGACTTTCTGACCACCTGCAGGTCACACTCGGGTTAAATGAGAGAATCCTGTAAAATTTGAAGCCTCTTCCTCGTGCCCTCAAAAAGTGTCTCACAGCGCTGGCAACCACAGAGTTCTTTTGCAAAGTCTGAAAACGTGGTCGCAAGGAAGCAATGATGAGACAGATAAAAATAGACTCCACGGGAATGCGCCTGACTTTATTACAGAGACTGGCAGGCTTGTTGGAGAACTGATAGCCACCTGCCCTCCAGCTGGCTCTGCGTTTAGTGTCAATTCTGATTTCTTGGGGGAAGGGCAGAAGAGAGGGGTTTTGCTGAGGATGCAACAAAAGCATCCAGACCTTTAGGGGAAGGCTAGGATTAGCTGAACACTCAGTGTGGACACAAGGTTTATGTACACAGTGCTTCTAGGGTAGAGTTGGATCTAGGTGTACAATAAATTTACTGCTGTGAGCCTAAAGAGTACAGCAACCACAGCCGTGGCTTAAACTACTTAAGCATAAACTGTGGTTGTCACTTCCTTTCCAAATCTGGTTTGTCACGAAAGAGAAAATCCAGGGAGTGTGATTGCCAAAATACTGCACAATATCCTTATGTTGCTCGATTTTGTAACAACAACAACAACAACGAAAATAGTTTTATTGAGGCTTTTCTGAGAATGGAGATGTGGTCATGGGATATTTTTGAAGTGTGAGATACTGACCCCAATTTAAAAGGATTTGCTGTTTAGGGGGGGTGGGATGTAAAGCTAGATTGTAAGTACCAGCCACAAGCTTAAAACAATCTCCCCAGTTAACACCAGGCTTAGGGTGATTTGGTATAGGGACTTGGTTTTAGAATAAAGTCTCCATGCTCCCATTACAGTGCATTTAAAAGCGAATCAATTCTTTCCAGGATGAAAGCACTGATGCCTCCCATAGCTTCACATTCAAGTGGTAACAAGTAAGGAACACAAAACCCAAGGTTCCAAGGTTTCTCCTCCTTCGGCATCTCAGGTACAGTTTCCCTAGGATCCCAAGCCTTGAACCAAAGCCAGTGAATGGAATTCGAAGAGAACCTGCCCATTCTGGGAGGCTCTGAACAGTCTCCGCATTTTCTCAGGAAACCAATTTTGAAGCCTTAACTCCTATGAACCATCAGTTTTTGCCCTTCCCGTCCCTATCAAGCATGCAAAACACGATACAGCCTCCAATCCATCCACAGCACCGATGTGACCTATGCTAAGTCCACGCACAATCGTGTGAGTATTCCATATGCAAACACACCACCACCCACTCCCCAAGCGTTCAATGGGCTCCAGCACAGCTCCTCCGTGCAAATCGAACCAGCCTCTGACAGACATGGGCAGAGCTTTTCCCTGCCTCCAATCATCCAGAAAGGTGCATAGAACCTGTCCCCTTTTTAAAAAGGAGGTGGAGTGGGGAAGATCTGTTTAAATATCCTCAAAGGTAACTGGCCATAAGGCAGGCATAGGCGAGCCTGGTGCTGCGGTCAACCCTGGACGCAGGCTCTCCTTTCACAAAGCTCGGGGAGGCTGCAAGTCATCCTGTCTCCCTGCAGACCAGATGCTTGGGCTCGATCCCCCTCCCCGATTTACCTAACTAATAGCTCTCCAACCCCATATTGAGAGGGCCTGCTGTGGATCTTGCAGAGGTACAAAATGGTGGATGGAAGCTAATTTTTCCCTGCTCTCCCCATAACGCAGCACATCCATCACCACAGGTCCTCTACCCCAAGCCCCTAGCTGTCCGCGGAGGCGCACCAAACAGAGCCGGTGGCTGAACCGCGGTTACCAACCTGATGTCATGTAGCCCCGAGAAGCCTGGGGCGCGAAGGCCGCGGGGAAGCGCTTGTGCAGGCGGTAGTCCTTCTCGCTGCGGGATCTCATGCGGTCCGAGGCCCGGTCCGAGAAATCCGAGCTAGGCCAGGCTCGCCGCAAGGTTGTGCTCCGGGTCTTCTTCATGGTGAGGAAGGGCGACCCTGGTGCCCCGATCGTGGGGCCTCAGCGCCGGGGCTCAGCGCGCTGCTTCATCCGTCTACCGCGGCCAAGACACGGGAGGACTCTGCGCACATTTTTTCCCCCAGCCCCTCTTCTTGTCGGTGTCTACACCGCCAGCGGCAGGTCCGGCCCTCCCCACGCCCCCCCAAACCCCCACGGCGAAGGCTCCGGCTTTACACTCGTCCCACAATGCATTCCACTTCATTTGCAATCCGCCCGGCTTCCAGCTTCCAGATTCCTGGGGGGGAAGGCACGTTGGGAGGCTCGGCGGCCGGGAGGGGGCGGCCGGGGTGGGGGCGCCGAGACTTGCAGCGTGGAAGCAATGGGAGCACAGACAATGGCCCGATTCAGCGCAGGAGTGCTTAGCCAACTGTGTGCCACAGCACAAAAGACCCAAACAAACGAGGAAGCCGAGGCCTCCGGGGGCCGACCCGAGATCGCACGCCCGGGAAGCCTGACCGGGCGGCGGCGGCCCCAACGGCACAGGGAGGCTTCAGCGCGAGGCGTGGGGATGACAGCGTCCGAGCCGCGTCCCCCCGGACCTCCCAGTCGCGAGGCCCGCAGTCCCCGGCGCTGGTTGCCTCTGCCTCTCCCGCAGTCCTCGGGAGGCAGTCTTCATTCCAGAGGCTCGAACGGGGGGCGCGCGGGAGCACCGGGACTGCCGCTGCGACAACGCAGGAAGAGTCCGATGGGTGCTGGCGACCGCGGCGCCGCGTCAGGCTTCCTCGTTCCGAGGCTGGCGGGGACGCGGGCAGGTGGGGGCGCGTGCTGACACGCGTGGGTCCCCCGCCGCCGCAGGCATACTCCTCCTACTCACGGGCCGCGGCGGCTGCGGAGCCGGGCGATCGGCCCCCGCGCGGGGCCATCGCGGCTCTGGGACTAGCGCGCTGCGCGCTGGCACAGCGGGAATCAGGACAGCCACCCAGTGTCATGCTAACCTCGGGGCCGCGCGGAGGCTCAGCGCGAATCCCGGCTGCAAACCCCCAAGCGGCGGCGGCGACGGCGGCGGCGCAGGGCCTGGGCTCGGCCGATGACACCGCGCGGATCTTTCCACGTCTTTCCGATGGTCCCTCCCCCTCGCTCCGAGGGCTAGCCTTCGTGGGAACGCGCCGATCTGCGGCGCCCGGCCCGGCCCACCTGCACTCAGCCGGAGCCACGGGGCGCCGCGAACGCGCGGGGACGCCAGGCCTACGCCGCCTGCCACGCGCCAACGGCCTGCGCCCTCCGCGATCCCGAGTGGAAGTCACTCCCCGGTGGGCCTGGCAGCGCTGGCGGGCCCGGGGCCTCCGCACCACCGGGCCCTGCACAGCTGTTTATGGTCCAAGCACCAATCGCTGCAGGACAGCGGTGCGCGCGGAGGAGGGGACGCGGGCCAGAGGCGAGGTCACGCCGAGTTAAAGGCGCCCGGCCTGGCCGCCAGCCCCGCCACGCGCCGCCACTCCTATTCTTTATCCGCCACGCTCACCTCCCCATTTGGTATGCCAAAAATGCGTTTTGAGCTCTAAACAAGGAGGATAAACCTGATTGCCTCTCGAGGTGATATGTCATTTCGTGTTTGAGCATTTTTTTTAATGCATCTGTGACAACGAGACGTTCCCAATCTTTTTAAAGGTGGTATTCCACGCTAATGGATGACAAGATGCAGAGCCAGCAATAGGAAGCCTTCATGGGGATGGGCACGCTCAGCAGTCGGAGGGCTCTAAAGGGTTAAGATTCAGGAAGCCCTGGCAAGACTTCCAGGAGGCAGAAAGGCAATGAGATCTAGAAGAGAGGCCAGCCATCCATAGCCAGAATCTCCTAAGGCTCAGCAGAATAGCCTCTCTGCGGATACCGAGGGGGCGGGATTAAAAAGCCACAAGTCACATATGAAACTCATAACAACATCAAGCAATATTAATGACTAACTATAACCCTATTAGCTAATGTTCAGAGATCTCTTTTAAAAGTCAAGACAATCCTCCAAAAGGTGCCTTTTGCTAAAATGCTGAGACAGAAACAGAAAGACACTTGAAGGATCAATGTGTATAGGGCCATAGAGGTGATTTTTAAAAATGTTTTCATGAATGCAGGTTATTGACATTCAGATATCTCACATCAACAATTACTAGTAACCTCTCACGAAGCCAAAGTGGTTACACAAATGATTGTAACAATCATGAGTGATGGCGATTTTGTGACAACTGTGATATTCACTCACTGAGCAGATTATGTAGGCAAAATACCACGTATGGCCACATGGCCTAGTGGAAAAGAAATACAGAAAGCCAAATTAAAGCCAAAATCTATGCCATATTTAGTGAAGAAGCATAACCTCCATGAGACACACTAGGATCTGAGGCCTATATCATGAAGAATCCCTCAAACAGTGAAAGAGATGGGGTTTGGTGCTGTGGGAGGAGCCTGTGCAAAGGCCCAGGGGTAGAAAAGAGCCTTGGCTTCTCTTAGAAGAAATGCAAGGTATGGCTGGAATTGGAGCTGGAGAGAAACTGTGGGCGATGAGATCATGGAAGAAGGGAAAACAGATCATGCAAGGACTTGCTGGTCATGTTCAAGGTTCCATGGTCTACTCCTAGTGTACCTGGAGTCACAGAAAGGCTCAAAGCAAAAATTCAGTCATAATTTTATAATTTTTATGTAGAAAGGGGTTAGCGGATGGATTACAACAAGGTGGGGGCTGGTTGGGGATTTTTTGGAAAGTAAATCTGGGTTACATGCAGTTTGTTTTTTAAAAAGGGGGTGTCCGCATTAAGAAACAATGAGAAGGTTGGTGTATATGTGCAGAGGAGAGCCACCGCTGCCCTCAGTCCCCTGAGACAGGAAACCTTACAGAGAAGTCAGAGCATCCAGCGGCCAAGCAGCCAGAGACTCAAGAGCCGGGCAGTAAATACACCAGGGCTCTCAGAACCCAGGCGTGAAGCAGGCACTGTAGGTCCTGCTCAGTAGCTACCTCACCCACGTCGGCTAACAATGTTGAATGGTCATCCCCAGAGAACGGATGGCTATAGCCACTGTGAAAATCAAGTTCACCTCGTCCAGCAGTGCTATGGGAAAGTCTGCTTTCTCCTATGTGACCCCTGGGTCCCTCGCCACTCTTCCTGATCACCCTAGACAATAGCGTATCCTACTCATGAACCATCCACCAAGTCAGCCCATCTATGGGAACCTCCATATTCAACCTGAGAAATTCTCAATTGAAATTTAATTGCTGCGAAGATTGTTTGGTCACAAGCAAGAGGACATGAGAACATGATCACGAGTCATGTAAAAAGAAGCCAAGCATGGTGGCACACCCCTGTAAATCCAGCAGAGGGGCAGAGACAAGAGGATCTTGGTGGCTCCCCGGCCAGCCAGTCCATCATAGAGATCTCCCAGCCAGTAACAGACACTATCTCAAAGAAACAAAGGTGGATGGCACCTGAGGAGTAACACCTAAAGTCAACCTCTGACCTCCACCCACATGTACGCACTGTGCATGCGTACCCACACAAACATACAATCACAAATCCATAGACACATGTGCACACATTTACAGACATACACAAATCCATAGACACATGTACACACATTTACAGAAATACACTAATCCATAGACACATGTGCACACATTTACAGACATACACAAATCCATAGACACATGTGCACACATTTACAGACATACACTAATCCACAGACACATGTACACACATTTACAGACATACACAAATCCATAGACACATGTACACACATTTACAGACATACACAAATCCATAGACACATGTACACACATTTATAGACATACACTAATCCATAGGCACATGTACACATATTTACAGGCATACACTAATCCACAGACACATGTACACACATTTACAGACACACACTAATCCATATGCATAAACACACATGCATGCCTGTACACATATATGCATAAAAATGGCTAAGCAAGTCCATTTTATAATATTAAAATTTTAAAATCAGGCTTAAGAGGAATTTGCATATTTTATTTTATCTATCAGATCAGAAAGACTAATTAGATATGTTTTGTGACTTTGATTTGATTGTGTCAGTGTTTTTAGACCTGCTTAGAGGGAAAGTTGTAAGAAGCCAGCAAGCCCTGGTAATCCTGCCTCCACTCCCCTCCCTGTATTGATGGGGCTATAAATGTATGCACCACTAGCCACAGCTTTTCATGGGGTGAGGAGATTCAAACATAGGTGCTGTACTTGTGTGGCAAGTGTTCTTACCCACTGAGTCATCCCACCAGCTCCACCTCTAGGGTCCTGGTACACATTTCCAAGCTGGGTGGCCATGTTCTTGTCATCCAGTCAACTCACACAGGAATCTGGAAGCCATCTTCATTTCTTTTCTCTCTGACACTGATTGCTCTCTCTCTCCTATCTAGACCCTGCCCGTAACTGGGTCACCAGATGCTGTATTTCATCTACTGTCTTAGACCTCGAAGCCCCAAGTCAAGGCCCTCTAGGGACGGAGAAGGCAGGCCATAAACTGAAAATCAGCTCACTTGCAAAAATATAAGTATTCAGTAAAATAAGACTATGTTGCAAAATCTAAAAATTAAAATATATGAGAGCTAAATATGGTTGTATGCAGCTATGATCCCAGAACTCAGGAGTCAGAAATAGAAGGATATCAAGATCAGCCTGGACTACATACACACACACACACACACACACACACACACTCACACACATACACAGAGAGAGAGGGAGAGAGAAAGAGAGAGAGAGAGAGAGAAAGAAACCAAACTACATGTAATCATATGCCTAACTCATTTGTTAGAAGATCTTCCAAAATATTTTTTTAAGTCAAACTTGAGAATCAATAATTTGGTTCAGTATTAAATAGTCTAAAGCCATCATTGGCCTGCATAGCAAAATGATTAGGTATTTGAATTTTTGTGTTAATTGGGAGAAGTCCCAATTCACAAGTGAATGCAGTCTGAGATGATGGGAAATACTGAGCCATCTTCTCTGACAAAGTTCATCCGTCACAGTGAAAGCACTTAGCTCTGGCCACTGAGCTTGGTTACCAGGAGTTATGTTGCATAGGGCACGTGTTTAATAACGCCTATGCATTCTCCTTTGGGAAAATACCTCTAGGGCTCTCGTATCAAGCTTCCAAGATGTTCTTCAATGTTATTAAGGTATGTTTTCACAGCCAGCAAGATGGCTCAGCAAGTAAAGGAGCTTGTTACTACACAAGTCTGATGACGTGAGTTCGATCCCTGGCAAAGAAAGAACTGAGCCCAGAGAGTTTCTTTCAACTGCATACACATGCTACACAGTGGTAGGAGCCCCTTGCATCCTCCTCACACACAATGAGTAAAGGATTTTTTTTTTTTCAGTGAAACTTGAAGAGTCCCCAACTCACTTTACTAAAGATACCAGCTCACCAAAATTCAGTGTATGCCCTGTGAGCCCACGTATGGTTGAGTCACTTTTATTTCTTCCAGTGTGTGTGTATGTGTGTGTGTGTGTGCATGCACATGCGTGCGTGCAGATGCACATGTATGGGTGAGTGCATATCTATGTACATACCTGTGGAAAACAGAGCTCAACCACAGGCATAATTCCTCAGGGGCCATCCGCCTCATTTTAGAAGCAGGGTCTCTCACTGGGCCCTGATGTTCAATGATAAGGCTAGGGAGGCCAACCAGGGAGCACCAAGGAGCCCCTTGCCAGTACTGAAATTTCAGCATACCACTATGCCCGGCCTTTTTCTAAACTTGAGTACTGAGGATCAAACTCGCACAGCAAGAGTGGCACAGATCAAGCCATCTTTCCTGCCCTGTGAATCACCTTTTAAAAATCTTGTCTTGTTTTGAAATATTGCTTTTGCATACTAGCTGACACTACAGCTACATCTGAGTATTTGGAGGACCAAAAGTTAACTCAAGTAGGTAAAAACAGCACCACAGTTTAATCTTTTACAAAGCTTGGAGCAACCCAGGACCCTCCCACAAAGAACAGACCTGCTCTAGAGAGACCCAAGGAGCCAAAACCAGGTTCTTCCTCCTGAAATCCAAACTTGTGAATGAGAAGGTTGAAGTAGAAGCCACAGGCCGACAGAGGTGGGGGAGGAAAAAATTCAGTTACCTGATTTAAATAGCTGACAACTTAAGAATTTTTTTTTTTCATTTTCCACATACATCTCTGGCTTCTGCTGTGGAAATAACAGTGATTAGCATCTGCTTCTCCTGCCAAGCTCCAAGAGCCAGAACAAGACTTTCCCCATAGCCTCTTCATGTTCTTCCTAATGCTGCTCATCATCTGACCTGCAAAGACTAGCTAAGATCCTAATATTGGTGAGTTCCTTGGATTATCATGAGTCATACTGATCTTGGTCCATTTAGAAAAATTAAAATGAGTGTGTGTTTAATTCTCACCATCTCATAAGGAAAAAAAAATGCAAACTTTACATTTATGTTATTAAGCAAATCCTTGCCATATTCTGCTACAACATAACCCAGGGATTTTTGTGTAGTAGCAAATATATTCATGGTTGCTTCTCTCTCTTTCTCTCTCATTAAAAAAATTATGAAGGGGCTGTGAGACGGCTCAGCAGGTGAAGAAGCCTGCCACCAAGACTGACAACCTAAGTTTGATGCCTGGAACTCACATGGAGGGAGGAAAAACTGACCTCTGAAAGTTGTTCTCTGACCCCCAACTCTTGCCACAGCTCCTATGTGCCCCCTACACACACATTATGAAGATCACAAATAAATACTGGCAAACAATAATAGGAAATGGGCCACTAAAGTACAAGACAGCAATGGGGCCATACAGACACCCCTCCAACTTTATAGAGCACCCAGCCACCAGACGCCCTCAGCCAGCAACTATCCAGGTTTTAATTTCTGAGACTTTGTGCTTTTTGTTTTTCTTAAAAGATCACTATAAGTACAGGTTTTCACATGTTCTCCTGATGCCCCAGGACAGCATCACCTTGGGCTCCTGTCACTATGGATACAAAACACAAAATATATCCATCCCCCACTTACTGTCTCTGGCATTCTTGGATGCTGCCTGTGTGGGGTGCTGGGGTGCATATGTCTCAAGCATGGGTAAGAGGCCAGAGGAGGACATTGGGTCCTCCTCTGCTTTAGTTCCTTCACTGAACTTGAAGTTCATGTCTTTTGGCTACACTGGCTGGTCAGCAAGATCCAGCATTCCTCTGTCTACACACATACACACACAAATACACACACACACACACATACAAATACATGCATACACACATACACACACACATACATACATATACACAAATACACACATACACATACACACATACACACACACACACATACATACACACATATACACACACACATACACACATATACACACACATATACACATATAGACACATACACACACATGCACACACATACACACACACACCCCAGAATTGGGGGCATAGGCACATGTGGCCACACCTGATTTCTTACGTTGCTAATCCAAATCCAGCTCCTCATACTTGCAAGGCCCTGCACTTGTACTTAAGGTAGGAAAAAATAAATAATACTTTATGGAGGGACAGGGAGAAGATAAAACCTCTGAGAGGGCCTGGTGAGAGGTCTTCAGGTCTCTGGTTGTGTGCCCCTAAGAGAACTATAGAACTCTGGCTTCTTTTTCTTTCCCTTCCAGGCCCTAGAGTTAATGGTATTGAGCTTCCATGGATCCTGGCCATGAGCTACCTCACTACAGACCCAAGGCAATGGGAACAATCAGCTGCAAACTGGAACCTCCAGAAGTATGAACTCAGACTAACCTTTTCTCTTTATACAGTGACTGTCTCGGGTATTTCTTATGGTAACCAAAGGCTGACTATCACACTTCATCATTTACTGAACAAAGCAAGGAAGGCAGGAGTAATAATCAGGAAGAAAGATGAAGAACTAAGGCTCAGAGACTGTGAGAAATTGGTCCAGAGGTTGAAAAAGTAGAATCCCTTTCTGAGGATTCCTATCCAGGATTTTTTTTCTGCCTACCCCCACCACATCTGTAATACCTAATATGAGCTGTTACGAGATGTAGGGTTTTTCCTGTTCACTGGGCCGTGTGTCACTTGAATGAGGTTCCCATAAATCTTTGTCTCAAAAGGCTACCCTTCCAGTGTCTATGAATTAGTACTTACGAATACATGCACAGGAATGCTAGGAGACAGATTTATTCAGATGCCTCCAATGACCCACCCCGCAACCCTACCCTCACCCCACCTCCCCCACTCATTCCTACAGCTGGGGCATGAGGTTGAAGGAGCTGAGTGCACATGCTTCCTTCAGACTAATCAATCTTGAGATTTTTCTGTTCTCATTCTGTTTGTGGGTCAGCACAGAGCTCCATCCTCGACCAACGAAAGCCCACGCTACTGCACAACTGGATTTTAAAGATGGATCATCTCTCCAACAAGCAGCTTCTGATGATTTAGGGAGCATTCCACACGAGCAATTTAAAAGAAGCAAAGCTCAAATACTTCCTGTCTTATCTAATTTCAGTCATAGTTTGTGTGGTTTTGTGTATTTGTTTGTTTTGCTTGGCTTCCATTTGTTTTGTTTCTTAGAACTCCAGGTATTTACGTTTTTAAGACTCTATTTAAGAATTCTTGGGGCTGAGGAGATGGCTCAGTGAGTTAGAACTCAAACTTGAAGACCTGAGATTGGACCGCCAGCACCCATGCAAGAGCCTGGCATGGCCTACAACCTCAGCACCACGGGACAGCAACAGGAGGGTTGCTGACTTGCCTACTGTCAGCCTAGCTGAAAAACAGCTAGCTCCAAGGTAGAGTGACAGTCCTTCACTCAAGGGAATATTGATGACAGAAGTCTCCACATGTGCACACCCATATACACATAAACACATACCAAAAAAATAAAAGGAAAATGCAGAGTTTCTTCCTTAATCCCAGTGATGTTCAGATGTCTTTGTGATGGCTTTGAATGACGCTAACATCTCCAGGGCTAACCCGGAATGAAAGCTACACATGCTGTTACAGATAGCTTCTGCTGAGTCCCCTTGAATGGCTTGTTTTAAACTGTTCTCCCTTATTTAATGGCTTATGTAATTAAGCTTATGGGATCCTATGATATGGGAAAGGCGTGGAGGAAGTTCAACTTGCTAATGCTTTTAACACAGAAGCTTACTACCTAACAACAGTCTGCAGGAGATTTTGTCAAGTGCCATATTATCACTTATTACTCAACTGGGATAAATAAACACATTATTCATTCATTCATTTATTCATTTGTGTGGGTGTATGCACACGCACACATATGCCACAGCTTACCTGTGGAAGTCACGGAACAAATCGTGAGGAGTCAGTTATCTTCTTCCACCATATGAGTCTCTGGGATAAACAGCAAGCACTTTTACCACTGAGCCATCCCCTCATGCACAGGATGCTTTTTAAAGTAAAAAGAATTTTATTGGTTTTATTAGAACAAAACACTTACACCTTCACCTGCTCAGGCAGAGGAAGGCATATGTTCACCCTACTTCAAGTAAATAGAAACCAGTCCAGGGGCTCGGGCATGAGTGCTATGAACACATGACTGAAAATAAGTTTGCTTTCCAGATCCCACATTAAGAATGCCAGGCATAATAGCAAATACTTGTAATCCAACCCCTAGGAGTGGAGAGGGAGGCAGAGGCAGGCAGATCTGCAGGCTCCCTGGCCAGCTGGCCTCATTGGAGAGTTCCAAGAGATCCTGTATCCACAAAACAGGTTGGCATTTGAGTAATGGTATCCAGCGTTGACCTCTGAAGCACACAAGCATGTGTACACATGCATATATACACAGAGAAAGAGAGACAGAGACAGACATAGAAAGACACACGAGGGCGGGGGGGCACAGAAATGAGTTCAAAAATACTTTTTTCTGTAAGATAAATATTTAGGTTGTGGGCATAATAGAAATTACCAATGGGTCAGATTTTCCTTTATGTGTAGTCTTATTGTTTGGGGACAACTCTGTTCTCTTTCACCTCTGTGTAGAAAGGCAAAGACTTTGGCAATAGGTTGTTCTTTGTAAAGTTCAGACTGAATAGATATCACTACAATTTCATTTATTTAAAATGGAAAAGGGAGGGTGAAGTAATTACACATGCTGCTAGATGCTTCCAGTCCCTCTTGCTTTCCCAGCTCCCTGGGGCACCAGACACCACAGTGGCAAAGAGGCCACCACTTCCTGTCAGTCCTCCAAGCTACAGGCTCTCTGGCAGAACAGAGGCAAGCAAGCCACACTCTCCTCACCTGAAGGTTCCTCAGCACACAAACCCGACTAGGTCTACAGTCCATACCTTGCTTCAGCCTGCAAGTAGGTGTCCGTGTGGTCAGACTCTGCGCCAGCAGAGACGGGCACCAACCTGTGTCTACCTTCTGAGTGGCAAGGTGGGAAGCCATGCTAGAAAGGAGATAGGGCCCAATGCAAATGAGAAGATACTAGCGAGAGACAGATGGCAAGGAAGGAAACAGAAAGTTGAACCCAGACATTTAATGGGGCACAATTTTGTTCCAAAAGAATCTCAAAGATTAATTTCCAAACGATATCTGATCTGGCTTCCTGGCTCTACGAAGTCTGTCTTCGCACATCTCCAGCTCCCTGGAGGCAAGCTTCCCGAAGAGGATCTTTCCGGAGTGGTGATGTATTTTTAAACTTAAACTACTTGAGTTATAGGGATAAAGGAATCCATCATGGTGCATTCTGAAAATCAATACAATCCTGGAGTCACCCCCTAAATGCTAACAAGTGTAATGTCTGAAACTTAGATTCTGGGCTGGGGATATAGCTCAGCCACTAGAGAATGTTGGATCCTCAGATTAAACCCCAGCGATGCATAAACCAGGTGTGGTGGCTCAATCCGGAACCCCAGCACTTGGGAGAGAGAGGCAGGAGATCAAAAGTTCAAGGCCAACCTTGTACTACAGGAGAAAGTCTGTCTCGAACATAAACAAATAAGTAGCAGCTTAGATTCTGAAACAATCCAAACACAACTGCCTGGTGCGAGAGGTCCAAGTATGTGTTGGTTAGAAGATGTCCATATTACACCCTGTTACCTTGTGCCAACCTCAGCAACGAAAATGTGAAAGTTTAACAGAAAGTGACTGGATGTAATTGTCAGAGTCAGTGCGATGGAGGCTGGAGAAATGCCTGCACTAAGTCAGGCTAAGTATGACTTCCAGCTGTGCGACAAACAGCTGCAGGCTTCCAGGAAGTGGCTCAAAGGCCTCAGTCACTGAAAAAATGAGGGAGCCCCTGACCTGCCCTGGAGGGGCACAAGTCATTTGACAACACCTTCAAAATTTTGCTCAGCAAGGGTTGGCTTCACCAGAAAAATTTTGCTAAAGCAGTATAGCTCAGGAGATATAGAGACTGCTCTAGAATTGGAATATATTTACCTGCATACGAATCCCAACTGCTCTACCTTCCGGCTGGATGACTCTAGGTCTGCCCACTCTCTCTTTTTCTTCTTCCCTGGCTTCTGGAGAAAATTAAGCATCCATCTCTTCCTATGAGACAGTCCTACCCAGAATCGTGGCCTAGCAACTAGTCCAGGCTCAGGAAATAGTAGAGAAATTGTTTTCAGGATAAATCTTTACCTGGTCCAGGACTGAACATTCAGCTTTCTGAGTGACACGTTATCACACCGATAAAGTCAAACATTCACTGTGCAGTTGTCAATGGTTACCCTTAAGAGCATTCCAACTTTAGAAAATATAAAACTAGGGCTGGTTCCCGGGGTGGCTCAGCAGGTGGAAAAACCTGCTGCCAAGCCAGGCAACCTGGGACAGGGATGATGGAAGTAGAGAACCAACTCCTAGAAGCTGTCTTCTATGAGTGCCACGGCCAATGTGCACTCACACACATGCGCATATGTACACACAATAAATACATATGATTTTTTTTCATGGAAATTCAAAATGAATCATTATCTCCACAATCTCACTAGCAGCTTAGACCACACTGGGCACACACACACACAGAGTCACAGTAGGCTCAGGATCGTATCGCCCCCCACCCACCCACCACCCACACCCCACCCTGTCTGCTTCTTTTTTCTTCCTCTCTCATCTCCCTCCCTCCTCCACCTCCAGTAGCTGTTTTAAGTAGTCAAACCTAGTTGTGATTTCCCCAAGTTCCCCAGTTACCCTGTTCTACAGTTATAAGCCAGGTTCTGTGTGTAATAGTTCACTTGGAAATTAATCTCCTTTTTAAATCAAGACATATATGGTCTGCCGGGTTGCTGGATATCAACACAAACAGCTTCTGTGAAAGGAAAAGGCAAGGCTCCATTCACAAAGGGTCCCAGACCATTGAACTTAGCTAAGTTTTGTTCTTACTGCTTTGTTTGTTGCAAGTATTCATACAAGTTTGCTAGACAAAACTAGATTCCTTAATGAACAGAAATTGTAGTTCGAGATCAAGGGATGATCCCTTCATAAATATTTTTTCCTTCATATATATGTATATGTATATATATATATGCATATATTTTATTTTATTTTATATGCATTAGTGTGAGGGCATCAGATCCCCTGGAACCTGGAGTTATAGACTGTTGAAAGCTGCCACGTGGGTGCTGGGAAATGAACCCTGGTCCTCTAGAAGAGCAATCAGTGTTCTTAACCTCTGAGCCACCTCCCCAACCCCGAACTAATCCCTTCTTAACTGTGAGCAGAATGTGTCCAAGTTTGGCCCCTGGCTTCTGGGGGCCACACGCAGTCCCTCACGTCTTGCCCTCACATGGCGCTATTCTTGTGCATGCATCTATGTCTAAGTTTCCCCTTTGATCAGGACACCATTATTATAGTAGTGGCCACCCTACTCTCCAGTGACCTCATCTTAATGTGCAGTGAACCTCTGTCCAAATAGCATCTTATTCAGAAATACTGAGGTCTAAGACAACCATACACAAATTTGTGGGGGACCCAATTCAAACCACAACAGTATTACAGAGGCCTACCTATAAACTCCAGATGCCAAAACTAAAGCTAGATTCATTAGGAAAAAGAAAGAAAGGAAATTAAAGCCAGGTATAGTGGTACTCACCTGGGCTGGCTGAGGCAGAGGAGGACCAGGAGTTTGAGGCCAGCCTGGGCTATGTTGTAAGACACTGTCTCGAAACAAAAACGGGAAATGCGGGAACTAAATATCTCAATGGCCCATCCACGCATCAAGAATTTCTCACGAAGCCTATGAAAGTGAAACATCCCTTTTGTTAAAGCTGTGCTTCTTCCACACGGGAAGTGTCTGTGCCCAGGAGAAAAGAAGGCTCTGCACCAAGTCAAGGAACACGTGGCGCAGCAGCTGTGCCCCATGGCACTGGCATGGCCGTGTGGTTTGAGTGTTATCTGAAAGGATGGCATGGGGGAAAGGATGGAAAGAGTAGCGCTTGAGATGTTTAACTCTCATTAACAGGAGCGAGTCTGTCTCGCCGCTATGCAGCAGTGTGAACCAACACTCCTGCTTGCCAAGCCCCAGGGCCCAGAAATCAGCAAGTCAGAATAAGAAGTAACCGCTGGGCTTGGTGGGGAGGAGGCAAGGAGATGCATTCCCGACCCAGATTGTGCTGTGCATTCTGAGTGTGGCAGTCAGCCCTCACCATGCCCCCTCCGCCAGGCTGCTTCCAGACCAGGAGGAAGTAGGGCGAGGGACTATGGCAGTTAGCCAGCATTGAGGTGGCGTGTGGGAAAGACAAGGTGTGAAGAATCTGCAGTCAGCCTACCCATGTGAGATGATGGGCCCTGAGTACCTGTGAGGTCAATTTCCTCAGCTGTCTAGTGTGAGTGAGAGTAGGCCTCTGGGGGCTTCCATAGGCTCAGTCAGGTTAGGTCTTGTGAACTGATCTAGACAAAGCTTGGGAAGGAAGAAAGACACACTGCAAACAGAAGCTGGTAGAGGCTGAGGGTCCCTAATCAAAAAACCTGAAATCCACAAGTCCAAACCTTTTAGCCTCCTAGCATTACCTCCAGAGGTGCGGCACATTATGAAAATTTAATGCATAGAATTATTCAGAGATAATGTATAAAACACCCCAGGCTGTGCACATAAGGTATTCACAGAATATATGTGAATTCCATATTACACTTGTGTCTTATTCCCAAGACATCTCATGATACATATTCTAAAAGCTTCCCAATCTGCCGAAATCTCAGATTCAACATACTTCTCATGCCAAGCATTGTAGATTAGGGTTCTCTGCCTTAGTACTTTTTAGGGATCAAAGGCTAAGGGGCTTAGAGGCTTGAACATTCATCCTTCAAAATGTGAAGTCTTATTTTCCCAGAGAATAAAAGAAAACTGAGGTCTGGGGAGATGGCTTCTTAGTCTGGCATTCTCAACCTGTGGGTCAGGAACCCTTTGGGGGTAAAACAATCCTTTTATAAGGGTCCCCTGAAGCCATCTGCATATCAGAGATTCACATATTGATTCATAAGAGTAGCAAAATTATAGTTATGAAGTGGCAACGAAAATAATTTTATGGTTGGGGGATCATCACAACTTGAGGAACTGTATTAAAGGGTCTCAGCGTTAGGAAGGCTGGGAACCACTGGCTTTGTTAATAAAGCTTGCCATGCATCCATGAACACCTGAGTCCAACCCCCAGAACGCATATAGAAAAACCAGACCTGGTAAAGAGAGCATGCCTGTAATCCCAGCTTTGGGGAGGCAGAGACAGTGATCTGTGGAGCTCGCTGAACAGCCAGCCTAACCTACCTGGTGAATCCAGGTCCCAGGGGAGATTCTATCTAAAAACAAACATCAAATAAACAAAAACAAAACAGAGAACAGTGCTTGAGCAGTACCTGAAGTTGACCTCTGATCTTCACACATACATGCACACGTGTGCACGTGTGCCGCCAACACACGGCAAACACAAACAAAGAAGAAACAGAGTAGAAAGGAGGAGGGGAAACAAGAGATAAAACTGAGGTCTCTGACACCATGTTTTTTCCTCCCGTGGGACAGGAGGAGACAGATGGGCCTCAGGTACTTGGCTGACATTCTAGAGTACTTGTTATAAAAACATGGGCTTTGAAGCGTGGATGTACATCCTGGATAAAACATTGACTAGATGCAAAACCTTGAGCAAAGTCCAAAATCTCCATTAAGCCTTCATTCCCTCCAAGGTCAAATGGGGGAAGTGGCTGCCTTCTAATGTCGTGTGAAGAATAAATGTGAGCATGAACGTTAAGTCCTCAGCAGGGTGCCTGCTAACAACCAGTTCAGTGTTCAATCATTAGGAAGATCCATCCGATGAGAAGCGGGGAAGCCAGGTAGATGCAGGGCCTTGGGTCGCTTTTACAGTGCCTTTGTGACAATTTGGGGGAAGCACAGTCTCCTTCCTAAGGATGTAGTAGTTCCTCTCTGCAGTAATGGGGGCTACGGCTGTGACAGTCGATGATATCTCTAATGTGAGTATCCTCTCAGGATAGCTTCGTGCGGAGCAGGGCTGCAGAGCTAACTGCACGTAGTTGCCCAGACTTAAGCTGCCATCAGAAAGGATCTCAACACAGGTAGGAACATGGTCTTCCCAAATCTTTGGGGAAGAAAAAGGAGAGAGAAGAAAGGTCAGGGGAAGACTTGTCATGAAGGATGGTTAGACTAGAACGGGCTGTGCTTTATTATGAAGTGTCTCCTGCAGGCTCACGTACTGAATCCTTGGTCGCCATCTGGTAGTGCTATTTTCAAAGGTTCTGGAAGTTTCCGGAGGTAGAACCCAGCTAGAGGAAGTGGATCGCTGGGACAGATCCTTTCTGAGGATCTCGTGCCTGCTCTTTACTTCCTGTCCTTGGTAACATGAAGAGGGCGGTCCTCCACAGATTCTGCCACCATGCTTCTCATCTGAGTGTGCTTTAAGTTTCTGCCAGGTTACCAAAGGCAGCGATGATTTGAAGGAGAAACGTCCTGCAGTTTTGGCATTTGAATGTGTGATGTCCAGTTTGCGGTGCTGTTTGGTGAGGCTTAGGAGGTGTGGCCTTGTGGGAGGAAGTACGTCACTGGGAGACAGGCGTTGATTGTTAAAAGACTAGTGTTATTTCTAGTTCTTTTTCTCATTGCTTCACGATCATGGTTCCAGGTGTGAGCTCTCAGGGGCTGCTCCTGATGCTCTGCCTGCTGCCTCCAGTCCACCATCATGAACTAAGCCCCTGGAATCATAAGCCCACATGAACTCTTTCTTTCATAAATTGTAATGGTCATGGTGTTTCATCACAGCAATTGAAAAGAAATAACTAGTACAGGAAGCCCATGCTTAGAGCAACACTGTCAAAGGGAAACAGAGGGATTTGAAAGATGGCTAACAGGCTAGCTGCTGCTTCTCTTTGCCTACGGATCTTGCCCTGCGAGTTCTTGCTTAATTTCGGCCTGGAATGTTCTTATATGCACCTGGGAAGAGCTGCAGCCCTGCCAAGCACTGCACACACACCTGCTCAAAAATCATCTCTCTCCACTTTCTCTTGATGCCCAAAGGCCCCCAGTGGCCTCAGAGACATGCACTTTAATGTTAGTCTCTATGACAAAAGCGGTTCGCATGGTAGGAACAATCTCTTTACAAATTGTGTTTTAAATGCAGGACCCTAACAGAATCTTCTCCAAGGATTCCTCCCCTTCTTTCTACTCCATCTGCTTTAAAAAAAAAAAAATCTATTTAATTTTATTTTATGTGCATTGGTGTGAGGGTGTCAAAAACCCTGGAACTGGAATTACAGACAGTTGTGAGCTGCCATGTGGGTTCTGGGAATTGAACTCTGGGCCCTCTGGAAGAGCAGCCAGTGCTATTAACCACTAAGCCATCTCTCCAGCCTCCTCCATCTGCTTTTAAACAACTAATTCTGTTGAGCCTTGTTGAGCATCTGTTTACAGTATCTAATGAACCGTTGAAGGTTTGAGAACCCTCTGACTTTCATACTCTGCAGGTCTCTGCCTCTGCTTCCTGCTCTTCATTTCCTTCCAGAATCTTCTATGTCTATCCTATCTTTCTGCTTCAGTATCTGGGAACACACGAGTAGAAGCAAGAAATGGTTCCTTTTCCCTGACCAGCAATTCCATAGGACTGTTGACCCTGAACCCTGAAAGCAGTCATCTATGTGAACATGGCCAAAGGGGAGTAAGGTTTTCTACTGGTTTTAGGCATTTGACTACCACTCAATTGTAATGAATGAATCCTAAAACTTCCATTTTCATACCCTCATACCCCTCAACACCCACAGAGTCTAAGACCTGTATCTTAGAATAGACAGCCTAATGCCACGAGAGATACAGAAACTGGACGCATCCATCGGGCAGGACGTCTGCACTATTCAGCCTTCTGGATGCTGAAACACTTTCCCAACCCTTCCAAAGCACCACTAACAAAGCAGGAGAGCTGTCCAGCACAGCCCTGGGATGCAGGGGCCCCAATGTCTCTCTGCAGAGGGCTGGAATCGCTGTTAGTCATCTTAGCACATAGCCCAAGAAAAATCAAGAACCTCAAACCGCAGGTCTTTCCTTGCAGGGCTCCACCTCTAAACATAATATGTACTTCAACTATGTGTAGGATTTGAACACACACACACACACACACACACACACACACACATCCTTTCCCTGCCCTTATCTGTCTGTGTCTCTTCCTCTCTCCCTCTCTCCTTAAATACTTTTTCTACTTGAACCAATCAAAATCAATGGCAAAAAAAAAAAAGTCAAATACCCCATTACAGTGAATACTCTGGATAGCAAGGAAAAAGGACTTACCCCAAATTTCAAAACGTGAATAGGTTTGTGGGCAAGACTGCTGTGATTAGAGAGTGAGACAAGAAATCACAAGACGTGCCTGCACTCTTCTGGTTCCCGTGGGTCCCTGGATGGGTCAGGTCCTACCCTGGAATTCAGTCCGACCTAGGGAACAGCTCTAACCAGTTTCCGGAAGTCATCTGCAAGGGAAGCCTCCACTGAGGGGTTGTTTAGATTGGACTGAACTGTGGGCATCTTTGTGGGGGACTGTCTGGATTATTAATTGATGTGGGAGTTCCCGACCACTGTGGACTGTACGATCCTAAGCAAGTAGTCCTGGGTTATATAAGAAAGCCAATTAATCATGAGCCTGGGATCAAGTGGCAAGCATTATTCCTCCATGGTCTCTGCTGCAAGCTTCTACATGAGTTCCCGCTTTGACTACCCTCGATGATGGACTGTGACCTGGAAGTGTGAGCCCAATAAACCCTTTCTTCCCCTAAGCTGCTTTTAGTTAAAGTTCAGATGAAACTCCACTAAGCAGTTACCAAAGCAACAGAGTGAAGCTAGAACGGTGTCCACTTATCTCCACATAGACGCCATGGCAGGCATGTGCGTGTGCGCGTGCTCGCACACACGCACACACACATGTGGGCTGAAGAAGCCGTAGAAGCCGCTGGGATGTGCCTCCACTCCCTGCAAAGATGAGAGGAAAGAGCGCACAGCGGGCTCCTCTTCTCATGCCCTGGACAGAATGTTGTGGGTTGCCTGCTTCTCGGAAGCAGAAGGAACATGCTTGTCTACACTGCACTTAGATCCACTGGGTGGATGCCTTTCTATCCTGCCTCCGGTGCCCCCGCCCTGTCCTATTCTAATTAGGCTTCCCCACCCGGAATACCGGGACCTCACCTTCTCTGGGAAAGTTACTTAAACGAAAAAGTTCTCAAATAAAGTTGAGTTTTGTGTTCATCAGACTCGGCTTCCGAGGCGGTCTTTTGCGCCTCGCTATTCTCAGGGCCGTGAGCGGACGGCTTCATGGGAAGCCACCTGACCCCTGCCTCGGGAAAGAAACCAGCACACACTCACATCACACTAACATACACGCATAACTTTTTTAGTGTAAAAAAACCAATAAACTATTTTTAAAGATATACCAGTTTATGTAGAAAGAATTAAAAGACTCCAAAACTACATGATTATCTTGTAAACTCCTTGGCAATTGTAAAGTTGTGGCTTTAAAAAAAAAAAAAACTTAAAAAAAAGTTTTCTTTTAGATTTATTTACTTTATGTGTACATGTGTTTGCCTGTATGTGTGTCTCACCATATTAGAGCCTGGTGCCAGCAGAGGTTGGAAAGCAACATCAGATTCCCTAGAACTTGACTTACAGATGGTTGTGGGCAACCATTCGGGTGCTGGGACCTGAACCCGGCCCGCCTCAAGTGCAGGAAGTTCTCATAACTGCTATCTCTCCAGCCCCACATTTCTTTTAAATCTTTTAAAGGTTGTGCTTATGTGAGCATGGAGTGTGGGAGCGTGTATGTGTGCGCATGCGTGTATGTGTGTGCATGCGTGTATCTGTGCGCATGCCGTGGTGAGTATGTGGAGATCGGAGAACAACTTCGAGGAGCTGGTCCTTTCCCTTCACCTTTGTGTGGGCTTCAGGGATCAAATTCATGTCACCAGGCTTTCGTGGCAAGCGCCTTTCCCCACTGAGCTGCCTTGACAGCTTGCTCGTGGCTCATTTTATCCGTGATATGGAAAGCCCTTTGCAGAACCTCCTTCTTACTTGTGACTTAATCCCTCACTATTCTTAATAGAGTTTGTTTTTCTTTCGAAAGAGAAAACATACCTGAAAAACGCCACGAATACATAGTATTTATACTAATAAAAAGAACAACTACGGTATATTTAACATCAGTGCTAATTTATTTGGGTTATTAAGTTAATGATATTATGACTATTTTTAAGTATAAAAATACTTTTAGAGATGTATAAAGATACTTTTGGAGATGTATAGTAAAACATTTGTGGGTCAAACAGTATGATATCTAGGATCACTTCGAAAGTATTGCAAAGATGGGAAGTGCATGAGAACACAAAGGAAATAAGATGAGCCATGAACTCACAAACAATTGCTGGCTTTGAGTTTGTTTTGCGACTCGGTTTACTTTAATGTATGTCAATAATGGGGCCTGGTAAAAAGGGAAAAAATCAATAGCTAGGAAAAAAAATCCAAGTTTTAACTACCCAACAATAACATAGAGTTCACCAAATTTTTTCCACCACAAATGTAGTCAGCCACGAAGACTATGAAGACATCCTACACAGCAAGCTTTAGGTAACTGGGGTTCTAGCACTGACTGTGCCCTGTCTTAGCATTTCGATCTTCAGTCTGTCTCCAAACCTCTGTGGGATCCATTGTTTTATTAATATGAGTGAGTCAGACCAGACGTTCTCCAAGGTATTTGTCCAGTTATGAGAGCTGAGGAAATACGAAGCCCACTTAATAGTAGGCAAGAAAATAGGTCAGACCAGCGGTTTAAAGTATAACCCAGGCACATTAATCCTACCAGCTGCTGAGATTCAATTACAAAAGCTAAGTGTTACACGTAAGTGTTAGGGAAAGTGTATGTTTCTGACCTTGGCCAGGATCTTGCCTTTGTTCCTCTTTATGAAGCGAGAGATAGACTCCAGAATCAGGCAGAATGAAGTGACAGAATTTAATTGAATTAAGCTTCAATGAACTCTTTGCAAAAGCTCAAGATGAACTGACCCGCCAGGAAATAAGAAACAGTTTGACATCTGGGAAGTGCCCTGTTTTCTCTTTGATAGTGGGTTTAAAAAGTGGGAACCCAATACTTAGGAAGCTATAAAGATCAGTATGTACCTGGAGTCAAGGGTCAATTCACAGAACACTCCATAGACACAAAAGCAGGCAAGGGTCTCACAGGGATCAAGGGAACACCAGTTCAGTCTCACAGATCAAGTTTCCCGAATTCCATCTGGGACACTCTCATAAAACTGAGACACGGGGAGAAGCTGGACAATGTATCAGAACAAACATTCTCACTGTGCTTCCCCCGCCCCCCCAAAATAGGGAAGCGTGTATTTACCTACACTGGACTCTAAGTACTACTGGTTGTCACACATACTTCTTTGCACAGCCCTATGGTCATGAAGCACATTATAGAGTGGTACTGTAGAAGAAACCCTCATTACGTGCAATTAATTCAGTTCTGGGTCAGTTCAAGCTCAAACCGGTCAAAATAAGTTATTTTCCAAGTTGTTGCTTTAAATTAATTCCCCTAGGAAGGAGAAGGCCCAAGGATGCCTTGGTCGGTAATGATTCCCTTCACTTTCTCTCGGTGTTATGTGGCTACAGAGATGATGGCTCATAAGCCTGGAAGAGAATGAAATCAGACAGAAAAGCCTAAATCATGATGTGAGATGGGCTTGGGTGGGGTGAGGCGGCACAATGAGATAAACGTGGATAACTCCTCTTCAGCCTGAGCAGTATTCTACACAGAGATGTCTGTTCTTTTACAAGGTGTTTCTACGTTCTCCAGGTAATACATGCTGACTTCTAGTTAAAAATAAAAGCCATGTAACAGCTACATGTCATAGTGCCATCTTCTCAGTGAACTGCCCAAATCTCTTCTTCTATAGGGTTTGAGCCTAACATTCTCTTGCTCACTTACTACTGAAATGGTTCCTTCTTTCCCGGACAACGCCTGAGCTTTTGGGTAACTTCAGTGACCTCTGAATTCACAAAAAAATACAATTCTATTTAGTTGCATTGAAGCAGAAAAGATCTGAAGAGACCTGAGCAATCCTTGAGTCTTACTTGTTGTCCCTAGATGTGATCACTCAGCCACTGGATGTCTATACCATGAACAACCCAGCCAAGGAGACAACAGTTAATAGCTACATACAATGAGTCCTTGCCTAGCATACATGAAAGCCTGGGTTCCATTCTCAGTACTATGTTTACATGACGTGGTGTCTGGCACACACCTGTAATCCCAGCACTCAGAAAATAGAAGCAAGGAGGCCCAGAGTTCAAGGTCATCCTCAGCTATGTAGTGATTTCAAGGCTATCCTGGGCTACATTTCTTTAAAGATAAATAAAATAAAACCCTCTTTTAAGAGTCTACACACGGGTAAGGAAGAAATGTCGCTAAATTGTGTTCAAAAGTAAGTTGTTATTAGTCAAAGTTATTATCTCACAATTTTCTTTATGAGCCCGAAGTGAGATGCTAAAACCTCATATGGTAGTTATTCAAATTTTGAAAAGAAAAGAAAAAAAAAAAAAAACAGAAATGTCATAGACTCTTTCTGCCATCTCTTTCACAATATTTTTCTGAATCCTTCTACCCAGTCTCTCATTTTGTCAGACATAAGCCCCACAGTAATTCTAGCCTATAAATCTCAGTCCCGCTGCCTCCATTTTTCTGGCATCTGAACAGACTTTTTCCAAACATGTTAAATGTATATAGAAGAGTTATTGCTATCCTTGATCTACCTATAACATCCTCTTCTAGATTCCTAAAATATTTGTTCAGTGGCTCTGAAATACTAACACAACGTTTTCCGCTCTAGAATACTAGCTCACTGCTTTTAATTCTGTACTCCAAGGCTTTGGGATGGTTGATTGGTTACGTCATCTACTGCTTTGTTTGTTGTGAGCAAGGATTATATTAGAAACAAATCCCGTGAGAACTGGAAATAAAAAGACCTTTAAATTCACCTGCCTCTATACTCATATCGAATGGATGAAGAAACTGAGGCAGAGAATGGCTTTCCCCAGGCAATACAGCTAGGAGAGCAGCGCGGGGATCCAGGCCCTTGATGTCTAGCTTCTAAAGCCGTGCTGCCTTCCCCATACCATTCCATCACTTCGCCACACCCCCCATCCCCACACCCCTCCATTAGTCTCAAGTATACTTCGTTCCTGTTCCCGGGAGCAACCACCTAACTCCCATCTCAAAGCCTCCCTCCAGTGATGCCAGTCAATGATACCACCGTAGACAGCCAAACCTGAGCTCCAGATTTCTTCCAGAAAGAAATGTAGAAGATCACCTGCTGAGAAATAGAAGCTGCCACACAAATGCAAGAGACACCCCCCTCCCCCCCTCCCCACATCACCAGGGACATATGATGCAGCTGAGATACAGCTGACCTTAACTTGCCGGAATGACCTTGGTAGACATTAGAAGACATTACAGCTGGCCCTTTCTACCCATAGGTTCCATATCTGTGTACTGCAGGTTAAAACATTGGTGAAAAAACTTTACAACTGTACTGAATACACAGAGGCTTCTTTTTTAATCAATTGTTCTAAAAACATACAGTATAATTACATGTGGATATGAAATGTAACCCCAGAGGCTCAATAGATCCAAGTACTGAGAGATGACCAGGTGGCCTCTGACCTTCAGGGGAACGGTTCCTTGAGCGACTCACAACTTGATGGTACTCTTGGCAGGCAACAGAAGCTTTCAAAGAAGCAGTCTAGTTAGAGGAATTAGATCACGGAGGTGTGTTTGCAGAACTTGCTCTGGACCCTTCTCTGTCTTTCTCTCTGCTTCCGAGGAGGAGGAGCTAGCAGGTGAGCAACCCTCTGCAGCTGAAAGGGTTTACTCTTCAGTCTCCTCCCCACCCACAGGGAAATGACCATTAAGCTTATCAGCAGGATTCGTCCTTCCCCAGCATACCAGGAGCCACCCTGTCCCAAGGGGCTAGTCCAAGGGCACAGGTTGACCACGCCCCCCCTGGATCCCGCGCGCGCGAAACTCCCGACCAATTAGTCTAACATAGAGAGCTCGGAGCCAATCAGCTGCACGAGCCCCCATCCCCAGACCCCTTTGCCCTAACCCGATAAAAGGGCTGGCGGGGAAGGGATCGGGGCCCGCCATGCTCATCTCCTGCGTGGGATAGGCGGGACCCGGACGCGCGCCGGTAATGCCTCAAAAAGCTTCACCATTTGCTCCTTGGGGCCGCTTCTATCCTGCGTGTTAGAATGGTCCCAGTGCACTGGAATAAATCCTCTTGCTATTTGCATCGATATCCCGTCTGTGAGTCTCTGTGGGGATGTGGCGTTCCGGTTTGGACCCTGGGGGTCCCAGTTTGGATCCCTGAAGTCCAACACAGCCACCTGGAAATTCTGCCTCACCACCCAGACACAGCCAGCTTTAACTAAAACGGCCCAAGTCAATAGCTCCCCCTTTAAATCATGTTTCTCAGATATTTGTGTAACCGTAACGGTAAACATGATACTGTAGTGTGTCCGCTGTACTGAAAAACACGTGATGCATGCAGATGACTTAAAGTATAGCCAAAGAATTGCATGGGTTATCTGTGAATAATATGTCTTTTGATAAGACACTTGATTGAGTACCCTCTAATTGTGGTACCTGAAGGGCTTCTGAAGCCCTCTCCTGCAGATACTGAAGAATGGCTACACGATTTAGATAGTCCTAGCTAGCCACAGTCCAAACACACACAAAATGTACAAGTACTTGAGAACTCACCCACTGGGGCAGTTTTGTGGCTTTCCCATAGAGGGTTCTGGGTATTTTTGTTCTGAATACTAAGGCACCCACATGCGGCCTATCAGTAGAGCAGGAAGGGGTGGTGTGCAGGGTTCTATGTTAGTGGGGGAAGGGTGAGCAGTTAGAAAGAACTGAAATCAGTCATCCCAGGGAAGTCCCTTAGCAAAGCAGCCTCCGGCTGCGGGAGGTCATTACAGCTAATTTACAGCACCCCATCCACCCCAGCCTCCAGACATTAAAACCATGACACATACACCATAATCCGGGTGAGCGTTACGGCTCTTTATCTTTTGTAGAAACGGACGGTGAGCACATGAAGTTGATCGGTAACTGCCAAGCACCCTCATTACGCAGCTATTTTTTTTAAGCGGCGGACACCACTGTGCAATTTCATCTTTAAAAGGAAAAAAAAGAATCTATCAATGAGTCAAGGGCGATTGCAGAGAACAAGCTTGCACTGTGACTCTTTGGGGAAAAGAAAACCAGAAACCCTCAGTGTGCTCCCCACCCCCACCCCAGGCTAGCTTTTGTGCCTCTTAATCTCAAGACAAAGGTTAGGATTAAAAAGCAGGCATGAAAACAGCCCAAGGTTTCTGCCCTGAAGTCTAAGGACGACAATAGCTTTAAAATCTCCCCGACTTTGGAGAAGGCAGAGCCCTTCAGAATCCTTCGAAATGTTAAGATGAATACTAAATTGAAGAGGCCGCCTGTTAGGGGGACCCTTTTTTGTGTGTTTTGTGGTGCTCCCCTAAAAGGAACACCGCGAGCCTGCTTTTTAAAGACACTCACTCCGTTTCCTTTCAACACCAGCACTCACATGCATGTTCTCAATTTGCTCGTGCCTGCAACTCAAAATCAAAATCAGGGACCAACACCCTGGATTAAGTACAGGAAACAACCGTTACAACAGAATAATTGGTCCTTATGAAGTGACAATTTTTTTTTCTGTAGCTGCTTTCACTTTTTATTGGGCAAAACCAGTATTTAAGATCTAAGAGATAGCTGTTCACCCACCAAAAAAAAAAAAAAAAAAAAAAAAGACCGACCAGAAAATAAAACAAAATGCAAAATGCAGACACTGAGAGCAGGTGTGAGTCCCGCAGCTTAGTCCTTGGAACAAGCTGTGTTCACTGTTCTTTCCCCTTTGGTGGCACTGGAGGCTGGAACATGGGCCTTGTGTATTCTAGGGAAGTGCTCTACCACTGAGCTACATCCCCCCAGCCTTGGTCTTAGGAAGTCTACAAATGACATCTTCACCAGCTTTTCACTGCATTGACCACAGCGATTGGAAAATGAAGCTTAGGCTGGCCAGCTCTTCTGAGATCACCTCTCTTGAGAATAAATCACAGCTTGTCCCTCCGAAGGTGATTACTTAGGCTTTGTGGAAAGCGGTTCTAAACCGGTTTCCTCTCCTAAAATATTCAGACAGTAATTCTTACCTCAGAAGACAGCTGTCAGGACTTCAGATAAATTATGTGAAAGTATGCCATGGGTTGGGGCTTTAACATTCTTAATGACAGGAACAACTCTTTAACCCTCAATCCGAAGCTCAAGGCTGCCTTAGCCCCTAACCTGCTCTGCAGAGAATGCAAACAACATTGCAATGAAAGTGACAGACCAGACTTTTTCTCCCTTTGTCAAGATTAGTCTTCATGTAATCTTAACCAGTTGAGGTTTATTTGTTTTTTTTTTTCCTTTGTTGTTGTTGTGGTCAGTGAAATAGTTTGAAGACCAGGTACATACAACCATACAACAGGTATTCATGCTGTGCAGTATTCTGTGACATTTTAGTGGGATATTTGGTGAGATGTGTGAGATCCTGCTACCCTTCAGGCCCTGCAGGGCTAGCTGGAGCTGGAAGTGGTTCATTTCACTCAGGCTTGCAGGAGATGCTGGTGTGCTGGTCCGTGGGCCACACGGTAGGTATGAGGTAGTTTGAGACCATATAAAAACCAGAAACTTACAGAAGTTTAAGTTACAAGACGAGCTGAGGAGATGACTCAGAGAGTAACGTGTTTGCCATGTAAGCATAAGAACCTGAGTTAAGATCCCCAGGGACCATGTAAAACCAGACACCTCTCTACCTACATGTGCTCCCCATGTTTCTATAGTGAGACAGAGCAATGACAGGAAAATCCTGTAAACAGTGGTGAGCCAGAGACCACATCCTAATTAGGATGAAAGGTGAAGACCATCAACTGAGGTTGGTTATCCTCTGACTTCCACACACATGCCTCACACACACCACACATACACACACCACACATACACTCACACATAACACCACACACACACACTATACACACACTCATACACACAGACACACCACACATACCACACACCACTCACATTATACACACATAGACAGACACACCACACACACATGCAGACACACACACTCATACACACAGACACACCACACAGAAACACATACCACATACTCACACATACATCACATACATACACACACACCACACACATTATACACACACAGACAGACACACCACCCACACACATACACTCATAGAGACACAATACACACACACACACGGCATACCACTCACATTATACACACACACACCACACACATACACCACACACACACACATAACACCACACACACATCACAACACACACACACACCACACAATACTCACACATACACACACACACCACACACACACACACACACACATACACACACAAACTCATTTTTATTTCTGTATTTGCTATCGTGGTGATGATGGTATGTGTATAAGAATAAAGAAATTTAAGCTAATAGAAAATGTCAAAGCTGTTTTGAGCCAGTGATGGTTCTTGGGGAAGTTTATTTTTAGTTATGTTTGAATTTGTTTCTGTGCACTGTTAGAAAAAGGAATGCAAAGGCCTTGGCATTTTGTATTGTCTGCAGGTGTTGGATTTCTGTGGCGGATGTTTGATTGCTTATGATCTGCACCTGAGGAGTTCTGAATGAACAAAAACACCTGAGCTCAGATGCTCAGGCTTCCACTGAGTATGGTACTTGCCATGATGGTGGTTCCCTCTGCTGAGGTCTGGCAGGGCTTGCACCTGATTATGCCTCCATGTCTTCCATCCTGAGCCAGCACAGCAGCTAACAACTACAGACAGTCAGGACCGCACTTTGACCAAAACCACTGAGCTATGGATACGTCTCGTCCTCTAAACTCACGTGAGGACCCCAAATATGGTCACTGTACCTCCTTATTCATTCCCCTCCACGCATCGAATAAATCTCCTTTCTCTGCTTTTTATTTGTTTGTTTTTGTTTTTGTTTTGTTTTGTTTGAGACCTGGTCCTACTGTATAACTTTGGCTGGCCCGGAACTCACTATGTTGACCAAGCCTGACACACACAGATCCACCTGTTTCTGCTTCCTGGTGCCAGGATTAACAGCATGCACCACCATGCCTGGCTTTTCTCTGCTTTTTATCACAGCTTGTATGTTCAGTTGTCCTAGGGAGGACAGACGGATGACCCCTACAGGGGTCAGGGCCCAGGCTTTGACCCTACAATCCCAGTAGCAATTTTACCATAAAAGAAATCAATAACTCCTTCCCAGCCAAATCATGAGCACAGGAGTGATGATGTAACTCAGAGCAATCAGTTAAATTAGCCATCACCCCAGAGCTTCTCCCCTTAACCCAGCCCCTGCCCAAAGGTGAACATCAGTCAGCCAGGACTGTCCTCTTTGCATGGTGGGAATTGCATGGTGGAACCAAGACTGAAAAGGAAGACAGTCTCTGAATACAAACTGTCCCAGCCCATCTCTGAGCAAACAGTTCTTTTGTTACTGCCTTGCCCTCTCCCACCTTTGCAGGATACCCAATGAAATTGTCTTTTTTCTACTCTGATCTGTCTTAGGTAAATTCTTTTACACCCACTGATCTCCCTCCACTAGCCTTTTTGTTGTTTTCTGAATGTCACTGAAGACTCAAACAGCAGTGGCCATACAGGTGAACCACATGTTCTCCTCCCCTACCCCCATACATGCTCCATGACCCTCTACATAGTCATTAATTTCCCACTCATCCCACAGGGCTCTCGTCATAAACTCAGGTTCCCAGGGTTGATTTAGTCCAGCAGAGAGAACAGGTAGAGTGAAGAGGCTCATAAGATGGTCGGCAGGAAGCCTCCTAAGACATGGAGGGAAAACACAGCCTAAAGACAGGCCCTCCAACTAGGTCCCACTTCCTAGGATTCCCAGCATCTCCTGAGATAGTGCCACCAGCTGGTGACTGGGGCTTCAACTCAGAGCCTGTGGGGGCCCACTGTGCTCAACTCGGAGGCTGGGCCGCAGAGGCCTCAGACCATGTCACCTGCACAGCAGGGAAACTTCCCACACTAGAAATATCTTTCTCAACAGGTGGTGGTGGTGCATGCCTTTAATTCCAGCACTTGAAAGGCAGAGGGAGGCAGATCTCCGTGGGTTCAAGGCCAACCAGAGCTACAACAGGGAAACCCTGTCTCAGAAAACAAAGAACAAACAAAACAAAAAGAGAAAAAAAGAAAAGAAAGAAACGCCATTCTCATTTCTCGTGTCACCGTGGTTCTCAGGGGGCCACATGTGTCATGAAACAAGGGAAAACAACATCAGTGTGGCCTGTTCCCTAGTTCACACTACTTGCATGGCAAGCTGTGACTCACCCCACTCTTTTTCTCAGACAAGAAAGTGAGGGCACAGTGGTGAAGGGATATGGCTCAGGCCTCAGGGCCAGTCAGGTGACAGAAGGACGGGCTCTGGGGCCCTGTTGTACAGTGCAGCTAACCAATAGCCCAGGAGATAAGGTCTGCCCTTTGGACTGGTGAGGCCTTTCAAGACAGGGTTTCTATAACTGTCATGTTTTGTTTTGTTTTTTCTGTAGACCAGGCTGGCCTTGAACTCACAGAGATCCGCCTGTCCTGCCTCCCAAATGCTGGGATTAAAGACATGTGTCACCACACCCAGCTCAACATCTTTTAAATAACAAGGGGATGGTGATGTCTCCTCTCAGTTTAATATGACTAACTACTTTCATTTTTAAAAATCTCCTCTCTGGTAGGGCTCAATTTCTGGCTATTAATACTGGCTATTAATAATTAATACTATACTAAAGAAATCAAGAAGCTTATTAGTCATCCTTTCTGGTCAGAGCCAACCAGGACATGGGGCCAATGCTGGCACCCCCTCCCCCACCCCAAGAAAACTAGGCCAGACTTCCCAGGCCTACTCTACACTCTGCAGAAGTCCACCATGCACAGCTTCACAGTGGCTGGGAGGTTTCCTAGGAGATTGGGGACTCGCCAAGGTGGGGGAAGTGCATAGCCCAGCTCAGGAGTCTCCCCTCAAGTACAAGCAATAGACAATAGTCTCTCTGTCAAAGAACAGTGCGTGTCTGAGACAGGGCTCAGATATCCTCAGAATCTAGAACGGTGGGTCATCCAAGAGACCTGGACCTTTTGAGACAACTGCTGGGGTTCAACACGAACATCAGCAAAATGCCCTCAGCTGATGTGGGTCCTCAGAGGCAATAGATCTAAAGTGTTTGCGTGAGAACAAGCAAACCTCGGGCTGAGATGGAAGGCTCAGTCAGTAAAGCACTCAGCCTGCAAGTACGAGGGCCCGAGTTTGATCCCCAGAACCCACGTGAAAAGTCAGGTGTAGGGGTGTGTACTTGCAGTCCCGGCACTAGGGAAGCAGAGACAGGAGGATCCCTGGAGTTTTCTGGACTACCACCCAGCCTAATTGGTGAGCTCCAGGCTAAGGGAGAGATCTTGCTTGAAAAAGTAAGGTAGACACACCTAAGGTTGACTTTCAGCCACATAGACATACACACACAAATACCTGTTTGAGTGTGCTTTCTCACTCTTTCCTCTCTCTCTCTCTCCCCCCTCTTCCCTGCCTCTCCTCTCATTCACTCTTTTTTAAGTTCATCCTGCCCCTCACTCCCCTTCTGAAGGCACTCATATCAACACTGAATTTCCCCAAGGGCTTTGCAAGTGAGACCCCAGTCCCTGCAGTGTGAGACGGAAATGGGGCAAAGGGCTGCAATGCTGAACCTGCATAAAGTCTGAGTCCATTGCAGAGGACCCCACCCCAGGCGCCAGAGACCCCTTGGTCTCCTCTCCAAAGCGATCTTTTATGATGACTGTCCACTTAGCACTTCCTTCATAACAGCCACGGGGAAAGCATCTCAGATATCCTAGCCATGTGCAGAAGAGGAAGGGTGGGCTCTTGTGTACCCCAAGAGGGGTGAGTACAATAGAATATTTTTCGGAAATAGGAGGCACCACATTCACTTAACATCACTACAGAGCACTGTTACAAATGTTCTGTCTTATAGACTGTTGAAAATCTCTATCGTGCCTGATTTATAAACGAAACTGCATCATGAGTATGGTTATATGGGAGGGAAATACCATCCAATTTGTTTGGTACAATGATTTTGGGAGTCCACTGAGGAACTCGGGAAGCAGTCTCCTCAGTAAATACAATCTCCAGTACCTCTCAGACTGAGTAATTTGTAAAGAGCAGAGATTCACTTGCTTTGTGGTTATAGGGGCCAAGAAGCCTAAGAATGTAATGTTGGCATCTAGCCAGCCCCTTTATGCAGTCTGGTGAAAGCCAGAAGTCGGGGGAGGGGGGGCACTCTCTCAATAATGTCATTCCTTCCTCCCTCCGTGAATCTTTCATGTCCCAGGCATCTCTTCTGTCTTGTGCCTTAATCCCTTCACCATGGCAATCAAATTTCAATGTGACTTGTGGAGAGGCCATTCAAACCACAGCCCACACCCGTGACTGTTTTTTTTTTTCTTCCACCTCACAACAATCTGCTTCTTGCCATCTGCTGGGATACTATACAACCATGTTTGAGTCACAGTATCCTTTCTCACTGGAAAGCTGACCATAAGTCAGTTCGCCATTCACCTCACAGGGTGCCATAGCGAAGGTGACTCTTTACCTTACCACATGGGTAAAGAGTCAGCCGGGAGGAAAGCAGATCTGCAGCAATGTCCATCAAGCTCCCTACTTTAGGGAGATATCACTGCTGGCTCACCACAGAGCACTGGGGCTCCTCTTGGGAAATCAGTATCACTTACTTGTGGGACAGCCTCCGCAGGCAGCTTCCTGTGGGTGCAACCCACACACAGCCTCACGTTGGTGCTTCCTCCGGTGATTTGCAGAAGCCCAAACAGTAACTGTGATGAAACAAAATCCATACCCCATGTAAATAGCTTCCCTCCAACCAGCTCCAACCATGGTCACATACATTGTCTCATACACCCTGCCAGCACACCTGGTAGCTGGTAAAGAGTGACCCTACTTCCCATAGTACCTATGAAAACAATGTCCAGGCTGTAGAGGTAGCTCAGTGGCAGAGAACTTGCCTAGCATAAATAAGGCCCTCAATGCAATCTCTAGCACTTTTCATCAAAAAAAAAAAAAACTTTTTTTTGAAAAAGATTTTTCAAAAAAGTTTCTCAAATCTTGATACTCCAGGAGCATGATTGCATACAGTACGTGCTATTAGTATAACCACCATTTACAAGTCGTCAAAGCATCCGTGAACACTGCTAAAAATCCAGAACACAACACCCAAGGAAGTCAACCAATCCTACACTTCCATATGTGTGCAACACAACAGGAAAAAACAAAAACGCAGAGACTTACGACTATCTTTATATTAAAATAAAGAGACAGCTTCTGAAAAAGATAACACTTTACAGATCTGAGAAGCGCTGTTCACACCTTATACCCAAGGCTCAGAACTTGTCTTCATGAAAATGCTCTGACTCTTCGTTGATTCTACAGTCTTCGTGGCTTTTCACACTTTGAGAAGCAGAACCACAAAGATGACTGACAGATCCCCTTCTAGCAGATCTGTATTCTGAGTGTCAGATACACAGTTATGAGGGCGGTGAGAAAACACGGGATTAATAAGAAAATAACAGTAAGCAGATGGCCAGTGCGTTCTAACACCAAAGCCATCGATTTACGTGGCTTTATCCTGTTTGTTTATCGCGTTACTGGCGCGGAGTGCACAACTCCAGCAACCGGGATATCATATGCTTTTTGGGTTGCAACAGAGTGGTTTCTAATTAAAAAAAAAAAAAAAAAAAAAAAAACAACACTTCACAGTCTGCAAGAAGCCCTTGTGTTATCGGTGTTAAATGGGCTATTTCAAGTCTTTGACATATAGCATCTATATTTCTCCCTTATATTTAATCTTTTTGTACATTTGTGATTTTTTTTTTAAACATGCAAAGTTTGTACCCCTTCTGGAATCCGCCTATAACTTCCTGTTGAGTCTATGCTACAAGAGTAAGCGCGTGAGGAAGATACCTCTATGAAACCCTCTTAAAATGTGTCCTGGATCTGCTCCATGCCAGGCTGACTTGTGACAAGATTCCATTTATCCAGTGGCAGGATTTGGGTTGGTCGGTTGGTTTTAATATTGCTGCGCTTCATATTAAATTACTACGTTAATCTAGAAAGGGCAAATTCTCAGCCTCACAAAAGTTAACTAGCTTGGGCGCACAGGAGCCTTTGCACTTCTATTATAAACCCGGATTTCTGTTTTCAGTTATTGATGCAATATTTTTTTTTCTTGTATTGAATGTTTCATAAGAAGAGCGCACGGCCTGTCAGAGAAAATTTCCAAACTATAACTTATTACATAAGGAATGCATTCCCTGCCCCCTAAAAAAAAAAAGAACTGGGCCTGAGGTGATAGTTACAAGGCAAAATAATCACAAACAGATGTAAAAAAATACTCACATAACACAGAAAAAATTATAACGAAATAAACTTCATGTGTTTTGCTCCCTTCTAAAAAAACAAAAAGTCAGATACAGCTGGCTGCAAGCTGGACCCTGATTACCATTAACTGCCATTATTATGTGCTGATGATGACTTCTAACGGCACTAGTTTTCTGAGCAATGGTTTTCTATTATTTTTCTGGCACAAATACCCGTCCACAAACCCACAATGTTCTCATACCAAAACTGAAGTGACTAAGAGATTAAAAGCAATTAGCGTCATTTAACACACCGCCATTAGTACCCGGAGCAGATCGAGATACGTGCTTTGTAAGGTTCAGAACCCTTCTCAAGTTTGGCAAGATTTGAAAACACAACAGAAAATGCCTACGACAAAAAGACCTGCCCTCTGAAGGCTGGCCAAGAGGAAAACAAAAAACGACTCCCTGGAGAGACGTCTCGGTACTTAAAGAACGAAAGTACAGGAAGAGAAAGTGAGAGGGGGAAATAAGAAAAGAGACACTATGGACACACTTAGAGGAACAGACCTGACCTCTGACCTCCCAGCATGAGGACAAGGGTTCCCACGTAAGTACGGAATCCTTCTGCTACATTAGGAAGGGGTGACGCCTGCCCACAAAAATCAAACTCCTCTGTGCTCCCTATCAATTATATGTGGGAGTCAAAAAAAGAAAAAAAGCTCATAAATAATTTTAGTTGCCCATTACACAAGCCACATGTGACCGGTATCTGCGAGATTTCTGGATCTCTTAAAGTTGAACTTTCAGGCTAGAAATACTTGATTTCACATGAGAGTACTTTCATGCTCAGTGGACTCCATGCCACGCAGACTTGGGGCAATGAAGACCGTAGAGAGTGCTCTCAGCAAGCACGCTTCCATCACTTTAAGAAGAGTTCGGTCAATGGACAGGGTTCTCCAAGTAGCACTTTCACATTCAATGTAGGAATCACTGACGATCCTGCTACCGTGTTTAGCGTGTCAACCAAAGCTTATAACTGTGGCCTGATGATCATACCAGGATGGGAGGCAGTGAGAATCAGCCAAGGAAGTTTTAGATATGAAGACTAACTGTAGCTCATTCTTCGTTTTTGTTACGGTTTGGGTAAGTGTCCCAGAGGGCCCCCTGTGTTATAGGCATTGTGCGTGTGTGTGTGTGTGTGTGTGTGTGTGTGTGTGTGTGTAGGGGGGGATGGATCCTTTGAGAGTGGAGACTAGTGGGAGGATGCTAAGTCACAGGGGATGTGTCCTTAAAGGTGATATGTATCTGGGTGGTGGTGGCGCACACCTTTGATCCCAGCGCTCTGTAGGCTGAGGCAGACAAATCTCTGTGAGCTCGAGGCCAGCCTAAAAACAAAAAACAAACAAAAAAAAAAGGTGATATTTGCATACTGACACCCCTCTCTGTCTCTCCTGTGTCTCCTCTCCCCTTGTTTCCTCCCTCACCACCCCAGTGTGTGCTTTCTGACCCCCGTGAGCATCCTTTCCACCATATAGCCCCTGCCCTGATATGCCGTACCACCACAGACCCAAAGCAAGAGGGTCAGACAGCCGTAAGTTAACGGACTGAATGAACCCAAACAAGCCTTTCTTTCTCTCCAGTTCGTTTTTCTACAATATTTTGTAACAGTGACAGAAAGCTGACTAACACAGTCTTATAATTCAAATTTATGGAGCTGGAGAGGTGACTCAGAAGTTAAGGGCATTTGCTGTGGAGTTTGATTCCCAGCACCTTTAAGGTGGCTCACAAGCACTCATACACATGATAAATAAATCTTCTTAAAAATTACGAGTTGATACATATGTCCTCTTAGGCTAAAAATTGACAAACCAGATTCATCTGTAGAATGTACTGCCCAAGAAATAATATTATAAATGATCATCCACGTTGCACTTCAGGTACAAAAAGCCAGTTCTTACTGGGGAAGATACCAGTAACGGTACAAGAGGATTAAAATGGTTTAAAACAGTAGCCGTGTAAACCATAACTGACGACTAGAAAGAAATGGAAAGATAGCTACGCTGTGCTTGTTCAATAGTAAAGCAGCCACTCACTCACAGATAAACCCTTGGGGGCCAACCATTTTCAATCAGAACAGACGCACATGCAGTGTTGGAGGTATTACTCTAGTGCCCAAGGCAACCCACCAAGGCCATTGTAACCATCCTATAGCTTCGCTGTTTCAGTATTGGTGTGGCAGGACAGAATGATTGCAAAAATAAGGAGACATGGAAACGGGCAGGAACCCTCACCCCAGAGTTGGATTGAAGCCTCTTGCTAGTCGAAGCTCAAGAGTCCCATCACAATGAACATTGGTTGTGAAGACTGCCTACAAAGAGACAACATTCCTTTGTGTAGAAATGTTTCCAAGGAGAACTTCAAAACAATGAAGAATCATGCCTAAGACCTAAATGTGTAGGCCAAACAAGGCCTATCCCTTCCCAGATGTAAATCTGCGATTTTCTAGGAATCTCACAAAAAAACTCTACTTACAATAAAAGACATAACCCCCATCCATAAGTCGTTGTTAAAATCACTTCTTAATAAACCCCGCCTCTGCTTCATACTGGCTCAGCTTAAAATTCTTTCAAGTAATGAATCCCATCTTCCCCTGCGTGAAGGTCTCAGAAAAAATCTTGGAACTGGTGTGGGCAGCAGAAGAGAACCCTCAGGCCGACACCTACTGCCACTGTCTCTAGTAACTTAAGTCACAGTGTTAGAAAACATTACAAACAAACATAGTTTGAAAACATTAGCATGAGAACATCACAGGCAAAAAAGCAATGAGCTAGCCTTTGACGTGTCAGCGTAAAAGCTGAACTCACTATTCGCCTCGGGTTTTTCTCATGGAATTACTGTTTTGAGACACTTCAGATCAGCTCACAAAGACATCTTGAGAACGCTGCACACTTTATATACTATGCCTGCCAGAGAAAAGCCTGTTCCGTGGCCCTACCATGATAGAGCTGGAAATTAATACATGACAAAAGAAAGAAACAAAAGCAAGCCACGAGTCATCTCCAGGATCCTAGGAAAGACTGGGAAGGATAGGTTTGTTGCTGTTGTTGTTGCTGTTGTGTGTTGCTGTTGGTTGTGGAGGCGGTGTTGTTTTGGGTTTGTTTGTTTTTTTAATTACTTATTGATATTCTCAAGTAGAGGGGCATCTCCTAAGGAGGAGCCTTTAAACACCTTCAAACAGTCATTGATTGCCTCTATATAATTATTTAATCTAACAAGACATTCCATAAATCTCACAAAGTAAACCTAACCTCACAAAGTAAACCTAGACTGACTTCTATGTAAATAATCCCAAAATTTAGAATGAGTGAGGCCGAAATTAATGAAGGCAAATTCTGAGTTGACAAGCTAACAGCGTGATAAATGATTATTCTAAGCTCCCTGACAAGCCTAATTTCACCTTCATTGATTTCATCTACAGAACAGAAACATTTCTTATTTCCAAAGCTGCACAGTCATGTGGTCTACAGATACATTAGCACAAACAACCTCCAAAAATGGAAATAGAGGTTAGTGGGCTGAAAAGATGATACACTGGAACCTGTAGCCTTTTGTGGGGTCCTTGCCACCACAGGAAAGGGTGTGCCAAGAACTAGAAACAGTGCCCTCTACCCATCACTCCATATTGGGTGTTGATAGAGACAGGGTTCCAAGGGACTTAGGGTTAGAGTCTCCAGCCCTACCTGATGATTCTTGAGTAGGATTCTGCATTTTCTTCCCTTGGGTAGCAAAACTGTGACTTGAGATAACATAGTATTGCTTGATTGTTTCTCTCATGTATGCTAAAATTGGGCTACGCCTACAGCACCAGGAAGATTTCCCTTCACTAGCCAGAACCTTCACACAGCAAGTAAGTGCACAATCAATGCTTATCTGGTTGTTTAAATACCCTGACCCTCCCAGGGTTACATTCCCATATCTTACTATGAGGATTAATAATCAGAATAACAAACCAAAAGGGTTCAGGGGTGTATTTGCTATCTTCTCATAAACACATATTCTCATAGCTAAGAGAATGGGTAAAAAAAAAGGGGGGGAACCCCCTTTAATAAAAGTACTCAGCCTTAATGAAGGGGTTTGCTCTTAATAGCTGAGAATGCTCAATTATATCAGGTACCTTTTTTACCCTCGTCCAGCTTGTGCTGGGACAGCCGCAACGAAGCTACTGTGTTCAGGTCTTCAGCTTGAGAAGGCACCGCTGTCCCATGCAGAGAGAGTGGAGCCTCTGGTTCCTTCTCAGCCACAGAAGGGAGCTGTCCCTCCCCGCAGCTCATCCAGCAGTTCCCTGTAACCCCAGGTTTGCAAGGGAGGTTAAGTTGAGCAGTCTTCCTCCGAGTCACTACATTTGCCTTTAGAGAAGCTTCTAATACCTTCCCTGAAGGCCACGGTATTTCCGCCATGCCACCCACAGGTACAGAAATAATCCGAAGAAACACGTGTCCTTTGCTATCTGGAGTTCTAATGTTCTCTAAAGATGTCATGAAACGTTGTTCACCGAATGATTTCTGTGACTTCTTGACCTGAGGTCTAAACGTTTTCCTAGTATTTCCCCTCAGATACCACTGCGAAGAGTCAACTTTCAGGGCAATTACAGACTGGCTGAGAATGTACCCAAATCTTAGATCTAGAAAGCATGCGTTTACATGGCATATTAACATACTTCCTCATCATACAAATCTCAGACCTCTCAGATAAAAAGCAAGAGTCTGACCCTCTACAGCCAACTCCTTCATCTCTCCCTAGCTCCCTGAGGGTGATCCCTCTGAGATTCTGGGCTCTGGAAAGCCTGGCATTCTTGCCCACTTCCTGCCCCCCTTCATCTGCTGTGATCTGGAAAATATATCTAAAGAGAAGCCGTCCACCTTTCACCTGCTAAGCCCAGCACAGAACTGACAGAATGTTCCAGTGAATACCGACAAAGAGTGACTGCGTAAGGCACTAATTACACAGTGACGAGCAGGCATGGGGAACGGATGCCAAGGCTCTAAAGGGAACACCTTCCCAGCAGGTGAAAAACAGAGAACCACCATCTCTGATCCCCTGTCCCACAATAAAGCACCAGGAAACGAGGCTGCTCCTGGAAGACTATAACATTTTTATATGCTTTTAGTAAAGAAGTGACCAAGAACAAATGAGACTACGCATCCACTAAAAGTTCATCTAGCACTGTCTCCCTGGGGAGCCCTGGCCAGGAGGTAGCTCACCTACCCCTTCTCTGCTCTGACCTTTTCGTTCTAGGCTCTTGGCTTCGTAAGTTCAATCTTTTCACCTCCCTTCTCATGACATTTTTAAAAAATTATTGTTTTTATTCATTCCAATTTCATACATGTAATATGTAATGAATTTGGGTTGTTTTCATATCTTAAGGATACCTGTATAACCCGGCAGCCAACAACCTCAAGAAGCTTTGAAGGTGATCTGGCAGTGTCGAAGTTAGGGCTGCAGTGACATTTCCTAGGTTCAGTCAGCAAATGGAAATGAAGATTTCAAGAGAAATGACTTCCTAAACTCACGCAAACTCACGCCTACTTCCATCTTTCCATCTACTCTGAAATCTATGGAGCTGCTTATATCTCCGTTCTAGCCCTGAAACAGTCAACAGAAGCCTACCCAGCAATTCTTTGACAGACAAAACAGAGCCTATCCATAAGGACAACACACACACACATACACACACACACACACACACACTTATACACACACACATATATATATACGCACACACATATACACATATATACGCACACACATATACACACATATATACACACATACACACACACACACACACACACACACACACAAATGAGAGGCCTCTTTCTTTCCTCTAATGTGTACCAGAGTGTAGGGACAAAACTCTTCCACTTCTGGTCTTATTGAATTCCAAGATCAGAGTCACTGCTCCTTTCACATCCTATACTTAGACCTGTGTTCCCTACCATCTCTCTTCTACCACCTAGTGCAGAGTTTGAACCTATCAAATCGGTAACATAAAAGAAATTTAATTTGTAATTATTAAACAAATAAATTCAGCTGATACCAGTAACTGTACGTAAGTAATCCAGGGCGTCCCAAAGCAGCCTCCCTACACTATGAGGTATAATGCCCAACCTAAGAGTGTATTCCCGTAACCAAGCAACTAAGTTTCAGCCAATCACAGCCATCAAGCTTTTCCCAGTCCAGGTTGCTGCTGATCAGACCATGCCCATATAAGGCGAATGCTGACGGTGGCCAATCAGGTTGTTTCTGTATGTCATTTCCTCTTTCTCTTACTGTAGCTATAACCTGTTCGGTGCTGACACCGAAGCGAGCCCCTCAGCAGCTTTCCATTATAGTTTCTAGCCCATCTGACAACGGTTCACCCTATCACTGAGTAGGGATTTGTATTTTCTTTATTGTCGACTTTCTTTCCTCTGAGTGACAAAACTGTGTCTTAAGATAGCACAGCGTGCTCGGTTGTTTCTGTCACATGTGCTAAAAACAGGCTCTAGCCTACAGGACCAGGAGCTTTTGTGTTGCCGAGCAGAGTCTCGCAGAGCGAATAAGGGCCCAATCAATGCTTATCTGGTTGCTTAAAGTTACAAATAGCCTGAGCCTAGGAGCCAGTACAATTGGTAAAGCCTCTGGGGCACAGTTACTCGGAACCATCCGGAAAGGTTTATGTTCTAGAACCTTTTCTTGATTTTTGTTTTGTTAAGGGTGGTTTCTTTGCTTTTATTTTGCTTTTGTTTTTCCTTTGTCATTTTATTTTATTTTATTATTTTATTTTTGAATCAGCGTCTCACTATGCTGTATGCTTATCTAGAGTTCTCTATGTAGCCCAGGCTGGCCTTGAACTTTTGATCCCCCTGGAGTAATGAGATTACAGCATGAGCTGGGACCTACTTCTTGTTCAAGTAAAATCTGTTAACTTAAGCTGGTCTCCATTTCCCTATCAGCACAACAAGATGACAGTCCAAGAGCACAGGCGGGAAACACACCTCAGAAATTGCTGCTACTGACAACCAGAAGGCCAAGGTGATGAATGTTTTACATATGCTAAAGTTTACTCTATTTCTAGACTTTGATTGACTATTAAAGGAAAGCGCATTTAAACTTAGCAAGGGTAATACAAAGGAGACCTCAAAGAAGATAGACAAATGCCATGTGATGATTCATGCTTTTTCCCAGGAAAACGGCATGTTAGACTCCCACGTCCTTTCTGTTCAATAGCATGTTGCATTAGCAGATCAAAAAACAGAAAAAAAAAATCATGTTCTTGTGTTAGACTTTTTTAGTTAGAAGGGGAAGAGATGGCTCAGAGGTTAGGAGCACTTGCTGCTTGTCCAGAGGACCGGAGTTCAGTTCTCAGCACCCACAGCAGATGGCTCACAACCTGTAACCACCTGTAACTCAAGCTCCATTAAGATCATTGAATCTACTGGTATTAACGTCCAGCATTCTCAAGTACTGGCATACATGTAAAACACACACACACACATACACACACGTTTCTTTGAAGTCAGAATTATTATATTATTATTGTCATAAAGCACAATGAACACCGCCTAATTCTGCCATGCAGTCAATGTATTGAGCTTCAATCAAATTTGAAGTTCACAAACAAAATAACAATTGAAGAAAATGCAACGTGTGTTGTAGGAGAAAACTGGACCTGTCACTGGGCAGAACAAGGCCTGAGACCTTAGTGGATATAGCCAGAGACGAACCTGACTGGGCATGCCCAGGGAGCAGCAGTTTGGCAGCCAATAGGACACTGGGCCAGGTGGAGGGTTTAAAGGGGCTTCCCCCCTGCAATAAACTGAGTCTGCTTTTTGCCATTTATCTGACTCCCGGAGCCTGTGTGTCTTGGTTCCACTCCAGCTCTAACACCCCACCCCAGCCCCTACCTGTGTGTGTGTGTGTGTGTGTGTGTGAGAGAGAGAGAGAGAGAGAGAGAGAGAGATCAATGCAGGGGTCTTCAGAGGTCAGAATGGTAGAAACCTAACTCTCCAGTCCTTCCACCTTATCTACTCTTTAGGCAGGGTCTCTTATTGAAGCTGGAGCTCACTGATTGGCTAGGCTAGCTGGCCAGGAAGCTCCAGGAATTGGCTTTTCTCCCCCTCCCAGTGCTGAGGTCACAGACACGCCTACCATACCTGGCTCTTACTTGGGTACTGGAGCTCAGACAGGTCCCCATGCTTGCCTGGAAAACACTTTGCTGATAGAACCATCTCCCCAGCCCCTACATTTTCAAAATATGAGTTTCTTTCAACCTCGCTCCTTCTGTGAGTGATGACTACACTTGTACTAACAGCAACAATGACAAACTCCAAATGACAGTAATTTAGAATATGGAAAAGAAACAATTCTATAAAAATGAGACAACAGAAAGAAAGCTAGAAAAAAAAAATGCCACAACAATGATCTCTCCAAGCTTTATTTCCTTTGAAAGATATATTTCTTTCACTTTGTTTTATTGTGTGTGTTGTGTGTTCACATATATGTGTGTGCACACATGTGCAGGTGCACTTACATGTGTATGTACATACATGTAGATGTCTAAGGTTGGTGTCAGGTGTCTCTCTTGGTGACTCTTGCCTCTCTGTCTTATATACTGAGACAGGGTCTCTCTCTGGAACCAGAGATTGCCCATTAGGCTAGCCTGGCTAGCCAGTTTACTCTGGGGACCCCCTATCTCTGCCTCCTGTGTGCCGAGATTACAGGCATTTACATGGGTGCTGGAGGTCTGAATCCTGTCCTCACCCGTGGGCAGCAAGTGTTGACTGGCTGGGCCCTCACTCCAGTCCTGGAAGATACATTCCTGGGAGACTAAGCTTTTATTCTACATCTTCCCCCACAGTCCACAAAGACACTCTCACTCTTCCCCCCATTCCCTGCCCCAACAGCATCAGAAACTTTAAAGCTGAAGTCATTCCATACATGAGGAACAGACAGAAAATAAAAGTAACTTGTGCAAGTTCACATACACCTTGCAAGCACACTTTGCAATTCTTAAAATTATCAAGGTATCAGAGAGAAGCAGAATAAATTTAGCAGAAATGCACTGAAGTAGAAAGCAGAGCCTGTAACAGATGTAAAGAAGTGTCTGTGTGCACAGCCTATGCACCCAGACTTCAGGCCTGGGCTGCCAAGGTTCTAATCTCCGGTGTACCACTTCTGGTGCTATTACAGTTTGAGCATGTGTTATCTGAAAAATCTGAAATGCAAGATCCTCTAAAATCCAAAAGTTTGAGCATTAAACAAGAAGTGGAAAATTGCACACTTGACCAAATGTGACTAAACATAAGTGCTCTAAGAATATGGAACAAATGCATATCATATGATACAAACAAAACAGGTTTGTTTTGGGGTCCCATCTCTAAGACACCTCATTTGTATACGGACATATTATATATATATATATATATAGTCTGACACCTAAGACACTTCTTGTGGTAAGCACTTTTTGTTTTGTTTTGCCAAGTATTTTTGATAAGATATGTGTGTGTGTGTGTGTGTATAATTTCTTCTTCATACTTACACTACAGTGATGATAATAATAATAGGACCTACTTGGGTGCATTATTAGGGAAATTAGTTGAAATTTCCTGTGCCTGGTGTGTAGAACAATTCCTGGAACATAGTGAGTACTGTCAACTCTCACCTATTTTTATCAGGTAAGGAGGTGATAATGTGCATAAATGCACAGATTTTTGAAGACTCAGTGACTCTTACATCTAGAAGAAGTCTGAAAGTTTCAAAAATAAAAATTGTTATGTTTTAGAAACACTAACAGAGGGATTTTAAGCTTGATGCTGGAGAGCAATTAGAGGTAGGTCAACAATGGTATCGAATAACTCAAAGCCTTCGGTGTCTGGCCTGTGGCACCTGGGACAATCCTGGTCTAATGAGGTGAACATGGCGCTGTCTGCAGCTGCCATCTGCACCATCTCCGCCATCCTCCTCCTCTCCGTGAGTCAGTTAAGAGTGAACGCTCTTAAGTCGGCCACCCTGAAGCTCTGAAAGCTGAAGTAGCCCCATCATCACAGGGGAAACAAGATCTTCAGGGTGGCAGGGCAGGTTCTGAACAGAAAACATTCCTTTCTTGCTGCCTGGAGGCTCCACTAAGACAAACTGGAGAGCGAGACCATGGGAAAGAGCAGCAAGCTGGCTTTTAGGCAACTAAGAACCAGGTTTAGGGTCAGCTGATGATGTTTTTGAAATCAGATGAGCATCTGTTGCCTGAAATCACATGAGGCTGTGGCCATTTGGGAATGAGCAAGAGCTGAAGGCACCATCATTGTCTCTTCCATCAAGAAGAACTACATCTACATGGAGAGCCAGTGGCCACCACCTGGTGCCACCTCTCACCGGGTTGTTTCCTCTACATCTACCTGGGTCTGCTGGGAACAGCACCATCAGTAGACCCAAGACAATCTCAGGTCCCTCATGTCACTCATCAGGAGTCAACTCCCTCTTCCCTTTTCCTAAATCATTAAACTGCACCGCTTTCTTCGCTGGCTTCAACTCCAATGGCACCCGAATGGCTCAGTAGCAAAAGCCCGGACCACCAAATAAATTCATCCCTGGTCTTTGGCCGGCTTTCCCAAGAAGTTCTCTCACCTGCAAGCCTCTACTGCACTCGTTTACACTGATTCTTCCTCCTGCTTGCAACTTTCTTACTCTCTCACTTCCAAACTCCTACTTACATCTTGCTCTTTCCCCTCAAATCCACATCTCCTCTTTGGGGGGCTTTTCTTTGCATTGCTTTGACTCTTTCTATCAGCCTCCCTGAAGCCCTCCACAGTTAAATTAACCAGCCTCATTTCGGAATTCTCACAACGCCTTCAGACACTGCTAGCATGGCCTTTTATTAAACTGTATTGTAATATTTATCTCTCCAGACAGGCTGTAAGTTCCTTTGGTGAAGATAACAATGACTTTTTGTTCACAGGACCTGGAGCCCTCAGTCTGCTGAATGTGTTTGTTTGGTGCAATCCCTACAGCAGTTGTTCATTCAGCTTTGATAGCCTCTGTCCACTTCTCAAACCAAATGGTAGGTAAACCAACCAACCCCAGCCAATTTTCAAGGCTAGTATCCAGGGAGGGAGAGAACCAATCGTCAGTCTCCAAAGTGAGATATGAACTGTCCCCTTCCTCTTCATTCAGTGAAGTTTCCACGGTGTATGAAGCTCAACACACATGGGCGTGGGAGAGGGATACACACACGGGTTTTAGCCTCAAGTAACAAAGACATGTATATGTGTGAAAACCACCCGGACAAACAGGTATAACACTGCTAAGGTGTGTCGCCTAACAACTCCTCAGAGGTTGGTGCGGTTGTGCTACAGATAACAGCTCTAAGGGTAGAATCTTCCGGGGTTGTGGTAGTCATGGCAGTCTTCCCAGATGAACTGGCGTCTGAAGAACACGCTCTCTTATGTAGGTCAGAGGAGAAAGGAACATTCTAGGTGCGCTGAGAAAGAAGCCCGTCACGAGAAGAGACACAAAGTAGGAAAACGCAGAGTGGTTTAGGTGAGCTATAAAACGGTCAGTTTTCCCGGGGCAGTTAATGTGGGATGTAAGGAGACAGGTCGCTAGAGGTGTGACTAGTGGGTCCGGGTAGCCAGGTCTGATCCTGCAGCAGTGTTCCCCAAAGAGGGATTTACAGGCCACCTCTGCAGTTGCTGTGGAGCGAAGGCAGGCACTAGGGGTTGAATCTGTTTCAAAAACACTAACCGTTCTACCTCTTCTGGGAAGCAACAATACACGCCGGAGTCTTAAATGCACTGAAAAGTCCCGCAGTCAAGAACACGTGTGTCTCCACGTTCTCAAACTCCTCATTTTGAAAAATGCCAAACTCCAGGCAACAGCATTTAAAAAATAAGGTAACCCTCTCATTTGAAAAAGGGTGCACCAGAGTTAATGAAGACGTCAACAGAGGTAAAGCTAGGGCTGGAAAATGGAGAGGAGACGGAGAAAGGTGCGGTGATGTAAACACTCTGTAAGGAGCCATACAACTGAAGCTAGATGTGAATAGCCCTTTTCTACCAACTTCGTCAGAGGTCAGTGGGGTTTTGTGAGCATTTCTCAAAAGCATTTCCTGAAGGTTCAGATCCAGCTGCATAAATCTCAGTAAGACTGGGGATGCAAGGGGGTGGAGAAGAGTGGTCTGGATAGCAGGCTAAGATACCGGATCTCTGAGGGACTCCACCTACGTGAATATAGGTCTCGGGTCCGAATAATCCAAAATCAAGCCATGCCTCTTTAGAACATTTACCTTTTAAGCCAGGTAGGCCTTGTTCTTGTTTTCAGATTCTAGAAGTCTAAGCCGATCACTGTGCCTCGCTCACGGAAATGCCGTGTGTTCAAAGGGCACAGTAATTAACGAGAGTGTTCTACACAGAGTGGATGTACGGCTTTCGGCACTGCGAAGCTCCATGCATCCATGTTCTTCCATGCGCACATGTGGAAGTGCTTTACAGACATTTCGAAGCCTTTCGTGTGGGCTGAGTTTCAGGCTCAGAAAACATGACCTCTTTTAGACATCGTTTAGTGAACATTTAATAGCTACGCTAGGGGCCTACGTGCTCCAAATAGCAGCCTGGAATTTGCATTTCCTGAGAGGTCACTGGGAGCCTCATCTAAAAGGAAGGCTTGGTGTGGGAAGCATTAGTGTTGGCATATTTCTTCCCTGCAGAGTGTCGCAGAACCTTTGTGGTATTTGTCATTGGGACTTTCTGGGGTAGGGTGATGGCCATTGTATGTACTCAACCTGGGACTTCTGTCCTGAGTACTGTAGCTGACTGGTTATATTAATCTGGTTTTGATAGCTATAAGGAAATATCTAAATTTGGACAACTTGTTCAAGAAAGGGCTTCGTTTAGCTTACAGTTCTGAAGGTTGACAGTCCAAACGACACGCACCAGCTCTGTCTAGACCGCCCTGACCATATCACATCATGGTGCACAGCATCACAGCAGAAGCATGGAGGACAATAACATCACGTGGTGAGACAGCCAGGCAGAGAGTGGGAGAGGTCAGTCTCCCTCCTTGATTAGCAACTTGGTCTTAGTGGGACAAGGAGCCTACACTGCCAGATCAGCATTAATCCCCTCTGGGGGCAGCATGCTGTAAGTTAATGTGAATTCTCTTCTGGGTCCTGATTTAAAGTGAATTAATATTACAGAGTCTAGTCTTCTTACAGCTCCTTCAGAACAAGCCTTCAAGGGGTCACTGTAACCCATTTTATAGATGACGAAACTGAGGCACCAAGAGTAAGCGCCATGCTCCTGATGGCAAGCCAGTAAGCAAAAGCAGGATCCAAAGTCAGATGGTGATAACTCTAAAACCCTACTGCACCCTGCCTGGATGAACGGCACTTTAAACTGCTACTTTAATTGGGTTTTTTTTTAAATGGTGTGTGTGTGTGTATGTGTGTGTGTTGGAGTGTGTGTGTATGGGGGAGAGTGTCTCGTGTATCCCGAGCTGGCCTCTAACTTGGTACGTAGCCATGGATGTCCCAATCTTGCACCACCGTCCCTGGTTCCATCAGAGGCTGGGAATCAAATCCAGCACTTTCTGCATGCTAGTCAACAAGAGCTCTACCCACTAACTTCTGTCCCCTGGCTGTTCTCTAACTAGCACTGTCACAGGCTGAGAGTGATGTGATGCTGTCCTTGTGCTCTGTATGCTTCCGTACCGAGAACACCACAGTGGGATAACCGTGCCCTCTGCTGATGGGAAACACACAGACAAGCAGAGCAGCCTGGCAGGAAGACAGTGAGCAGAAAGACTGTGGCCAGCCCCATCAGGGCCATCAAGGCAGTGCGTCAGTCCCCTCCTCCTGGGGGTCCAGCGCTCATTCCTTCATCAGAAGGGGTGAGGGACTCTTGTCTCTTACATTTGAAACCTGACCAGGTTCTGGTGTGGTTTTTTTCCCCAAGAAATGGAAGAAACACCATTTCCAGTTCTGGAATGATCTGGGGAAGGAGGCAGTAGTGGAGAGAAATTCTGCTTTGAATTTTTTTTTTCCCCACCAAAGAATGCCTTCCATGGTAGATGAGTACACCATTACAACAAAAGAAAGGGACTTGTTTCTGGAGACTGGAGGTCACCTTGGGGTTATTAACATGGCTGCCAAATATGATGCTATTGCAGCTAATAGTGTCAGGGACAAGTCTGTACAGGAAAGAGCCTGAGAGTCAAGAAAAGCCCCATCTTCTACCTGAGGAGTCTGCGAGGGCGAGGAAATCGTTTGCTTGTCCTCCCGAGTGTCTGACAGGTCCCCCCAGTTTTTCTGGGGTTTATTATAAAGGTGTCAGGCCCTATCAGAAATTCGGTGGCAGCCACACATTATCAAATAAATAAAAAGAACACTCTTTTATCCCACCTTTGAAGTTTCCTTAAGTTACTCTGAATAGTGTCGCCCTCTGCCAAGTTTCCTGTCTCCTGCATAATGAGATACTTTCTAATTAGCATATCACAAATATTCCCGGTCTTATTTTTCATCGCCACCCCAATACATTTTTTAACACTTCTTTTATAGTATATCAAGATTTTCCCCATTCTATAAGGACATATGAGAATGAAAGCATAAATCTCAAGCCCTCATTTTTTTTTCTTTTTTCTTTTTCTTTTTTACTTTTCTCTCTTTCCCCCTCCCCTGCTTCTCAATTTCTTTCTTCCAAACCAGCTGAAGGGAATGGTGGGAAGGCCACGGGAATGAAAGCCAGAAGTCTTGGATTTGAGTTTTGGCTGCGCCACTAATTAGTTATGTCATTTTAGGCAAATTGCTTCACCTTTGAGGCCCCTGGGTCATTTTCTGTATAATGAGGAGGCCTGGCCGAATGGAAGGTCCCCCATGGCTTCAAACACTAGGATTCTATTTGTGAAGCTTGAATAATTCCATGTGTCCTTCTTCAAACGCTGGAACGGGTTATTTTCTCTGATTGGAAAATGCAGTGAACTACCTCCAAAATGGGTTCAGATGTCAGCAAATAGGAATGTGATTTTAAAAGGACACCCATATTTAATTGCACAATTATAGACTATCCTTAAACAGCCAAAGGCTTCCACAATACCACAACACACGGAGCTACATATAGCAATGTTTTCACTAGCTTTAATACATGGACACATACGAGTGAATACACACCCACACTGGAGCACAGTTGGCACGAACTAATCCTGCTGCAAGAATACAGAGATGAGGACAAGGATATCCTGGATATCAAAAGGGTTTACAGTCTTCAGTGTACTAGGAAAAAAAAAATCTGATCAGCTTAATAAAATAATAGGAGTTTGTCTCAGGAACACCTGAGTTTCAAGATTGTGTAATGGCAATGTCATAGCCATAAAAATGCAGAAACTGATGGTGGTTTCAATTATGAGCACCTGGAGGCAAAGGTCAAGCTGGTTGTATGGGCCTTGCCACTGAGTTTGCTCACTGAGCATGTCTGAAAGGAAGGAAGCAGGCATCCTATTAAGGCCTCTGCCCCGCAGACCTGCCATCTCATTCTCCTTTTGGTCATGCCAACAGTGGCAAGCTCGACTCTGCTTTCAGGAGACTTCTACCATGTCACGTCTTCTGTAAGTCATGCTTGTCTGTGCGTGTCCATTAATGTGCATAGGTGTGTGTGCAGGCGTGCATGCAAACGGAAAGCAGGGAACAACCTTGGGTTTTAATCCTCAGGCACCATTCAAATATATATGGGGGGGGTGCTTTGCTGAACCTAGAGCTCAGCCAGTAACTAGGCTGCCTTTCTTCCTCAGCCCTGGGCAGCACAGGGTGGCAAGCATGTATCACCTCACCTGGGTTTATTTTAAACTGTGGCTTCTGGGTATTAGACTCAAATCCAAGGCAATCACTTTACTGACATCTGAGCTATCCCTCCCTCCCCACACTGCCTCTTGGGGTTCCACTTCTGGCTTCTCTGGCCCCCTCTGCCTCCCAGGCCACTCCGCATCCTCTTGGCAGGCCTGTGCTGCCCACTGTCAGCCTCTCTGATCATCACCAGCTAACCTCTGTGAGGCTGACTCAGTTGTCACACTGCACTTCAGGCTCTCCCATCACTGCTCAGGCTCTCCCTGCTCTCAGGACCCAGAACATGCAACGACTAGACAGGCATGAATTGGTAAGAGTGAGTCAATGAGCAAGAAGCTGTGAGATTTCAGGATGGTCCTGCCACACACGCACCTTCCTGAAGAACTTCTGTACAAGATGTAGGGAGGTGACATGATTACCGAATTATAGCCCCAAAGAATAGACTTTCATCTCACTGAACAAAGACATAATGAAGACTAGGAAAGGTGAGCACCAGTCCTGTATAGATGGAAGGCAAAAGAAGGTTACTACATTTTTTTTTAAGAGCAGCAAGAATCATGAAGTTTTACGATTAGCTGGCAATGCCATATACAACACTCTGAAATGACACACAGGTCAAGGGATCAAATCCCTGTACAGTCATGAAAAACCCTAACAACTACAGAGGTAGAGAAACAAAATCCAACAAAAGCAAACTTCACATAACATAAAGGACATTACTATAGTTCTAAGACTGTATATGTGAGAATACGTAGGCATAGAGATACCACAGAAAATAGAAAAATTATCGAAGTATCAAAGGGATCTTCTCTGTTGTGAACTCATCTGTTGTGATTTCTTCCCTTCCCTTCTCTTCCTCCTGCCCTCGCCCCTTCTTTTCTTCCCCCCTCACCTCCTCTTCTTTCTGTCTTTCTTTTTGTTTATCTGGATTTCAACTTCTTTTCTACCATGAACATGAACTGTCTGGATAATTTTTTTAAGACCTCCTCTGAAAAAGTAAATAGCCCATTGATAAACATTCAACAGCGGGGGACTGAGGTGGTGAGGATTGGGCCGCAGGCAGTGGTGCTGGGAAAGCAGGAGGCAGGCTGAGAGCAATTACAGATGAGGAGCTGACAGAGGTTGGTACCTGAGTGAGAAACTCAAGGGGGGCGATCAGAAATCTAGGGTAACCCCCAGCAAGACCGCAACCCCGGCACCAAAAACACAATAGTGCAATTAGCTCGGAGGGAGAAACGCCTGCTTACTCTTAGACCCGGCTTCTTCTTCGAAGTAGTAACAGATCATTGGAGTACCAAAGAGAAGTTAGGGATCAAAGGGGTTGAAGACTCGGGAGTTGGGTTAGGCAAGCCTCCGCCAATCTCCAGAGGAGCCTAGATTTCACCTAGAGTGCCCCCTTCAGGCTATCCTGAGATGCTCTGGCGCAGGTGGCAGGGACTTCCTATCTTTCCCACCGTTTTACTCTCAGTGTCATGCATGGGTGGCACTCAATACATGGTTGAAAATTGAGTCACAGAACACTCTAGGTGACAGCTGACAGCGAAAGGAGAGGAGATCACCATTCACAGGGTACAATCAGGAGATAAGTGGGGTTGGACTTGGGAAATACAGACATGTGGGAGGAGCCAAACTGCCAACAGCACAAATGGAAACAAGAAAGGTGCAACTTTCCCTGAGGCCAAGGAAGAGGAACTGCAGAACAAAAATGGATGCCTGGCGACAGCCACACAGTGGTGGCAAATGCCTTTAATCCCAACACTCGGGAGGCAGAGGCAGGCAGATCTCGTTGAGTTTGGGGCCAGGCTGGTCTACAGAGTGAGTTCCAGGACAGCCAGTATTACAACAGAGAAACCCTGTCTTGAACAAAAAAACAAAAACCCCACACAAACAAACAAACAAAAAAGATGCCAACTAATGACTGCTATGGAAGACAACTAGAGACGATAGGGCCAAGAAAAGAGTTTAGCGATTGCAGGGGTGCCCACAGCAAGGAGAGCATGATTGGGGGGGGCATCCATTCTCTAGCTTGATGCCCAGAGGTGTAAACGAAAATGAGGTGGATGAGAGCAAAAGTAGTTTCTCAGGTCGTGCGGTGAAGAGGTAAAAAGCATGACAGCCTGGGGGGTCAGTCTAGGCAAATAGTTGTTTCCCATCGCTGGGACAAAGTACCTGAGGCAAACAACTGTGAGGAAGAAGGGTTTATTTCGGCTCACAGTTTCAGGGTTTTTGTGTCATAATTCGTTGATCCTTGATTGCTCTGAGGCGGATGGGGAATCGAACACGATGGCGGGGAATATGGTGAAATAAATTTGGTCCCGCATCGTGGCCAAGAAGCAAAGAAAAGATGAGGAAAGTTACCGGGGTCCTATCGCCTTTCTAAGGGCACACCTCAACTTCCTAACTTCCTCCCCCAGAGCCTCCTAAACATTCTACCACATCCCAGGAGCACTAGGGACTGGTGAGCAAGTCTTTAACACTTAAGCCTTATCCAAAGCATCACAAGCCAGAACTCCAAACAAAGCAGTTGATAATGAGCCACTAATGGGGTGTTGGGGATGCAGCAGTGTCTGGCTTACACTGGGCTACCATAGAAACAGGTAGGACTACTCTAGGAGGAAGAGAACAGCCTATCTCATCTCACTGTCCTTCCAGCCACACAGTTCAGCTCTAATTACACCCTCCTGTCATTCTCTGCCGCTCCATGTAACCCCAACCCCCCCAATACACATGCGCACACACACAGACACCCCCCCTCAGAGGACACAGAGCAACCCCAGGGCTTCCCATGGAAAATTCTTGATCATATCAGTCTGATGGTTCATTTTTCACTGCCACCTTGACAGGACTTAGAATCACCATTGAAACAAACTTCTAGGTTTATTTGAAGGTATTTCTGGATAGCTTTCATTGAGAAGTGGCCCACCTTGAATGTGGGTAGCTTTCATGAAAAGTGGCCCACCTTGAATGTGGATAGCTTTCATTGAGAAGTGGCCCACCTTGAATGTGGGTAGCTTTCATTGAGAAGTGGCCCACCTTGAATGTGGATAGCTTTCATTGAGAAGTGGCCCACCTTGAATGTGGGTAGCTTTCATTGAGAAGTGGCCCACCTTGAATGTGGATAGCTTTCATTGAGAAGTGGCCCACCTTGAATGTGGGTAGCTTTCATTGAGAAGTGGCCCACCTTGAATGTGGGTAGCTTTCATGAGAAGTGGCCCACCTTGAATGTGGGTGGCACCATCCCTCGGGACAAAGTCAAGGACTGAACGTAAACGTGAAACGGAGTTGAGCAGCGACTTGACCAGCTGGGCTGGTGTCGCACTTCTGCTGCTGTGCCTTCCCCATCATGATGGACTGTCTCCCCTTGAACTGAAATCCACCCTTCCTCCCTTAAACTGCTTCATGTCAGGTATTTCATCACAGCATCTAGAAAAGTAAAAGAGGGGTCTAAAGAAAATAATGCAACCGTCACTAATGCATGTATGCCATAACTTTTAAACAGACATTGCTGTAAAAGGAGACTTTCAAAGAAATATCTTAGCTCCATTTTTCATTTTTTTTCTCAGTAGCAAAGTAACCCATTATTCTTAGGAATAGCGGCGGGATTCATGGCCGCTAACTGCAAAGCCACTCCATCATTAGAAAGGGAGGAACAGGTACTGGGGAATAAGGATGATTTTTTAGATAAGGCATTTGCAAGAAGATCCCCAGACTGCCCTTCAGTTGAGATGAAGATGTGATACCCCATGACTAGCCTGTGGGGACCCCAGGGCTGACCCTCAGGATGCTTCTACAGGCTACATCCTTGTGGCAAAACTCTCCTGGAACTTGTCAGGGAGACCCAGCAAGGCCAAGAATGGACTCCTGGACTGCAGTAGACTCAGTTAAGCTGCCCCAAAGCATTCTTAAAATGTGTGCTAGCTGCTGAAGATCCGTATCAAAGCTACACCAAAAGACAGTTAAAGATGGCCCCGTGTCACTTCAAATAGGACTCAGGATGAAATCGAAGGGGCAGCATTTGCTCCCTGAGCACCCACTTCCAGATATCGAGTTCCTCATGTAAGTCCAGCCCTACCTTCCTCCTAGTAAAATCTTGATTGCCTCACGTGTATTTTGTAATAGGAGAAGGCAACTACACTCAGGTAGCACTTTCCCACCCTGCTTCTATGCTTCTATACACATTGTTTAAAAACATATTATAAACACATTCATTATAAACTTTGCAAAAGACTTTTCCCACACTGAAATAGTTTCAAAATGAATACTGCACATGTAGCCATCCCATTTTCTATGATAATGAGCTTGGATTTCCAGGCTACTCTTACTTCAGGTTACCCTTTCGGAGAGGAAAAGCTAACATGTGGAACTTACATGAATACTTTTAGGACACGAGGGTCCATTTAATGCACTGAAGTAATAATTTATTGAATAGGACCCAAGGGTCCAGAGAGGCCCCGTGTACATCTGCAAGATTCCCCCAAGACTAGCCTATGAACTTGAAGGATCTGCATTGTGCATTATAGAACTAGAATGGCTGCCTGAAGCCAGCACACATCCTGTGGGAGAGATTTGAATTCACTGTCTCGGAGGCCACTGCTTTTCAGAATCGAACACTTAAACACACGTGTGTGATCCAACCTACCTGTGAACCTAGAGTTCCACAGGTGTGGGAGTCCATTCTGTTGCTTCCTCCTCTCCTCATTGCAACACGGTCACATCCTCTACGGCAGACTATGTTGTGAAATCTAAGATGCCAGAAAACATACGTGGTGAACCCCTTCATGCTTAAACATCAGGGTTTCTTGGGCTTCCAACGGGAGAAGGAATGTCTCCGGGGACACACGATACCCAGGAGCAAGTCAAACTACCGAGGATCTCAGACTTAATGTTGGTAAAGCAGCCAAGAATTGAACTGTGCTCACATTCTCTCTAAGAAAACACCCCCTGTTTATAAACAATCTCCAGTACGTGTTGGATGGAAAAGCAGAGAGTGGCTTCTGCAATCTGCCATTAATTGCTGTTTTCAAGTTAAAATGGTTCCATTAATTTTATTTGCCAGGCTCTACAGCAAACTCTTTTCTGAGAAAGTTTCCATTTCTCACCGAGATGTCAAATAATTTACCTAACAGTCCCATTCACACAGGATTTAACTCTAATTTTATATAAACATCTTAGATAAATGGGCCTCTTTTATTTACTACTTTTAAGTATACTTTTACTTTTTATTAAAAAAAAAAAAAAGAAGGTAATGGTTCCATTTGCTTGTCCCTTCCCCCACCACAGCCTCTGCTGCCAGAAATCTGGTTTTTCCAGGGTGAATTTATAAATTCAGATCTAATATCTCTGAACAAATATAAGCCATGATAAACACAGGCAGGCAATCTAAAAGTCTTGCATTTTGTGTGTCATCTTTAATCTACAGGACTTGACCACACAAAAACTAAGAATTGGCCCAAGATAAAACGTCAATCAGACACAGGACAGAAAAAAAAACTGCACTAGTTACAGTTTATGTTGGGCTCATCAGAAGAACTTTCTCTTGGACACTAAATAGAAAAGTCCATGCAAAGAGATGTTTGACAGTTATGCACCAAGTTGTTATTACAAACGCTTAATGTGCTTCACAGTGACCTTTCCACAGATTTCTCGAACAAGCCCCAAAACACACCAAGAATAACATGAAATCGGAGAGCAACTTACAAATAATCTTACATTTACAGGGAACCGTGAAATCGGGAAGGCCCGGTATATAAAAGTTTATAAGCAGCCATACCTCCCACATGAGACATACAAATAACACCTCCTGATCTTCCAGATTCTAGACAAATAAAATATTAGTGCCACTGTCACCGGAAAGATAAGAAAAAGTTGGTGTATTTTGTGAAGTACTGTATTTAAAATGAGTCTCCTCTGGCAACTCACCCCAGAGTTCAATATACTCACTCTGCAGTCTCAGTCTGGGGTTTCTGGTTTTTGCAAGCAGTCTGAAACATACAGATGGAAATAATCTGGGGCTTACTTTGAATCGTGAGGACGGCTGCTTTTATTCCCTTGATTTCCTTTGGTGCCAAAGACGCCGTTGCAGTCCAGAGTTACCGCACGCTGATTGCAACTGCTGTCAACATTTTATTACATTCTGCATTTCAGGTTTCCTGATAGCTAATTGGAACATTCTAGATGGCTGAGTTCAGTATAGGTTTCAATCCTGTTTCTGTTTCCTTCCAACGAAAGGCACCAGATCTCCTTACACTGCCCAGAGATTTAAAGTTGTTCTTTTCCTGCATGCATTCAAATAAATCCTAACGTAATTGGTTTCCCACCTTCAGACAGCTTTCCTTCCCAAGTTGCTCGGGCGCTCTCCCTTCCCACACTCTGCGGTAGTGGCGAACGGCTTGTCTGGACAAGTACGATCACGCTTGGCCAGGAGATGAAAAACCCACACTGAAGTCATTAAGGACCTGTAGGGCTGGGTCCCGGATCCACTAGGCACAGTCCCCACACCCCATCACTTTGACCTGGAAAGCAGTGAGGAAGGTGTAACCATGAAGACAAGTTTATCTGGCCTTTCTAGGATCTTGAACCACCGGTGTTTTACGTAACAAAACAACATTTCAACTTGGTTGCCAGACCAAAAGGAAATTGCTCATTTTCGTCTCTCTCCCTTCTCCCCCCCCCCCCCCCCCCCCCCACCACCGCCAAGCCCTGTGACCTGTGAATCACTACGGAGGATGAACACCAGGGAGATTGACCCGAAGTTCTATTTTCTCCAGAACAATCCTACTCCAATTACTTTTGCCGCTTCCTCTCAGTAGTCCCCTGGTTTCATCCGTAAACTACTTAATTACCTATCTAGAGCTTTGACCCAAGTTCTTTATAAAGAACTGGAAAGTTCTTTATACTCTGCATGTATGTTTGAAAGAACTGCTAGACACCCAAAACCCAAATCCAGGTTCAAATCCGGGTGCAGCATTTGAGCATGAAGAGCTTTGAGCCTTCTCCTGTTTATAAGCCTGTTCAATCTTACACAGACATGAATTAATTTGCTTTTTCTGGTTAGTAGAAATCAAAAGCATTCCACCTCTGAATTCAGAAGACAAAGAATCCATCATAGCTTAAAGAAAGGTTCCACCCAAGACACAGGAGGGTGGTTGGATTATCCAATGAGGGTCATTCTTCTGCATATTTATTTTCCTTATGATTTAAGAGCAAAGGTGGAGATGCCACCAGGCTCTATTAAAGAAATTTCACTAAAGAACTCTGCTGGACGAGCTGGGCAGCAGCTCCCGGAAGGAGCACTTGCCCAGCATCCAAGAGGCTTTCAGTTCCATCCCTGGCTCTGAGGGAAAAATACCAGTGGATAGCCGTAAGTTACAATTACTACAAACAGAAATCATACATAATAAGCATAAATGTTTTCCTTGGAGGTGAAGAAGGTAGAAAAAATTATTTCAGGCACACTAAGAAAATACCTATGTTTGGCAGAAACTGCGTGTATCTGAGAAAGGTTAGGAAAGAGGAACCCACCAGAGACTTGAGGGAGCTGGAAAAATAACTCATGGACAAATAGGGTGTATTGGAAAGAGGCAGAACTACCTGAGTCAGCGGTTCTCAACCTCCCTAATGCTGCGACTTTACTACAGTTCCTCGTGCTGTGCTACCCCCCGCCAATCAAAAAATTATTTCCGTTGCTACTTCATAACTGTAATTTTGCTACTGTTATGAATTGCAACGAAATATCTGCTATGCAGATGGTCTTAGGCAACCTCTGTGAAAAGGATCATTCGATCCCCAAAGGGGTTGCGGCCCACAGGTTGAGAACCGCTGCCTCCGAGTCTGCAGCAACAGCTTCTGCATTTCAGAGCACAAAGTGACATACAGAAGCACTAACAGAGCCCTACTGAGAGTGACTTGGCCACTTGTACTTCCCCTAGGCCAAGGCTCTGGTATCTCTAGCCATGCCCCATGTCCAGAGTATCAATCGCCCACGGCCAGTCACTAGATGTCTCCTCGATGTCTCATGTCTGTCTCACGCTCAAGTCATATTAGGGTCAAAAATCGCCGCTGCTTTAATTGTCCTTGTTCTTGTTTCATATAAACGTAGCCCAAGTAAACTCACTAGCCTTATTCCTCAGCCTCTAAGAGTTTGGATTACAGGTAGGCACCATCACACTTGGTTAATGTTATATGTGTATGTATGTATGTATGTAGGGTGTATTCATTTTCGTGTGAGGTGTGTGAATATATGTTCGTGCACCATGTGCCTGTCTGGTACCCTCAGAGGCCAGAAGACAATGTCATATTCTCTGAACAGGTGTTACAGGTAGTTTTGAAGCCGCCATGTGGGCACTGGGAACTGACCCCTGGTCCCTGCAAGAGCAGTGAATGTTCTTAACCACCGACCGACCCATCTCTCCAGCCTTAATATGGTCAACCACCGAGGACCAGAATGCAACATCTTCTTCTGCCAAGTCCTACAGATGACAGCTCTCAAGCTTGTATAGCTTGTATAGTTTGTATAGCAATCCCCTGCAAAGCCACATCCCTTCCTCTCCCTCCCCGCAAGGTCCATGGGGTGCGCCTGCAGTTGGCTCAGTTTGATGCTCAAGACCAACCCATTCTCAGCCCCATTCTCAGGCTGGAGGCCTTTAACCTGGGCCAGCTCTGCCCCAGGGTCCCACACCAGGTAGCACTGGCTGTTCCTCCTTCCCTAACGCCCCAACTTTAATCAAAAGGCTGCCGTTCCCTAATTCCAGCCTTCTTCCAACCCTCAAATAACAGGGCTTCACCGCTAAGCCTTGTTCCCAAGCTCCTGTTCTGGTAACTGCCCAGTAAATCTGGCTCCTCCTTGGCCTGGGACTCGGGCCAAATTCCCAACTTGGAATCAAAAGACTGTTCTCTCATCTCCAGCTCAGCGTTAGAATCTGTTGCTCCCCTCTTCCCCACCCCCCCATACACACACTGTGTTCAACTCCACACTTAACTAGTTGTGTAAAGTCCAGAGATGACCATACTTGCTTGAAGCTGCAAGCTCTCAGTGAAACCTAACCTTCCACCAGGCCAGAGGCAGGGCAAGAAAGAAAGCACTCCCAGAACCCCACATGCTCCACATGGGCCTGCCACAGACTCTGAGCTACTGTTTTTGAGTATTCACAGCTACTGATTCAGTTTACCTTGGCTCTGAGGAGACAGTTTGGTTTTACCCCTACTGTGTGACTGTTTGGATGGTTTATACTTTCCTTTTGGGGATTTTTTGTTTGTTTTGTTTTGTTTTGTTTTTTTTCATGACACAGTTTCTCTGTTGTAACCCTGGCTGTCCTGGAACTCACTCTATAGACCAGGCTGGCCTCGAACTCACAGAGATCTGCCTGTCTATACCTTCTGAGTGCTGGGATTAAAGGTGTGTGCCACCACTGTGTGTGTAATTGAGAGAAGTGCCACGGCCTTTGCTTAGAGATCAGAGGATAACTTTTGGAGTGGGTTCCAAAGATTGAATTTAGGTCACTGGACTTGCATAGCAAGAGTCTTTACCCATTGAGCCATCGTATCTGCCCAAGGTCTGAGTTTTTGATAACAACATTGTTTGTTTATCTGGCCTTTGCCTATCCATCCCTAGGTTTCTTGTCACATGATTCAAATGGATTCCCGTTGGAATAAGCTGAAATTAATCAATTAGGTAATTATGTAAGTTTTCTATTATAGTCAAGCAAGCACTAGCCTGTGTCATAGATAAGACAGGGGAGCTGTGCACCCCTCCAGGAAGACTTCCTTATTGTCATGCCTGAAACTGGGTCACCTGATATCTTCCCATTAAAAAAATAGCTAAAAATCTGTATGTTTGTGTGTGTGTGTGTGTGTGTGTGTGTGCGCGCACACGAATATGTCATGTATGTGCCAGTGATGGAGAGGGCTAGAAGAGAGGGTTGTTTCCCTGGAGCTGGAATTACACACAGGCTGTGAGCTGCTCCATGTGGGTGCTAGACAAGCTGCTTGTCCTCTGGGCGAGCAGAAGTCTGTCTTCACCAATGAGTCATCTCCCCAGCCCCACAATCCTTGCATTTTCTGTTTCCTTCTTCTCGTTAAAGCTCTTTCCTCTCTGACTCCTTTTTCACCAAAAGTTACAAGGGAGCCTTCTGAACTTCATGCATATGTTTTCTTTCATACGCCGTGTTTTTTGAGGCACATGTGCACAGAGAAACATCAATGAAAATCAAAGTGGGAAATTCCGAATGCCTGATCCTCCACAGAAACGCCTAATAAACGAGCAACATCTGTTAGAATCAACTTCATCTGAGCTCTGGAACTACTCGGAAGTTACAACAACCAGGTGAGCACTCCGGAGATGGGGAACAGAGCCTCAATGGGAGAGGTTTGTGGAATGTTAACTGCCTCTGGCCGCGTGCCCCCACAGTTCAACTGTGGTCTTGAAGACAGCATCCCCGTTTCCTATGAGGGCTCCTGATGCTGGAAGGATCAGAGCATATTGTCTTCACATAACTGTGGTTGTTTGTTTTAAGCTGTCTGGTGGCTCCCTGAAGCACTGATGCAAAGGACTTGTGTTTCTTTAGCCTAATTCACAACTCTCTCTGGGCAGAGATAAGTACCCAAGAATCATTTGTCTGGAATACTTAAAGGTTTGTGCATTAGTTTGTGGCATCTGGGGAAATGGATCCGGTCCAGACAACGGAGGGAAAGGCTAGGGAGTGAGACTACCTTTACATCTCCAGATAAAGACTGGAAACACTCCCATATACAGTATTTCTAAGACGCTAGAAGCTCACACAAGTGCTATAAAGTCAGGTGATGGGCTCAGAAGACGTATAGCATCTTAAGGTCTCACTTCCGGGTGAATGTCAGGCAACAAATAAGCAGGAACTAAAGGATAAGGCGGAATGACAATAGTGGGGGGAGGGGGGACTTACGGACAGACACTGACGGACGGACGGATGGACAGGACAGACACTTGAGTGCACACGTCACAGCCCCTGTTCCCTGATTTTTGTCTTTACCCCTCCCTTCCTCTATACCTTTATAACTCCCTTCTCTCCTCCTTTCTTCAAATATTTAAAGAAACCTCTGCATCTGGTATGCCAAAACTATATCCGGGGATTTTTTTTTTAAGATTTAAAAAATATAATATTTAGGAAAATAAAACTGATATTTTTACAGCAAAATTAACCAGTTGCTTACCATGGTTTTTCACTCACAAATGTTGAGAAACCTAAAGAGAGAAATGCGTTCCTACGTTTGTTCTTCCAGCGAGTCAACGGCTGCTTCCTTGAAGAAACTTCCCTTTGCCAGAACATTCAACCGGATCCTGGGAGCTCTCTCAGACAGCGTTCGACGTCCACAGGAAGAAAATTATCACTCATGATGCTGTGTCTGATTTGAGAAATGTATCTCCCGGAATGCCGTCAAATATAAGCTCCCACATAGTTTTATTTTTTTTTATTTTTTGGATGTATACATGTTCCCGTGTGTATCCATGTGCAGGTGTGTGTTTGTGTACTCACGTGTGTGTGTAGAGGCCAGAGGTTGATGGTGAAAGGGTTTAAGAAATATGAAACATAGGAATGCAGTCACATATAGGGGGAAATGCCTTCCCAAGTATGGCCATTAACAGTACTCTTCAGTCTCCTCCCCACCCACAGGGAAATGACCATTAAGCTTATCAGCAGGATTCGTCCTTCCCCAGCATACCAGGAGCCACCCCGTCCCAAGGGGCTAGTCCAAGGGCACAGGTTGACCACGCCCCCCCCCTGGATCCCGCGAGCGCACGCGCGCGAAACTCCCGACCAATTAGTCTAACATAGAGAGCTCGAAGCCAATCAGCTGCACGAGCCCCCATCCCCAGACCCCTTTGCCCTAACCCGATAAAAGGGCTGGGGGGGAAGGGATCCGGGCCCGCCATGCTCATCTCCTGCGTGGGATAGGCGGGACCCGGACGCGCGCCAGTAATCAATAAATGCCTCATGTATGTTACAGCGGTCCGTGTCTCGTGGTTCCTTAGAAACCCGCCTGGCTTGCCCTAACAATGGTAGGAGTCTTCCTCAGCTGCTTCCACCTTAGTCTTTGAGACAAGGTCTCTCGCTAAATCTGAACTCACTGATTCTGCTTGAGTTGCTGGCCAGGAAGACCCAGGGATGCTCTGAGCTCCCTAAGTGCCTCCCTAGTGCTGGGGTTACAGGTACATGCAGCCATGTCCAAGCTCTCTACGGGAACGCCAGGATCCAAACTCAGGTCTTCACACCTGTACAACAGGACCTTCCTGGGCCTCTCATTCCCCAGCCCCATGATCAGCATTGTTGCTTTTTTAAAGATGACATTGGTTCTAGATCAGAAATGAGGGTTGGGCTGGGTGGTGGTGGCACACGCCTTTAATCCTAGCACCTGGGAGGCACAGGCAGGTGGATTTCAATGAGTTCAAAGCCACCCTGGTCTACAGAGTGAGTTCCAGGACAGCCAGAGTTACAACAGAGAAATCTTGTCTCAGAAAAAAAAAAAGAAAAGAAGGAAGGAAGGAAGGAAGGAAGGAAGGAAGGAAGGAAGGAAGGAAGGAAGGAAGGAAGGGGGTTGGGTGTGAGAATACTAAATAGAGATGAGGTTTTAAAAGTAAACAATTTTGTCTCAGAACTCTATGCCTATGTTCTATAAATGTGATTTACATATCAAGAAGTTAACTCAGAAGATGCAAAACGGAACTATGGATCAGTTAACATTATTAGAAAATACTTTTAAATACAAAGAAGAGAACATGGAATAACGGATTACAGAGTTTAAGATGTTGGGATTTTTTTCCTGTTAAAATATTCTCTCATGTTATCTTTAGAACAGCTAAATAATAACCCAGAGAATAAGAAAAATGTAGAATTTTTTTAACCAATTTTATTTTTAAAAGAAACCTAAAATCTGAAGCATTTGAGTTAGTTCATTCTGTTGTCAATTTTGAATACAAGCAAAATGAGAGCACTCGTTGGGGACCTTCTCAAAAATTCCTTTCCCCTTCTAATACCGAAGGTAGCTCTTATGGTTTATTTTCACTGTTTTTGTTTAAACTCTCTTTAAAATTTAAATTTAACAAGTGTGAAAATAACTGACAAATTGTGTGTGTGTGTGTGTGTGTGTGTGTGTGTGTATGTATATGTTTAATTTGGAACAGAAAAATGCTTTAGTACCAAGTTCCAAGTTTGAAAACAACTAAAAATTCTTAGTTTTGAAGTAAAACTTCAAATAAAACATTGAGCAATAAATCTTGTGGTTCTTTTTTTTTTACATTGATGTTTTTACACTTAAGGAGATTATAAGTATTTTTTTTCCTTAAATACCTCCTCTCTAAGGTTACTTAAGGCTAAGTGCGCGTTTTGTATAAATAGAAGGAAAGACGTACCAACTATCACATTTATGATATTCTCAGCAGCCAGTACTAGTAAGACACTTCCAGAACAGCTTTCCTGTTACCTGCATAAACTCTTCTCCTCCCTCACTGCTCTCAAGGAATCAGGGAAGTAAGATTATTTTAGCTGTTGGCCACATATTAATGCCCTGAAATATTTCTGTGTCATTCAATCTATAATAGATTTTTGTGACTTTAACTAAAAAAAAAATGGTCAAAATATAAAATGAATTCAAAGGTGGTTTTGTGGACTTCTCATTTTTGTTTTGACTTTTTTGTTTCTTATAGGTATTTTGTTTATTTTGATTTTTATTTGTGGACTTTTTCTGTCTTTTTTTGAGATTTTTTGTTTTTTGTTTTTTGAAAGAGAGAAAAATGAAAGCAGAGAATGTGAAGCAGATGGGTAGGGAGACGGGAAGGAGTTGGGGGAGGGGGAAATTTGATCAAAACATATTGTATGAAAAAAATTTTCAATTAAAAAATAAATGATGTCCAAATCCTAGGGACCCCAAGACCCCTCAGGGAGGGCGGGGGGAGAAGGGAAGGAGAGAGAGAGAGACAGAGACAGAGACAGAGACAGAGAACATTCAATAATGCTTCTAAAAACAGGCAATGTTAGATTAAGTGAGAGTTCATTTTTAGGTCTTTTTTCTCAAAATGTTTACTTTTTCCATATTTTGCACCTGAAAATCCACCTCTGCACCAACTGAATGAGCTGTTTGTGCTTTCTGAAGCTAGGTGTTTGTTTCCATGTATCCGATTTGTTTAATTATAGATTGTTTGTTTAGGCAGTGCTGGGGACTAAACCCCCAAGATCATCTGGATGCTAGGCAAACCCTTTACCAGTGGTCTATATTTCAAGCCCTTAAAATAATATCCTATCAGTTAAACTTGGGGTGGGGGTGGGGGATGAAATTATTACATAATAATGACTTCTTAGAGGGCCAGAAATTTCACAATTCTGATCACAGCTGTATCTCTAGTTCACAGTGTAAAGCCTAGCGCACACTTGGCACTTAATAAATCTCCATCACCTATTTAATGATTTACTTTGTTGTTGTTGTATCGGTTAGTTTCTGTTGCTGTGTGACCAAAAGTGACTTAGCAAAGAAGGAGTTTATTTTGGTCACAGTTCCAGAGGGAGAGTCTGTAATAGAGAAGGGAGGCGCGGCAGCGAATGGCTGGAGCAGGAGGTCGGGGACCGCATCTTCAACCACGAATGAAGCAAAGACAGTGAACCAGAAGTGGGCTGAACTATATACAACTCTACATTCTTAAAGCCAGACCCTAGGGACATGCTTCCTCCAGCAAGCCTCCACCCCAAACAGTGTAGCCAAATGGGGACCAAGTGTTCAACTCTAAGAACCTATGGGGACATTTCTCATTTAAGCTACCACAGTTGATTTTTGCTTAGTTTTTGTGGTTGCTTGAGACAGCATCTCATGTAGATCCGGCTAGCCTGGAACTTGCAGTGTTCATGCCCCCAACCTCCAGGCTAGTAAGAGTACAGATGTAAATATCCACACCTCACTATTTGTTGGCTTGGCAACAAATAATTGTGGTTAGAAGCATTTCAGTTTCGCTATGGCAACAAAAACAACTATTTTTCATGACTCCTCTCTGAATTTAAATATTTGCTCTCAGACTCTTTCATAAGTCCAGCTGGAGCACACTTTCGTCAGGGTGGGGCAGCTCACCTTACTGGCAGAGAGACTGTACAAAGCCCAATTTTCTTAAGTAGTAGGGTCCATTTAGTAAATTGTCACTTATCTGACTTAATGACAACCTGCCTACCTATGGGAGTGGATTCTGAACCGCAGTGCTCGCTCACTCTTGGTGTTGGTAGAAAGCGGCTGAAGTCACCTGAGGCCCCCTGTTTGCAGTCAGGAACCCTCTCGCTTGCACTCTGTCGCGGGTGGCACTGGGTGTACAGATGTGATGCATCCCCTGTGCCTCCTTTAAGTCTCTGCATGCATTCCTCACAGGTCCCACTCTAAACACCCCCAAGTTCAGAGGCTCAAGGAAACCCTGTCCACTAGCATTATACAGTCCTGTGCCCCTGACCGCAGAGAGCCTCAGATGTCACTAACTCTCCCTCCTTTCCCTTCCATCCCTTTCCAAGGTTGATTTGACCACTTAAAGAAAACAAGCTCAAAACTCTTTGGTTGGAGTAAGTGAAATACACTGCAGGAAGTCGGAGACCCTTAAAGTGTGTGTACCCCTTCTCCAAGAAGACCCCTCCCATGTGCACAGCACCTTGCCCAGGCTGGCTCTGTCAGGGCACCATCATGACAGACATCCAGGGCTCTCCTAGACTGCGTGGTCATCTCCCTGTCCCTCAAACAGACCTCAGCTCCCTTGTAAGAGCCAATATTTTCTTCATATTGCTGCCCCATGCTGGGGGTAGGGGAAGGATGGACACATCCTTAACCCTAAACCCATCCTGTAACCCTTCCTGGAGCACACAATGTTCATCTCCAGACTCTGAAGGAGAGTCTACCCTAGCTGCTCCACCCACAATAACCTCTTTTTAACTTTCTAGAAACTTCTCCAGTGGACTCTGTTATGCCCAGCCTAGATGACCAAGACCCTTGCTCCAACCTCAACCAAAGCATTCCCTTGTTTATTTTAGATTTTAGGCACTATGAATGTTTTAAAGAAAGGATTTTTCTTTAAATGTTAAAATGGCATCTAGAAACCATTGGTCTACAGTACTAATTTTGGCAAACAATTTGTTCCTGAGTTGTTTGTTGTTCAGTACTACCTTCTAAGTAAATTCAGATGCCCTGTGAAGGTAAACTGCACCTTAGTTTCTGTGGATATCTTCTTGTTATATAGCATAGTTCTATGTCCATAATAAGCGGTTTAGAAAACATGGCTGATTAGATGAGTCTTAATGTGAAAATTAGAATATGTAATACAGACATCCCCCCTGAAATGGACCTACAGACTTGAAATGCAATGCATAAGGAGAAGCTGGAGTTTTCTATACTACTATCATCTCTATCGTGTGTGTGTGTGTGTGTGTGTGTGCAGTCACCCCACAGTATGCTCAGATTCTCTATCTGTAGATATAAGCAACCAGAGAACAAAAAGAATCAAAGATGTGTCTGTACTCAAACAAACATTTTTATTATTGTTATTCCCTAAGGCACACAACCTAACAACTATTTACATTGTATTAGGGTGCACACACACACACACAAAAAACCTAGCTATGATGTAAAGTATATAGAAGGTGGCATGTGGGCTGTATACAAATCCTGAGCCATTTTATTTAAGTGATTTCAAGATCTTTGGACTTGGAAATCCACAAGGAGGTTTTGGGACCATCCCTCCATGGATATGAATGCACACACACACCCCTACACAAACACACACAAAATTAAATTGTACTCAATTGTACTCTTACAATTACAAAGTAAGAAAAATGTACAGGAATTAATGGTGTCCATAATGGATCCTCAGCTCTCTGAGAGAATATTCATCCAGCCATTATTTCTACTACTAATATTCAAGCAGCAGGCTAACCTCTCTGAGACTAGATGGTCCTTATCTTCATGGAGCCCACAGTTAGGTGAACAGGATACACTATTAAGTAAGTAGATGCAGTCAATGATAACATGTCCTCCACTTATAGGTTAGCCCAAGTGTCTAGCTTCACACCAGTGCATATTATAGTGTCCTGTTTTAATGGTTGACAGTGGGGAAGCCCACATTCAAAGGCAATCAGTTCTATGGCCCACACAGCTTCCCCTGACTCCAGCACGAACCCAGACCTTCTCAGGAGGCAGAGATGCCCAAGATCCCGGAACCCCATACTCCTAGGACACAGACCAGTTCTGAGGCCTATGGTCCCCCTGGTCCTCAAATGCCACTTAATCCTGGAACCCAATAAAGGGAGAAAATGGGAAGGATGGAGAATGGAAGCTACCTTCCATTAAGCTTTTCTTAAGCATTGAATCTGCATGCCTAGAAGATGTGCAAGCTGCTCTCAAAGATGCTTCTGGAGTCTCTCAACCTCAATCCACACTGTGTAGACTGAAATTTGAAATCTGAGAATGGGTACCAGGATCAGGACAAGGGCTGCCCTGGACCCTTCAGGAATTTGCAACAACACTTGCAGGCTTACACTGACCCTCTGTATAAATCTGGAACCTCTAAGAAAAGGGATGCCACGTGCCCGGCCTCCTGAACCACGAAGACCAAATAGTGCCTTGCTTCCCTTTGCCTTTATCAACACACTGTGCTACAGCAGTCAGCGTCATCCCAAGTCCAGATGCTAGTATCCCCGGAGATAAATGGATCCACCAGAAGGAAGTCGTTCTACAAACTAATTCCCAAATTCCAAGCGCCACTAGAAGATACAACCTGGGAATAGGAATATGACTTTACCTCACACCTGTGGGAAAAGTCCTGAGAGACTGGTCTAAGGAGAGAATCACAGGTGCACATCCTGTGATTTTATTATTTATATTTATATCATTATAATTATTATAATATATTATATAGTATAAATACATAATATAATTATTATACTATATAATATATACATGTATATTATATTATATTATTATTTATATTTATATTATATTATTTAATATTCAGGACTTAAATATCCTGAATATTTACCAACACTAGAGAATGACAGCTCATTTCTTGCTTTATTATTTGTGTTTGTCTAATCAGACAATTTCTTTTTCACTGTCTTGTACAAGCTGCCGTTTCATACTGTATTTCAAAGAAACAAAATTTACATTTTAGACACATTAAGCCAACACATTAAAGAGTCTTTTTTTTTTAATTTCCTAGTCAGCATCAGCTTGTCCCTAACACCCTAGAGGATTGAGCCTTCGGCGGCAGTGACAGGAAGTGACACATTCCTAGGAAAGGGAAAAGGATACACGCCTTCTGCACAAATTTTCAAAACACTCAAAGCGAGAAACAAAATGCCTGGAAGGTCAGACATAAAGCACAGGCAGGACACGGAACACTAAAGCAGGAAGCTCTGTCACAGCCTGAGATGAGTTAGACAGAGCTCCTCACCACCCAGAAGGCTGCAGAGAGTAGCACTGCATGACCGTTACACGGGCCGACAGCCCTCAGCAATGGGCCTGGACTCCATCTCCGCTGTCCCGTAGCTAAGCTGTGAAACAATCTTGGCCCAGGCTCCCCAGCTCCCCACACTTCTGGTATTGCTCTCTAAAGTGGGGGTCACACAACAGCCATAATCTAACATGTCAGGACTGCTGTAAGCAGTTATGAAATGTATGGTGTGCGTGTGTGTGTGTGTGTGTGTGAGAGAGAGAGAGAGAGAGAGAGAGAGAGAGAGAACCTATTGCCTGAGTTCTCACGGGTTTCCAAACTCAGAATTTGAGTGGCCTTTTCACCTTCCCCATTCTGGAAAGAGGTTGTCTCCGTCTAACCTGGACATTTATGTGTATGCACAGAACTTACTCCTCATGGTATGTGCATGTGCACACACACACACACACACACATACACACATACACACATACACACATACACACACCCCGAGCTATATAACTGCAACAGGCAATATCACTGTGGAAATATCACATCGTGCGTGGGTGACAAGGTGACAGGCGCAGAGACAGTGGAAGGCTCACATTTCTGCACAGCTGTTTATTATATAATTCATATATATATATATATATATATATATATATATATATATATATATATATATGAATGACACACTGCAGTAGGCACGCCTGGTGTTCTCCTTCCATGCCCCATCCCTTCCAGTTCCCTTTCTTTCTTTAAAAGCTACTACTTAGCCACCTACTGTATACAGACTTGTAATCCCAGCCCTTGGCAAGCAAGGCAGGAGGAGTGAGAGAGTTCATGGTCAACCCAGGCCACATACCAAAAACCTATCACCTAAAACCAAACTCCTACTGTTCATCCCAGAGGCTGGTAAGTTAAGCTCTGACTTGGCTGACAAATGACACAGAGCCATGACAAGAATAAACGCAGAAACCCACAAACCCCTGAGGGGTGTGTTCATTGCGCTTTTGCTCTTTCTTATTAAAATGGAAATAAAGAAATTAGAAGAACGTCACCACTGAATACCCACATCATCCCCAAATTCACATTGAAATCTCACCCTCCCAAATGTGAGGCCCTGGTGGCAGGGCCTTTGGGACAGATGAGGGAGGGGGCTGGGGCCCTCAAGATGGAGTTGGTGTCTTCACAGGAAGGGAAAGGGACACCAGAGCTCCTTCTTTTTGGCCAAGTGAGGACACAATGACCTCTGCAAGAAGAAAGAAAAGAAAAAGAAACCTTCATGAAGAATTGATCTTGACTTCCCAGTGTCTGGAACTTTAAGAAATTAATTCCTATTGTTTGAGCCAGACTACGGGTTTGACCTAGCCTGCAGTGTTCGCTACGGCAGCCTACACAAACTAACCCAGAAAGGATCAGAAATGAGAAATGAGAGCCATTGTTATGCTTTAAAGCAGCTGCTATTACCATGGAGCATTGAAATCAGGAGAGTCTGGTGTTTGGGGGCAACCTAGGGTAACCTAGGTAACCATGAACTTTCCTTACTCTCTTAATACCTCTCAAGGAGCACTTCCTGGGGGCTTCGCAGATCTAGTATCACAAGTACCCCCAACTGAGCATCTATTTCCCGTTCGTGTGGTTGTGTGTATGTGGTTGAAGCAATGAGAAGTTCTGTGCAGTGTGTTACGTGAATGTCTAGGTCAGGGTGGGGACCCACCTCTCTCCAGAACAGGGAGGGTGGAAAGGCCACTCAAATTCCGAGCTTAGAATTGAGAACTCCGAGGACGTACCTGGACGTCCTGATTATTACCATCCGCTCTCCAGACAGTAAGCTTCTGAGGGAAAACTCCCAAGAAAGCTGAGCATGCCCCTCAGTTCACCACCCTTCCTGCTCCTTCCTGCTCTATCCTGACTTCAATCTAGTCCTCACGCACTGTGGCCACAGGTCACTGTGACTGCTTCCTCGCTGGTCTCTCTTCCGATCTGTTCTCCATCTGCACGCTTCTGCACCTCTCCCGCCACAGTCATCTTTATAAAATGCACACAACGGAGGTGTCGCCCACCTTAGAAGCCTCGATGTATCCTCAAGGTCATGAGAAGAACGAGGAAATCACTTACAATCCAACGCATAAAACAATGTTTACCGAACTGTGTGTCACCATCCCTTAGGAATCTGTGTGACCCGTTTAGTTGGTTGGCAGTTAGCAACAGTGAAGAGGGTGGACAGAATATGAAACACGGGATTATGGTGAATGTACGGAGTGTGGGTTCTGTCTTCAGCCGTGCACACCCTTACACATGCGCGTGCCAGATCACAGTGTGGGGCTGGGTGTGGGACCCACACAGATGGGGTCTCTAGACGATGGTGAAGACCGCTCTGGACACTGGTGCAGAAGCCTTTACTGAAGTGGTCGTGAGCACCAGCCACTTCTCAGGCCACTTGGGAACCACCCCCTCCTCTCCCGCCTCCTCTGGTATCTCTCCCCTCACCTGTTCCCTCAGTGGCTCACTCATGCAGGGTCCCATGCTAAGGCTTTATTGACGCCCATAGGAGGCAACACGCCACCCTGCCTTGCCTTTGATTGCTTATGAGCCAGAACCCCTCTCCACAAATGTCAGCTCGCAGAGGGCAGCCCAGACTCTCCTGTACCTCTTAAGTTCCAGCCCTTGTAACATTCAGAGCTGAGGGGAGGACTCTCACACTTATGAATTATTTATGAATGAATGCATGCACGACTCAAGGTCTGGGGAACAGTGATAGAGACACTGCGCTCCTGGCTTCACAGACGAGGCCCCTTCTAGAGAGTCCAGTGGCTTCCCTTAGAATAGGCCTCACCCCAGGCCAGCTGCTCTTTCTCCCTCTCCATTCCCTCCCTCTCTATCGCTTTGGACATCCTAAAGCAGATCCTGGTCTTTGAAACTGCTCCTTCCCTTTCCTGCTCCCTGCTTTTGCTCTCCACTCTGAATCCGGTTTCCGATCCACCTGCTCCCACACTGAGGAGCCCACAGCAGCCTGCAGCTGTCCATCTCTCCCACTTCCGAGTCTGCTCCCTCCAATCGGCATCGCCCCATCTTCTCGGCCTAAGCTTCTGTCTATGGCTCAGGTCTGTCTACAGCCCTGTCTTGGCTCAAGAGAGTAACTCCCCAAGAAAAGCACAGACCTGTGCTCTGCTTGGGAACTCTCCTGCCTCAGGATCATGGAGGGCACCATGCTTGACACTGCTTTGTCCCCAGATTCCTCTTTTCCAGAGCCAGCATTTGAAGGACAAGAAGGTGGAGAAAGGAAAGGAGGCTTGATGGGCTCTCCGCTGCCTTTTATCATCTGTCCCCATAATCCTAAACCCAGGGCTGGAGAGTGGGAGTGGAAGAGAGGAGGGGAGGCAGGGGATGGAAAGCCAAAAACAGCTCCTCCAGCGGGCAGGCTTCCCCATTGTTATTTGTTAGGCACCTGTCAACTATAACTCCTTTCCTTCTGACACTTCTTCAACTCCGGCTGTGGCATGAGTGGGTGGGTCGAGCAGAGAAACTACAAATACAACGTCCACATTTCCTTGGACTGCATTCGACAGTCTTTAGAATACATCTACTGGAAAGGAACATGAGGCGCTGGGGCAAAAGTCAAACATTACATCTGAAATAATAGCCGTCATGCTTTGAATATAAAGTTCCCCCCCCTTAGGCTAATGTATTTGGAGCATTTGGTTCCCAGCTGGTGGAAGCTTATGGCAGAAGTAGGTCACTGGGGACAAGCTGGCTATAGCCTGGCCTTGCTTCTAGCCCAGCCTACTGCTTTCTCACTACCTGCACAATGTAACAGAGCCACAGCCCCAAGATGCTCTAGATGTCAAAACCTCAAACTGCCCCCACCATGGTGGACTGTGCCCCCTTAAACGTGAGCCAAAATAAGCCCTTTCTCCCTTAAAGTTGCTTCTGTCAGGAATTTCGCCACTGCAATAAAAAAAAGTAACCAAGACAAAAACCTTGTAATTTCACACACTAGAATCTGGCTAGTTTGTAACCTAGATCAATGGCCTGGAGACCTAATCCGTATTTTACTGTCTATGCATTTACCTCTGGGAGCATTTGTGTCCAGGATTAACAGACCCTGAGACACAAAGCGGACACATTCAGCTGCTGCTGTGTCCTGAGAAAGGAAAAGACCTTGTCAGAGAAGCTGAAATAAACTTCAAAAGCCTTACTTGGAAAGCCAGAGAGACATAGCCCTCTTTATTTGCAAAAGGAGTTCCTATAGGGAAACCTAACACAGGCATCATCAAACCCAGCCCAGGAATTACAACTCTTTGCCCGTTTTTAGACAATAAGGAAAAAATCAAAACAATAGTCCCTCCTACAGAAAATGATAAGGAGTTCACATTTTGGTATCCAGAGTTTTATTGAAGCCCTCAAGCTTGCTCAGTCCCAGCTCCACTCCACGTGACAAAGTTGGGCAGTCTCCTCTCAGATTATCTGACCCATAAAGCCCAAAATGGTCTCTTTACTATCTGAGCTTTTGTCAATCCCTGTTCTGAATGTCAGTTCCCAGGAAGTCACGCATCTCTGTCGACAGATATGACTGCACAAGTGTAAAGAGTGGAAAGTTAGTGAAATGAATACAAAAGGAATTTAATCTCTCATTTTAATGTTTTTCATCCTAAATGCTGAGCATCCCTTAGGGTCAAACTGATGTGACTTTGGGAGATGGAGTGAGTGTTCTGGTATTCCTAGTCTTCTGCCCTGAGTTGGGGGGGGGGGGGGATTGTTCTGTTGTTCTAGTCTTATCCCTAGAGGCTAAGATATCATATATAATTTTATTTGAGAAACAAAGAAGGGGTTTCTTCTCTGCCATCTCCCCAAAATCTTAAAACTCACTGTGACCCATTTCACATACAGGCAGTCACTACAACCTCAAGTGTGTTTCAGAGAGCATGTATGAAAAGAAGCCATTTTGTATTCACAACTACACAGAACAGGTCTGAGCTGGGTAGTTTTTGTCACTGGACACACTAGAATCACGTCCCAAGAGAGAACCTCGGGTGAAAAACTGCCTCCATCCAACCGGCCCACCAGCATGGCTGTAGGCATTTTCTTTATTGATGACCGATGCAGGAGGGCTAGTCCACTGAAGGCAATCCCACCTCTGGGCAGGTTGACCTGAGTTGTATAAGAAACCAAGCTGAGCAAGCCTCGGAGAGTAAGCGAGTAAGCTAGGTTTCCTCTGTGATTCCTGCCTCTGTCATTGCTTGAGTTCCTGCCCTGACTTCCTTCAGTGATGGACTATGATCAGGACACATAAGCCAAATAAACTTGCTTCTCCTCGAGTTACACTGGGTCATGGTGTTTACCACAACAACACAAAATAAAACTAGGGCACAGACTAAGAGCCTTACCAGCCTATTTGCTGAGCTTCGGTGTTGCGTGGTGTACAATAGAATGCAGGAAACCCCGCCCCCAGTTTATTGTGCTACAAGAAGCCAAGATGTTTGACATAAAGCACTTCCCCCCCATGTCAGCGTAACCCTGTTCGCACACAGCCTTGCTGGGTCTTTATTAAATATAAAATTACAAGCAATTTGAGCCACACTTCTGCACACCCCTCTTTGCCTGCTGGTAGCCAGTTCAAAAACTTAGAAGAAGCTGCAAACAGAGTTTCAGAGTACCTATAATTTATTTTTATAACTAATGAGTCATTAACGGGTACTTCAGGAGGTAATTAAAGGGAAATGGATAGGTCTTGACTCTAAGGCTGGGAGTTTTCATGTTTGCTTTCTCAGTAAAGCAATCGTCTGCTACACTCCACTCAAAGCTTCTGAAAAATCAGTCCGGTCACGTTGCACAGGACTAGAAACCCGATACAGGCTGGGCAGTTCTCATACATGCTACAGAGCCTAAGATCTGCTCAACGCCTGCCTGGGGCAGCCAGGAACAAAACCAGATTCCTAAACACTCAAGGCAAGAAAGGCAGTCAGAACAGCAAAGGAAATGAGGAATTACCTGGGCGCTAGATTTTAATGATCAAGTGTGGTAATGAGCATGAAAGGATCAAGTGGCTTCGTTATCCATCTAACTTTTTGAACAGGGATTACATGAGGAAATTAATTACCGAAGCTGCGCGCTGGCAAGCGCACAAGCTGAAGGCAAGGCCAGAGTCTTCATCCCCCTCCACCTCTTTGAAATTGTATGACTCCATAGGAAACCGAAATCCTCACCACAGGAGAAGCTTTATCTCACCCATTACTGCTCACCATCCAGAGAGACACAAGGTCACCCCTGACCCCCTTTCCAGTCTAAGGACTGCGTGGCTGCCTCAGTCACGTGGCATGCACTTCAAACCGCCTTAGGATGTTCTCTGTTTTTCTTGCCTCGTTTTCTAAACTTCTTGTGTGTTCTGAAAAAGTCGTTCTCAGTCGTCAGCAACACTGAGAAAGTGGACGGACGGGTGAGTTTCATTTTAAGATCAGGAGCAGATTAGGCACGAGAGATTGAGGCAGGGGCCGGCAGACAACAGAGATTTCTGATTACTTAAATTATACAAGAGGAATATTTTTGATCCAGAATTACAAAACCCCAAATGCTCCAAAATCAAAACTTTTTAAACATTAGAATGATGTCACATGTCTAAAATTCCACACCTGACCTCATGGGACACACTGACGTCCAAATGGAGGCACAGTGAAAGTACTACCTAAGATCGCCTCCAGGCTATACATGCTAAATTCAGGAAACATAAATGAATTTCATGTTTAGACTTTGATCCAGTCCTCAAGATATCTCATTATGCTTCTTAAAATATTTCAAAGTCCAAAAATATCTGAAATTCAAGTCACTTCTCATCCCAAGCATTTGGGGTAGAAGATTCTCAGTACTCAGATTATGTTGAAAACTCTCTCTCACACAGATGCATGAATGGCTGCGATGCTCTCAGAACACAGTAACCACATTCCTAGGCATTTACTTGTAGTCCGAGAGATGAGAGCAAGCTCGGTGCACTGAGGAGAGTACACACATCTGGCTTGTGAATACAGAAATTTCCATTGACACCTCTACTTGTGTTTTAATCATTCTTAATGGAAGTCTAAGAGGTCAGGGAGAAAACCTGGCAATCTCATATAGCCAACACCCAGCAAATGGCCACCCCATGTGCAGTTATCACAAATACATCCACGTGTAAGCAGGGAAGAGGCCGGTCAACCTGGTTCTGCTTCCTTCGATTGCCCCCTTGTGGGGAGACTAAGCCTGAACCCCACCCTGCCCAAAGGAGGGGGAAAGAGCCAAGAGATGAGTGATCTAGACAGGGAGATTAGCTGCAAGGAGAAGAAGAAAGGGTATTTGGAACAAAACATGGTATTTTCCAAATAAGCTACAACATTCTTATTTTAAATTATCCATCTATTCTCAAAAAATTAGCCCTTCATTCACCTATGTGAAATGATAATGTGCTAGAACTCTCCAATTTAGACTTGATTCCTAAATGAAATGATCCAAATTCCTTTTTTTTTCAACATAACAGAGAAAAATTATATACATTCTTTCATGGGGCAATCCCATTTCACCTAACACCCCCATTGTATGTCAACTAATCACACACACATACTCACACACACGGTGCTAAGAAAGGGATCCTTGCATCCCGAGACTGTGTGTTGCAAACCTTTCTTGTGCCACTTGAACCAATATTATACAAAAGACACTAGCAAAGAAAACCTTTAATATGTCCATCAAAGCTAGCTATGGACAGAATATCAACAAAAGGTGGGTATCCTGAGAATCTAGCATGCCATATCTCCTGATGGAGGGTCTCAGAGACTCTTCCCCCACATCGTTTATGTGAGAGGAAGCCACTTTCTCCTATGTAGCTTATAAAAACAAAACAATCCCACCACTGCAAATTACTGCCATTAACTCACAAACACAAATAAGAGTGTCCTAACAGAAATCAGAAGCCAAGGTTAAAAGGCCATGGGTCTAACTCTAGCCTCTAACTTTAAATTTTTCACTGTAGCTCAATGGTGTAGAAGCCTTTCATACAGTGACAACTTTCCCAGCTTCAGAATTCGAGACTTGTATGGAGCGGTTCCCTGAGATTCCCTGCCCTGGCTTTGGTTTGTTTCCTGAAGAAGCAGCATAGGCACCACGGCTTCCATTTCTCATGGTCATACTGCCCTCTGGTGGCTGCCAGGAGAGATGACGATGTGTAGGTCTTCCTGTTGGTGTTCGCAGGGGAGAAAGTTCCGTAAGCTTTTTAGATCTGTATGTGCCAACTGTCAGGTGTCTGATCAAATATCTATCTAGATGCCACTGGGTATGTTTAGATGAGATTAAAATTCAGTCAGTAAACTCTGAGCAAAGTATATTACTCTACGTCATTTGAATGGATGACCACGGAAAAAGGAAGGCAGGCAGCAGGTGGTCTTCAGAATCAGCTTGTATGTGCTCTGTGTATCTGTGCTCTGCTCTGTATGTGCCTGTGTATCTGTGAAGGAGTGTGTGTGTGTGTGTGTGTGTGTGTGTGTGTGTGTGTGTGTAGGGTGCTAGGGGGTAGGGTACACATCATTGGGTCATACATCTATGTCTTTGGGAAACTGTAACAAGAATAAATGGTTATGAAGTGTTCCTCAGAAAATCCTCATGTATTTCTGTCTCCGAAGCGATGTTTTCTGCAAAGAACAAGGCAGCCTAGGGATGAGCAAGGGTAACTTGTGAGACAGGTGGGGGATAAGGCACCCTGTCTGCCAGTTCAGTTTCCCAGCCGTATCATCAGTCAGCTGTTGTTCATCCACATGGGCTGTCCTCAATGGTGCAGTGTGGAGTGGGGTTCAAACGTATGAAACTTTCCCCAATTACAGAATCAGAGACTTGAATGGAGAGGTTCCCTAGGCTTTCCTACTCTGGCTTTGTCAGTTCTAAAAGAAATGGTGCAGCACTGCATGATTCTGAGAGAATTACCATGCCATTTTAACAAGACAGGATCTCATACACTCTTCCTCAGCCGGGACAAAACTCAGATGAAATGATCTGGCCACTGACGACAAGTACATTGGAAGGCTCACATCTATGACATAAGGACTCCAGTTCAACAACAGACTTATCAACAAAGATTAGTATGAGTGTGGTCATCTCAATCTAACTTATAATAATTCTCAAAACGAACCACAGGAATAATGAAACAAATTACCATGTACAAGTTTATCCTTTCTGCTCACCAAAAACATTTGAATAACTTTGATGACCATAAAATCATATTAACAGAAAAATGATACACGATATAAAAATTTTACCTAAATGTGAAAAGTTATCTTCTACTTTAGTTTTACTTTCATGTGATCTGCAGGATCTAAATTTAATTTGTTGGTTTCCCCCGGTCCCGCACGCAAACCGCCCCAACCTGCCGCAGAGGCTGGGTTCCCTCGCACCACTGGTGCCCCTTGGCCAGGAGGGCGGAGCTCGGGTTTGAGCAGAGGGAAAACGCTCGGGAACCGAGGCGTGAGTCTCGGTTGATTTCTCGCGGGTTCTGACCACATTAATTTAATTTCATAACTTAGAGTAAAAATTTTAATGAAGATATTGCTAGGTGTGGTTGCACAAGCCTTTAACCCCAGTACTCTGGAGTCAGAGGTATATGGGTCTCTGTGAGTTCTAGGCCAACCTGGTATACATAACAAATTCCAGGACAGCCAAGGCTATACAGAGAGATCCTCAAATAATCAATTAATTAAAACATTGAACAGGTATTTGTACCACAATTTTATGACAGCACTAGTCACAACAGCCAGGGAGGCATCAGCTACAGATGCATAAACAAAGCATGGTCTAATAGTCCAGTGGGTTATCATTCAGCCACCAAGAAAATGACCTTAAAATTGTTATTATTTTATAAGATGTATTTATTTTTATTTTTATGTGTATGAGTGCTGTCCCTGTATGTTTGCATATCACATGCATGTTTGTATTCTATATATGTTCCTGGTACCTATGGAAACCAGAAGAGGGCATTGGATTCCCTGAAACTAGAGTTATGGATGGTTGTGAATCACCATGTAGGTACTGGGAATAGAACATAAATCCTCTGGAAGGGCAGCAAATGCTCTTACCACTGAGCCATCTCTATAGTCCCCTGAAAATGTTATTCTTAATGAGATATGCCAGATACAGAAAGACAAATACTGCATGAATAGGCACATGTATAAATACAGAAAATAGAACAGAGCATAGCAGAGCTTCAGAAGGGAAGCCACTGTTTAATGAGTATGAAGGTTTTTGTTGGGGATGATGAAAATAGTTTTGTTACAGAAGGAGTGATGATTGATGGTTACTGAACTGTATGATCAAAATGATAAATATTATACATATGTGACCACAATTTAAGAAGAGAAAATGCCTGATACAGAAGTAAACCTATGGTATTGCCCAGCAAGAAAGACAAGGGGGCATTTTCATAGCTCCAAACCCTGCCAGACCTCAGCAGAGGGAACCACTATTATGACAAGTGCCATTATAGAGAGTGGAACCCCAATCATCTGATCTATTGATCCAGAGGCTCCTCAAGTGTTCTATTGATAGCATGTGCAGATCATGAAGAATCACGATCTACATAAAGTCAACACCTGCAGATAATACAAATGCCAAGGTCTAGCAGCCCTTCCCCCAACAATGCATAAAACAACCATTTTAAACATAACTTGAAATAAACTTCTGCAACATTCCCCCCTTTCTGTACAAACCAATCCCCAAAAAAATGCTTTATCTCTACAACACAAATTAACACTACACCAGAAAAACTATAAGAGGAACAGTCTAAGATGCACAGGACCAAATGAAACAAAACATCTACCAAGCTTTTCACAATGTCCAGAATGCTTGTATCTGGCATTTTCTAAAGAAATATGTTTGAATTCAAAGTTCTGTAGAACGTTCCAAAGACTTCTTCATTGTTAGTCCTGATTCTTTCAACAAGTGCTTGTCTCAGCATCATCACAGGTGATCCTTGTCTTCAGGAAGGGTTCCCTCATGGGGTGGAGTTCTCATCACAATACCAGATGTGTCTTGTCAGGACCATCTCACCAGTATCTGGACCTCTTGTAGTCAGGTTTGCAGGAAAAGAAAAACTGGTCAGTTTAAATCAGTGGCCTCTTGGCTCCATGCCTTGACTTCCACAGCAGGGGGTCCTGGACCAGTGGGAAGAATCTCCAGCCTGAAACATCCTGGTGGTTTGGTGTTCTTTCCCAACCTTCTTCAGCCTGAGCTTTCTCCCATTCTGTGAGATAGCACTAGAGAGCCCTTCCATCAGCCTTCCCTCAGAATCACAGCTGTTACCTGTACACTGCCTCCATTGTGCACAAGGAGCAGTGAACTCTAATTAATGTTATAACCCCAGCAGTCAGCGCAACATTTGGCACATAATAGGTACTTTTAAAAAAGTATTTCCTAGGAACGATGGTGAAAGCTAAAAAAGCTAGCTCACCAAAGGTTTACTGACCTGCTTGGTCAGACTAGAAGCAGGCATTTCACATCAAAATTTGTTCTCCCCTTTTTCACACTCTTGAGACTGTCACAGGTGACTCCTGCATAGAATGAGAGTTGGTGGCTACAGCTGACATCTCTGGTGTTCCCTGAAACCAGGATGTCTCAGACCAGGACATGTAAAATTACAGTGAAGCCTCCTCTACCACAAGGGCCATGTGACCAGGTCTTGCCAATGGCTGGGACAATGAAGAACCCCCAAAAAACTTCTTAGGTATGGTCCTCATGAAATAAGTTTCAATGTGCAAAGCCACTGAGATGCAGGGATTGATGGTTCTGACTGACACAAACACACTGGTTCAGAATGACTCTGTAACCGCTGGGAACTCCTATACTGCCGCCGTATTCATCAGTCTGAAGAATGGGAGCTTTCATGCGGCTTCAGACTGTAAAGGCCAATCCCCCAAAACGAGAACTAAAACTCATGAGCCTTAAAAATGGACAAAGGAGGGCTGTGAGGGCAGCCCAGCTGGTAAAGTGCTTGCCTTGCAAACACAAGGACCTGTGTTCAAGCTCCAGAATTCACGAGAGAGAGAGAGAAAGAGAGAGAAGCAGTTCTTCAAAGGATTAAACAGAACTACCACATGACCAAGTAATTCGGCTTCTAGAATACACCAAACAGAAATGCAAACACAGGTCTACACGTATTTACTTACATAGTTAATGCTTTTAGCAGCATTACTCACAGGGAACCAACAAGTAGAAACAGCTCAACTCAGATTTTGCCCTTCTGGGCTCCCATATAAGGTCTACAGACAAGCATGGGTAGCCTCTCCCCAGTGGCACACGGGAGGTTGGTGGCAGAGCCAGAACCTTTCCTCTAAGTATTGTGGTGGCTCTGTCTAGTACAATTTTTTTGTCTCCAACAACAATGTAAAAGATAATAAGAAAGCAAGAGAGAATCAAACTGTAACTCATGGCAAGTAGCAAGTGAATATGACTCTGTGTTCTTCTTGCCTTGTATTAATGGAGAGCATTAATCACTTACCATCACATCTGAGTCAATCCCAGGACCCACATGGTGATAGGAGAGAACCAATTCCTGCAAGTTGTTCTCTGACCACCACATGCACATGGTAGTGCATGCATACACACAAAAAATAAAACAATAAATAAATAAGTAAAAGCAAAAATGTTTTTTAAAACATCACTGTAAGTGATTCTGTGGATAATTCTGAAAGACCTCAGTGTTCCCACTGTTCTCACACACGCGAGACGGGAGTCTAGAGCAGTTTCAACTCAACCACCTCTCCCAGCTCCATGTTACCCATTTGTGGGACTATAAGATGCCCAGTTCTCCACTGACCCAGACTGTCCTAACTAACAAAGCCTCAAATGAGAGAGTCACAGAGTGACCAACTGCCCAATATCTCTCATTGTCTAAAACTTCGGAGATCCAAGCGGTCCCTGTGAAGCATCTCAAGTGTTGGGAGGCAACACATACTAATGCACTATTCTGTTGCCATGCTAGGCTGAGGCAGAGAAATCAACACAAGGCTGGTAAACGTTTTGTGTATCTCCTTGAAGTAAATAACACCCACATCTAGTTCCTGTTTCTCCACTGTGGCAACCTGGAATGACTGTACCTGGTAGACCCTTGAGTCTGGGCTTCTCCAGGATATTTCCATATTTAACCTGAAGGTGGTTTCCTTGCTGTGCGGTGTTTTGTTTTACTTAAGGATGAGTTAGGAATATTCACTTTCTTTGTTATAAGATCCCTTCTACAAGGTTCCCAGGGAAATAACTTAAGAATAATCTAACAAACTCTACCAGCTGAAGAAAGTGTGCTTATAATCAGTCCTAGAGCATGGGGAAGCAGTGCTGGAAAATCCTTGGGGCTCGATGATCTACTAATCTGGTCTACTTGGCAAGATCCTAGCATTGTGGTTTGAATGAGAAACGACCCCCACAGGCACATGTATCTGAATGTCTGGTGCCCAGTTGGTGGCGCTGTTTGGGGAGGTGTGGAACTCTTAGGAATAGATATTTACTGGAGGGAGTATGTCACTGGGGATAAACTTTAAAGAGTTTATAGCTTCATCTCACTTCCTGATACCCCACCCCCACCCCCACCCCACTCTGTGTGTGAATGCAAGATGTGATCAGTCAACTTCCTACTCCCAGCATGCTATGCTGGATTCAATCCTTCTAGAAGTGTAAGCCAAAATAAACTCCTCCTTAAATTGCTTTCAGTCATGGTATTTTATCATAGCAACAGAAAAGTAACTAATACAGAAATCACCAGCTTAACGCTGGGTATAACAGACAGGATTTGCTATCCCAGATCATGGAGCGTGCAGAAACAGGAAGATCCCTGGGGCTTAGTGGTCAGCCAGCCTCAGGCCAGTGAAAGATCCTTTCACTAAAAGAAGACGCTGGGTGACTCCTGAGGAATGGCATTTGGCCTCTACATGCATGCAAACACATGAACACATACACAAAACCCCAGCCTCATCATCAGAGTAGTGTTAATTCTAGATCTTCTCTAAATGCAAAGCACAAAAGTTCCCAGAAAATCAGCAGGAGGCGCCAGCCTTTTAGTCTGGACTGGACATTTTCTGCTTTGTTTTGAGCTACTGGTATGAGCCCTGGTTTTTTGAAATAGAGTTTCCTTGTACCATGCTGCCCTTGAACTTCAGATGTTCCTGCCTCTGGGGCTTCACCAGCTCTGGAATTACAGGCATGTGCCGCCATGCCCAGCTTGGATCTAACTACCTGCAGGCAGGTATTAGATGTGGGAAGGGAAGGGAAAAAAAAAAAGGAAAATTTAGAAGGGTTATTGAGAACTATGCTCATCAATATTAAAATCTGACTGAATCATTTTTGCTTCAGGGGAGAAATCTGAGGCAAACCAGTATCCTGCATAATCTAAATTCAGAAACAAATTAGTAAAATATTCTTAATAGCCACCTGATCTTCCAGTGTCACTTAAGAGAGGTGTATGCCATTGTTGGAAGCACTAAACTGTAGCCTGGGGCTGCAGAGGCCTTGAATGTGTAGAGCACTCTGTATGATGTTTAACCTCACCTTTGTTTTCACTGAGCAAAGTACAGGGAGGAAAGAAAAGTATAAAGACATGTTGCAGAATCTAGTTTCCTGGAGTTTTAAAAATTCAGATAATGGGGGCTGGAGAGATGGCTCAATGGTTAAGAGCACTGGCTGCTCTTCCAGAGGACCTGGGTTCAGTTCCCAGCACCTACATGGCAGCTCACAGCTATCTCTAACTCCAATTCCAGGGATCTGAGACCCTCACATCAATGCACATAAAATGAATTATCTTTAAAAATCCAGATAATATCTCACTGGATCAGATAATATTCCTCAGATAATTCCAATCAAGCCTTTAATGAGATGTGACAAAGCTATGAAGGAGAGCCAGGGTGGGTGATAATGCTAATATTTAAAGTCACTGCTCCTAGAAACACGCATTAACTAGCTCCAGGATTACAAGAAGCTTCCGGAAGATAAGGAAGTGAGCAAGTCTTGGAGAGTGCTAGGACTGTCCCAAAACTGTTCTAGTGAAGATAATAATAAACAACAGAAAGAGCCAGACCAGGTCTGGTGGCTGAGGCAAGAAAGTCTCAAGTTCAAGGCCTGTCCATGCTGAAGACTGAGTCATGGTCAGCTCCAGCAGCCTTGCCAGACTCAAAAGAGTAGAAAAGGAGCCAGTTCGTGGCGGGGCACCTCGTAACCTGCAGGAGGCCACAGGTTTAGTCCTCAGGCACCAAAACAGGGAGGGAAGCTAACCTAAAATGTGGGGGTGCGCAATCTGAGCCATCGCAGAGTGAAGTAGAAAAAGTAGGATTAATATTTTCTTAATTTATAATAGTTTTTCCTTTACTGCCTCACAAAATCCTGACAACTAACAAAATGCATGTAGGCTTTTCCTTTCCCGCCATAATTTAAATCTGATATTCACAAAAATTTTTTCCATATTTCCAGATTTTCCACCAGGGTTTTTAACGGTAATCCCAGACCATTTGTCTCTTCAGGAACCATCTGAGCAGCCTGCTTCCTGACGGGAGTTGCAATGTGGCAGCACTGGTAAGGAAAAGTTCCAAGTTCAAGGCCAAATCAGGGGCCAGGACGATTACAGAAATGAGAAGGCGGGGCCACTTTCCTGCCACACTTTCCCTTGGTACAATTCCAGTGGGTGTGCTTTTGACAGGACAACCTTTGTACCTCCAACATCCTGCCTTTCAAATCCTCCTCTCCTGGAGCCCTTCCCATCCTTCCACTGCCTACCCAAGGGTGGGGGGGCACTACACTCACTACGTGGGCCCGACATTCAGCCCAGTCTCTGGATGACTCTCCATCAAGATATGACCAAGCTCCCCCAGGCCATGCACTAGACCTTATGAAAGGGTCTAACTCTGAAATGCAGAACTACCTTATTACACACCCCTCATGACACTAGAAGACAGTTTCCAAAAATGCTGACCCACCTGTTACAGCCTTTAAGAAGGAATTGCAAAGGACTCATATCTGGTCACCCATATTATTGTGAATTTCTCCAATGAGCTGACAGTGGATCAAATAACATGAGAGCCAGAACAAATTCTTATTCTTGGAGGAGGGCCCCTAATTACTGCTTTTCTGTTGAGAGTGAACTACATGACTAATTTCTTTTCAAAGAGCCATTGGACTATGATGAAAGATGCATGTTCCACCCCCAACCGATTTCAACTCACACACATACCCCGTGTGACCCTAGCCTCACATGAACCCCATAGAGGAGTGACTGGTGGCGGGCTAGCCTTTTCCACATCAGGAAATGAGGAAGGCAGCTGGCCCCTTCACAGAGCACAAAGAGCCTCCTTATTGGATACTGTCTTTTCTGCAAAGGAAAAAAGATGTGACTGCAGCAACACAAGGTCCCGGGAATTCTGAAAACAACGTATCATCTACTGTTGTGACCTCTGTGTGCATCTGGAATGTAACACAAACAGTTGTGTTAAAACTAAAGTCTGCTTGCATTTGAGCAGAATGAAAACTGAGTTTTGCAAAATGGAGTCATTTCTGTCGTGCCCAAATAAAACATTCAAAGGATAGTGGAAAGGAAACACGTCACAGATACTTGCACGAGGAATTGTCTCCCAAGTCTAGTTTAAAACCTCAGTGGCCCACGATCACTTTAAGATGGACTTTCTCTAGTGACGCCACCTCTCCCCAGACTCCCAAGCTCCTATGACACAGCGGCAGCACCAATGAACGCTCTGTCGAAATAAGCTTAAGTACATAGCCCCTGGCCTTTCCTCATAGACCTTCGGGAGTTCCCTGTGTTCTGACACATGCGAAGCCACCCTGGTCTCCACGTGTCTCGAATCGTGATTCTATTCTGTGTACTATCCCAAGTCAACCCTTTGCTTGGAGATCGTCACATACATCTAAGTGATAATGACTTTTAATTACAGTTAAAACAAGAAATCTTCTAATTAAATTACAGTTAGGATGTGAAATTGCGGGTGAGCCAATTTTCTACCGTGTGCAAAGAAAACAGATTTTCAAAAATGCAAACAAGAAAGGCTTGGGTGACCTCAGATCCTTCATTGGAGCAGAAGTGAGATTAGTTTTCAGAAGATATAAACAGTGAAACCCACTGAAAGACCCACACTCCCCTAACTCCAGCAACAAGGCCATATGTGTGGCAGACACAGGGTGGTGGTGTTGGCTGATGTGACCCCAATCCTTTACAACTGCACAAGCAGGTTAAAAGCACATAGTAGGTGCTCATTGATTGCTCCTTCTTCATGCCTCTTTGAGAATATGCTTCTAATGAAAAACGGAAAATCTGGCTCTAAAGTTCATTACAGTTAGGATCAGATGAGTGCCTTTGATGGCAAGTAACAGGCTCCCCAAGTCAAGCTGGCTTAAAATTGAAGCGATTTTATTGGCTCATATAACCATGAGAATTCCTAAAGGAGGGCTAGAGTCACCAGAGATTTGTCCCAGTGGCTCAGAAAATATGACCAGGGCCTGGTTGTCATATGATTTTTTTTTTGTTTGGTGGTTTGCTTGTTTTTGTTGTTTTTTGAGACAGACAGGGTTTTTCTGTGTAGCTTTGGCTATCTTGGAACTTGCTTTGTAGCTCAGGCTGGTCTTGAACTCAGAGATCTGCCTGCCTCTGCCTTCCAAGTGCTGGAACTTCAAGGTGTGCATCACTAAGCCTGCATCATATGAAATTTTAAATGTTATAAACTGTACTACTTCATTTTGTTATTATCACAAAATATCTGACGCTGGATACCTTCTAAAGGAAAGAGGTTTATGTAGCTTATAGCTTTTGAGGTACAAAGTCCAAGAATCACAGCTTGGGCTCTGTCAAAGGCCCCTGGCTAAATCACCTCACGGTAAATGGCATCATGGCAGTGTAGAAATATATACAAAACACACACACACACACACACTCTGGTTTCCTTTCTCACCATGAGAATGTGGGAGAGAGTGGCTAGGGTCTCAGCCCCACCTCTTTTTCTTTTTAACTGATACACAATAATTGTACGTATTTGTGGATGAGAGAATAATAACTCAATACATATATATGCAATGTTAAGGGGTTTTGAACTTTTGATAGGACCCACATTTATAAAAATGAGATCCTGTTATTTGTAGCAAAACAGATGGATATGGTAAAAGTTATATTAAGTAAAAGAAGACAAAAAAAAAAAAAGATTGTTTCCCCCACATGTGAATGCTGAAGAAATTGATCCCGAAGTAGAACACTGATCTCTGGAGACTGGGAAGGATAGGAGGAGAAAGGATAGATGGAGGTTGGATAAAGGGTGTCAAGATGTGGGCAGAAGAATATGGTAGTTTGAATGAAAAATGCTCCCTAGGCTCATAGGAAGTGGCATTATTAAGAGGTATGGCTTTGTTGGAGGAAGTGTGTCACTGGGGGGTGGGCTTTGAGGTTTCGGAGGCTTAAGTCAGGCCCAGTGTCTCTTCCTGCTGCCTGCTGATCCAGATGTAGAACTATCAGCTACTCTCCAGCATCATGTCTGCCTACATGCCACCATGCTTCCCACCACGATGACAATGGACTAAGCCTCTGAACTGTAAGTCAGTCCCAGTTAAATGTTTCCCTTTGTAAGAGTTGCCATGGTCATGGTGTCTATTCACAGCAACAGAAATTCTAACTAAGACAAAGAATAAGGTCCCATTCTATAGCAGAGTACAGTGACTCTGGTTTGCAATGACCAGAGCCTCTACTCATAAAGAAACAAAGAGATGGAAATGCAGTTTGCCCTGACTGAGACCAGTGCTCCCACACACAAACTTTTGGGGAATTCACTGTGTCCAAACTTCCATCACCTGTTACCCAAAAACACAGGGAGATCTACAACCTAACTCAAGCAAGTATCTGTTAAGTAACTGCCTTGCTTATAGATGTTCTCCAGTTACAAATAAACACATTGGTGGGCTTTGCAACAGTGAGAAGCACAAGAAAATGAATGTCATTGGGCTGAAAGCTTTGGCCCAAAGGAGCAGAAACTTCCCTTTCCCATGTTCTCCATTCTCTTGCTGCTACTTACAACTCATAATCATGTCTCTGTCTTAAAGACTATTGAACAGAGATTCACGTTTTTAATTTTTCAAAAGCTAAGTTTTAGAGCATGGCAGACTCACTAAGTATCTCACCAAAGAAAATGTAATCAATTCCTGACTCCGTTTTTGATAATAGTTTATAATGAGCATGATAAATTATTCACACAGGAATCAAATTTAAGTTCTGTAACCAAAGAGAAAAATGATATAGATTAGAAGGGGTGTTACCAGTTCTTTTGGATGAGAGTAAAAGTTTATTTTTATAAAATCTCTTGTTTCTTAATTCTCATTGGTAAGATAACTCTGGAAAGTATTAGTCAACTTCATAAATGCCCTTAAAAAACAGCTGAAGTAAGCAGTTGCTGTTCTAATCCTCTGGCTGGCACCAAAGCCAGGCTTCTCTCCTTCTTGTGCCTATTATAGCTTACATGAACTTGATGAAACTCCTGTGTGCAGCAGCAGATTCGGTTTCAGGGGCGTGTATGTGTGTGTGTGTGTGAAATCTATCCATGATTCTCTAAGTCTAAAGAGTGATCTCAATTAAATACACAAATTAATATATATTAACTAATAATTATTTATTATTAATTGTTTTCTTTATTATCTATATTATTATCTATATTAGATATATTATATATATCTAATATATATTAGATATATTAGATATATCTATATATATTATTATATGTGTTATTCTTTATTATTAATTTATAAATTATCTTTTATTATATATAATAATTGTGGTTATTATATATCTGTATATAACATATAATAATCAATATATATCCATCAGGCTCAAGGCAAGTCCCAATACTCTAACCTGAAGCTTGAGAGCAAGGCCTCCCCTCACCCCCGCCCAACAGAGCATATAATTTCTAAGCAAGCATCAATGTCTCACTGAATCTCATTTTTCCAGTCACTGAATGGCTGCTCATTTAGCAAGAGGTTTTCAATGTGTAGGGACAGACTGAATAATAAACACAGCAAAAGACTGAGATCCTGGGACCGAAGAAACGAGCCAGTGGCTAAGAGTGCACACGGCTCTTCCAGAGGACATAAGTTAGGCTCCCAGTGTCCACAGCAGGCAGTTCACAATAGGGGACCCAACACCCTCTTCTCATTTCCGTGGGCACCAGGTACACATGTGGTGCACATATATGCACGTATATAATTTCGTGAAATGAAAATGAGTAAGTTCTTTTTAAAACCAACACCCTGAACAGTCTGTCACCAGTGGGGTTGTCTTCAGGGCACATTTTCCTCCAGTGCATTCACTCCATTCAGACGAAAACACCGTCATCAGTAAGCACTCCATCAGGTTTCTACGAACATTTGTTTAAAGGAACAAGTCAACATAGGGACTTCCCAGATGCATTCAAAGAAGAAACAAGTGGAAGGGGCAGAGATGGTGGGAGAAATGGAGAAAGCAGAGACCATGACAGTGGTTGAAGATGAACACATCCCACACACCAGCCCTGGGGCTTCTTCCTACGGCAGTTTCTTCTTAAACCTTCCCCGCCTCTATCGATGTTTCTATCTTGTACCAATCAACTAAACATAACTTTAGAGGTAAAATGAGCCAAGAGAGGGTGTTTTTCTAAGTCCAGTCAGTCACCGTGAGCAGTTGGCAAGTGCCTGGAAATTATCTCTCGCCACCTTCTAATTACCTTGCAAAACAGACACAAGAAAGATAAAATCACATAAAACTTCCAGGTACTCTGCTTTAAAAACAAAAAATTACTAGGGACTGGAGAGAGGGTTCCGTGGTGAGTTTGATTCCTAGCACCCACGTTAGACAGCTCACAACTGCCTATAACTCCAGCTCCAAGGGAGTTCGAGGACAGCCTGGTCCTACAGAGCAAGTTCCAGGACAGCCATGGTGACAAAGAAACCGTGTCTCAAAACAAAAACAAAAAAAAACTACCAAAAATTTATAAAAGCATCTGAGATACTTAATATAAACTGGATAGTTTATATTAAAGATGATATTTTTAAGTGTGATGACAGCATGGACTTTATATATAAGCTACAGTTATGAAGTACTTATGATTAAAAAGACACATGAGATCTGCTCCTAAAGAATGGAGACAAAGGAATAGGAAGAAGTACCCACAACAAAGACAGCCCATTTGTTATGGGGAAGATGAGAAGGTATGACAAAATGACAGGAGAAGACATAATGACATTCATTATGTCCTATGTCTGTTCGTCCTGGTTAGTTTTGCCGTCAATGTGATATTCCTTGGAAAACAAACCTTCATTTGAAGAATGGCCTGTATCGGATGGCCTGTAAGCATGTCTATGTGAGCATCTTCTTGACTGCTGATTGTTGTTAGGAAGGCCCAGCCCACCATGGGCGGCACCATCCCTAGGCGGTGGGCCTGGGCTGCAAAAGAAAGGGAGCTGAACATGAACCTGGAAGCAAGCCAATGAGCAGTGTCCCTCCACATCTATACTTCAGCTTCTGCCTCTAAGTCCTACCTACCTTGAGGTCTGGCACTGGCTTACATGGATGGGGGTGGGGTGGGGTGCTGTTTTTGGAAACCTTTTCCTCCCCAAACTGGTTGTAGTGTTTTATCACAGCAACAAAAAGCAAACCAGGACACTGCTTACAAGTGATATTTTCCCATAATGATAAAATATTTTTAAATTTAAAATACATTTTTAATTTTAATGCAAGTACAGGTTGCAGCCAACTTTTTAAGTTCAAGTGCTAGCTATGATAAATGAAACCCCTTTTCTTGTATATTTTTTGCTCATAGCTCATCTACTCTACAGAACGGATTTTTCAGTTGGAAAAAGTGTAATCGAAAGTGATGAAGTCACTTACGGGGGCCACAGGGCTGCAGGGCTAGCAAGCAGACACTCTGGAGCTGTCTAATTGCAAGCCAGGTTTCTCTCCACAAGCTGTTAGCTGGCGCTTGAAAATAATTCAGCAGTAAAGACAATAGAAGCCACAGAAATAGAAGGGGTGGCTGGGGGGACAGAGAGGGTGCTGCTGGAGGGGCCAGAGCTGCAGGTTTTACAGGCAAAGTAAACTGGGCTAAGACTCAATGACCAGTCATAGGAATAGGAGGTCATCTGAGCATGCTCCAGTGTGGAGGGACATGTTATTGGAGGCTATGGAGGGTTAGTTCCAACAGTGGCTATAAATCAGAAAGAATGGGGCCCAAACGAAAGGGCAAACAGAACAGAAGCCAATCGATCCTGCCTATTACCGGGACCAGTTTTAAGAAAGCCGGTCCTCCGCTCATCTTCCAGGATCATCTGAGAGGTAAAACAGACGCCGTGCCCCATCTTTGGCACCCTGCGAAGTGGGCCCAGAGTCTCTGTTAATTTTCTCCCTGGCGGGCCTGTTGTTATGCCCCCGGCCCCCTCAGATCTCTAAGTCAGACAGATGGGAAGGAGAGAGATAAAGTTGAAGATAAGAGTGGTTGAAAGGAGGTCAACTTTCACCCCCACCTGCTCGCCACTGTCTGAGTTACCGCCACTCTTGTTCCAAAACAAGATTTTCCTGGGGAGCCAACAGCTTTCCAACACTTGCTGCAGCCAGTCCAACCCCTCAGCTCACTTTCCTCCTTGTCGTCCCTTGTACTGTATGGAATGCTCTGCATTCCCATACTACCTACTAAAAATGATGAAAGCTGCAGCCAGAGCTTCACAGCAAATGCCTTGGGGGCAGGAAGGGGAGAGGAAAGGAGGAAGGAGATATTCATGTCCTGCCTGTCCTAGCACAACGCAGACATTCTTTTTTTTTTAATGCATTTTATCTTTATGCGTGCTTTATATACATGTACACCCACATGCCAGAAGAGGGCATCGGATCCCATTATAGATGGTTGTGAGCCACCGTGTGGTTGCTGGGAATTGAACCCAGGACCTCGGAAGAGCAGACAGTGCTCTTGAGACATTCTTATACACACGCTGATAAAACACAAGCAGCTGCCTATAATTAGCTCCCCTCAAAAGCTGCACCTGGACTTGGAGAGATCCCTCCATTCTGATGACAGCCGTCTGATGCCCCGTGTGCTCACATTTCACTATACAGGGTGCTAGGAAACAGGGTGATCAAGTTATAGATGAGGCTGGGCCCCCAAGTGATGCACCACTGGGAAATGGTAGAATCTTTAGGATTAGGAACTAGCTGGAAAAAGCAGGTCAGTGGGGGCTTTCCCTGAAGGAAATACTGGGAGCCTCGCCCCTTCCTTTCTCTCCTTACTTGCTGTGCAAACACAGAACCCTGAGTTTCAATCCCTAGCAGCCATTAAAAAGCCAACTGTAGCAGAGCACATTGTAACATTGTATTGTCTGGAGTGGGAGACATAGGTAGGTCCTGGGGACTCACTGATCAGTCAGCCAAGCCCAAATGGCTAGTGACAGACCTTGTCTCAAAAAAATAGAGAGGACCATGATAGAGGAAGGTACTTGACTCAACCTCTGGCCTCTACACATATGTATACAGGAACACACACACACACATATGTGCCTACAAGAACACACACACATGTGCCTACAGGAACACACACACATACATGTGCATACAGGAACACACATACATGTGCATGCAGGAATATATACACATGTGCATACAGGAATACACACACATGTATATACAGGAACACACACACATGTACATGCAGGAATATATACACATGTGCATACAGGAATACACACACATGTATATACAGGAACACACACACATGTACATATAGGAACACACACACACACATGTGCATACAGGAACACACATGCATGTGCATACAGGAACACACATACATGTGCATACAGGAACACACATACATGTGCATGCAGGAATATATACACATGTGCATACAGGAATACACACACATGTATATACAGGAACACACACACACACATGTACATACAGGAACACACACACATGTACACACAGGAACACATACATGTGCATACAGGAACACACACACATACATGTGCATACAGGAACACACACACACATGTGCATACAGGAACACACACACATGTACACACAGGAACACATACATGTGCATACAAGAATATATACACATGTGCATACAGGAACACACACACATGTACACACAGGAACACACACATGTGCATACAGGAACACACACACACATGTGCATACAGAAACACACATATACTAATTAATTAATTAATTAAAACAAAACAAGAGAAGCACTGGGAGATCCAAATATTTTATTTGCTTTGTGGCCCAGAAAAAAATTAAGCTTAGCTATGACAGGATCGCTGTTTCAGCTAGTCCTGTCAGATTGCTATCATCACAAAATGACTATCAAATAGGTGGCAGCTTATGAGATGAAGTCCACCTAAACCGTTACATAGAGCTGCCAAATTACCTTAACGCTCTATGCTTTCCCAGGCCTTGTAAAAAGCAGTTCCCAGTCAGCCTATCTGGGAAGGAGATCCAGTCCCAAACCTGCGTTTGAGAGACAAGGGGAGATTACTATTATACCGTCTTTAATATATGGCCTACACCATCCCATACAGTAATTCAAAATATGCCAAGGAATTGAATCCTTGTCCTAAAGCAACTATAGTCAGCAGGTATGGATGGGAAGGACTAAGGAAAAGCCCAGGAGGATCTGGAAATCACTGGAATAAAAAAGCCTGTTTCTCGGGTAAGGCTCCACACCTGCTTGCAGCTATGTGCCACATAAACTGGGGAGGGGAAATATCTCCAGGCACAGCTGTCTCTGCTCTCAGACTCTGTACACATGATGCTTTCCTGTTTCCTCTTGTGGCCACATCTGGTGACTCAACACATCCTTTGTCATAGCCTCTTTCCCCATCCCTGTGGTAAAATACACCGATGAAAGCAATTTAAGAGACAAGGGGATTTGTTCTAGCTCCCACTTCCAAGGTCCACCATCATGGAGAGGAAGTCGAGGCAGCAGGCACTTAAAGGAGCTGGTCACACACCTCCACAATCAGGAGCCAGAGGGATGCATGCTTGCTGGGTTTCAGCTCCCTTCCCCCATTTATAGAGTGCAGGCTCCCAGCCAGGATATGTTGCCACTCAGGGCAGGTGGGTCCTCCCCTCTCAGTTAACTTAATCGAGAAAATCCCCAACAGGCATGCCCAGCTAAACTGACACTAATGATCACACCCACCGCCCTGAGGAGGAAAAGCCAGACAGAAGTCTATACTCCCTGGTTTTCCAGTTCTTGGACACTAAAGCACATGGCAGGATGATGGAAAGAAAGTTGTCCATCACAGAGTGGGCCTGGGATCACCCATCTCTGGACAGCCGGGGCCTCCAGATGACAGTCTGAGAAAGACAGGCCCATGAATGGATATTTGTAGATAACTTTTCCTTCCAAAATGAAAAAGTGACTACAGTTGAACCACACTGGGAGGTTGCCAGGGGCAAGAAAAATGGAAGGGTCATATAAAAGGTCACCTGTGAGCCTTATGGAAGGCGGCTGTGGAGCAGGGTGTGCTCGCCATGAACAGAACTGATTTTCTCTGTTTCTCAGCTTCAGGGAAAATGGGGATAAGAATGACCCCATTAGATACATAAGGAACAGTCACCGCCAGCCAGCTCTGGCATGACGCAAACACAAACATCAGAGTGTACCTACACAAACCACAATGGTGCAAGCCACACCACACACCGAGGCTGTGTGGCTGATCATCTTACGCACGACCTAGTGCATACTGAATATGCAGTCACCTGGATGACCACGGTGGGCACAGACAATGGAGACTGAGAGGGGATCTGGGTCTGCAGCTGCTGAGGAGGAGGCTCTGCAGACCTCTGGGTTATGGCCCCCATGACCACCAGGGCCCAGTCACTGCGACATCAAAGCAGAGAGCACAGGAGGGATGACATTGTGAGCCCGGGACCTCTACATCAGGCGTTTGGATCTCACGTGTTCACTTAGGGTCACGAGTTAAGATGACCAGCGGAGAGTAGGACGGGCATTGGGATTTTCTGAAGAGAATCCTGGGGCTGTCTGTGCTCTGGCATGAATAACACAGGCACAATGCTCTCGTTTGTACTTTCGGGAAGATCTACCTGCTCACACAGGTTTCTGCTGATTAAAACACAGGAGGAAATGAAGCCATTATCTGCATTCCATGACGAGCCGTACAGTTCCATGCGGGCATCCAGCCAAGGGAGGGTCCTCACCAAGCCTCTGGGTACAATTCAAGGGCAAAATAAAGTCATTATACGACATTGGATTAGCACCAGGGAAGGAGGGACAGGAAGGAATGAACAGAAAACCGTGACCAGAAAAAAACAAAACTTGAACTTCATTACTGTACCACCCACTCACTCCCCGTGGCAGTTAGCTGCAGTGTCTCAGACACAACACAGGGAAACAGCCGGATCGGTCTCGGCAGCCTCTGCTATTCAGAAAGCAGACTTTGATACTAAGTAGGAAAATAACAATCCTTTGCAAGACCTATAACCTAATAATACTCGATGACCACACTCTGTCCTGTATAAACAAACAGACCAAAGCAAACCACAAGCCAGCAACCTGCTTTGTGTTTTCTGAACCCAAAGCATTGAAAGGATAGAGGAGGAAGGGCGCCATTTGTCATTTGTAGTTCACTGAAGTGGGGCGGGCAGTGGCATGTCCGAGCCTGCAGGGCTGGCAGAGAGTGCCCACGTCCACAGCTAGAGCTCCTGATGTGGCACCCAGCTCTATCGGTAGGAGAAGCAGAAGCAGATGTCACAGAAGGAAAGCAATGGCTAGTGACACCTGGAGTCTAGGTGTCAAATAAGTTTGAAGACAAATTTGAAGACACATAAGTTTGTCTTATTTGAAGACAAATAAGTTTGCTGAGGCACGGAGGGGAGACCTTGCACCCTCACTACATGGGACCCTCGTGCAAGCAGGTTGTTCAGGCTGCAGACACAGAGCATAATTTTTGTCACAAAGTAAAAAATAATCTAGGGCCAGGCAGATGGCTTGGCTGATAAAGATGTCATACATGTGTAACCGGTACCTGTCCAGATAGATGGATAGATAGACAGACAGACAGACAGATGATAGATATATAGGTAGATTAGGTAGATAGATAGATAATAGATAGATAGACAGATAGATAGATAGAAAAATGTAATTTAGGAATTTAAGAATTCTGAAGAAAAATGATAATCACTTGGATTTCTGATATCTTTTTAAAACATTGAAACAAGGTCACATGTCAAAACAGAGAATGAGAAAACTAGTTTTAACATTAGTATCTCATGGCTTTGTTTAACTTAGTGATATATATATATGTATATATATATATATACATAAATATATGTGTGTGTGTATATATATACATGTATATATAAGTAGGTTGCTGGCTTGTGGTTTGCTTTGGTCTGTTTATTTATACAGGGAAGAGTGTGATCATTGAATATTATTAGGTGATGTATCTTGTTATATATACACACTATATATGTGTGTAATATATGCATATATATCACTATATGTGTGTATCATATATATCATATATGCATATACATATACACATATATCACATATACATATATGTATATACATATATGTATACATATATATATGCATATACAGCTTAGGGGTCTTGAAATGGGAGATTCTAGGAGTCTAGATCAGGTTTGTTTCCTCTGCCAATTAAAGAATTAAAAGTCAGGAAAATCTGAAGCACAACAGGTAGCAGCAGAGAACTCTGAAGCACCACAGACAGCAGTTTGAGAAAGGTGTTTATTGGGGGTGACACACACACAGGCAGCTGACACATGGAGGAAAGACCCTCTGCAAAGCGGAGTGGGGACTCAGAAGCTGAAAAACCTGGTCTTTTCTAGAGGGTTGCTGGTTTTAAAGCCTCTGAAGAATTTTCCTCCCCTAATTTAGGGTTTGTCAGTTTGTAGAAAGCCAGGGTGGTTGACTGGCCGAGTGCAACACACTCAAAAAAAATTTCTAAAACTATTTTTAAAACTTTTATTGAGGTATATAAGTGTTTTGTCTACATTTAGTATATGTACCATGTGCATGCCTGGTGCCCACAGAGGCCAGAAGAGGGTGTCAGATGCCCTGGAACTGAAATTACACACAGCTGTGAGCTGCTGTGTAGGTCATGGGAACTGAACCCAGGTCCCTTGTAAGAGAAGCTAGTGGTTAGCCACTGAACCCTCTCTCCAGTCCCATCAGTATTAAAAAAAAAAATGTGGTGGGAAAAATATTTTTATTATTGACACATATTTTCTTTTACAGTATCAACATTTGGTATTTTTCTGTGACACTGGTATGTTTGAAACTTCAAGAAAAAGTAAATGAGGCCGTGATACCTCAAGGAGAAATGGTAATTCCAAGTAGGAAGTGACATTCCTTCTTGCTTGGCTTGCTGACTTCAGGGTGGTTTCCCCCCATGCAAAACATCCCTGGAAGACAAGGCGGCAGTGGCCATGTTCTTATAAGAGAACATCTTAGAAAATGGTTTTACAGTGAATGAATTATGGATAAAGTTTCAGCAGCGGGGTGGAACCTTCAGAAAACCGCATTCTTTTCCCTTGTACCATGACATCTGAGCACAATTATAATTTGTCAGAACTAACAGCAAAAGCAATGATTTGGTTTGCGATCATGCTAAACATTTCAAAGCAACAACTGAGTCAGCCTGTGCAGAGTGGAACTTACCTCTGGATGGAAGCATGCCTTTGTGTCTTCCCTTATAGGTTCCAACCCAGTAGCTGGTCAGGGACTTGGCTGGGGACAACTGCTAAGGGAGGCCAGTTCACCTTAACAGTGGTCCTCAACCTTCCTAATGCTGCAGTCTTTTTATATAGTTCCTCACCTTGTGGTGGCCCACACCTCACCACAGAATTGCTTTTGTTACTACTTCATACTATAATTTTGCTACTATTGTGAATTGTAATGTACATATCTGATATGCAGATAGTCTCAGGCAACCCCTGTGAAAGGTTTGTTTGACCCTCAAAGGGACCATTTTAAGGCAATGTGCTTTTCCTTCCCAGAATTCCCGCCACTAGTACAGTCCTTACCAACTGAGCTACCATGAGAGTCTGCTGGGTCTGCCAATCTTCCTGAGGCCTGACTCAGAAAGTCATAACTATTTCTCTTTCTTCTCTTCCATCTTTTACTTTTGGGTGCTGCCTAGAGCCTTTAATATGCTTTTAAACTCCCTAATTAACACTTTGGGCTTCAGTGCCCTTTTTCTAAAGCTCCCCTTCCAGCTGTGGGCATGTGGATGCCTGCTACCAGGCAGCTGACCTCTCTGCAGTTTCATCCCAAGCAGCAGTGTTAGCGTACCTTCACTGTAACCCTTCCTTCCAGGCATCTGGGGAGTGTAGACTGGCCTGCCCTGGAGTTTGCCTTTGAAATTCTAATAAATCATTTTCATGCTTCTGTTCCGGTCCAGTCTTTGTCCTCAACCTTCCATTTGTGCCCATTCTTCAGTAACTCTTATTAATGAGACTCAGAACCCCAAAGAGAGAACCTTGATTTCTCAGGTATCATTTGATGTCTTTGCTGGGGCTTCCCAGGATTTCTGATAACACTTCTTTTGTGCCTTTAAATTATTTAATTGTAAGAGGAAACAGACCTGTCCATGCACCCCCAGACTGCATCAATCCATTTAGCCAATAATCAGCACGATCATTTAGAATTTCTTCTTTGTGTAAAATTGCCAATTTTCATCAGGAATCTCCCTTTTGCTTTTTTCATTTTCACATGTGTGTGGTATGTGCACATGTATATATGTGTGTTTGAATGCGTGGAGGCTCATGTGTGTATTCCGGTACACACGGAGGTGTTGTTCACAGGCCAGAGATTAACCCTGGACGCATTTCTCACTATCCACCTCCTATATTTAGACAGGGTGTCTCACAAGCCCAGAGCCAGACAATTCAGCTAGTCCCGCTATCCGCCTTGCCATGGGGATCCCCCGTCCCTGCCTCCCCTACACTGGAATTACAAGTGGGCTGCCATACTTTTTATGTGTGTACCGGAGGCCCAGGCTCCTCATGATTGCTTCGCAAATGCTTTATCCAAGGAGCCAACTTCCCCAGTTTATCCAACTTCCCCAGTTGCAATCGCTTTTATCTATGAGTGGACCTATACTTCAGAGGACTGATTCCCTCAGGAGAATATCTTAATGAGGACATTTTAGTCTTTTCAATTAAGGAATAATGTAATGTAAAATTGTCATAGATTGTATAGATTTCTGGTGAGGTGTCTTAATTCCATTTGATTTCATACATAGAAGAAAAGCGAATTTTCAGAAGACACACATACAAATTATGTGACTCTTACATCTTCTTCTGTCTTCTCCTTGCAGTGAGAACCTCTACAGTATCCTTTCTATTCTATTGAAGGCTTCATGCTTTCACCCCACACACACTCACACACACTCACACACACAGGATGACCCCAGGGCAGCAACCTAAGTGTCATGAGACCAGACTGAAAGAGAGGCTGTGTTTATTCCCACACTGAATGTCATTTGGCTCAACATCAGCAGCAAGGACCATGACATCCTATAACCATTATCTTGTTTCACACCCTTTCCTCTCAACTATGAGAAAAATACTTTCCTTCTCAATGAAAAATGCTCTGTGACCACAATACAAAGGCGTGCTTGACAGAGGGCTGAACAGACTGGCCTATCTGGCTTTCCTTAATTATCCAATATTTTATTTTTAACTAAGACATAATTCCAACACTATTTAACTTACAAAACTATATCCCACATCTTTTGGTTGCTGTTGTTGCTGGTTGTTGATTTTGTTGTTGTTGTTGGTTTTTGAGACAGAGTTTCTCTGCGTAGCCCAGGCTGACCTGGAACTACTCTGTAGAGCAGGCTGACCTTGAACTCAGAGATCTGCCTGCCTCTGTCTGAGTGCTGGGATTAAAGGCGTGTGCCAATACCTCCCAGCTGTACCCCGAGTCTTAATTTCTAAAGCTGTATTACACAGGCAGAATTAAGATATGCTGGTCACAGTGACCACTAGATTAATATATTTTATAGCATTTTGCCAAATTTAAGTCTCTTTTGGATATAATTCCATTTTCTCCACCCGTGTACCTTCATGTGATTGTTTTAAAGAAGCAACATAGTGCTAGTGAGGTGGCTCAGCCAGTGAAGGTACTTGCTGCCAGATCTGACTCAAGGATCCCACAAGTGGTCCTCTGACCTCCACATGTGTACCATGGCATGGCACAGGTGCATGCACGTGCATACACATACATACATACACACACACACGTCATTTTCAGTTAAAAAAATTCTCCTAAAGTAGCACAGAATACGCCTAAAGAGCTCTTAAAATCTTTTATTCAACCGTTTTTATGTCATTGTACCAAAAGTGACATCATTCCGTGCTGAAGAAAATCTGAAAAATGGAGAAAAAAAGAAAATCACCCTTACTTCTAATACGTATAGCCAACCGTGATTAGCACTCGTGAGGTTGCTATCTAGTGTATATTTGCTGTTTGCTTTGGTACGCATCAGCCAGCTGCTTGAAGGACCCTCAATGCTGGTCACAGACTGGCAACACAGCCGGCTTCTATGCGGGCTTCTACATCTTTATAAGGTGACCCTAATTCAAATTAGGGCCACTGGGTACTTACTCCTTTATTCAGTCATTCATTTATTTAAAGCTCTTAGATGACCCAGCCAAATTTGTGAACCACCAGTTTCCAGTGCGTGCACAGGAGTATTGCTATTTTTCCCAATTCATTCCTATGTACCAATTTAAGTATAGTTCCAATTTGAACTGTTATCAGACAGTAAATGCACCTTAAAAACATCATAGATCATAAGTATCTTTCCATGTTGTTTCATAACATTTTTGAGACAGGGTCTCACTATGTAGCCCAAGGTGGCCTTGAACTTACTACATTGCCCAGGTTGAGCTCCACCTCACAGTCCTCCTGGCTCTGCCACCAGAGTCCAAGATTACAGGCATGTATTATCACACCTAGTCTCAAAGACATTTTCAATGACTTCCAAGTATTCTACCCAACATATAGAAGCAGAATGTTCCGAACTCCTTTCCACTCACTGAAAGAGTACATGCAAAGGAAAGAGCACATGCAATTTTTTTTCATGTAAGTTATATAATAATGAGTAGCTTCCTACACAAAGGCCTTCATAGCATGCATTATTATTTTATGACCAGAGATAGAATTAACCACATCAAACCATGTGAACTTCTGGGTGGCTTTTTGGCATATGTTGCCAAAATGCTTTAGGAAAAAAAAAAACAAACCGTTTACAATATCACTCCAGTGCATCAAGACATCAGACTTGTCTCATCTTTACCCACGTTTAGTGTTTTTCAGAGTCTAAATATCATAATTCGGAGCTACCACCAGCATCTGCCTAGTATTAATGATACTTTTAAGAATGCCAGAATTCATGTTGAAGTATCGGCGCTTGTGAGAAGTATGGTAGCATTCTCTCCCCTGGCACAGTTGGACTTGAAAACAAAAGCACTTTTTGAGGAGGTCACACTCTTGACCTTCAGTTGGCCAATGTAGACTCATGTTCTAACCGAGGAGCTGATCCAGTGAATATGAACTGGGCAATTCATATTCAACAGTTCCCTAGAAATAGCTTCAATTCCTACTCTACCAGCCTGAAAAACTGATCTACCACTAAACTTCCAGAAATTTTAATGGAAGAAATTTTAAGATGCCATACTTAGCAGTTTTTGTTTTAATCTAAAACCCTTAAGATCGATACTTTAATCTAAAACTCTTAAAATTGTATCACACACAAACTTAACTTTATCAACTAATCAATTTGAGTATATAAGTTTAAGGTATGACTTACTCACACTGCATGCAAGTTTGCTGGCTAAACTCAATTCTAAATTTTCACTATGAATAAGAACTACACACAGAGCTGGACCTTAGGAAAGCTGGCCTTGTTCCCTTTTGGTCACACTGTGACAAGTGCCACACTTCTGAGAACAAACAAACTCACATTATTTTAAGAATCTTGGTGTTTTCCCAAGCTTTGTTTCACCCAAAGGAACTTCTTTGTCAACAAGATATAACTAGGTTCTATATCTGTTTTGTTGTGTTGGGACAGGGTATCTCTACATATCCCTGGCTGGATGTTCTAGAACTCACTATGTAGACCAGGCTGGCCTTGAACACACAGAGATTGGCCAGCCTCTGCCTCCCCAGTGCTGGTATTAAAGGTGTGCACCACCATACCTGGCTCTTAGGTTAATTTTAAAAAGCAAAGAAAGAGAAGAAGAAATTAATCAACTAAAGATTTCACAGAAAGGATATCTAATTAACCATTCATCTATAGTTAGGTTAATACCATCACTGGCCATGAAATTGTATCTCCATGGAACTCTTTAAACTGAACGTTTGCTTGTCATAAGACACAGATTTCCTGTCTTCCTTTTCTTCTTGATTTGGAACCATTACCAATGTCTACAGTTACTTCTATGTGAAGGAGATGAGAAAGTTAAAATGAGATGAGACAAGAACAAAAACTTACCACCCAGAGGAACAGCACACCCCTCTATACCTCAGGCCTGAACCAAACGGCCATGGTTATTCCATCTGAAAATCTCTAGAATTCCAAGGGCTCTTCTGGCCTTGCAACCAGTGAGAGTCAGACATAAAGCCAGCATCCTCCTGGCTGGCTAGCTTGTGACCCTTGCAACTAAGATACTCAAACATGGTCCCTGCAACTAAGAAACTCAAACATAGGATTGTTTATACAGTATGAACTGGCAAAAAAAAAAAAAACCAGTTCTGATTTCCAAACAGCATCCATGCAGTCTCCTCCTATCAAAGGCTACCTCTGCCCAGGTGCCCTCCATTGCCCCTACCCCGACCTGTGAGCCCTGATCAGTGCTAAGTTTTCTTGACTTAGCCAAACTTTAGTCAAGTTCCAGAACTGTTTCTTAGGCCCTCCTGTGCATTTCCTCACATCGTTTCCACAAAGGCCTCTGCTAAACGAGTTTAGCAGAATCCACATCCTTGATCTCTTCCTCCACCCTCCACCGTGCCCAACCCACGTTCAGGAAGAACCCTGTGAGGGATTTGACCAGAGCCCCAGCCATGCCTCCATTTCCTTAAGTCACTTTCCGTCCCCTCTCCTCCACCCTGATCCTCAGTTGCAAATCTGCCACTTGCCCGGGTTGTATACCAAGATGAGTCTGTTACAGGAATTGTTCAGATCAGATCCTTGTCTTGTAGCCCTAACAAGCTAGGCTCGGCCACCCACCCTCAACAAGCCAATAAAAATGGTAAAGCAACTGGGCACAGTGGTGTGTGCCTCTAATCCTAGCACAGGAGGCAGCGGCAGCTGGATTTTGAGAGAGTGAGGCCAGCCTGGGCTACGTGTTGAGTTCCGGGCCAGCCAGGACTACATAGTGAGGCCCTGTTTCAGAGAGAGAGAGAGAGGGTGAACAGATGGCCACATTGGAAAGAGGAACAAATAAAGATGTCCAGAGACACCCTTCACCCCAAATCTATCTTCAAAGTCCTAACATGAAGTTGAGGTTTAAACAGATGGCCAAGAGGTATGCCTAACAGAGCAGTCGTGCTCAAGGTGTGGTCCATCGTAATCTCCGTTCCAGTATCCCCTGCAAACTGACCTGACAAGTTGTCAGAATTGTGTGAAGTTCCTCCTCTGGCTATTCCTGGCCCTACTCTGGCACCAGGGTTCAATCTTTTTCTTTCCCCAACATGATATTTCTAGAGAAATTCCAATTTCTTAGGGTTCATTGTTTCAATAGTCTGATAGCCAAAGTGATGGAATGTAATTCTCCTTAGAATATCATATTCGCCCCTGTCTGGAAGTTAGTTTACAAGTTCAGACTCTCTTCCCTACCACAAGATACCAATGCTGTGGTCCCTAACCCTACTGCAATGGTCATCAACAAAAGCTCCCATCCATATGTTAACAAGTGCCACTGAATACCTGTTCCTTAAAATAAAGCAGGAGTGTGATAGTAAAAACCTCTAGTCCAGATCAACTTTCCATAATGTGTTTTCAAGTGCAGGAAATGAATTAATTGCTTTACCAACCCACACTCACATTAGCTCTCTTTCCTCTGCCTCACTTCCTTGGAATCAATGACCCAAACTTCAGTCTCCAAAGAATAATCAGGTTTGCAAACCAATGCTGTAGTCATAAGGTTATAGGGAAAGAAACCAAGGGTGGTATTTAAATGCTCACTGTGAGCTTGGCAGTGGCCATCAGAGTGGTGGGCTGTGCTATTTCAGTTCACTAGCAATGCTTTAGAAAAAGCTGGTGTCTGACTGTCTCCCTAAAAGACACTCAGGGACTGGGGAGATGTTTCAGCTGGTAAAGTATTTGTGTCCCAAGTATGACAACCTGAGTTTGGCTCCCCAGAACTGACATAACAGGCCAGGCCAGACATTATGGTGTATGTTTGTAATCCCAGTGATATCAAAGCAGTGAACACAGACAGGTCTCTGAAAGCTCATGAGCCATCTAGCCTGGCCTATGTAGAAAGTTCCAGGTTAATTAGAAACCTGGTCTCAAAAAAAGATGGAAGGCTCCTGGGGACTGATACCTGAGATTGTCCTGTGAGCTCTAAACAGGTACTTTGAGACATACCTGAACCACAGGTGCACATGCACACACACACACACACAGAAACAAATAATAATACATTTTAAATATATTTCAGAGAGAAAAAGGTAGTTCAAATGTTTCATCAAAAGTAGCAAATGGCAGGCAGCGGTGCAGGCCTTTAATCCCAGCACTGGGGAGGCAGAGGCAGGTGGATCTCTGTGTGTCTGAGACTAGCCTGCTCTACAGAGTGAGTTCCAGGACAACCAGAGTTACAACAGAGAAACCCTGTCTTAAAAAGCAAAAACAAAACAACAACAACAAAAGTAGCAAATGGAAAGTAAATGTGCTGAAGGAAATGATACTGAAAGTCTGTTTTTCCATTCTGCTTTCTAGAAAGTGAAATTTATATTGCTATACAATTCTGTACAAATTTCAGAATTACGCATAATACATAAATGCTTATATAAAAGGTAAAATCTACAATATATGCATGTGTTGTTTCCGGGAATCCTGTCCCACGCGAGTGCTCCCAGCTGCAGCTCCTCCACCTGGAGCACTGCGGAGCCAGCTGGTGGTGTGGCGGGCTGTGGTCTTTACAGCATCTCTCCTGTCTTCGAGGATGCTCAGTAAGCCGGGCGAGAACACACGAACTCAGAAGAACACGCGTCAGAAGGTGGTCTCAATTTTAATGCAGTGTCAGCATACATTTGTATAGGTTTAAAACAGGTACGCAATTCTGACAATCGCAGGTGGCCCTCTGGAGGGGGCTGGGACTTATGCGGGCAATCCTGGTTAGTGACGCAGAAGGGACTGGCCGTGTTCCTCTTCCTCTCGGGAGCAAAAGACACCAGCACCTTCTGACCTTTCTGCTTGACTTTCCCAGGGGTCCCAAGGCTTCGCATTTCGTAGAGTGTGTTCCCAGCGGCAGACCCTCCGCCTGGAAGAGCAGCATGCAGTCTCCAGGCTGAGGAGCTACCGCTGGGAACACACCTGGGTGAGGATTCTCAAAAACAATTGGTGCCCACGTGGTCAATGCACTCTGTCTTCTGAGAGGTGCTGCTGATGTGTGGTAAGTTCCCCCTTACAAGAACAAGGGAAAGCAGCCTTGGCTGGGATGCCATATGCTTTTGTCTCCAGGGCTGAGGGCAGACAGACTTTGTGTTCATTCCTCTCTTCAAGCTTCACCAGGGCTCCTCTCTTCCAGCCCACAAGCCTTTTAGCTAAAATGATCAGTAACTGCTGGAGCTTCCTGCCAAGTGTGGCCCCCAGCCACGATGATGGCGGACCAGCTGGTTGCAGTGGCATGGCGAACAGCTTCAAGGTCCCGCCACAGGCTGCTGTCTCGAGCCCACACGACAGCAGGCTTAGCGTTAAATCCCAGACTTTTGAAGCTATTTCTCTCTCTCCTAAAACCATGGTGGCTCACCCCCCTGCCCCAACTCCATGCTGCACCGCTGTAGACTCTAGAAGTCCTGACCCTTCGGCAGCACCCACTACGTAATTTAGAACTTTTTAAAATCTGCGCTCCCCACAAAGGGACAAAATGCGCATGCGCAAACACCAAAAACCGGAAGCAGTCCTTTTGGTAAGGCCGGAAGTGGTTTCACAGTGGGCGGGAGAACCACCACCACCCCACCCCCCCCCCCACCCCCGTCTGAAAAGCTGATAGGTCAATCACAGGCTATGTCCAATCCCTGCTGTAGGCAGGAAGATATGCCCGCCCTCCCCAAGAAGTGATTGGTCAAAGTATGCCCCTCTCCCCCCCCCCCATTGGTGTCCTCATGGATTCTGGCCGTCTTGGATCCAGCCACATGCTTAGAAGAAAGGGTGGCAATTTAAATCTTATGAAATGTTTTACTGCTCAAATCATGTCTTACTTTACTCAGGTCACAATTTTATCCTGATAACAACAACACAGGTAAAAGATTTTAAAACACCAAAGGGTAACTAAAGCGGTACCGGGCAGCCCCGCCCTCACAGACGCCCCAGCGGTTTCTGTGCTCAGAGGTAAAATATAGGTCAAGCTTTAAAAAATAAAATTTAGAGCTGATATTCCTAAAAACAAAATTGTAGGATAGATAAACATTTTAAATTGTTTTATAATGCCTTTCTGATTTATTCCCATCTTAAAAGCACCTGCGTACAAACTCCACCCCCACGCGGTAATCCAGTTTATTTGAAATCAGCCTTGAGAGTGTGTTTACAGCCATTCTTATCCCTAACTGTGAAACACCTGAGATTTATTCAAATTCACAACAATATTTTGTTTAAGCTGTAACTGGAGTATAAGTTATGCAAAGACTCGGACGTTTTGGTGAAACACCAGATAACGTTCTTATTGGTTTTCTAATAAACTGGTGTTACAAGACCTAAGATCTCAGTTGGTTGTCTCCAAAATATAAACTTAAAGTTATCTCAAAAATGTAAACTTAATATGCTTCTCTGGGTTTGACTTATATACCTAGTCCTCTAGACAGACAAAAGGTTCATACCTTTGGCTCAGAACTATAACTTTAATAACTCAAGGATATAGATCCACTCCATTTATAAATATCAAAATGTTTTTACAAATGCCTATTAACAGCTAACGGCCCCTTCTATAATAGGTGCTTTGATACATAACTTTTGCTATAACTCAAGGTATGTGTCTACACTTCAATACAGATTACAAACAGTGGTAACTTTATGACATTAATATTAATTCCTCTTCATAAAGTTTAAGCTTCAAAATGTCATAAACAAGGGATACCAAACACTCATAAAATCAACTAAAAAATAAAAATTGGGCAATTGTCTCCATAGAATCAGGTATTTAACGACCCTGAAGCAAGGCTTCAGATGAGACATAAAAAAGCCCCCTCCTCCCCAAAAGAAAAAGATTTTTGTCTTCCCACAGAAGTCTACGTTCCATACTTTACAACAAATCACGCTGACCAAGAGAAGAGCTAACTCTCCTCAGAAGAAAGAAAGACCAACCAAACCCCAAGGCCAGTAATAACTTAGAAAAACATTTCTCAACAGGAAGTTCATATCCAAAGGGAGACTTCAGCCTCCTGGCTGGCTTGACGACCTCAATACCCAGCGATCCCCTCCTTGCCACGGGTCTCATCCCGTGAACATCTCTACAAAAAGCTCTATAGGTACGAGGTGTGACTACTACATGAAAACACACTGGACACGTAATTCCTGATACATAAAAGGGACCTGACCCCCTCCTTACAATGGGAAAGGTTTTTTGCTTGTGTCTCTCCACAGGACCACCCAAAATCTATGTGGGTCCCAGCCAGAAATGTTCACTGCAAGAATCGGTAGTCACAAACTCTTCTCTTCCCTACCCTCGCAGGAATGGCTGGAAAATTATTCCAACCTGGCACCTCACTCTCTCACTCCCTAACAGAGAAGTCAAGACTGAAAAAGATTCCAGAGCTGATAGATGGTGAAATCCACTAATACTAAAAACCCTTCTTTGCAGGAAGTCACAAAAAGATGGTCCCCTGAGACTGCCATTCAGAGACATCTGTCTCTCCGAGTCCCACTTGAATTCCAAGATCCCAGCGCCTTTGTAACCTGTTTCATTACTATACCTTGCCTTCTAATCCACTGCTTACAGCTCTGCCCGTATAAGGCTTTACAAGACAAATCTTCAGTGCCTGCTTCACAGATGCTACAGGAACCGACATGTGTCCAGCTTCCTATGCTTCTCTAGTGTCCAAAAACCTTCAGATTATTTCACAGGTTTATGCAAGCCCAACAGCTGAGAGAAGATCATCCCATCCTCCTGCCCATCATCAATACCTGCTTGAAGGCCAAGCCTGTCCAGAGACACACCATGTGGCGGCTGGTGACCTCTAGGACAGACCAGATTGAGCCACACTGCTGCCAGCTTCACAGCTCCACACCTCTACGTGGACAGAACTTGTGGGAGGGATGTCATTTTAAACCAGTGACTCTGGGCTGATAATATGGAACACATATCTAAACCCAAAAACTTCCAACAGGTTCTACAAGGACTTTACACTCCTAATGCCTGTATGCCTTGATATTCAAACACCTCAACAGCTTAAACCCAGCTGTTACAACAACAGGTAAACAACACTGCCAACATTGCTATTAATGAAGTTATTACTATATCCCTTTAATAATTTAAAAGCAATTATTTACGTTTAAATAAAAACAAAGTCGGAGGTGTAGGACCCCAAGGAAGTCAAGCAGAAAGGTCAGAAGGCACTAGTGTCTTCTGCTCCCAGAGCAGAAGAGAAATGTGGGTCCCTCCCTCCTGCATCACAGACCAGGATTTCCCTCCCAGGTTCCAGCTCCCTCGGGAGGGCCACCTGCAATTGGCAGAATTGTACACCTGTTTTAAACCTATGCATTCCCCCGTCCCTGTGACCATACGAATGTATGCTGACGCTGCATTAAAGTTGAGACCACCTTCTGACGCATGTTCTTCCGAGTTCGTGTGATCTTGCCACCAATAGTTGTCTTCGGGAATCCTCCATGAGCATGTTCCCAGCTGCAGCTCCTCTGCTTGGAGCACGGCAGCTCGTTGGCAGTCCACCATCTCCACTCGGAGGAGCCACGCCACGTGAAAACACGGCGTGGTGGGTCACAGCACTTATGGCATCTCTCCTCTCCTTGGGGGTGCTCAGTAAGCCAGCAAGAACACACAAACTCGGAAGAGTTTTCCATTTGTGTATGTCCACATTTACAGGGGATTCTGGGCCGCTTCCCTGACAGTGTGGATGGAGAGATAACTCTCACTGTATTGAGATTCCTAAACTTCCATACTAGCAAATCAGATTTTATAATTTTCCCACTCTAATTTTTGTTTCTACTCCACAATTATGAAACATTACAGAGTCAACATTGACTCTATAAAATAGGCATAACCAATGAAAACAATGTTTCTAAATGTCAACTTAGGTGGGTAAGAAAAACTAATCTAGGATAATTACTAGGTCAAAGAGGAAATCATAATAGTTATCCACCTATCTAAATAACAAAAACAATGAAAGGTGCCTATATCAGAGCTTATAAGATCTAGTCAAAACTGTGCTTAAAAGTAATTTCATAGCTTTAAAGAGTCTACATTTTATAGTTACACAATATGTATAGACTATAGAAACCATGGGATGGAAGAGATGGTTCAGCAGTTCAAAAGCACTTGCTGCTCTTGCAGAGGACCCAGGTTCAGTTCACAGCACCCAAGGCTCACCACTGCCTGTGACCCCCAGCTCTAAGAGATCAGATGCTGTCTCTCATCCACGGGCACCTGCTCTCACATGCACACACCCACACACAAACATACAAACATGCACATGTGTAAATAAATTTTTAAAACCATTGAAGAAAGAAAGTCATATAACCCAATATATTTCTTTCATAGAACCTGCATCTTCAGTTGTTATTTTACATTTTTATGTGTCACCATGCCATAAATTAACTCTTTTTAATTTAGGAAAGTTATTTCATATCTAAAAGTTTTATTGTACTCTTTTATTTTATATATATATATATAGATAGATAGATATATAGATATATATACACACACACATACATATATATACATATGTATATATGTTTATATATACATATGTACTTCATACAGTTTATATACATATATGTTTATGCATATATATACACATTTATATATATATACATACATATATACATGTGGATATATATGCATGTACATATATGTGCACATATGTATATCGTGTGTGTATATATATATGTATGTGTATATATATATATGCACATACATATATATTCCAGAACTGTATGCATTTCAAGCACCAGGGGACCTGAGGCTCTCCTGGCATCAGGCAGTGCATACACACAATAATAAAAATATTTTTTAAAGCAAACCCATTACCGATACCTCTTTAAAAGAGGCATTGCATGTAAAGTGCCTGCAGCCATCCCTGACACATAAGGAAACATTAATAAATATTCATCTGTCTCCCTGCCGTATCCCTTTCCACTCTGAAGTAGGGTCAGCAACCACTGAATAAAACGATGTGAAAATGGTGTGAAGCTTATCTTCTAGAATATTCCTTTTTCCATAGGAGAGGAAATGAGAGAGAGATGCAAGAATAGCTGACATTATCTGGGGCAGACACAGTTCCTAAAGCTCCGCTTTCATGTTTCTGTATTAGCACTTCCCAGTTAACTATTAAAGACTTTTCCTTGAACCAGCATGTTTTAATAAATAAGTAACCAGGCTCTGATGGAAGAAAACCAACCTAGACAAATTACGCTGTTCAGATTCTCCACCAACAACAGAAATTACTCCAGTCTCCCTCAGTTCCATATTAACTCCAAAGTTGGCAGGCTTTCGAAGCTTGTCCAGACCAAAGGAGAAAAAAGCCAGAGGAAAGGATTCACCATCAAAACCTACAAGGCAAGAAGTTCCCTTGGAGACAGAGTCAAGTATCTGGATAAATACTGCCAGTACAGTACAACTTTAAGATCAATATTATTGCAACCAATCAGATAAAGAATGTGTGTACATGTGGTGTGTGTATATGTGGTGGGTGTGTGTGGTGGAGGACAACCTGGGATGTCATTCTTCCTTATTTCTATCTACTTTATTTCTTGAGACAAGGTCTCTCACTGGGGCCTGAAGCTCAGCAATTCTGTTAGGCTATAGCTCATGGAGCCCCAGACATCCTCCTGTCTCTGTCTCCTCAGAGCTGGTATTATAAGCACATGCCACATGCCCAGCTTTTTACATGAATGCTGGGACCAAACTCAGGTAGACTTGACCATTCTCTAGACCACAGAATCCTTGGAATCTATTCCATGAGTGTACCAAGGGAGGAACATGTTAGCTCCTTTTATCTTCTTCCATGCCATGGTGACTGAGAATGCACCTGGTTCGAAAGGCCCTGAGAACTCAAAAGAAGGGACCTGACTCATGAGGAGACACTTCCAACCTGAAGTCATCCTTCGACGTCACATAACCTGCTGCCAGTTGTCCCCTGCTCCCTTCTCCCTCCTCTTCTGTCGCCCTTGCTGTTCCCTTTGGCTTCCATCCTAAGCCTGAGCTCTCTCCCACTCATACCTTCTCTCTCACACCCTGCCTTAGGGACAGAGAGTACAAAGCATTTCCCTCCACAGCACCCAGACACCTTTTCCATTTTATGTTCCCTTAAATGAACTCAGCGATGACTGAGTTATCAATAACTCTCCGTCCAGTTTCTTTCCCAAATTCAAAGCAAACTCACAAGAAGACAAACGTGTGTTTGATATCATAAGTAAACAATAGACAATGGAATGTATAAGACTTTGCAAAACCTCCCGGTGATTCTAGGCAAGACTGAGGATCTCAGAAGTTCACTCCAAATATTTTCTCATACTGAAGACAGACACACCTTTGCTTAAAGTGTCAGGAAGGCAGAGTGAGGTGCTTCGTAAAAGGTTGTTTTATGAGGAACTGGAAGTTAATGAATGCTTAAGTGTATCACTGTCCCCTGTTTAGACTAATCCTGAGGTTTTAATATGACAGGTCAGCATCTTCAAGAAAGAAGCCCATGTCTGAAATTCTTCTGGATTTTCCTACAAATCTAATCCAACACTCTGTACTCAAATATTCATATCCGTCCGTCCCCCACACACACACTGCAGAGTATGAGCCTGTGTCCCCACTGGGCTAGCCTTGGCCAATCCCTCTGGCTTTCTGTTCCTTGAGCACTTTAAGATAACTTCCGTGAGTAACACTGCCACAATTGCTAACACCTGCCTCACTACGCAAGTGCCCCTCCAAATGAGGCAACTTGGTGCAGATATTCCGCACATGCGCTTCGGTATCTAGCTGCCTGGGGCCAGTTCCTAGCACTATCAATTACCTTATTCATATTCCAGGGGCTGGTATGCTGTGTGTGGATTAATTAAGCAATTTTAAGTCGATCTAAAGTCCTTGGGCTATGAGTTGTTTTTATTTTTGTTTTTGAGTGTGGAATTTTTTTTTTTTTTTGGAGTATGCAATTAAAAAAATTCTGTCTTGATAATTTACTTCTTGAAGAAACCTCTTTAAGAAAGCAACTCTTGGTCAAGTGTGGTAGAGCAAGCCTATAATCCTAGCACCTGGATGTAGAAACAAAATCATCAACAATTCAAGGCCACAGCCAGCTATGTAACAAGTCTGAAGGTAGCCTGCATGGACTACATAAAATGCAGTCTCTTAAAAGAAGGGAAAGAAAGAAAGAGGAAGGAAAGAAAATCTTTCTGAGATCACCAGTTAAAAATTTCCAAGTGAAATAAAATCTTAACACCTACACATTCTAAACAACATTTTTAATGCAAAGGTCTAGCCTTAGCTACACTCTAAAATGTGAATTTAGGTCTTAAAAGTATAGTTGGTCTCAACTATTTGAATATCTAAGGATCACATGGGACAGTATGAAAGGTCTCTGGAGAGGACAGAGATAGTAACCCAGGTTCCTAGGATCTGAACTGACACACTGATGGGTGAGGAAAGCCCAGTAGCCTCATGCAGAGCAACACAGGAACAGACTTGTGACTTCACACAAAGACAGAAGAGTCTACCACTAAGACAGAAGGGTCCCTGGACTCAAGCAAACAGATAGCATCCCTTTGCAGGCAATGACTGTGGAGGATTCAAGTCTAATATGGGACTCATTTCTCCCCCATGACTTCTTCAACAGACATGTATCTGTCATGCCCTCCAGACCCATCTGTCACCTTCTCGGGCCCAGGAACATTACTAAAATGTACATCAAATAGTGCCATCCCATCTCTCTGTGTAAAAGCCCACCAGTTACCTCCAACTCTTCACACATGACCCTTGCTTACCTTTTCCATGGCTCACAACACTCTCCTCTGTGCACCCACCACCCACTTCCAAACAGGGCTGGAACTCTGCAGCCTCAGCTCCTGACCTCCAGCAAGTCCTGGCTCCCAGCCTCCTGCCTGGAGATTCCAAGCCCAGCCCAGTCCCAAGACACAAAGCTCCTCTCTCCCCAGGAAACCTCTCCTGCCACTTACAAAGCAGACCTAACTTCTTGCTCACCCAAAACACACAACAAAAGCCCTCAGAGCACCTCCAATGCTCAGGTTTTTCCAGTCAGAGTCCTAACCCCCAAACTGCATGCCATATCAGTCTTTGTATCTTCAGGAAATGACAAGAGATTGACACTGGAAAACCCCAGTAAACATGTATGGGACTTAATCTAACATGTTTTACAGAACAACTTTAAAACGTGATATGCATGTTTGAAATTCTCAGTCAATTAAAAATAATTACTAGTTTCTTGCATCCACATATACATCCCCTTTGAGGGGGAGGGTCCTAGAAATAAAAAATGATCTTTGCATGCCATAGGATATTTCTAAGAATATTCTAGTAGGTTATTTCTAAGTGGTGGATTTGAAAAAGTCAAATTAAAACTACGTGTCCTTTGAGTTACTTAATTCCCTCCTTTTTGGTTGATCCTGTAATCACCAGTTTGGGGTCCAACCCTCACCGGAAAATTTTACAGCTGGTTAGAACCATATACTTTTGGAATTACAGAAACCGAAACGCTTGCATTTTTCCAATATGGAGGTTTCCCGCTTCTTTCCAGTAAGCTATGAAATAAAATATGAGCTCATGGGCTACTGTAGGGCAATACAGCCAAATAAAGGCTCTTGAGAATTGTCTGTGCTCTCCTCTTTGTAGCCTCTCCAACAAGGTGGTGTGGGGGCATGCACCCAGGAGAGGTAGGCCAGAGACAAGCAACAAAACATTCCTTTCTATTCTACATTGGGAGAATCTGAGAGAACAAGTTCATTGCAAGTTCACTGTCCCTGGTGGGATCTAAGGGACCGTCTAGAAAATGATCCCTTGTGTGAACGTCATCATCTACCACAAGAATAATAATACATGAGCCAGCATTTGGCTGTCAGTTATTTCAGAGCCCTGTTTAGTTCAAGTTCAGCAAGCAGGAATACAATGCTTCCTGCAGTGCTCACTGGTGTCTCTGGTTCTATGGCTGAATCACATGCATAAAGTAATTAACCAAGATCACAAAAGAGCATGAAAATATCTGACCAAATGTTCAAGTGCAGGCTAGAAGATCAGTTGGAAGACTGGCCTGCAAGGCATGAATTAACATTAGAGTATAAACAAAAAAAAAAAAAAAAGATGACTAAAAGTAAGATCTCAAAGACGGCGGTTGCTTCCTGCTCTCGTACATAAATTAGGTAAGTCCCAGGGCATTCCTAAGATGTCAATCATACTTTTCAAAATAAAGCTTCAGCTGGGCTGTCTCTGGATATCGCCTCTCATGTGATTCTTTTTAATTTTTGTATTTTGATTTGTCAACAGTAACATCGTGGTTCAGGTGACAGGCTGTGAGCTGGTCAGCAGTAGCTCCAAGAAAGCAGGAGGCCGGCCACAGACATTAGAGGATTCTGTGGTACCTGAGAACCTCTCAGTCAAGCCGTCACTGAGCCACAGCCGCCGACCACCACAGCAGTTCAAAAGGCAGTCGCCACCTGGATATCAGCAAGTACCACCCCTGCTCTTTTACCAGATGCCCCCCCTTTAGGAGGAAAGCCCCTTGCATACACCCACGACCTTAAGCTAAGGACTGAGCCCATCCCTATGGTTGCCACAGCAGACTCCCATCATGGGGAGGTCAGCCTATGACACAGGCTATGACACAGCCATTAACCAGGTTAGGGCAACTTCAATAATGGATTTAGAACCTTTCAAATTTGCTAGAACGCTTCTCTTTGGTTAATAGGACCGGTCACTAATTCCTATCTGTTTATAAAAACTCATAAAATAAAAAATATAACACACTGATATATTTACAAATGTTATCTACATGAGATAGCCAAATTGTAACGGTGGGAACTGGAAAGGGGTATACATGAAAAGAGTACAGAGGCCGTTGTTAATCTTTCAAGTTGTATGATGGGTACATGAGGTTCCGCCTATTATTTCTACATTACACTATATTGTACATAGATGAAAATTTCCAAATTAAACACAAAAGACTGAGGTCAAGTTTCAAAGGAAACTACCAAATACTATTAAAAAATCCTCGAAGGCGCACAAACACAAGGACAACGATTCTCCCTAAATGTTCAAGAAATGCATTGCAAAAGCAGACTGATTCTAAGAGGCATTAATCTGGCCCCTTTAGTAAGCAGGCAGCTAATTATAGGGGCTGAACTTAAGGGGAGGGGGAGGGACGGAAGGAGAGAGAGAGAGAAAGAGAGGGAAGGAGGAAGGGAGGAAGAGGGGGGGGAGAGAGAGAGAGACAGAGAGAGAGAGGGAATGAGAATATATCTTTGAGACACAGCAAGAAGCAAGCTTTTACTAGCTTTTAGCTTTTTGTCTGTTCAATTCAAAGAAATCTTTGCAAAAGCAAATCTCTGTTAACGCAAAAATAGACAATGGCAACATAAAAATGCTATAAATTTACCACCTGCATAGGAGACACATTAGCAGGTAAAAGCTAATCCCTTCGGAGGAGGCGCGGGGACCCAAGAAGGCCGCTTTACAAGCTTTTACAGTTTGAACTTTTGACCTCCTCCTAAAACGTCATAAAAGAATTTTTAAGCCCTGGAAGTAGAAAGAAAGCTTTCTTCACTGAAATCGTTTCATAAAACATCTCTATGTACTGTAGTATTTGCTCTTAGCCACCGGGCCCAAAGGTCCGAAACTAAAAAGTATTCTAAGCGCGAGGTTACCCAGGATTAAGAAAAACATGTTAAGTAGAAGTGCAATAAAAACACAAGTCAAGGCAACGCTAAGCTGCGGCCATGAAAACCCCTCGCCAGCTACCTCCGCCCAGTGCATTCGGTTCTCAGTCGCCACCAACTAACGAAAAGATCAAACTTCTCCCCAGGCTCCTCGGTGCTGTCTTCGTTTCCCCACCTTCAGTCATACAAATACTATTTGGAAGTTGCACGACAAGCAAAGCATTTGTGAAGAAATCTACCTTTTGTCTGGTACAAAAGTGAAGGCGGGCGAGAACGGCGCCAACACACCTGAACTGAGCGACGCGCCCCCCGAGGTCACCACCCCAGGAAAGGATGTCACCGGCACCGAGGCGCAGCCGAAGGGCGGGAGGCGCAGACCCGGCGCTACCGGAACCCCGACTTTCCGCACCTCCCATCGACTTGGCCAGCACATCCCGGGGCCCGCAAGCCGCGGAAGAGCTGACGGCCAAAGCCCAGACCGGCGCGCACAGCCGCGCCGCCGCGCCGCCTACCTGGCCAGCCCCAGGCACCGCCCCGCGGGGCGCGCCACCGCCGCCGCCAGGAGGCTCCGCGGCTGCCCGGGACGCGGGTGGCGGAAGGCGCCGTCCTTGTTCCAAGTGCCCAACTCCCCCGACCCCGCGCTCCTGGAGCGCCGCGGACCCCTCCCCGACCAAGGCGCTCACGAGGGTGCTGGGTTCCGGGGAACTCGGCCTAAACTTCGGCTCAGGACCCTCCGGAGCCGCGGACCGGGAGGGGACGGGGAGGGGATCCCGCAGCCGGATGGGGCCGCCGCACTTACCCAGGCAGCGGATCTGGAAGCCAGAGGGGGGTCGCAGCGCCCTGCGCGTCCAGCCCTCGCGCAGCGCCTCAAGATGTTCCTCCTTGCCCTGGATCAGCAGGACCTGCTCGTCGATCCAGCCCAGGAAAAAAGTCTCGGCCACCGCGGCCGTGACCTTCTTGTTCCAGAAGTGTTGCATGTTCTCCGCTTTGAAGTCGGCGAAGATCTCGTAGCCGATGTGGTGTCGGGCGAGCTGCTGGGGTTGGGCCGAGGCCAGGGGCGCTGGCTGAGCCGCCCGGGGCTTCTCCTCAGCCGGGCTGTCAGCCGGGCCCAGGACGATGGCCAGGGAGTGCGGCGCGATCTGCAGAAACTTCTCCATCTTACCGCGCATCAGCTGCACCGACCGCGCTCACCGGGGCCGCCGCCGCGCGCCTCCGCGGGGATCCGTCCCGGGACTGTGGCTGCGGGGCGAGCGGGGAGCGTGGGGGTCTCGCTCAGAACTGGGGTCTGCACCCTTCCCGTCCCTCCACGCCGGAGGGAGCCCGGCGGTCCCCCCAGCGCAGCCCACGCGAGGGTGCAGCAGGTCGCGCCACAGGGCAGTGCAGGGGACCGCGACGCCGAGCCCGCTGCCTCGGAGGTCCCGCGCCAGTTACCTGCAGCTCCGGGCCACCCTCCGGGCACCGCTCATTTTTCCAGCCGTGGCACCCTAGCCTCCCTTGGCACCCGGCAACCCCAGCGGGGGCGGAGACCTGGAGGAGGGTGCCGAGGGGGCGGGCAGTTCTCCTCGATCCGGGGAATTCCCTTGGCTGGACCCGGCCAGAGGAATTCCAAGGAGTCCGGTACCGCGAAAGGTGGCGAGGAGAGTTTAGTCAGAGCGCCCGGCTCCGGGCAGATCCGGACGGGGGAAGGGGAGGGGGACGCGCGGCGACACTTGGAAGGCAAGGATTCCGGAGCTGCGAAGGTCGCTCCGCCCCACGCTCCACCCCCGCCCCCACCTCCCACCTCCCCACAGAAACAAGTGGATTCGCTGCCTGGTTAATGTACCCTTGGAAGTAGCTATTTAAAAAAACCTAGTCAACCACGAAAAATTGTCATCAGCCCCTCCTCCTAACTCCTGTGGACCCTTCCCTCTTGTCTCCAGCCTGTACCCGGGCCTATCCTGGAAGAAACCCAGCAATTCCTGGGGCTAGCTACGCAGCAGGGACGGTAATTATCATGCCTTTTGAAAAACTTTAGCCTTGTTTCTACGCAAAGTTCTGATTTGCAGTCTTATCTAAAGAGGCGACTGCCGTAAGAAGCGTTAAGGGGTAGTGACTGTCCAATTTGAGTATGCATCAAAATCACCAGGAACTCTTGTTAAGACCCAGATAGTGGCCACGAGATGGCTCAGTAGATAAAGGCGCTTGCTGCCAAGCTTGATCTCCGGAACCCACATGGTGGGAGGAGAGAACTGACTCAAATCTGTTCTTTCACAGCCATCGCAGGCTCGAAAACACACACACACACACACACACACGTTTTTTAAAAATTGATAATTAGACACCACTCCTAGGGTCTAAGTCAAAAGCTTGAGGTAGCGTCGAGAGATGAGTCTCATCCTTTGTTTATTAAAAAAAAAATCACATTTATTTGCTTTGTGTGGGTGTGCACGTGAGTGGGGGTCAGGGGACGTCAGAAGACTGCTCGTGCTCACCATACAGGTCTGGAGGACTGAACCAAGGTGTTCAGGCTTGGCAGCAAATGCCATTTGCCTCTTTTTTGCGATCTCTGAGGAATGCCTAGGTACTTCTGTTGCTGGTTCTGGACCACTCTTTTTAAAATATTGACGTAGAAAAAGAAAATACTCAGATGACATTCAGGTGTGTGTGTGTGGTGGGGTGGGGGGGAAGATGCTAAACTATTCTCTGATGGGTTCCAGAGAATTTAAAATCACACACTTAATCCTACTGGAGAACCCTCACTGATCCTTGGTTTTCCTGTGTGTAGAATGGGAGTTGTGTCCTGCTCCCCCTACCCCCACCCCACCCCACCCCCGTTGCTTGACTGAGAAAAGAATCCAGCAAGGGGGGGACCTGATTGTGTTTGTGTTCAACATAGCTCACAGAGACCAGGTGCTCCTTGGACCTCAGCGGGCCATCCATCGAGGGCTTGCAGCTGGAGCTTCATACTCTGCCCTCAGAATTTCCCAGGCACCCACCGCCTGGTGAGACCTGTTATTTTCTTGCCTAAGCCTCAATTTGCCAGTCTTCACTCTGTTCTCTGAGCTTGGGTACCGGCATCTGGAAAACAAAAGACAGAAGACACTGTCTTGGGACTGTATTTTATTTTACATCTCTGCCTTTATTGTTATTATTTTGCTTAGTTCCAGACAAAGCTGCAAGAATCGCACGCGTGTACACACACACACACACACACACACACACACAACATATCTTGACTCGGATTTCAGAATCGTTAAGATTCTTTAATCTCTACATACACCCAACTTCAAAACTTTTTAAAGTCTCTCTACTGTTGTGGAGTTTATTTTTAGTTATATGTAAAATAATTGTTTTTGTGCACTGTTGGAAAAGGGGATACATAGGCCTTGGCTTTTTGTATTGTCTGCAGGTGTTGGATTTCTGTGGGAGATGTTTGATTGCTTATCATCTGCACCTGAGGAGTTCTGAGCTCAGACCCTCAGGTTCCACTGTTTCGAGTACGGTACTGGCCAGGATGGTGGTTTCCTCTGAGGAGCTCTGGCAGAATTTACACAAATGACACATGTCTCTGTGTCTTCTTTGGTGAGCCACCATGGTAGGTGTACTACTACACTCTACTATTGCTACTTTATTCTTCGTAATTTCCAAGTATTTTTTATAATACTTTTATTAATAAATTGAGTTTTGTAGAATGTACGTGGATAACACCCTCTTCCCATTCCTCCCTGATCCACCCTCTAGGCCGTGTGCCCTAAAAAAAAAAAAAAAAAAAGAAAAAAGAAAAAAGAAAAAAGGAAAAGAAAAAGGAAAGAAAGAAAGAAAGAAAGAAAGAAAGAAAGAAAGAAAGAAAGAAAGAAAGAAAAAGAAAAGAAAACAATATTAAGTCCAGCTTAGTGTGGCAGGAACATGAATCACAGGCATCACCATAGTTTCTGGAGGCAACAGGATGGCTATCCCCCTGGCCCATAGTAGCCTGAGACCAAACACGATGAACTTTGACCCGAAGTTGGGCCTTACTGCTCAAGTCCACAGGCACCTGGGCCTCCAGCAGGTACCTAGACACCGAGCAGACACCCCAATATCCTGCAAGCACCAGGGCATCCCACAGGCACCAAGGCCTCCCAGCAAATATCTTGTTAATATTTATGTTTAATTATGTGTAAATGTGAGTGTCTGAACACAGATATGTACACACAGGTGCAGGTGCCCACAGAGACCAGAAAAGAGTTTCAGATTCCTTGGAGCTGGAGCTAGCAGGCAGTTGACAGATACCTAGCACGAATTTTCAGAATCAAACTCTGGGCTTTTGTAAGAGCAATCCACATCTCCCCAGCCCCTGAAGTCTGTTGTTGTTGTTGTTGTTTGTTTTTTTAAAGACCTACTTATTTTATGTGTATGAGTACGTGCCTGCATGTATGTATACACATCCTATGAATGCTTATACCACAGAGACCAGAAAAAGGTATCAGATCCCCTATAACTAGAATTATAAACTTTAGGCTACCATATGGATATTGAGAACTGAACTCAGGTCCTCCACAAGAGCAGTAAGTACTGACCACTGGGCAGCCTCTCCAGCCCCTCAACAAGTTTTTTTTTTTTTTAAGGATGCTTTGAGACTATATAAATACCATGATGCTGCTCCTCAAAATTTTCCCTTACATACACAGGCTACCGACTCCAGCTTGGTTCATAATGACAATTGCTAAGGTCTGGTGATCTAGGTTTATCCCAACATTGCTTCTGCGTTGTTAGCATTCCATTGTACCCGTGTGCTTCCCTCTCTCCTCTGTTGGTCTGTTCCTGCAGGGACTGTGCATTCTTACTTTATTCAGTAGATTATCAGGCTTACCTATCATTATTTATATTTCATGCTCAGCACAAAGTGAGGCCCATAGAATCCTCTAGAGCTGGCTGCCTCTAGTGTCCTCATGTTGAGCCTATCATTCCCTGAGTACTTCCTTACTTTCTGACATTTCAAGATATTCCAAGAGCTATTTACCCCAGCCAAGGAACCAGCCACTTTTCCAAGGACTGCTGCTTCTTTTTAATGGAGAATGATATTTAGGAACCAGTATCTTGCTACCAAGTGTGCTCGTTGCTACTGAGATGACATTTGTCTTTGGCTAGTCCACCCCTCAGAGATACTGAACTCCCCATTTTATGCTGTAATGCCCTCATTAGTCTTTACTGCAACAGTTGAGGGGTGGGGAACTTCATTCAAATAGATGGTGTGGAGTGGGGTCTAAGGTTGATGAGGGATCTGAAGCACTTGACCTCTCTGAAACGAAGAGCAATCACAGAAGGGGGATAACTGGGAAAAGTCCCTGACACTTGCTGCTGGGGATGCAACATGCCATTCATCCCCACCCTCTCTAGTCTCAAGCACGTGGATATAATTTACTCTTACCATCGTCACACACATACTGCCTGTTTCTCCCAGAGCCCAGAATACAACTGCATTGTAATACTTTGCTTTCTTCCTCCACAGAACAAAATAAAGACTGCTATTACCAGCTGTGTGGATTCCAATGCTTCTGTGTTAAACATTATCACATCTCATTTTTCTTAAAAAGTATATTATCAACACTGGAGAGATGGCTGCTCTTCCAAATGACCTGGATTCAATACTCAGCACTCACATGGCAGCTCCTGTACCAGGAGATCTGACGCCCTCACATAGACATTCATAGAGGCAAGACACCAATGTACATAAAATAATGTGTTATCATAGGAATGAAAGGACCTTAAAGGTCACCTGGACACAATTTCCTCTGGTGACTGATTCCCTTCTAGAACTTTCCTAAATGACTGCTCTTCATATAGGACCATCATCTCAAGATCCAGCCTTTTCCACATAAGTAGTTCCAAACTTATGTGCTAGGCACAGACATATACCTGTATTAGATCTCCATCACTGCCTCTCTTTGCCGTGATCCTTGGTCATGAAGCTCCTCAAAGGCTGCTTTCCAGCATCAGCATCCAGATTAGCTCTTGGACCTCTCTAAACTTCAGCACTTCAAGGTGCCAAAGCAAAGCATACTTTGTGATTAAGGCCTTTGTCCAACTTTGCTTTCTATTGCTGTGTTATACATAATTACCAAAAGCAAACTGAGGGGGAAAGAATTTATTTCCTCTCAGCTTACAGTACATCATGAAGGGAAGTCAGATCAGGAACTCAAGAGTAGAAACCTGGAGGCAGGAACTGAAGTAGAGGCCATGGAGGAATGCTGCACACTGCCTTGCTGTCCATGCCCAGCTTACCTTTCCATACAATCCCCTAACCCTAACCTTAACCCTAACCCTAAGGCTAACCCATCCATGGCAGTACCCTCCCACATCAAACATTAATCAAGAATTGCCTACGAGCCTATCTGATGGGAATGTTTTCTCAATTGACATTCCCTTTTCCCAGCTTTTGTCAAGTAGACAAAAAACTAACCAGCTCAGACTTCTCAACCCAGGGACACGGTTGGTCACTTTTCCTTAAAGTAGCTATGCTTGTCCTCAACAACAAGTTCATTTTCTTGTTGTTGTGATGGTTGTTGTTGCTGCTGCTGTTGTTCACTTGGTGGGCTTTTGTAAGGGGTGTTTTGTTTCGTTTTGAGACAGGGTCTCTCTGTGTAGACCTGGCTAGCCTGAAACTCAGCAAGTCGACCAGGCTGGCCTCAAACTCATAGATACCTCGAGTGCTGGGATGAAAGGCCTATGTTGCCATGCTTCTTTTGCATGATTGAGTATTGAGCAAGAATATACCAACCCGCATTGTAAGAGCAATGCATGCTTTTCCCTAGGAAAATAAGCACTACTTTCAACACACATTGCCTCTCATGTTCTCAACCAGATATTTTCCTCTTTGAACCCCATCTCAAAAACCTCCTATCCAAAGGTAGGCTATAACTAATCCAAAGGTGTAACTAAATAACCTGTTTGAATGATTATCCCAGAGCAACAACAACAAAACAGACATTTTCTAGAATATTAAAAGAACCATGCTTTAAAATAGATAATTTTTGAAAGATGAATTCCATCTTTGAAAAGCAAACACCAACTCTTCCATCCAGGCTCTAAGGTCTGAAAGGCACGTTTCCGTCGAGACTGACACTCAACCTTGCCCTTGTCTGCACCTGAGTCTGCAGAGAGGAACCCTCTTTTCCAAAACAGATGACTCAGCCTTCAAGGTCGGGATGACTCTTGCCCACACTCTCTTTTACATCTTGATCCAGGATGTCATTAATAGTCTTTCTTCAGTAACAACTGCTCCTGATAATGATGGTATAGTGAAATTTACTCCAGCACTTAAGAGTGTGGAGAGGTCTTTTTATGCTTACAACTGCCTCTGAAGATAGCCGCTGACCATTCTTGTTATCTTATGCGTAAGGAAACTGAGGTATGCAGAACAAATGTAGTTGTCTCAATTGCCCAGTAATAAGGCTATAAAGCTAGAATCTAAAACTGCAGTCTAGTTCTGACCATACAGTGAGTTTCGCTGACCAGCTGCTGGCAGGCAGAGTCTTCACAAAAATCCTTTGACAGTGCCTCGTGAATTAGTTATGGTTGACATTTGTATTAGTTATCTATTGCTACATAACAAATTACCTTCAAACATTTATCATCTCCCAATTTTGGTTGGTCAGAAACACAGGCCTGGTCTGAATGCCTCTGGTTTACCATCATTCATACATAGTGGAATATTTAAACTTATTCTCAAATACTGTAAAGCTACATGCACTTCTGTGCAATAAAATCAACTTTTAACTGCTGCTAAATCTGGCAGCAGGAGCTGCTAGGAGAAGAAAGCTGTTTAGAACCAGCTTTTTGGATGTGGATGGGCTGGCTGAAGCGTTCCTGAATATAGAAAGAATCCTAGTTTGGAAAAATAGTAACTGTTTATTCAATACCCTCGAATGGAGCAATTGTTCAAATTTACCTTGCCCACTGAGATCCTGATGCTAAAGGCATTTAATTGTTTTATTGCTAATCAAGGAATTTTTTATGGTCTCCTCCCTCAGGCTAAGCACCAGACAGGACTATCTGCCTGGGTCTTGACTAACTACCTGTAAATGGTGTCAAGTTGGCCAGCCAAGGTTAGGGGTTGTGGTACTGTGGAGGTTCTGTTCATTATGCAAATAAGGCCTTTTGTAGGGCAGAACTTTCAATTAATAAAACTCCTGAGAGGTCATGTGCTTGGGGTTCAGTCCACCACAAAGGCTGGGCCTTTTGCCTAAGTCTGTCAGGCTTGCATCCCAGAGAACTGTATTTTGTTCATTATTGAACCCTCTGGAGACATATTTACACCTATATTCATGAAGTTGCAGTTAAGCTGTGGTCCTGTCTGAGGGCTCATGTGGGTATAGATTCACCTCCATGCCACTCATGTGCTTGTTGGCAAGGTCTCAGGTTCTGACTCTCTGCTCCTGGTAGCATGAACCTCTTCACAGGGTACCAACAGCATGCCAAATAGCTTCCTTATATCACCCAAGACAGAAGTCACAGTGTTATCTTGGAGGTGATACTCTATCACCTTTGCTGTGGATTGCTTCCAAAAGGAAGTCACTAAATCCCAACCTGTACTCCAGAGAACTAAATAAGAGTGTTAATACCAAAAGCTAAAAGCCATAGGGGTCTCACAAGCTATTGTACCACTTAGAAATGAATGCCTATGGCATTCATAGTGAACTATGAAGTATTTCCACTATCCAGACAGTTTACAATGAGTCATAACTTAAAAGAGCATCTTCTATATAAATGCTTGTCCATTGCATTTGAGTTTGAATTTGACTTCAAACTCAAGCTTCCTCAACATGCACTCTGGGTTCTAGAAGAATCCACATAAGCTCATGGATAAGCCACTGTTAGATTATTTACAGGAAATTTTGGTGCCAATTTTCTGGAAAATGTTCTGGAAGAAGGCAAAGGAAGTCCTTGAACACCTAATTCCATAATCCCTAGAGCCTTCGTAATACCTTGAGGAGGGCATTTACCTCGGTGTTCTCAAGTCTGAAGTTCAACATAAGCGGGCTTCTGTCTAGGTCAGAGGACATGGTGAAGGAAGTCAGCAGCTCCATTCTTTGCCTGCTGTCAACTGCTGTCGTGCTGGAAGAAAGAAGGCTTCACTGAAGTTAATCTTATCAATTGCTTCTTGTCCACAGTAGTAGACCAGAAGCTCAAACAATCATCGCTCAGAGAAGCACATTCCAGCCAAGTGCCTTCAGTTTGGAATTTACAGTGCTAGCCAACAGTGTTTTCCAAAAATGGCTGCCAAGCTATCTCCTGTTCACACGCATTTGTGATAAAACCTCTCCACCCCAGCAACAGGAAAAGTCTGTATCTTTACTCCCTTTGCTCTGCTTGGACACTGAGATATTTCTTTAGCCAACAGAATAGAGCTGACAACATAATGTCCCAGATATGGGCACAGGCCTCCATGATTCCCTGGCTCCCAGTCACCCTTCTTAGAAGGTGGCTACCATGTAACAGGCAACCAGAATGACACTACCATGTGAGGAGACTCAAACCAGACACCAGGGGAGTGTTTAGACGGAGCAGTGCTGGCTGCCCCAGGCTGTTCTGTCCATCTTAGGCCAGGCATTAAATTAATTAGTGTAGGAGACATTGTAGCCTTAGCCAACACCTCGTGTAGAACTGGAGTCCTAGACTGATCAGTCTCCACTGAGCTTTCCCATAAATCTCCAGCTGACCTGCCCTAGCTAAAACTTTAATTCTGGAGAAGCCGAGTTGAGCCATGCACACTGAATCCTGCCTGGATTCCTTTTCTACAGAACCATGGCCATAGTAGTTAATGTGGTGGCCATCCTATATCACAAAATGTATATATATCACAAAGTATGGTTCCATGGAAATATATCACTAGGAGCTGGGGAGATAGCTCAGTCGGTAAAATGGCCATGCATGAAGAGCTGAATTTGGATCCTTAGAATGTATGTAAAAAGGCTGGGGCCAGTGGCACACACCTGTGAGCCCAATCATGGTAAAAAATGGGAGTCATAGACATGAAGAAGCATTGAAGCAGATGGGCCAGCTAACCTGCCCTGCATGGTGAAATTCTAACCAGTGAGAGACCCTGAGAGACAGAAGGTGGAAAGCACTGAGGACCAACACCCAAGGCTGTCCTCTGATGACACATGCACTGAGCATGCTGGCACCAGCACACGCCCACCCACGCACTCACACGAAGAAAGCCCAGAGAGCACTGTTGGTTTTGTACCGTGTACCTCATGCCTGTAGAGCTATAATTCGTGCAAATCTAGGCAGGAAATAATATGTCAACGATGCATTAACTATGGCATCCATGAAAAGTCCATTTTAATAAAAAAAAAAAGACGGTGTGTGATATTGCTCTTACAACACAAATGTTTGAATCTGAACACCTAAGTCCGTGAGTCCAAGTACCATTTAAGTCTGTGTCAAAAACAGTGTCGTTGGAACAAACCTAAAATCACTAAAATCTTATTATAGAAGGGGTCTTAGTTACTGATCCCCTGCTGTGAAGAGATACCACGACCAAGGCGACTCTTATAAAGGAAGCATTTAACTGAGGGCTTGCTGACAGTTTTGGAGGGTTAGTTCATTATCATCATGGTGGGGAGCAGAGTGGCAGGCTGGCAGGAATGGTGCCGGAGAAGGAACTGAGAGTTCACACCCACAAGTTACAGCCCGAGAGACACTGGGCCTGGTGTGGGCTTCAAAGCCCACCCCCCGTAACACACCTTCTCCAGCAGGCCACACACCGCAATCCTTCCCAAACAGTTCCACTCGCTGGGGACCAAGCATTCAAACATATGAGTGTATGGGGGCCATTCTTCTTCAAGGAGTCTGGAATTTCCACCAGATTCCTATCATAGAGTGACCATTTGTCCTAAATACGTGCCTTCCAAAGATTCCTTTCAAGGATAATCCATCTTTGACTGTGTCTTATACTTACATAATATTTGAAAGTATACTTAACACTTACCATCATGTCCATAAGCCGTTGATGCCTTCCGTTATCATTTATCTCAGATGAGTAGTAAAATTAGCTGATGAGTCTGTGGTGCTTCCTATGTGTCAGGAGCCATGCTGCGTGTGTTCTGTATGTTCACCCACTTACTCCATGCGATGAGCATGGATACACACTGGATAAATGGTGTTATCCTAACTTTACAGATGAGGGCATCAGACCCAGAGGAGTTACGGAGTGTGCGCCAGGTCTCAGCTGTGAAGTCTCCGTGCCAGGATACAAATCCAGGAAGCTGAGTTTCGAGTCTATGCATTCAGTGTTATGAGGCTCCCTTTGTTCTTTTCAGAGTCGGGGAGCTCGTTATGGTAGCCACACTTGTGTGAATTGCTTTCTTTGAGGACATTGACTCTATATTGGAGTTGAGAATTACTCTGACACTAACCACAAAACTCTGACCTTCACCAAGGTAAGAACATCTCTCCACAAACATCCATAGGCATACACATGCATATACTACACTGCCCGCGCGTGCGCATACACGCACACGTACACATATACACACGTGCAAACATGCATGGGTCAAAAAAATCTCTTTTAGGATATAATTTAATGTTGGCTTGTGTGGCTAAAATTGGTTGCAGAGGCATCTTGAGATGCTCTGAATAATGCCTCTACAGTAATCCCCTTTCTTACTGTAACAGAATATCTGAGACAATTAATTTTTAAAGAAAAAAAGTTCATTTTGTCTAATAGTTTTAGACCAGTGGTTCTCAATATTCCGAATGCTGTGGCCCTTTAATGCAGTTCCTTGTATTGTGGTGATCCCCGAACATAAAATCATTTCCATTGCTGCTTCATAACTGTAATTTTGCTACTATTATGAATTATAATGTAAATATCTGATGTGCAGATGGTCTTAGGTCACTCTTGTGATCAAGGGTCTATCAACCCTAAAAGGGTCATGACCCACAGGTTTTGAACAGCTGTTTTAGAGTTTTCAATCATGATCAGGTAGACCAATTGCTTGGAGTCTGTTCACCTCAAGGCGTCTGGGTAACAAAGACAGAGAGGAATAAGAGACCAGAGCCCCAGATCCCCTTCGCGAGTACCACCCCAGTGATCTAACGTCCTTCTACTTGGCCCACATCTCAGGAGCAGTGCCACCTCCCATCAGCACAATGGACTAAGAACCTAGCCTAGCTAGTCCTTACTGTCAACTGGGTGCAGCCTAGAGTCGTATGACGGACCTCAGCTGAGGCATTGCCAGATCACTATGGAGGAATCTTTGAGGAACTGTTTTGACTAATGATCGATGTGGGAGGGTGCAGCCCACTCTAGGCGGCACTAGGCCTGGGTTCTGTAACAAAGTTAGCAGAGTGAGAGCCACAGAAGGACCAGAGACAGAGACAGAGCCATCCAGAGAGAAGCCAGGGAGCAGCCTTCCTCCATGGTCTCTGCTTCAGTTCTTACTAGATCTCAGTTGGCACTCCTGCTCCAACCTTCCTCAGTGATAAATTGTGACCTGGAAGTAAAAAGCCCAACAATCTCTTTCCCTACCCCCTCTCCTTACCCCCCGTCCCCACCATAGTTATTTTGGGTCAGAATGTTTTATCACAGCCATAGAAATGAAACCAGAACAGGACCAAATGTGACACGTGGGCCTCAGAGGACACTTCCAGGCTGTAGCAACCTCTTTCGCCCTGGGAGTACTGGGGCTCTTCAGCACTCCAGTTTCCGGTGGCGCTGGCCGGACACTGCAGCACAGGACTCATCCCAGAGTACCATCGGTCTTCAAAGGGCAGTGTGCCAGATGTATTTTTCTGTGTCTTATCTTCTGCTAACGGTTCAGTCCTTGTACGTTTGCATAGCAATAGCTGAGAGAAGAAAGCAGCCTACAGTAACACTTTTTCCTTAAAATATTTCACTCCTCCCAGACAGTGGTGGTACACAACTTTAATCCCAGCACTCAGGAGAGAGAGGCAGGTGGATATCTGTGAGTTCGAGATTGTGTTACAACAGAGAAACCCTGTCTCAAAAAAAAATTTTTTTTCCACTCCCTTCCTGCGTGGAACTGGAAGTCCAATTCAGACTTCATACTAAGTTATCTTTATTTGAATAAAAATTCTGCCAATCCAAACAAATTGGCAAAACGTTTAACAATATAGACTCCACATCATTAGTTTTTCAAGATCTAACTCTTGACTGGCAGGAAGCTAGTAAATCTTGCTACCACTTACGAACAATCACATCTTAAACAACTGTTATCTTCTAAACTGTGTGGTGTATGAAATAAATATGTCCTGTCTCTTTTGGGGATCAATTAAGGGGAGGTCTTATAATTTATATGAGAAGAGTCATACATATTTCTTCTGAACTAAAACTCGGCCTTATTGCTGCAGTGGTAGAAGTGTGCATACACTGGGAAGGAAGAGAAAAGACCGAGGAAGAGAAAAGAAAGGTGTGGTTGGTTGTGAGAGGGTGAAGACGTGAGGAACGAGAGAGAGAGAGGGTCTCACGCAGTGGGTGATGTTGGGCTGACATGAGATGATCAATGCTTGCTGCATCTTGAGTCCTGAAGTTAAGGACTTACTTCGAGATGGTGTACGTATGATTACGGACGGCTGATTTCAATCTAAGGCTGCAAGTTCTGATCACTGGAACATGTATAAAAATGGCTACCAAGATGAGGCTGTCACTTTGGGGTTTAGTGCTTTGTAACTGAGGCAGATGCCAAGTTCCCCAGACCTTCATTCTACTCTTTGTCCTTGTGCGTACTTCTGGGCTTCCTCAAGGACTAAACAAAGGAATAAAATACTGTCACTTACCGTGGCGGGACATATGTGTGTCACTGATAGTCCAACAGGGTTGTACTCCATTGAGGCTGTGGTGGGAGGAAGGTGACCTATCCTCTGCTATCATCCATTCTACCCTACCATCATCTTTGCAGCGACACCGCCACTTGTGGTATATCAGTACTGCTTCACGCGATAACAGTGGCAGAGCCACCTGGTGGAACAAATCATCCCCATAGATTTTCTTCCTCTCCCTGCAGTACCAGCAGTTCGTTTATCTGTTCTGTTTTTAATGCATTTGCCAAGTTCTACCCTTGATTGTGTTTCCCTCCAAAAATAAAGTGAACCCAGGTTGTCTGAGATGTTCAACACGGGAGATTATACCCTGCCATCTTGCCCACAACATATATTCCCTAAGAAAGGAATCCCTGCCCCTGGCAGATTGCCAAGGGGAAAGAACGGACCTGAAGAAAATAGAGCAATTTAGGAAAATTCTGTGGTTAATCAGATAACTGGTATTGGAAGCATTCGGATATCAAAACATTCCAGAGGCAGAAACATCGTCATTCATAAAAGCACAGGGTCTCGTTCATGATGACTTATTAGGAAATACAACTTCAGAAGCGTTTGCGTTGGATATCCAGTTATAGAAGAAGCCATAATCTCTTATGTTATGTTAGGTGAGCGCTCTACCACTCTTGACCCAATTCTCCTAATATTGTAGACTTTGACTTCAGATGTGACTGGCCAGGGGCTTAGAAAAAAGTCATATATACTTGGACTTCCCTGGCGATTGAGACAAAGTCATTGTTGTCTCCATACTTATCACATTTATTCTAGATGGAAAAATGTGTCCAACTCAAAAATCAGAGTAGTTGGCGCTGGATGGCTCAGTGGTTAAAAGCACTTGCTCCAAGCTGGGCAGTGGTGGCGCACACTTCTAATCCCAGCAGTCGGGAGGCAGAGGCAGGCAGGTCTCTGTGAGTTCAAGGCTAGCCTGGTCTACAGAGTGAGTTCTAGGACAGCCGGTGTTACAACAGAGAAACCCTGTCTCAAGAAAAACCAGCATCTACATGAGATAGGCTCACAATCCCCTGTAACTCCAGGTGCAGGGGGTCCCACACCTTCGCTGGTCTCCATGGACATGAGGCAGATGTGTGGTGCACATACACACTTGTAGGCATTTGTGCACATAAAATAAAAATAAATACATTTCTAATTTATTCAGAATGCTTTTATGCTATCCTTCGAAGTTTATTCTAAAAGGATTTTGACATACTTTAAGCAGAGGCAGTAAGAGGAGGGGAGGAAGACACACAAGAGAAAGGTAACAGTTCATCCTGGAGTCAGTGCAGGCTTCTAAGAGAGCCACAGTCTTTGTGCTGTTAATGGGAATGTCTTGATCATCTAAACAATGGAAACTGAGAACAGAGGGGCAGCAGAGATGGCTCAGAGGCTAAGAGGTCAGACTTCCAGAAGACTTGAATTCAGGTCCCAGCACCCACGCTGGATGGCTAACCTGCTACTCCAGCTCTGGGAGCCAGCATCCTGGCTGTGTAAGCACCTGCATGTATGCACAAATACACACAAAGACAGTAAAATCTAAAACAACAACAACAACAAAAAGACAAACAGGACAAAAAGGCAAATTTAAGTCCAGAGACCAGCCTCATGGTGCAGATCTACTTTATTATGGAAGACACAGTTGCTTAAGAGAGAGGTCCAATGCTTTGGTCCATGCTTTCTAGACACTTCAAACAGCCTACCTAAAGCTTGCTGTAGTAGGGAGGACTGGGCAAGGTTGGGAAAGATCCAACCATCTTTAGGCTTGTATGTTTAAGCTCTTAGCCTATCCGGCTCCCTGATGTTCGTGAACAAGGTTTCCGTCAAGACGGGGGAGATGAGCACCACTCTGACAGGCTTTCCCATCTTGGGGCTCAACCGGTGTGCCAGGATCCTCCATTTTAAAGGCCACAGGATGTGCTGCGGGCCAGGTACTCATCGGGGCACAGGAACTGATGCCCATCTTTCTCTCCTGCTATCTGGATCCCTTAGCCACCAACAGGAAATAATGAATCTTCTCTGATGGACGACTGCATCATCTGGTGTTTCTCTAACATTCACTAGACAATATCTACCCCTTGGTTAAAAATTATGTTATCAGGGCCAATGTGGCAGTAGGAAGAGGTGACTGAATCAAGATGTTTCCTCCTTTGTAAGTGAGATTATATGTCCTTATACAGAGGCCTGTGTTGTAGGTAATTAATCTAGCAAGAGTTTAATAAAAACAAAGAGACATTTTCATAGACATAAGCCTTCAGATCTCAGCAGAGGGAATGGTGTCGTGACAAGAGCCATCTTCAACCATGGACTCCCACTGCCCTGTCCTTAGGTGTTTATTGAGTCAAGGTCCTCCTTCCTAATCCAAAAGTCTACTTGCATGATGAAAGAAATCTCATAGGTTAATTCCTCCCACAACCCTTAAGCAGCCAAGCTATGTCATCCTTATGGTGTGGACGCTCAAGGCCCAATAGGAGCCATTCAGTCCCTTGTCTCCTGAGGCTGGGGTGAGTGCAAGGAGACTTCCTCAGCAACAACTTTAGAGTGCAGCTTCAATTACTTTTTCATGACAGGTATGGGAAGCAGTCGTTTACCAGAAAACAGCAATCATTTACATTTATAAAGCAGGTCTTTTCAGCTATAGAGCTCACACATCCTGCCAGCACCTTAGGCTGCTGGCACAATGATTCTCCTTAAAGGTACAGGGGTACACACACACACAGCAATCAGTAAATACAATATCTGGAGATATGTTCAAATATTGCCCAACAGACCTGTAAGGAATTCATCTCTTTGCCCTCGGTCCCTTCTGCCATATGAGGACACAATACCCCTTCCATCCTGAGGAGGCAGAGTTTAGAGCCTTAGCTTGGAGACAGATCAGACTTTCCTCAGTGAGCATGCCTGTGTCTTGACCTTGGACCACTCAGTCTTCAAAATTCTAATAAAGAACTTTTTAAAGATTTATTTCATTTTTAAGTGTGTGTGTGTGTGTGTGTGTGTGTATGTGTGTGTGTGTGTGTGTGCATGAATGCAGGTACCCACAGAGGCCAAAAGAAAGTATCAGATACCCTGGAACTGGAGTTACAGGCAGTTGTGAGCTTCCTGACATAAGTGCTAGGAACTGAATTCTGGCTCTCTGCAAAAGCAACACGTGTTCTTAACCAGTGAGCCATCTCTTCATTCCCTGAACAAATAAATGTTTTTTATGATTTATGTATTTTGTATAGCAGCACAAAACAGACTGCAGAAGATTTCAGACGAGTGCCAGTCTCACCACCAATGGGTCTGGTACTTCAGACTGCAGTGCAGTTTCTCTGTGGGTGCACTGTTCCCCTAACTCCTAGAACTCAACCTTAGAGACTTATGGCCCATTCTGTATGTCACTGACCCCGTGAGGCCATCCTTCCCATTCCTGTATAAGTAAAGAACAAGGAATGAAGTGAAAATTCAAAATGAACTTCAAAACTCACTTGGCCATAGTGTTGATATAATTCAATATCGTATGGCGCCAAACCTTGGGATATAAATGACTGTGCACAGTTTCCTGCTGTCTAACTAGCTTAGTTTAGATATTACCACATAATGCAAGTTTGGGGAAGGGATTGTGGCTGAAAAATTCTGCAATAGTGTGGGTCCTGAATATAGTCTGACTAGTCTAAGCATTGTATTTCCAGTAAGGAAGAATGTCTCTATGTATTACCATGCATTAATTAAGAGTGAGGTGTTCATTCATAACATTCAGGCCGGTAGCCCAAGGAGCTAACAGATTACCACCTGGATTTGGTGAGTCAGACTCAAGTATTAAAGAGTCCCTCCAGGCCGTGTCTGTTTCTCAGATCTGCCCTTTCGTGGTATCCTGGCTACAGACAACATGTGGAAGCCTCTTGTTCTTCCAGCCCTCCCCTTTAAGGGGTCACCCTACACAGAGGCAGGAGACCTTCTCTGACCTAAGAGGAAAGTCAAGGAAATGCAAATGACATGTGTTGTGGGCACCTTGATCAGAGACTGAAGTCTCCAAGGCTGTGGGTGAGCTGCCTATCTGGATTTCTGCCATCTTTCCTCCCATCCCCCTACTTCCAGCTCTTCACTGAGCACCCCACTGCCAAGGACTGTACCAATCAACTCTCCTGCCCTCTTCCAGCTGGGTCTGGATGAAGGAGACATTAGAAGCCAGGAGGAGAGACAGACAGACAATGGAGTGTTTACTCTTCTGCTCTTCCTGATTAGGCCAGCACTCGGGCAGTGGCCTGTTTAGGGCCCTTTTCTATGCTGGCTGGTCTTGCTGGGTTGGTAACCACTCACCTTTCTTGCTCCTTCAGGCCAGCTAGTGACAAGAGAATACCTGGTGCTTCCCTAGGGTGCCCCCTTTCCCCTGACTCTTAGCCTCGACCACGCCTTTTAAAATAGATACTTCATAAACATTCTTTTGTTACCCTTTTCTGAGCACCATCTGTTGCCTGCCAAGCCAAAAGCAATGACCAGTGGTGGCCATTAGCCAGTGGGACCAGCAGCATGGGTAAAGCATTTAATGTGATTGGACCCTGTACTTTTACAATACCTAAAAAGTCAATCAAACACATCATACACCTGTTCTCCAAATTAAAAAAAAAAAGAATAAAATTAGCCTAAAAGTAAATACATATATTATACACAATGAAATACGTCCTTGTTACAGTCCACAATAACAGGGAAGTAACCACGTCAGGAGCTTAAAGTTGGTAATGACTTCATGTCCACGGTCAGAGCAGAAAGTTAGAACATAGACTGGAGATACCAGAGCACAGACCAGAAATAATAAACAAAAGCTGACGAAGTGGCCCTTTGATCACGTGGAAGAGAGTACAGCCATTCTGAAACTATGGCATGAAAGAGCAGAGAGCGTTAAAGCATCCAGAGAAGCTTCAGAAGCTTCAGAAGCTTCAGAAGCATGTGCGGCCACTGGGGCTGAAGGTTGGTGTGCTACAATGTTCATGTGCTGAAATCCTGGATGCTAGCGTCCCATTTGAGAACAGTTGTCCCAGAGCCTCAAAGAGATCCTCACCAGACCCTGATCAGCCTCCAGAACTGTGAAAAGTCCTAGAGTCTACAGATACCTAGCCTCTGGCATCTCGTTCTAGAAACTCAACACAGACTGATCACAGTGTGGAAAGGGCAAGGCGTTTCTCATGGAGGACATACAGTGAGTAGGAATGCTGCTAGCTGCTGCCTGGATGAAGAGATGAGCTCACAGCGCTAGAGAGCAGCAGCCCAGGCTAGGCCTTTACGATCCACCCACCCACCCACCCACCCACCTGCACCTGGCAGTTTATAGACCTTAGCTAACGTGTTCTGAAATGTAACTCAGGCCAGGAATTAAACTCGGTGCCACGCTACAGAAGGTCTTGGAAGGCAGGTAGAAGATTCTAGAACCCATAAATACTTCAGCAACTGGAACCAAATGATGTTCTGTGACTGCAATCTTTAGGGAAAGTTCATCCACAACATTCACACATGACAGAAGGGAACACATCACTGTAAGAACATCTGACTATGAAGAGGCCTCTGCTGGGTTAAGTATCAGGGGCAAAGGGCAGGGAATCCACTGTAAGAGGTTGCAGTACATCCTCAAGAGAGTCTTGTAGAGTCCTCAGGCCAATCTTTCTCCTACAGGCATGAATGCAAACAAACTGTCCATATTTGGAGAATTACCAAAGCATCTACCTAGTATGAGTGCTCCTTTGGCGAAAGTAACTGGTTATTTTAAATTGTAAATCTTCACTTGTTACAGAAACACTGTGGTGTTTCTGATCAGTCAGATACTGGAAGTACTAGCTACAGTTCCATTGTACTCTTTATTAGACAACTTTTCACAACTATAATAAAAAGGTTGATGTAAGGTCAACTATCACAAGCTCTCCAGAGTGAATCTAAGACGGCATAAGACTCTGACCCAGGTGCCTGGTGACACACTCACCTCTCCAGGTATTTGAAGTCCTTGCCAGCATCTCTCTCCCCCTAAGAGATTCAATAGTGACCTCTGTGAGTGCTCCTCATTTTATATACATTGCCCAGGTCTCACACAAGGCACCTTGTCAATCCGAGACCTAATTCACAGTCTCTGACTTGACAGTGCAATATAAGGCTCCTTCAAAACCTGTGGGGTGAGAGGACAAATGGCAGACAGCCGGGTGCAGTAAAGAGTTTCACCTGAGGTGGACCAGCTCACCTGCTTACAGATTCCAAAGACATAAAACTGCTTTATTGTTGGTTTTGCTGTGTCTGATCAGATACTCATGCCTTAACCAGAAGCACAAGAAGAAAACAACTTAGACTCTCCAGTCTTAGAGTCTTCCAGATCTCCGGTTTCAGCGAACAGCTAATTCAAAGCCATGGCAAGTCTGGTCTTTGCTAGTTGGACTTAAAGACTCATTTATACGAGGCACTGGACGTTGCAGACGTTGGAGTTCTACCCTGTGCTCAGTTGGAGGCCAGCCTGGTCTGCTATCTGATGGTTGGATGAATTTGAGATAACTGCTCCCTCTTATCCATTCCTCAAACGGTAGAAATTCCACTCCGAAGCTCCTCATTCAGCCTTTAGCTGGGGTTGTAGCTACGATTTTGTGGTGGTAACATTCTCAAGCGAATGTTTGTGAATGAATAGAAGAGCGTGCTGAGCACACTGTGTCCAAAACATAGAAGAACACATTGTGTCTTCCCACAGTGTCAGAATGCGTCAGCTTGGTTGGCAGCCATTTGCCAAATAGTCTCACTTTCTTTGGTACCCCTGGCCAAGGCAAACACAATTTCTTTTATTCCAATCTTAATTATGAATATTAAACCCCAGATCACACATTGCACATCACACAGAAATTTTTTTATATTATATTTACATAACACAATGTCTGTAAAGAGCCAAAGAGGCCACAGTAGAATTCAAGGAGTTTCATAGAGCACTGAGGGTCAGAGAAGACAGTGCTGCAAAGAGTCCGGTGGGACAGATAGCTAACCTGTTGGAGGTCTACTGGAGGCTCAGCTATGGGGTAGAGTTGAGCCTTGGAGGTGTGGTGGAGCCATAGAAGACAAAGGCGAGACTGATTGAGTCTAGACAAACAAAACAGGCAATCAGAAGGGCTGCAGGGCCAGATGGATGGATAGGTGGAACAGTGGACGGCAATTTTAAGACACATTAACAGCAGGGACCAAGCCTAGCTGAGCCCCTGCATGGTCGAGATTTCTCCGACTGCCAGTCCCTTGGTGCACACTTTCAATGGTCAGATGACAGGTCAGTGTCATTTGCCAGTACAGTGTCAGCTGTCTCCTCTTTATGGGGCTCGGCTGAGGGAGTTGCACCCTTTCCTTAGTCCAATGTGTCCATTAAGTTTTCCGGCATGGCTTTACTTGATACAACTTTAATACTCTACGTGCTCTTACCAGCCCAGTTCACCCCGATACACATATAGGATGACACCTTTTATACTCCAGGAACTTATTTATCAGCCCATGCTAGACAGAGAATGCCAGATAAAGAGTCATCCTCTATCCTCAAAATGGAGTCAAGGCTGTTTGTAAAGTAGACTCTCTCATGGCAAGACACAATCAGAAAAACCACCATTTTGAACAATATGGAGTAACTTTGGGCAGGGCACAGCCTGATCTCGAGTCCCCTACCCAACCTCACTGTCATCAGCTATACAAGCACCACCTCACCGTGAACTGCTCAGCCTGCCCTTGATCTAGTATACACTATCCCAGAGATGGTTCTCCTTTTATACTTGTTCTTCAAGTCTCAAGTGTGTGCACACTGGACACGGGGCATGGGTGGCTGGAATTTGTCACACTGATAAGCCTGAACTTGCCCTTTGGGCAAAAAAAAAAAAAAAAAAAAAAAAGGAGAAATGAATATATTTAATTGGATGACTAACCCTTGACCACCCCTAAGAAGATGTTAGAACTTTTAGAAACACAGAGTTGGTGTATAGCTCAACATTAGAATGTTTGCCTTGAATACATTAGGCTTAGGTTTGACCTGCATAGCTGATCTTGAAAGAGAGCAGCTCAGGCTAACCATGAAGTTCACTTTCTGGGGCTCCCTAGGCAGCAGTGGGGTTAGGCCCATTTTCTGCTCCGCTCCTGGCACTTCCCCCGACCTGTTCTATTACACCACCATCCCATGCTGACTATGGCACAGAACTCAATCAACTCTTTGTTTGAAATATTCCATATACTCTATCTCCAACTCTAAGCCATTAGCTCTGCAAATATCCCCTTGGGCTGCCTTCCAACCTGCTTAAGTCTGTCTTCACCACAGTGAAGTCTGTTTCCTCTTGCCCTCAATACTTGCTAAACACTCTCACTTGCTGCCTCTCATCTTAGAAAACAAACACCAAATAAATACAAAATAAATCCTGGTACATTTGATTCCAGTTGGATTTAAACCTCACTCACAACAAGCAAAAACTCAAATCCTTTGAATTCATGTTCTCTGGTCATTCAACAAATATTATTTATTGCATGTTTACTAATGACAGGGATGAAGATTAGTGCTGAGCATGTGTAAAAGCTGTAAGGGCAGGATTTCGGTCAAGGGGAAGTCTGGGGTCCAGGGAGAAAACAATGAGCAAGCAGGAAGGTACCGCCCAGAGTGAAAAGTGCAGCCTTAGGAGGAAGCTCTAGAAGGGGTGGAGTATACACTGCTGGGGGCGGGTTTGGGTGCCAGTTGGAAAGATAGGAAGACTATTCCAGAAACAGAACAGTGGCACAGATTCCTACAGCAGAGGGAGCTGGCCAGAAGTCAGACTGAGAGTCAGAGAGGTGTTCCTCAAGACTCCCCTGCTCTGAGAGAAGAGTGAACCCGGCGGCTGGGAGCATGCTTCCTGTCTTTCCAGGAAGTGCTGCCTTTCCTTGGGAGTCAAGTTCAACATGAGAAAACCAGCACCAGAGCTTGGAAACTCAGCTCCTTGGCGACACTGTGCCTTCGGGTGGTGCCTTCCCTGGGAGGTCTGGCCTTCCCTGCCCTCTCCTCAACTGTAGGTGGGATGACTGAAATAAAGGGCATTGTGTCAAAGCAGCCTGAGCACTCAGCCGTGTGATCAGGACGTCAGGAGTGCTTCTCCAAAACTGGAGGAAAGACTTACTGTCCAGCGAACGCAACAGTCCGAGTTCCTGAAAACCTTGGGTCTGGACCGTCTTCTCTGGCTTTGTAACTGGCATAAATTCTGATCTTCCCTGCAGTGAATCTTGTCGCTTTCCCTTGTTAAGCACTGGATCATAACTATACATGCAAGCACACATATATATCCCTGTGCATATATGATCCAAATGTGTGCACATGGTGAATTTTTTAATGTAAATGACAGGCATCTGGGTGATTAACACTGTGTGTATGTGTGTGTGTGTGTGTGTGTGTGTGTGTGTGTGTGTGTGTGTTGTTTTTCTTTGAGACAGAATCTCACTATGCGGCTCTAGCTGGCACTAAACTTGCAGCAATCTTCCTGCCTCTCTCACTTGAGTCCTGGGATTACAGGCATGACCACACTCAGCTCTTCTTCTTAATTCACACACATTTGAGAGCATTCGTTGTGATACTTTCATACATGTATGTGGCACGGTCTGGCACGTCTTAAATTGTGTGAGTGTTTAAAAATACTCATGGTAAACTCGGTGAACAAAATCCCCATCCTCTAGCCAGTCTTGAATCTGTGGTCCGTCTTCCCGTTTAGGTGGTCCTCTGGGGATCTGTGCAGTTTCGTGCCACCTCTTCCCCCGCGGAGAACAGGCTCAGGGATGAGTGATTGTGCATGAGCTCCTGAGCTTTGCCTGTCTATGTCAACCTCGTACTGCCCTGAGGAGTGCTCGCGTTCTGTCTGTCGCTGTGACGTAATGATTCTGCATCTGTGAACCAGTAAACGAGTGAGGCCTAGAAGGCTTGGGGTGTCTCAGAGCCACAAGAGAGACACGCAGAAGAAATGCCTCCGGCAACAACTAGTTCGGTCAGCGACATGTCCCTCTGTAAGTCACAGGTCTCCAAGTGATTCTCGTTTAACTGACTACTGCTCTCTAGAGCTCTGACTGCTCTTGTGTAAAGCATGGCCACGGTGCCAGCTAGCACCGCAACAGCTCAACTGAAGTCAAGCACACAGGTTCCTAGCCCACTCCCGGTGCAGGACGAGGATGCTGGGCTGGGTCACTCCGGGGCTCCCTTGAGAAGTGAGACGTCATAAATGTGTGACCAAACAGTGCGAGCTGAGTTGTTCTCCTGCCTCTCTCTTCCCTTCTTCACCCCCACCCCATCCCCTCAACCCCGTTGTCTCTACCTAGGTTGGGCCCTGTCCGTTCCACGGGGAGAAACATTCTGGGCTCTAATGACACGGGAGCCTAAAGAAGACGGCGTGGGCTGGGACCTGGCTCAGTGGGTAAAGTTCCTGTTGTACATGCACGAGGAGGTAAGTTTGGATCCCTGGCACCCACATAAAAGCAGTCATAGTGACCATACCTGTAACCCCAACACCGAGGATCCCAGCAGCCTGCTGGCCTGTCTCAGAAACACAGTGAAGCAAGGCAGAAGAAGGGACTCAGAGTACTGCTCTGCCCTCCACACATGCACACACTGGCAAGCTCAACAGGGGGAGGGGGCGAAGCACAGAGGGAAGCAGAGGGTAAGTGCATACTCTAAAATCAAGAGGTTTTTTTAAAAAAATATTGTTTGACCATTGAAATAAAACAAAACTGTTCATCCCTTCCTCATTGTATAAGTGAAATCAGCTATGGTTTAAGATGCATCTTTCTGTTCAAAATGCTTTTTAAATCTGTTTTCTGGGAAAACCATTATAAACGCATATTTCAGTCTAAAAATGTAAATACTATCCTTTCGGAAGTGGCCGCTCCCTTCCCCTCAGTCTTGAGGAAGCACGGCCCCTCCCACTGTGAAGGAGTTCTTAAAAGCCTGGGGGGGGGTGTGGTGTGGAGGGTGGGGGTGGGGGGTGGTAGGAAGGAAGCTTAGCTCCCATTCGTGAAGCAGCAAGAACCAAAGAGCTGTGGGACTGGTGGAGCCACTTTCCTCAAGGTCCTACCTTCGGTCTTTTGTGGGTTGGGCCTTAAATAAATCTAAATAAAACTCTACGAAGGGCTTTTTCCATTATGGGGCCTGCAAACACACAGGTTCGGGTTCCGAAACCCTGAGTCTCTCCCACCCTCCAGTGGCTGAATGAGCGGCTGGAATTCGCTTACTAATCCTGTGGAATGACTTTCTTCACAGAGAATCTAAACCTGAGCCCCATCTGCGCTCCTGCTGAGGGTGACCCCCTTTCTTCCTCTGTGTCTCCCTTGCCCTGACTTGTCTGGAGTATGTGATTAGCAGGAGGCCAGAGCAAATCTCCTTGCAGGGACTCTGCCTTTCAAAGACTTGACAAAAGCGTTTAGACTTAGTGCTGCTCAGCCATGAAGACCCTCGTGCAGAACTCACCTCTCTCTGAGGGTCAAAGGCAGGAAGTCAGCACAACACAAGTCGAGAAGGTGCCAGGTGAGTGTGCATCACCGTTAGCTAATGTATGTACCAAAGAGTTTGATATCTAGTTAGGGAGGGTCGTTATCAATAAGCACAGTTGTCAGGCCTGATAGCAAGTCCAGCACATAGAAGATGAAGGCAGAAGGATTGGAAATTTAATGACACCCTTAGTTATATATATATAGGGGGGGGGGATGGAATAATATGGTTAAGAGACTAACTAGAGTGACTCTGTAGCCAATAAAGCCAAACAGGTTCCTTCCCTCACGGGACCTGGTACACAATGGCTGCAAGCAACCATCTTCTTGGTAGTATGTACACAGCCTATTGCTTGTAAAGGTTGCTTTGGAGTCAGATTTCTAGTGGGTATTCATAGCTCTTTATTTCAATGCTCTTCCCAATCTAAGCTCCACACAGGCATCCTGGTGCCTCAGGCACGGTGGCCATATTTCACACAGGCCAGGTCATCATGTCCGTCTGCACTGAACTGTAGACATGCACACACATGACTGAGGCCCATCATAGAGCCAAGTTCAAGTTATCTAGCAACCAGAAGAGACACATCTCAAAGAAATGGGCTTCAGCAAGTTTAGTGCAGATGAGTTTGAAGACTGGAAGCCGAGAATCAGTGTGTCCCTGATGGCCTTGGCTCAAACACATCCCTAGTTATGTCCCGCTGGACAAGTGGGGAGCCCTGACTCCTGAGGGCTTTCATTATGCTGAGTCTCACATTCCACTATGTTAAGGAATAAATCTCACATCCAGTCTAGATAAAAAAATAAAAGACAAAAATGGGCAAATGCAATAAACTTTTTAAAATCTGTTCTACCACCTGAAGAGCAGATTCAGTTTGAGTGTTTGGGAAGGCTTTTTGCAGAATGAATAAGTAGCAGTTAATGTTAAGAGCTTTGACTGCCACCTGCCTATGTCCAGAGCTTGGCTCCTCCATTTCCTGGGACCTAGGGCAAACGTATAATTTCTGCCTTAATTTCCTCATCTGTAAAATGGGGATATTACAAGTAAACATCTTAGAAAGCTATTGTGAAGATTGCACACACAGACAAGTTTGTTTTTTATTTGTTTGTATTCTTTAGTTCCTCACTGTCATTTGACTTCTTTGACAACGGGATATGTTACGGTGACTTCATACAACACAGCCTGGTTAACCTGGAACTGCCTTCCCTCTCCTGTCTTTCCCATATTACTGGGTTAACCCATGTTACTGGGTTAGAGTTGACCCCATGAGAATTTTGCATGTTTGGAAGAGAAAAGCAAAGATTCAGCCATACTTGTATGCTCCCAGGCCAGTGTAGTGTTAGTGTGGCTCCCCATTGTTTGTCGTCTCTCTCTTCCAGCCCATCGCCAGCTGGATTTTGGCTCAACTCTAGCACAGCCCAAGCTGGGAGAAGGGTAGGGGAGCAGGAGTAGAGGGGACCGGTTTCTGGGACCAATGCGACCCCATCCTTAGCGCCAAGAACCGAATGAACGAGGTGTAAAGAACATGCCTCGGGACTCTCTGATGGAAACAGAGGTCACTTTATTCAGGGTGGGCCATGCTATTTATTGGGTGCACAGAGGGGGCGGGCTGGTGGCAGGGGATAAATAGGCAGCTGTCTCCCAACCTCAGTGCATGGGTTGCATGTAGATGGGTAGTGTAGATGGGTAGCGGGAAGAGGGGCCGGTCTCTCCTGTCCTGGGGGCGGGGATTCCTAGCGCCCTCAACCCCTGCTGGGTCCAGTGTGGCAGTGTAGGTTTTGGGCAGCATGCCAGTTCATGTTGTCACTGACCCTCTGGCACACCCCATGGCCTAGCAGCTAGGCTGGTGCTTGCCCAGTTCTCATCAGAGCTTCCATTAGTATTTCGGAGTTCTGGGCCAGGCCTGTGTGTACTTGTATGGGAAAGTCCACCAGCTGCTACAGTGACCTGTGGTGTCAGGATTAAAGGCAGTGAGGTAGACATTAGACACAGGTTCCAGTTTGTTCTCATATGTCACAGTCTGTCTTTGTTGCCCTTCTTTATCTAGCTTTTCTTCCTATCCCAGTCTAGGTAACCTATGGACACTTTACTGCCAGGTGGAGGGGCACCCACCTTGTGCAGACTCCCCCAGAAGCTCCCACAATTGGGCAAAGGGTGCTCCCTACAATGAATCCCCTCTTCTATCTCTTACGGCTTCTCTGACTGAAGCTTGATTTTTATAGAAGTCAGGACCAGAAGGAGCTCTAGAAGATGTGTTGTCTGGACCATTTTTAGGCTGTGTTTTTGGTTCCTTGACTGGTTTTATGTTGTATTAAAAAAATTAAAAATCCTGGGGCGGCTTTCCAGTCCACGAAGTGGCTCTGCCTACAGCCAGCAGTGGCAGGGACTCCCAGGCAGGAAGTCGTGTGGTGCTGTGGTCCTATAGCACATCCATCCGGTCTTAGATCAGAGATCTGTGAGTCATCAAGATCAAATGAACTATTCCCGGGAGCCATGGGCAGAGGGCTTGCACTCATTTAATGGGGGAAGGACTTACATATTTATAGCCAGAGGAATGGTCTCTGTACTCCAGGAGTGTCAGTGGAAGCTCACTGGTCAGGGTAGGCAGTCCCACCTGTATATTGGGGTTACAGCTTAGGCTTAGGTATTTTCTGGGGACCAGAGGGATAGAACTTATATGGAAGGTTTTAGTTCAATTCCAGATGAACAATTCTGCTAGATCACACATGCGCCTTTGGAAGGGGAAGTGTTTTGCTGTGGCTTGTGGTCTGTCTGCGGCTCTGGAGGGGAGGGGCCAGATTCCTGCGAGCTCTTTAGAATGAGAGCTTGGTATTCTAAGCACCCTCGACCCACTTAGCTGGGAGACGCCCCATAATTTTACAGGCAGTAAAATTTTATTTTTTATTCCTACTGCTAAAAGAAAAAAAATTATAGTGCATGAGGTCTGATGATGTATCTCCATGGTCAACTTGACTGAGTTTGGAATCACTCGGGAGACACACTTCCGGCTGTGCCTTCGAGGGCATTGGTGGAGAACTCTAACTAAGGAAGGAAGCCCCGCCCTGAATGTGGCAGCATCATCCTGAGCTACATGAAAAGAAGCAAGCGAGTGGAGGATAGCATTCATCTCTCTCTGCTTCCTGACTGCAAACCGACAGGATCAGCTGCCTTGAACTCTTACAGCCAGGCCTTCACCACCATTGTGGACAGTACCTCAAGCCAGGAGCCAAAATAAATACTTCCTCCCTTAACTTGTTCCTAGTAAAATATTTGGCCACAGCAATGAGAAAAATAACTAATATGGATGTGGAGGAGGAACATACCGATGTCAACATTCCTCTTGACATCTGTAATCATGTCTGTAGAAAATAGGAATATGGATGAGTAGTAGTCTCTATCACAGAACACATAGATAGGTAGATGATAGATATATAGATACAGGATGGATAGATAGATAGATAGATAGATAGATAGATAGATAGATAGATAGATAGACAGACGAGTTGTTGTTATGGTTGCTTCTGGATATGCTTTGAATACTTGGGATAAAACCACAATGACCTCAGAGTTTTCAATAGGCCTGGTTTATGGGCAAGAAATCATACTGCCTCCTCAAGCTGCCTCCCCACCACTTTTTTTGTAGTGACAGGGCTAAGAGTTCTGAAAACCAAACCAAAAGTCCAATGCAAATAAATCCCAGTTCTTACAAAATCTCTAAATGTTAAGGCATTGACTGGAAAATGGGTCCCCAAATTTGGCAAAAGTACATATGAGCATAGTCAATGCAGGTGAAAACCTTAAGTCCCCAAATTCTGTCAATGATCGTTAGCAGAAGACATAGTTCTCTCTCTCCTGTCTAATGCTTGTCGACAATGTGTCTGAAGATTCTCAATAGTCTCTTCTGGGACCATTGGTCAATGGCCACCTTAGGAAGAACTTATGGTTCCCCACCCCCCAGCATCAAACAGGCACCCACCCCTATTTCTCACTGACAGACTAAAACTGTTGCCAGCATAAATATGACCTATGGGGTTGCAATACATAACAGGACTATGAGATGGTATTAATTTATTCTAACAGAAACCAAGAGGAAGTGTAGAAATTGGGTCTATGTGTTAAGAATATAGTGCTGGATTTCACTAACTTGCATTTGTAAAGCAGAGATTCATAATTCCTTGTGTGTGCTCAAGTGGCCAGAGGCTCTTGTGGTTTTCTTTTTTAAGACTTGTCTATGTTAATGTGTTTGAGTGTTTGACTGCATGTATGTATGTGAACTATATGTTTCCCTGGTGCCCGCGGAGGTCAGAAGAAGGCATTGGGTTTCCTGGAACTGGAGTTATGAACTACCATGGGGGTGCTGGTAACTGAAACCAAATCCTCTGTAAGAGCAATGAGTGCTTTTAATCATTGAACTGGCTCTCCAGACTCTTGTAGGGTTTTTTTTGGTTTTTTTTTGTTTGTTTGTTTGTTTTAATTTGGTTGAGCAAATATCAATCCAATGAGACTATATTCAAACTTTAATCAGCAAGGAGAAAGCTTCTCATATAGAATAAACAGAGATAGGGCAATACTGGTTTCAAATATGATCAGTCTTTAAGTATTAGCAGAAGCCTGGTGTAGTGTCTCATGCCTGTGATGCCAACACTTGGGAGGCAGAGTAGGCAGATCTCTGTAAGTTTGAGGCCAGTCTGGCCAAGTTCCAGAATGGCCAGAGCTACATAGTGAGACCCTGTCTTAGAAATAAAATAAAATAGAAATAAACTGTTTCTTTTCTCACATGTATCCAAGAAATTTAGCTTTTGTGAAGTTGCTCTCACTTTTTACATTTGTTGCCACCATGAAAGTCACAGATCGTACCCCCCAGCCCCGTGTGCCACTCGCAGTTTTCAACTATCCTCTCCTCATAAGGTCTGCACAGTGTGGTTAATATTAATGAGACATTCTAGCTGACTCACTTAGCCATCCAAACACAAACTCCCTGTCCTCTTGCAAACCTCTCTTCTTTGGAATTCATCCCTTGGACTGAAGTGGGCACATAGCCCTTCCCAGCAACTCTGTGCCAACCACACTCCCGTGAGTTTGTGACTTTGCTGTTTCTGACCCCAGTTTCCCTATCTTTTTGTGTTGGGGAAATTTGGACTCTGTTTGCATGTTAGTTTTATGGACATAGCAGCAACAGACTCCAGGAGCCAGCAGTTGACAGGGAAGGACGGTGGAGTGCTGGCTTCGGGGTTTCCCCTGCTCCTGTCTCCAGGAACGCTCCTGCTCTTGAAAGTGTCAGACAAAAAGCTCTTGTGGATCTAACAATACCGTTGGCTGCCTGAATGCTTCTTAAAGGAGGATTAGTCCTTGGATACTCTTCAGACTCTTCAACTGAACTTCTGAGTTTTTTAAAAACCTAAAACTTTATTTTCTACCCAAGGATTTCTTATATAAAGATTTTCAAGTTGGGTCATTCAGTAAAATTTATATTTCAATTAATAATCAATATATTTTTTGTTTCAAATGTGTTCCAGTTTTTTTAATAAGGGATCTAGTTACTAAATTTTTGTTTGTTATTTATCTGAAATTCAGTTTTGACTTTCATCTTGTTTTTAAACAAATTTACACATATTCCCACGTATCATGAAATTCACATGGTGAATTCACTTGGTGCAAATCACCAAGTTTTAGTACGATCATGCCCCACAGAACGGAGTTTCGGTCAATACTGAAGTTCGTGTAAGGCATTGGTCCTATAAGGTTGAGTCAAATGGGGACGTCACAGCCGCCTCTGCGGAGGCGTATTTCATGGTGTTCAAGGATGGAATCTCCTAGTGGCACGTTTCTCTGTAAGCCACCCACCTGTTAAACAACCCATGACCGTCTATCCAAAGGCTTGCACAACAAAAGCCTCAGCCTAATTTTTGATCATTTTTATCACCCCAAAAGGAAGCCATATTGCTATCACCTTACAACACAGCTCCTTCATTCAATAGGTGGTGTTCTGTGACTGGCTTCACCTACTTAGCAAGTTTCCAGATTGTATCATATATTGGTGGGTTCTATACCTTTGTTGGAATCTGGTGAGATGATTTAGAATAAGTCTATTCGGTTAACCAAAGATCAGAGCGGTGCTTTATTAACAGGCTCAGATCCAGCCTGGTCTTTTGTCTTTCTTCTGTTTCCTTTGACTCTCGAGGTTTGCTATTCTAGATTTGGAGAGTTACAATCAGAACAAGCCTCCTGGTAACAGGATTGGGGCAGCGGATGAAGCCACCTGAGGCAGAGGGAAAGAGATGGATAGCTATATGGAGTACCAAACTTCTGACCTTAAGTAATCTAATACCTTCTACCTTCTCTCTAGGCTGTTTAGTTTTTATTGTCAGTTTGACACAACCTTCAGTCACCTGGGAAGAAAGAACTTTGACTGAGGAATTAATCAGATCAGTTTGGTCTGTGGGCATGTCTGTGAGGGACTGACATGATTGTGATTGATATGGGAGGGTCCAGCCCACTGTGGGTGGCAACATCCCTAGGCAGGGGAGCCTGGGCCATATAAACAAGCTAGCTGAACATGAGCCAGTGAGTAAGCCAGAGAAACAGAGCAGCTGCTCTCACTGCTACCTCTGACCCCAACATCTGCAGGTCCCGGCCTAGACTGCCCAGGTTCTCAAGCTTTCTCAACTACCATCCTCACTCCTCCTCTCCACAACAGAGCAACCCCAAACCCACAGTCCTGATAACTCATCCTACTGATGGACTCATTACAATAAACCTCGGTTGTCACTGCTCAGAGATTTCTCGATTCAGTTATGGAGGAGCTAACTTTAACAGTTCAGCCTGTCCTCCCTCCTGTCCTCGGAATTCTCGAATTTTACTCTGTTAGTAATGGCACACAGCTTTGCTTCTGAGAAGTCAGCTTCCCTGTAGGAGAGATGTGAGCAGTTAGCACGCACACACACACACACACACACACACACACACACGCCTGCTACCTTGCGTGACAGGATGCTGTGAGCATGCCTGACAGAATCCAGGACACCGTCCCTTACCCTCGACTTGTTAAATACGTATTTTGAACTCGATGTAGCTTTCAGCTTGAGCTTTCGTCACAGCTGTGGCCGGCATCAAGAACTGCCCCAGAGGGCTTTGCCCTCACACATCCCCCTCCCACAGGGAAACCTGCTCTAACCCCACAGAACATGCTCAGCTGGCAGAGGGAATTTTTATCACATTAAACGAATAAGAAAAGTACTAACCACCATCGCTCTACACTAACCCTGGAAGAGAGGTCAGCTTGAATGACGCACTCGTCCAACAAATTTCAGAGGAGCCAAGCTGGGCTAACTTGTTCCAAAAGTTGGGTTTCTTGAAGTGTTTTATTTTTGGTGTTCAATCAACTTCAAATTCCAAATATTTATGGTTTCCTGACAGCAGGCTGTCTACTTTGCAACATGGCAGCCCCGAGGCAATATTCTTGCCTGTCTGCAGTCTAGAGAGAGAATGATAGATGGGGCTAAGTATGGGACTCCTTTGTGCTGTGGGAAAAATAAGCCATACTCCTCTTTGAGATGCCCAGGGCAACGATGACCTTCAGAAAGGAGCAGAGCACTCAGGAGCTAGAGGCAGGAGGATCACAAATTGGATTATACAGAGAGATCCTATCTCAAGATACTGTCTAAGAAAAAGAAAAAAACAAAGCCCTGCCCTCTGGATCTCAGTCCTCAGCCTTCTGCTTGGACTCCTGACCGATTTAAAGATGAGCCACGAACACTGCACAAATTCAATTTTATATTGTTAACAACTGCATAGTGGAACGAGAGTATCTGTTGCATGGTAGGAACTAAGGCTAAAAAGAAACACCTGAGAAATACAGGCCTAGGGAGATGGCTTAGCTGGTACATACGCTGGCTGCCAAAACCTGACAGTCCCAGCACCCACAGGGCAGCTCACAGCTGTCTGTAACTACAGTTCCAGGAGTCGGACGCCCTCACACAGACACACATGCGGTCAAAACACTATGCACATGAAATAAAAATAAATACAAATATTAAGAGGAAAAGAAAGCATTTTTATCTGGTCTGTCCACGGGTCTGAGTGAGGAGTGGGGTGGGGGTAGAGACGGATCCCAGTAATCTCCAAACATTTGCTGGCTAGTCCCATACATATAATTATTGTTAAATTTCATTTCCCTCAAGAGACTTCTTGTGAGACACAATGAACAATTATTTTAACAAACTGTCCGCTCACCATCACGTTCTGGCCATACCCATAGTAAGCAAGGCACTGGGAAGCTGTCACCTGAATTAAATAGACTGAATGCATTTCTTGCAAATGCACAGGACTTTATAGAAGTATCTCAAAATAAAAATGCTAATTAGGACATAACTTATAAGGCTTTAAAGAGACCTTTAGCCTTGTAAGTAAACAGTTAACTCTCACAGCAAAAATTCCAGAGGAAGATGGAAACTCACTCAGTCCTTCTGGTAGAACAGAATTCTTGAGTTCAGCTCGTTGAACCGAAGAGATAAGGTACTTTCAACTGTGGGTTATTCACTGATCTGGTCTCAGGGTGGAGCGAAGCTTTGATATGGAGCAATTGGGGTCTCTTCCCAAGCACCTCTGCTGTGTATCATATGTATATCTCTGTGTGTGTGTGTGTGTGTGCTGTTGTGTGACACCATTCCTTTGGAGACAAGAACATCCATCTACTCATGCCAGATAAGGATCCAGGCACCAGCAACATCCAACTTCGTGAGTCAAAGAGTTTTAAGGGGGGGGGGGGGGTTACAGGAATATGGGTGAGAGGTTACTTATAGGAGGAGAAATGATTCAAAGACAGCTGCATCACCAAAGCTCACCCCAGCCTGAGTGACAGCTCACAAAGCCAGGAGCCTGTCGCACACTGCGCACCCTCAGGCAGCTCAACAGGTTGTGGGGATGTCCCTTCTAGGAGGTTCAGTTGGCCTGAGCCTCTTCCAGGCAGCTTAGCTGGTCTCAGCTTCTTCCACCAGTTTGGTTAGTCTCTCTTCTAAGCAGCTCAGCTTGTCTGAGAGCGTCCCTCAACAGTCCTTACAGGCTCTAAAGGCTTGGGGAGGGAGGAGACTCATGTATCTCATTACCGTTTCTGCAGGATGACATGTCTCATCTCCCCTTAGAAAACCCTGTTACTTCACCTACCTTTTAACACACTGCTTCTTAGCAAGCTTGCCTCCAAGAAGATGGTTTATCTGGGAAGAAATGACCACACAGCAGATATCTACGTATGCAGACATATATGCTCGCACCCACACGTGCATGTGAGCATACATGTACCCCTTTCCAGCCCATAACTGAAACAACACCATCTTCTTTTCTATAGAGTTATTGAAAATTCTATCGTCCTGTGCCGTGCTAATCAATATCCTGATCAGCTGTGAGGAAACAGAACAAAGGACGGAGCAGATGCCTTTTGACATGGAATGTTCTGGAGCTTCAGGAAGAGCATCAACAAAGATCTGGAGCAGAAAGGGAAAAAAAAAAAATCCAGTGGTAGGAGGAATCAAACGGAGGTACAGAGGCGGAACTGTGGTTTTTCCAGCATTGGCCTAGAGGTGCGAGGCTGAATTTAATGGCAAAGTGTCTAAAAATATACTCCATGAAAATAGCACCTCCCAGCCCTCTCCTTGGAAGAAATGATTGCAAGACACAATGAGGTCAGCACAGAGTCTTCATTTTAATGTCTAGAAAGATCCACATATACGTATTTGTTCTCCCCACTGGGAGTTTAAGCTTGTGACGTCCCCTTTGTTGAAGCCTGGTAGAAAAGGGCCAGAGGTTAATGCACTTGGGAATCTGAGCCTCAGTAACCAAGAACTGTCCCTTCCAGTATCACTTGAGCTTCCACACATTATCTAAGGACAGTCACCCCACACTCATCTACAGTTCATCTGTTCAGCAGAAGTTTATGGGATCTTCCCGGGATCAGGAAAACAGAGAGTTTCTTAATGGGGCTGAAATCAGGGCGTTAGTAAAACCATACTTGGCCAAGAAAAACCAGGACAGGAAAACAGGTAGATAGATGTGGAGACCAGGTCAAGATCGTGGCCATGTGTCACAAGCCCTCCTGCCTATGTGCAGGGGCGAATTAAGTACATGTGCCAGTTATCCAATGGCAATCAAAACTCATGAGCCAATGGTCTTGGTTATGAAGTCTTTACTTGCACATCAAACAACATCCAAGTTCAATACACACAAAAAGGAGCATCCACCACAGGATGTCCAAAACACACATATCTAGACATTCATGGTACCTGTCCTGTATGCGGCACAAGTTGGTCTTCCCTGCAGGTCCTTCTGCAAGGCATGATGTTTCCCTCTTTATCCTGGGCTAGCCTCAGCCTTGTCAAGTGCTGTGGTCCCGATGAGCGGCTCCTCTGTTTTAGGTCTGGTCTGGAGGAGAGGTGGGGTCCTCGGAGGTCATCTCAGCACTCTCTGACTTGCAGTTCAAATTTCTCACTTTTATACATTTCTTGGAGGTGTGGTCTGGCCACACCTGTTCACCATTATTTGATTGGCTGGTTATGGACCGTGCCTGCTCACATTATTTTCCATTGGCTATTGCCTATCTATGTCACACTTACTGTTATCACGTCAAACCATATGCACTTAGGCCACACGTTACTTTTCTACCCTCCAGCTGGTGTTACATTTCCAGCCATTTACAAAGCTCATTACATCTGCCTTGTGGACAATTCAGGTCAAAGGTCAGCACAATAAAAACGTAATGAACTGTGTGGCTCTTTGGTGATTCTCTGAACTGTAATGCTTGTCTTTCATTCACTGGTCATACAAGACTCTCTTTTTCACTGACACTTATGAACTATTTCCTGCAACGTTCCTCCTGGTTCAGGGAATTTAGAAGTTACATTTGGACTGGGCTGTGGTGGCGCATGTCTTTAATCTCAGTGCACAGGAAGAAGAGGCAGGTGGATCTCTATGAGCTTGAGGCCAGCCTGGTCTACAGGGCAAGTTCCAGGACAGCCAGGGTTACAACAGAAAAACCCTGTCTCGAAAAATCAAAAAAAAAAAAAGTTCCATTTGGGTGCTAAAAAACGGCTCAGTGTTTAAGAGCATACTGTTCTTGCAAAGGGCCTGCGTTCACATCCCACCTATGTTGAATCGTTCACAGTGTGCTACCTGTAACTCCAGCTGCAGGGGATCCAACAGTCTGTGGCATCCACGCCACCTACACTCATGCACACATATCCACACACAGTTACAAACACATAAATAAAATGTAAACTAAATATTCAAAGTAAATAAGCTTTAAAAATGCACCTTATCTTTCAGGTCACATCTCACATACAGTAACACGCTTAAAGGCACATGCAACTGAGTTCAGAGTCTCATGATACAGGAAGCAAAGGCTGATAGAACTTCCAGAAGATGTGGGAAATCCACAGCCATAGCTGGAGTTTTTACACTCCAATTTCAGCAATATAGAGAACTATAAGACATGCGAAAATATTCCAGTGAGGATTTAGAAACATTTTAGTGTTTCAATCAACTGGGTCTAGATGATATCTCAAAAACTGTACCCAATGACAAAATATGTAATCTTTTCAAGTCAGCAGAAAAAGTAAGAAATGTTCATCAAGACAGACTAATCCTGTATCATTACATAAACCTTTACAGTTCAAAGGAGCACGCGAAGTATGTTTCTGGGATATAACAGAATTAAGTTAAGAAATACAGGCTGGTGTATTCTAAATGTGCGGAACCAAAAGTGCTTCAAATTTCTTTCTGTTGTGGGATATTTTATAGATATGGGATCATATTCCTGTATGCTGTTTAGGGGGAAAGGCGCTTCCTGAGGACTTGCAGCATGTAAAGGATTTGTTTCCTACTTCTTAAACAATGGGGTAACCGCCCAGATCTTCGTATGAACAGGCCATTTTTACCTTAATGCAGATGAAGGCTAGGTTCCATTCATTTGTATATTGAAGTTCTGGCTGGAGACAGGGAGGATTTTGAATGTATAAAGCACCTGGGGGCTGGGAGGAGGAAGAAGAACCATGGAGGAGAGTGGTGTAAGGAGACAGTGGAGTGAGCTCTCTGCCAAACTGCCCGGGTATTGGATCCTTGAGTTATCATGGCTCCTTATTGATATATCACCGATGATTTAATAAATAATACTTTAATATCTTTCGGTTTTTTTCCAGTTTGGAGTGTTTGCCTTTGCATAATGAAATCTTTTTGGTATAGACTTCAATCTATACTGAAATAGTTCATGGTATATTCATATAAACATAGTCCGAAACCAGCATTATACAATATATTAATAATGTTATGTGTTAACAGCTTTATGGTGTAGAATTTTTCATTTGTGGCCCCAGGTCGATGCTCAAAATATTCAGGAATTGGAGACATTTAGAATTTCAGGTGTTTTGATTACAGAGGCTCAACCTCTAACGGGAAGATAACTGGGAAATTCTCAGACGGCTGGATATTAAACATCGTACCAGCCTTTCTGTAATAACCATGTCAAGTGGATGTTCTTAACTCCCTCATTTTACAAGTGAGAAAATAAGTCAGAAAGGAAGTAAAGAAGTTCAGACAACTGGGATTTTAGTCAAGAGCTGACCTGGGAGACTGTCCACAGGACACACCGTGAAGCTGAAGCTATCCAGACCCATGTGTCCTAGTTCCTGTTCTATTGCTGTGATAAAGCACCATGACCAAGTCAGCTTATACAAGAAAGCATTTAATTTGGCAGCCGCAGTTCTAGAGTGTTTGGTGTGGGGTGGTGGTATGTGGGAGCTTGCAGGAAGGCATGGCAATGGAGCAATAGCTGAGAGCTCACATCTTGATCCACAATCACAAGGCAGAAGCAGAGAGCATTGAGAATCTCACCAAATCCTTCCGAAATGTTAAAGCCCAGCTCCAGTGACACACCTCCTCTAAACAAGACCACACCTCCTAATCCTTCCCAAACAGTTCCACCAGCTAGGGGACCAAGTATTCAAACATATGAGCCCATGGAAGCTATTCTCATTCAATCCATTACACCATGTTTCCATTGATTTAGGTTGCTGAGTTTCATTTTGGATAATTTTAGAATAGTTTTAATATTGTATAATGCTAGGTTGACAGTTTTTTGTTTTGTTTTTTTTCCCTTTTGTATGCACTTTAAAGACTCCTTTTGTGTTTCCGGTTACTGTTCATTTGTGTCAAATGCACCTTTTCTCTTTGTTGTTTTATCTCTTGTTTTGGCACATTGCTAATACTTTGCCTAATAGTATTTTTCTTTTAATTTACCCTGGTTGAGATTTTCCAAGTTTCTTTAAGTGATTCAATTGAAATAAGTTTGGGGGGTTTTATTTCAAATTTGGACGTTTGGAGGCCATCATCCTCTTCAAATTTACATGCTAGCACACAAACGCATTCTCTTCTCCTCTTGTTCTGAGATTCTAACTACACATCAACCTGTCAGACATTGCCCACAGTCACTGAGTTATTTTGTTGTTATTGTTGTTGTAATAGACAGGTTCTCATGGAAGCCAGTCTGGCCTTGAACTCATGACATAGCTGATGATAACCACAAACTCTTAATCTTCTTGTCTCTGCTTCCCAAGTACTATAATTATAGAAATGTATTACCACACACACCCAAGCTCTGTCCATTTTTTAAAAATCTTTTTTTCTGTATGTGCTTCAGTCTGATTCCTCTCCATTTGTCTTCAGTTTCACTGGTCTCTCTACAGTTAAGCTATCTTATCTATTTAAAATTTTCTGATTGGTATAAATTCCCGGATATCCTTTTGTTTTGTTTTGTTTTGTTTTTTCGAGGTAGGGTTTCTCTGTTGTAACTCTGGCAGTTCTGGAACGCACTCTGCAGACCAGGCTGGCCTCAAATTCACAGAGATCTGCCTGCCTCTGCCTCCCGAGTGCTGGGGTTAAAGGTGTGCACCACCCAGCTTCATGATATCCATTTTTAAGCTCTCTTGAAAGAACTAAAATTGAGCTTCTTAAATCTTTCCATGCCCTTTTTACCTGAAAAATTTGTATACGGCCCCAGGTAGATAGATATATAAGTCAAACATTTACTAGTAATAAACATACAGAAATTCATTTTAACATAATTCTCTGCTACACACACATATACATATTTATACAACTTTACTAGTTTTTTTATTAATTATTTACAGCTAGGTGTGGTTGTGTATACTTTTAATCCCAGCACTTGGGAGGCTGAGTTTCAGGACAGCCAGGCAGATAGAGAGAGTCTATCTGCCAACAAAACAAAAGAAAAAGAAAAAGAAAAAAATTATATTTACAATATTTATCTTATTTTATTTGTTTGTGTGTGTCTTCGTGCACACGTATATGCAAATGCCCATGGAGGCCAGAATGGGGCACTGGATCACTTGAAACTTGAGTTACAAGTGGTTGTGAGTCACGTGATACAGGTCCTGGGAGCTTTGATTTTTATACAGTGTTCCCATCTGTCATTGGCTGAGCGCTACTGGAGTTGGAGCCAGGAATGAATTCTTCCCTACTTTTAGTCTTCTTGGAAAAGACAGGCTTTGGAGTCAAGGACCTTAGGCAGTCTGAAGTCCTGAGGATGCATGACAACGAGCAGGCAGGACACGGTGGGGGTGGGGGAGCTTTAATCAGGCTGCATGAATTAGGAAACACACTTGATATGCTGGGTTCGCATAAATATTAGCCTTTAGAAACAGATAAATCATAGCTCTGGAGTCAATCCAACTTGGGTTTACTCGTAACCCCTTCTAGTTATCTTGTGACCCTGAAAAAACTACTAAATTTCTCTGAGTGTCAATTATCCCATTTATAAAAAAGGTGTAAGATTGACCAAAATATAAACACACAAGCCAAACAGAAAGCGACTTCACATCTCTTCTTCTGGCTTTAAGCCAAGACTATAAATTGTGAAATTTCAAACATCAGCAAGCCAGGAGGAATTCGTGTGGAGGGCAGAAGAAAGGGGGAAGAAAACTTTCTGGCCTCACTGGAAGGACAACCTTGCCCTACTCCCTGGTTGGATGCAACACTAGAGAGAGAGGTCATTTCAGTGCAAGAATAACAAAGCAATTCAGCCAAGTATCTGGAAATTTAATTCATAAGATGCTAAGAATCTAAATATTGTCTTCAAAGCCAGGTAGTGGTGGTGCATGCCTTTAATCCCAGCACTTGGGAAGCAGAGGCAGGTGGATTTCTGTGAGCAAGTTCCAGGACACCAAGGGCTGCACAGACAAACCCTAAAGACAAAACAAATCAAATCAAAACAAACAAAGAACTCTAAACACAAGAAACTCTAAAAACAAAACAAACGACCACAACAACAAAATGAATCTCAACATTGCCTTCAATTTTGACAACGTATTAGTTCAAAGGAAGCATATTCTTGCAAATAAATTTATATTTTAATATAGATCATTAGATCTGACTTAGAAAACAATTCAGAATTTAGTTTTGCCACTTATCAACTACAAATGGACAAGCCATTTGATTCTTTCTGGCCTCTGTTTCTTGTTCTGCTTCATAAAAGGATCAAGTAAAATTTTCAGAAGATACAAATTGCTATTCCAGCCACTGTGGCTGCCTGCACAAGACCTGCACAAGGTCAAGCCAGCCCAAATCCCAGTGTGGAAGGAATGATTATCTCTAGGCCCCTAACTGAGAACCTGTTGGGTGGATCTCCAGGCCCCACCCCTTACTGAGGAGCAGTGGCAATTGATAGTTGCTGGGGGAGGGGAAATGGTTCTTTTTTAAAGGTAGATTGTTCCAGCTCCAGTAGATGTACTCACACCCACACATATGGGTAGGACTAACTGAACTTACTGGGTTATCAAAAACAAAAATATGAAGTTGAAGAGAATATGTTGGGGCTGAGGGTTAAAGGGAGAACTGAGAGTAGATATAATCGATTTCATTGCATACTTGTATGAAATTCTCAAAAACAAGGAAAATCTTTAAATGTGAAAATGCTAATATCAAAAACATTAGAAAATATTTCTGGGGACCTTCAATCCTGGCAAGACCATTAGAAAACTTTGCAAATATCTCCAGAAATATGATAACAATATTTACATAATTCTCAATGCTCTCCATTTAAGTAAGTGAAAGTTTCCTCAGGGATCCTAGTATAGTTTTGAATAGAATCATGATTGTCTGAAGCTTATCCAGAACCTTGGTGGGCTAACAACCTGGGTGAGGAACTCTGGGGAGAGAAGAAAGGGGATAGGAGAGGAAGGGGAGGGGGAGGGCAAGAAGAAGGAGGGAAGGGAAGGGAAGGGAAGAGAAGGGAAGGAGGGAAGGGAAGGGAAGAGAAGGGAAGGAGGGGAAGGAAGGGAAGGGAAGGGAAGGGAAGGGAAGGGAAGGGAAGGGAAGGGAAGGGAAGGGAAGGGAAGGGAAGGGAAGGGAAGGGAAGGGAAGGGAAGGCAAGGGAAGGGAAGGGAAGGGAAGGGAAGGGAAGGGAAGGGAAGGGAAGGGAAGGCAAGGGAAGGCAAGGGAAGGGAAGGGAAGGGAAGGGAAGGGAAGGGAAGGGAAGGGAAGGGAAGGAAGGGAAGGGTATAAAAGAAGGTGAGGGATAGGAAGGAGGAGAAGGGAAGAGGAGGAGAAGAGAAAACAAAGATTCTTTATAGCACAGAGAGCCAGTGGTATGATGAGGAATCAGCTTTCAAAAACAGTGAACCAAAGCAACCTTGACTGCTGGCGTTTGCTAGGCGTTGTGGTACATATATTCATGTGCTGGTTTTTGTTTGTTTTTGTTGTTGTTGTTCTGTTTTGCCAACTTGACACAAACCAGAGTCATCTTGGAAGAGGAAACCTCAGCTGAGAAAATGCCTTAGATTGGTCTACGGGCTGCAAGACGAAATAAACCCTGTCCTCCCCGAGTTGCTTATGGCCATGGTCTTTATCACAGCAACAGAAAGAAAACTAAGACAACAGCTCCAAACATGGGTGCTGCCACTGACCCTGAAATGGGAACAGCTTCATGTCGTAAGTTTTATGCAGCAAAGTCAAAAAAAAGACCTTTAGAAATGAAGTTGCTGAGAGCCTTAGGTCACGGGCCTTGCCATCAAAAGCTAGTCTTCAGGCTGACAAGATGGGTCAGCAGTTAAGAAGAGTGGCTGCTCTTCCAAAGGACCCCAGTTCCAATTCCCAGGACCAACGCGGTGGCTCACAATTATCTGTAACTCAAGTTCTAGGGAACCCAATGCCCTCTCCTGGCCTTCGTGGGCACTGTACATGTGTAGTGCACTTGCACACATTCAGGCCAAACACTCATACACATAAAATAAAAATAAGACAATCTTGAAATTAAAAAAAAAAAAGCCATTGTGATGAGGACAGGAAATAAGAATTGGCCAGGCAGCTTAGGACAGAGGCTACAACAGAAGCACTTCCAAGAATGGCCTTGATTCTTGGCCAGGGATGCCAGAAGTCAGCTCTGGTTTCTTATCCTAAGTCATCACCCTTGCATTTTATTCTCAGCACCATGAATAAGAAAAATTACATCAATGGACGTTCTACTTAGGGGCTAGGGAGATGATCATCCCAACACATTCCAGCAGTCCCAGCTTCTAGTGGGTAGAGACAGAAGGATCACTGGCTTCCAGCCTAGCCAAGAAAATGTGAGTCCTGAATTCAGGGAGAGACCCTGACTCAAAGGAACAGGAAGAGAGTGACAGAGAGGACACTGGACATGGTCTCTGCCCCCACCCCACACACACATAGTGTACATGAATTCATACAGACAGATACACGTATCAAGCAAATAATTTCTTTCCAGTTAGAAAAGAATCAAAAACCAACGACAGGTATTTGTTTCACTGAAGAGGATACACCGATAACAAATAGGTGTTTTGACACCTTTACCTATGAGAGGAACGCAAATCGAAACCATGACAACCTGTCACTACACACCTGTGTTCCATCTGGAATATTGGTAACTGGAAACAACCTAGATGGACGGGTACTAAACTGAGTAGGGCAATAGTACTCAACAATGCAAAGGAAGACGTCATTAACTCAGGCAACAACTTGGATAAGTATGAACTTAAAATGCAACAGTTGCCAGTTCCTCTGAATTGACACATTGTCTCCATCTGTCTGTATGTCTTGAAATGATGAAATGCTAGAAATGGACAACGGATCAGCTGTTATCAGAAATTAGGAACCCTGTAAGCACTGGGAGGTAGCTACGGTTACAAAAGGGCAACATAAGGTGTCTGTGCGGAGGGTCTATTGGATCTGGATTGTGGTGATGGAGAAATGAACCACCCAGGCAATACAAATGCGTGGAGCTAAGCACACACGCAAGCGTGTCCACTCGTAGCACTGGTGAACTCCGAGTAAGATTGATGGACTGTATCAGCGTCAGTATTCTGATGTGATCTAGTTACAGAGGAACTCAAACATTTCTTCCAAATACATGTGAATTCACATTTTTCTCAAAATTAAGATGTGATTTTTTTTTTAAAGCGACACTGAGGCTAATCTTTAAAAATCAATACTCAGCTTGAGAAAAAATTTCACTGATGATGATGAAGACCGTGGTGGCGGTGGTACTGAGTGGCCAGCGAAGGCTTGAGAGCCGAGACCTTCTCAAGATGACTCCACACAACCTGCTAAACAAATACATGCTGGATCGTCAATAGTAAGCTGATACTCGAATAAATGATTGTACAATTCTGTAAGGTTTCTGTTATTATTCTCGTGTTTCAGACGAGAAAACAGGAATCCATAGTGTTTAGATAATACCCAAAGGTCAAACGACAGACAAGCAGAAAAGTCAGGGTTGGCTCATCACACTTCATTAATCTCCCAAAGTGCTGATGTTGCTTCCACAGCCAACACGAACGTTCCCTGTTTTAGCACTCTTCACTCCAGTTGCCTAGCACCCTCAGTGCTGAGGACCTCCTGACAGTTCTTCCTTCGGGTGGGTATTTATAGTGGCGCCTCATCAGCTCTCCTCCCAGGCCTATTGTTCCTGGAACATCACCCGGGAGATTATTATTAGCGCCACTGAATGTGAAGAGGAGGAACAGTAGTCACGTGTGCTCAGAAAAAAATCTACCAAAGAACAAAGCATTTTGAAAGCATATCAGGGATGTTGGGAAATTCCAGCAGCTTCTGCGGAGAATATTCTTGGGCCAGTTACCGTATGTGTTTGTATTATTTTTATATTATTTTCACTATATTTATTCACATGTAAGTGGTCCGGCTACAGAAACACAGATGGTCTACTGTGGGTCTGAGATAGAGTGTAGGAATAATCCATCCAGCTGTTGTATGGAAAGACAACAGGAAATAAACACACATAGGCTGTGCATTCAGTAACAGACCACTTGCACGGGTTTGCCCTTCAGTCCTGTGAAACAAGACAAACAAAATGCAACAATCAATCAGCAAACAATTATTATTATTATTATTATTATTATTATTATTACTATTACTATTACTATTACTACTACTACTACTACTACTACTACTACTACTACTACTACTACAAGCAGCTTTTGTAAAGAATAAAAGCCGCCAGAGGGAAATTTTCTGATATGCCCAAGGTCTTTATCCGTTAGTAATTATTTTCATTATCTTTGTATTTTTCCAAATTTTCTACTATATAGCTCTGCATGGCTTTCAATAGCATAATATAAGAAAAGTAAGAAAATAAATGGACAAGGTGCAAGGTGGTTGGAGAGATGGCTCAATGGTTAAGAGCACTGGCTGCTCTTTCACAGGACCCAGGTTCAATTCCCAGCACCAACATGGCAGCTCATGGCCTCCTCTAATCTGATACCTTCTCCTGACTGCCATGGGAACTGGGTACACATGTGGGGAACATGCAAGAAAAACATTCATACAATAATAATAAAAAATAAGAATATTTTGGAGGGTTGGAGAATTGGTTCAGTGGTTAAAGACAGTGGCTATTGTTCCAGAGGATTCAAGTTCGATTGCAGGCTCCCACATGGTGGCCCATAACTAAATATCTGGCTTCCACAGGTCCAATCATGCATATGATGCAGAGACAGACATACATGCAAGCAAAATGCTTATACACGTTAACAAAAGGAAAACAGGAGGGGGGGAAATCTTCACAAGCTTTTAAATTCAGAAAAGAATTCAAGGTATTCTGGATATAACAGGTCTGAAAAACAGAATCAAGGTCAAAGCAAGTACGTTAACACTTTATTGACAGAGTAATCCCAGGCTCTACAGGTAGGGAAAGAGAGAAGAAGGGCAAATATTTGCTCATCTCTGAGCCATTCAAAACACAGCTAACTCCTTGTCTTTCTTTTATTATTATTATTTTTTTAATTTTGATATAATTGCATTATTCTCCTCTTCCTTTTCCTCCCTCCACCCCCTGGTACCCCCTCCTTGCTTGCAAAATCATTACCTGTTTTTTTTCTTTAATCGTTGTGTGAGTGAGTGTGTGCATGTGTGTTTCTAATTACAGCCTGCTCAGTCTGTATAATGTTATCTGCATGGATATGTTTTCATGGCTGACCATTTGGTTCTAGATAAGTAATTGGGGTGTGCTCTTCCCTAGGGAGACTGGTTCCCCAGCTCTCAGCATTCCTTAGTTGCCCGTGGCTCATTGTGTACGGTTGAGGCCTCCTGAGCTTTTAGGCAGCCATGTTGTGAGACTTCATGGGTATAGCTTCTGACGTTTCTAGGAGACACAATCTCCCTGCAAACTCCCTGTTCCTCTGGTCCTTCCAGTCTTCCTGCCCTCTCTTCTGCAATGGCCCCTGAGCCTTAAATGCAGGAGTTATGTTATAGTTTCATGAACTTGGACTAGGCTTCGCAACTCTGAATTTTATGGTCATGGTTTTCTGTAATGGTCTCCACCTGTTTCTAAAAAAGTTCCCTTGATGAGGAATGAGAACCACACTTATCTGTGGGCATAAGGACAAATATTTAGAATATAGCTAGGGATTGTGCTGGTTTAGTAAAGTGACCGTTGCTGGTTCTCCTTCAAGATCCATGACTTCATTAGCCCTGTAGTTTTTCTGCCAGGGCTTTCTACGAGGTTTCTAGTACAAGGCATGGCTTCCCTCCTGTGGAGGAGTCTTAAGTCCAATTAGACAGTATCTTGGTTGGGGTTTTATTGATGAGAAGAGACACCATGACCACAGCAACTCTTATAAAGGAAAGCATTTAATTGGGGCTGGCTCATAGTTCAGAGGCTTAGTCCATTGTCAGTGCCGGCAAGCATAGGGACACGCAGGCAGACATGGGCTGGAGAGAAAGTCGAGAGTTCTACTGTGGATGGGTAGGCAGCAGGAAGCAGAGTGTCCCACTAGGCCTCTCTTGAACATCTGCCTTCCTCCAGTGACACACTTCCTCCAATAACTCCAGACTTCCTTCAATAGGGCCACACCTCCTAATAGTGCTACTCCCTGTGAGCCAGCGGAGGCCATTCTCATTCAAAAGCCCACAGCCAGCTATCGGTTAATGTCAAGATATGCACAGTACTGTAGGGTTATCCACCATGGTGGTTGTTGCTGTGGTTCCTAAGTATCATAGATGGGTAGGACTGTTGTTACTTCCCTCCTTTGGAAGCTTGCATGGTGTTTTCTGGTACCTTGAACATTAGTCCTCAGGAAGGAGGCTTTCAGATCTGTTCCCTCTCAGTGGCCTCCGAGCCCTGTGTCTAAAGTGCATGGTGTCTCCGGCGGGGACTTACTCTCCATCTCTGGAGGGCAGCCAAAGACAACAGCAAGAGTCTGCATTTTAGGAATCTCTTGTACATCCCTGGTCAATAACTCAAAAGAAGGCTTCTCTGCCCGGGCTGGATGTTTTGTTAGTCTTTGGCTCTTGGAGGCAGCATTATTATCAGTTAAGAGGGATTTGTTTTCCACGTAAACTATATATACATATTTATATACCAACTTCCGTGTATTATAAGTATTTTTAGGTAGAGAGTTAATAGTATGATTCCTTATGACTTTTTTCAGACATCCTTATTATTATTTTATCCTCCTACCTTCTCTATGTCTCCCTCCTTCTCCTAATTAGAGCCCCCCTCCCCCCCGTTAAGAGTCCAGGTGCAGAAGGAAGAGAAAATTTGCCCTGTCCCACTAACTGTTAATGGAAGCTGGACTCACAGGTCCAGGATTCTTTTTCATTTATTTATTTTATGTGTATGGGTGTTTTGTACACATGTGTGTATGTACACCACATGAGTGCCTGATACCCTCAAAGGTCAAAAGTGGCATCATATTTCTTGGGAATGGAGTTACAGATGTTTGTCAGCCATGTTCAACTAGCCATCAGGAAGCCTGATTCCAAGACAGTCCTGGCAGTGTCTCCTCAACCACCTTCAAGCTTGGCTTTGGGAGCTTGGGCCCAGGAGGCTTCCAGGAGTCCTCTGACTGCTGTAACAGGGATGTGTCAGTCAGGAGGCCAGTGCTATATGAGGTGCCCAGGAATACCTGCAACGCCAAGAGCACATGACAACCTGGTGGAGTGTGACCAGGGATACAGGCTGGCGGCACTGAGCCCAACACGTCCCCTTCCAGCTGAATCCGAGGCATCTCCTTGCACATGTGGGCTGCTTAGGAGTCAGGGACGGGGCAGGTCTCAGCTGGGTGTCCACAGCGTGCACTTCGAGTGTGCTGTCAACAGCAGTCCTCTAGGGATTCAGAGCAGCCAGCCAGTGGCACGTGTGGGAATCCCAGCGTTCTAGGTACCTCTGACGTCCCAACTTTGTGCCTTGTTTCCACTGAGAAAATTTAGATTCACTCTATTGTTTGCGGAAGAGAAAATGAGAGCGCAAAACCTTGCAGGTAGCCTTCCATGAGACATAGAAATCATAACCCGGACTCCATGACATACACAGGTGTAGCTCAGATGCACTGGAGCCTACTTTTGTCCAACCAGGACCTCCACCAATCCAAAGAGTCAGTGTGATGTAGGGTGTGTGCGTGTGTGTGTGTATGTGTATGTGTATGTGTGTGTATGTGTGTGTGTATGTGTGTGTGTGTATGTGTGTGTATGTGTATGTGTGTGTATGTGTGTGTGTGTGTGTGTGTGTATGTGTGTGTGTATGTGTGTGTGTATGTGTATGTGTGTGTATGTGTGTGTGTGTATGTGTGTGTATGTGTGTGTGTATGTGTATGTGTGTGTATGTGTGTGTGTGTGTGTATGTGTGTGTACGTGTGTGTGCGCGTGTGTGTGTGTGTATGTGTATGTGTGTGTATGTGTGTGTGTGTGTATGTGTGTGTATGTGTGTGTATGTGTGTGTGCATGTGTGTGTGTGTATGTGTATGTGTGTGTGTATGTGTATGTGTGTGTATGTGTGTGTGTGTATGTGTGTGTATGTGTGTGTATGTGTGTGTGCATGTGTGTGTGTGTATGTGTGTGTATGTGTGTGTGTGTGTGTGTATGTGTGTGTGTGTGTATGTGTGTGTGTGTGTGTATGTGTGTGTGTGCCCGCGCAGCATGCAGCTGACCTCTCAGTTGACTGTCTCTCATATCAACAGAGGAGATAGGGCTCCAAAGGAACGACACATAATCCTCACACACTGGAGTTATAGGGATGCCAGAAAACGGGGAGCAAAGGAGAAAGAGTGAGTTTCATCTGTCAGAGCCACTGGTCACAACTGCCTCTGTGCTCCAGGCCTTGGCCGCGTGGCTCAGTTCCTAGTGTGGTTGATGAAAAAGCTGAAGAAGCTTCTAAGCAGCAGAGCATCATCTGCGCCACATTTCGTCCTTTTTAAAACTCCTCCCAGGACACTCCCTCCGGTTGTAGAAGGTATTGCAGTCTACTCTGGTGGGCAGGACACAGAAACAGCTTGATGACAGGAGGATTGTCGCAAAGGGAAGTAGGATTAGTCTGCTTGTGGGGTCTGAATTACACAGAAACGTGTCTGTCTTCCCGAGAAGACTGCTTGTGTTTTGACAGTGCTATCTTCAAGGCACATGATGTATGTCTCCATCTCAAATTTGCACATGGCTGGCAATAGAATAAAGAGTGCTCTTGAATCTTGCGTGCTTTTCTTCCTGCTCTCAAAAGCGTCAGGAAGGCTAGAAGGATGGCTCAGTCAGTAAAGCGCTTGCCTCACAAATACAGGAGCTCTGATTCCTAGAACTCACATAAAAATGCCAAGTGTGGTTCCATGCGGAGGCTCACACCCAGAGGCAGGTGGGTCTACACAGAGCTCGAGGCCATTCTGGTCTACATAGAGTTCCAGGACAGCCAGGACTACATGGACCCTGGTTTAAAATAAAATAAAATAAAATAAAAGACACACCCTTTCTCCTTCCTAAGGATGCTTCCCTGAACATTCGTATTTCTCCAACATTGTGGGCTTCCTTCCTCTTCTCTGCATGTGGCTGCTTCTCGCTCTGCCTGACCTCCGCACCAGCTTGAGCAACACGGCATGTTCTGCCTCTCTTTCATTCTCCTCTGATTCCATTTTGTTTTCATTTTAAGTCTAATAAAATTGTTCTTGAACTTCCATCTGAGTCCATTTTTAAATTATTCCATTAATAAGACTAAGAATTCCAGAAAGGGACCCTGATTTCCCCTGTTCATCTGGTGAACACAAAGGGTCTCAAATTCCAGTAACTGCAGAGCCCAGAATGGAAAAGGTCAGGTCTATTTATTAGCGCCTCATAGCGGAAGGAGGGAAGGCGCAGAAGGATCTAGTCCCAGTGTCCCCTTCAATGGCACTCCCTCAAGGCCTGATCTCTTAGGTCCAAGCGTTTCAGGGGACTTTCTAAATCCAAATTTTAGCCATTTCTTAGGGCAGCTTTGCAAAACCGTTTATAAGACATTTTGCACTATTGCTTCACAAATGCAAGAAAGAGTCTCACGCTTAAAGCAACTCAAGGAAGTTACCACGCCAACTTGAAAGTGGAGGCAGGACAGACCCTAGGGGTGCCATTTCACCCCTCCCATGCCCTGATGCCTTCCACTATCACAGAGTTCAAGCTTGGGCCATGCACACTTGACTTGTGACTGGAGATAAAAGTGAACCCCCGGGGACCCAGCAGGTAACCCATCCACTCAACCTGCTTGAGTTTCTGCAGCACCCCCTGCCACTCCCGGCAACACCAAAGAGTACAAAAACACCTTCTGTCACAGCTGGGGTCCCATTTTTAAACATAAAAGCTCATTGTCCTAAACTCACCCAGCTAGTCTGACCACTTTGGAAATTTCATTATGCACCATTGAACTTGGAACCGGTCACCCCACTCTGTCCTGGGTAGGGAGACTCACTGTTTATTATTTGTGCATGAGAGCGTGACACGGCAAACCTCTACAAAAAGGCCACTCTAGCTTAATTGTCAATGAATGAAAGGGAAGCAACAGTTAAAATGGTCCTCCCTCCCCTGCCCCCAACTTGGGCAGAGGGCACCGTAACTACAGTGCACACCAGAGGAGCAATTAACCCAAAAATAAAACTGCAGATAGCCTGTGTATGGCCCAAGTTCCATTCCTGAGTGATTAATGTAAAAAAAAAACCCTTAAATATAACCTTCCCACAGTGCAAGGTCCTACTCTGGTTTCTCAAGGTTGTCCTTGGAACAGCACTGGGTAATATTGACTTTAGGCGTACAGCTAATAAACGTTTGTGTTTGTAGCTGTCTTGATTTTACCCCCACAGCCGAAGATTCCTTGTAAAACTTTTTGAAGGGGAAGGATCCAAAGAGGGTTAGAGCTCCCACCCAAAATGGCAGAAATTCACCACGACCAGTCCAAGATCTTTGTCTGCCAGTCAGTGATTCGTGTTATTAATTCATAAAATACTTCTTAGAGAAAGAAGCATGTAAAACAAAAGTTGAAGTGCCACTCTCTTTTGAGACAGTATCTCACTATGTAGCCTTGGCTCACTGGAGCTCACAGTGTAGACCAGGCTGGCCTCAAATATACAGAGATCCCTCCCAAGCATTGCAATTAAAGACATGCATCGTCATGTCCAGCTTGAAGATCTTTTGCTGTTGTTTTGGTTTTTTTGAGACAGGGTTTCTCTTGTAACTCTGGCTGTACTGGAACTCACTCTGTAGACCAGGCTGGCCTTGAACTCATAGAGATCCACCTGCCTCTGCCTCCTGAGTACTGGGATTAAAGGCATGCACCGCCAGCACCTAGCCAGTTGGAAGATCTTAGTAGCTTTGGAGCTCACATGGGCATCTCTCTCTTTCCTGAAAATGACAAAGGAAATGTCTGTCATAGGAAATGTATAAAGAGAAAAAAGGTTTCTAGTGTAGAATTCTAGTTGAGCTTTAGGGAAGTGTTTTTGTTTTTGGGGTCAGGATCTCATGTATTCCAGGCTGGTCTGAGACTATGTGACCAAGGAAGACCTTGAACTCATGATTCTCCTGACTCTACTTCCCAAGTGCTGGGATCACAGGGATTTACCAACCACATTAGACTCACAGTCTTTTACCTCTCCCAGTCTACTGGAAATACCGGAGGTAAAGAAACTAGCTATATAAACACCCTGGAGAAGCAACTGGCCAAATCTACAACTATAAGAGAAAAAGTTATGTTTTAAATTTTAATTGCTGTGTCTAAAAAAAATCTATAGAACAGACTGATCTAAGAGATCTATAGAACATTTAACTTCCTAGAGTGTGGAGTGGGGCTGTGTAGATTCCATTTGATTAATCCTACTTTATCGGATATGCTTAGTCACTTGTAGGTGGGAGATAACCCAGACAGAGAGTAGGCAGGATAGATGCTTGCTGCTGATTGGACCTGGTGGGAAGTATGTAAGCGTTATGGGTTCCGCTTTTTAAGCACCTGTCCCATGTGACTCAGGGCCATTCTGTGCAAACTCTGGAGGTAGGTCTATTCCATGGGAACCTCAGAATGGTCCTGGTCAGAGTCCATCTTCCTGGCCAGTATTAAATAAATTTAACTAAAGCTTGATTCAAATTTTGCTCAGTTGTGGTGATGGTCTTATTCTCCACTGGTGGGATTTACACAATGTCAGGTGTAATACAAGTGACTCCATTTCTTCAACCAGATTGGTACTATTAGGGTGGAGGGAGTCTTGGGCCTCGGGAAGATCAGGCCAACAAGAAGGAATACAATGGACTAACTCAAGTGGAGTGCCAGGCATAGAAAAGTATGATAAACTAAGCATGATCTTGATTCACAAAAGTCAACTGTAAAAGCACTGCTTAGTCAATCAGGGAAAATTGCGTGCATATTGTGTATTCGACAATTTCAAGGAATTACTGATTTATTAGCTATAATAATACCTGGTTATATTAAGTATTTATAGTTGAAGTGCTTTAACAAGGAGATGAGTGATGAATGCCAACATATTAATGTCTGAAGCTTATTATAAGTATCGTGTGCATTTAGAGAAACTTAACAGAAATTTAATTCTTTAATAAGAATTAAAATAAAATGATGGCAGTCTAAAGGGGAGGAATATTGTAAACGTAGTCTAGCCATCCAATGACCTCAATACCTCAGGATTCAAAACAACGGCAGCGGCGGCTCATGCCTGTAATCCCAGCACCAGGCAGGCGGAGGCAGTTCTGGAAGCTGTGTGGTTAAGTTCCAGGCCCGTCTACATTGATAAACTACATTATCGAGCCCTGGTCTCAAAAACACAACACACCATGGCTATTTGATTAAAAGAGAATCAGAAAACAAAACAGAACAACAACAACAGAAAAAACAAAGCAGCCGTCTATGGTGGGGCCCTTCTCACCCTGAGCTTAAATCATTCAGCATTTCACCCAAACAGTGGACTTCTTCGTTTTTTATTCCCACTCCCACCTCCCACCCCGTTAGGATGGCGGGTGGACTCAGTACTTTCGTGGTCACTGAGTTATCTATCACCCCAGATCGGGCATTTTTCAAAGTACAAGCTCATTTATTAACTAACTAGACTCGCGGCTCAGACGCAGAGGAAAGCCTTGCCCTCCAGCTGCGGTGAGCGGGTGGGGCACAGCTGCCAGAGCTCTGGGTTCTCAGTGAGTTTCACCTGCCCCGCCCAACTGCCTTATGGGAGAACAGGAATCTCTGGGGGAGGAGACTCTGGCTTTCCTCAGCCGTGGACAAGCCTACATGGGAAGCCCCGCTGCCAGGAGTGGATGCCAGCCTTCCTTTTCATCACCTGGGATGTTCTTCCTAGCTCTGTTTATTTTACAAATCTTTATGTGCGCTCCAGACCTCAGCTTGCACATTGTCATCTGTCCACGGATGATGGAGATGCATTCTCATATGACAAAAGTATGGAATGATTTTTCTCATGGACATGAAGACAAAAACAGCTCCTGTCACTCCCTGAAGAAGCCCCATCTCCCTGTTGGCTTCTCATTCGCGCCTGTCTTCCTGCTTTTTATTTTTGTTATGGAAGATTTCAAACACATCCAAAAGGAGTCTGCATAGTTTAATGAGTCCCCAGTACTTCTCCTCTATCTTTAGCACGTCACAGCGTCTTCTAAATTTTACAATCTCCCCCCAACATTTTTTTTTTTTTTTAAAGACAAGATCGCATTGTGTGGTCCCAGCTTGTCTAGAGTACCCTGGGTAGACCAGGCAGACCTCAAACTTGTGGTGATCTTCCTCCTCTGCTTCCCAAGTTGCTGGCACCAGAGGCACCATATCTAATTTTTTTTCGGGGGGTGCTTTTGAAAATATTTTAAAGCAACAGCAGCTATCCCATCAGCTTGCCAGCCTTGTTCCCAGGTCGTATTGGAATCCAGGTCCCTGGCAGTTTCTCCGACTGCCGCTGCTCTTCAAGAATGCTCCTCCTGGCTTAGGAGCCAGCACAGAAGGTGACTCACAGGTAGCCCACAGTGAACACTCGGAATCAATGCACAATTAGGGGTAATGCATTCGCCACCACAGGACCGAGCAGGAGTATGAAGCATGAAAAGCACTCAGGAGTCTGAAGCAAGAGAATCACTGCGTGTTCACAGCCAGCCTAGGTTTTAAGGTGAGTACCAAGACAGTCGGAGCCCCAGGTGAGACCCCGTCCTTAAAACAAAACCGAACACCACATTGAGTAAGGTTTTCTAAGAGTCAGGCCTGGGGCGTGCATCTGCAATCCCAGCTATTAAAGGCTGAGAAACAGAAATATACCCTCCTTGGCACACTCTAGCACTCAGTGTTAGCAATTACCACTCAGGCAAAATACACAACTTTAGCAATAGTTTTTATTTTAGATTTTGTTTTGTTTTGTATGTGTAGATGGGTGTTCTGACTGCATTTATGTAAGAGGCCAGAAGAGGGCACCAGATCCCCTGAAGCTGAAAATAAGGTTGCGAACTGCAATGTGGGTGTTGGGACCCCAACACTGGTCCTTTGGAAGAGCAGCCAGTGCCCTTAACCACTGAGCCATCTCTCCAGCCCAACTTTAGAAGATCTTGACCTGCCTAGCGAGGCTGATTGTCAGCTCCAGTTCATCATGCATGCTGAAACACTTTGGGTAAGGGTGTACACTACACATAAGAAATCAGCCTCGAGGGCACTTAGAGTTCTGCATTCTTCCAATGACTGAGAAAACTTAAGGAATTTCCCAGGGTATAATCTGCATGGTACATAGACCCTGAAATGCGAGCACATTTGGCAGTTGTGAGCAGATCTTCCCCTCAGGTAAAACACGCTTCAGAAGCAGAGACAATAAAGCCTTGTGCTGACTGGCTTTTAAGTAAACTGAATGGAAGAGAAAGTTGTTCACAAGTGTGATCTTTGAGGGGAAATTGAAGGTAACTAAGATTTTTTCTTTTTTTTTTTCATTTAAAAAATGGGATTTTGTTTTCATTTAGTGAGTTTCATGGAGCTCTAAGCCTGAGGTTGGCAGGTTGCTAAGAGTGAGATGCCTGTGAAAGACCAAAGAACAACGTAAGAATCCCTCCAAAAATTTTCAAGAACTGATTAAGAGCGATTAACCTTCAAGTAAAAGGCTACTTCAGAATATTGTGACTGAATGAAAAAAAGAAATCAAAAGGGAAAATATCTGACTGATCCTGATACGGTGGAAGAGAAAGTTGTGAGCTGACGCTCTTTTAGTTCAAAATAAATCTTTAAATCCTAGAGACAGTCTACAGGAAGACTGGCAACTTTACTTTTCTGGTCCTTTCATAGTGCACCATTACAGAATCTGAACCTGAGTAGACCTTAGGAATAAACCCTATTTACCAAACACACCTATGTAAAGACATAGGTAGCTAGACATGTATCTGAAGTCAGCTTTTGTTACTTTGAGCATATCTTTATAGCCTTAGGAATTTATCATAGTATAAAATCCATACCGATCTAGTATTTTGAAGAGCTTCTGTCGTCTCCATAGTCTAAGAAGTACATACAGCGACAAACAGATGCTCAGTAGAACAAGGAGTTCCATAATTATTGTCTCAGTTTCTCTATACCATGTGGTCAACTTGAGACGGTGGCTAAGTCAAATGACATGCACCCTTTAACCTTAGTCAAGATGGCTGCCTACCATGTGGTATCTGTTTTTAAACAATAATTGAATCCAAGTTACATGTACAGTATATTCTAAGTAAGAGTTGAATCACATACAGACTAAATTGTAGCAGGTTAAGATTACCCATGTATAACCAACCATACCCAGTGGGCTTCAAAATCTTGAGATAAAGTCTACAGTATGGTTTTTTGTTTTTGTTTGAAGAGCAGAAAGCAAAGAAATCATAGAGATAAAAGATTTGTTGATAAGAGACTTTTGGAAGTATAGATCAGAGCAAGAGATCTCAGGGTCATTTAGTTGTACAGTGGTAGTTGTTACAGTCTGTCAGAATTGCCAGTCTTTGGCCATTGATCTACATTGAGGCCAAGCAGTCTGCAGTAAGGCAGAGAGGCTTTAAGAAAATTTCTGAGTCCAAGGAAGGAATTGGGTGAAAGGCTTGTGAACTTGGAGAGGCTACAAGGGCTTAGAGAAGCTGCAGGGTTTTGGGGAGGGAGCAGAGACACAGACGGTAAGAGGTCACACTGGCCCAAATGGACCTAAGGTTTCAAACTTGCAGAGGCCACAGGGGAAGCTTAGAGAAGCTGCAAGACTTTCAGGAGGGAGCTTAGAGAGAAAAGAGGGACAAGGTTGCAGCAGAGGCCTAGAAGGGCTTAGCAGGCAGCTCCTAAAGGAAAGAGTCGCTGTGGCTCCTGCTCACTGTGGCCAAGCTCACAGTGGGACTACAGGCAGGACTGCAGCTCCTAAGGTAAAGAGAGGGAAAGCTAGAGAGCTAGAGAGCCCCAGGCAGCCTCAGGCAGGACCGCAGCTCCTGGGTGGAGGAGGGGAAAGATAAAGATCGCAGTGGCTCAGACAAAAATCAAGTTATCGGAGTTGGAGTTGAGAGGTTAGGTTTTGAGTGGGAAGAGCCCACGCCCAAAGAGTCCAAGAGGCAGGGGTGTGTGTGTGTGTGTTGGGGGGGTGGATCATCCTTAATTACCTCTACAAAGAGAGTGGAGGTGGTGGGTAAGGGCCGGAATGTCAGTCCAGGGCATCCTCAAACCGACTGACTGTGAGACTTGTCAGAGAGAAAATGTTGCAAATCACAGAAGACTGGCATCCCTACTCCTTGCGATTGGGTGAGAGGGACGTCCCCGGCACACCTGTGTGGCTTTTCTAGCGTGTAGGTGCCCAGAAGGGGCATAGGAAAGGGCAGGGAGCTCTGTAGTGACACGTATCCAGGAGAGGATGAGGGAGCAAAGGAAAAGGGAGATGTCCACGTGGGTGTAGCAGGCCAGAGGCTTAGGAAGCTGCAGGAGCCAAAGAAACCCGTACAGAGGCACCCATGTGGAGGGAATACCATGCCAGAGCCAAGAGATGAGCCCTGGGAGGGTACAGAAGGAGCCAGGGAGAATAGAAGGGGAGAGAGGAATGGCTAGAACACATAGACAGAAGCAGCAGCTGAAGAATCAGACTCTAGAATTTGGGGCCAAATATAGTGAGTGGCAGAAGCCAGAAGAAACAAACGATCCTTACCTTAGAAGAGTCACATCAGCAGCTTGGTTTGGAGTGGCTTTATGCCACTGCTGGGTTTCAGTCCCAGGTGAACAAAAAAAAAAAAAAAAAAAAAAAAAAGAAAGAAAGAAAGAAAGAAAAAGGAAAAAGATATGATTGTATCTAGGTATGGCAGAGGAGAAAGTTTATTGTATATACAAGGGAGACTACAGTAGATGTGAGGGAGAGCATAGCCAGCGGCAGAGACATCTGGGGAGTCCAAGGTGGACCTGACCAGACTGAGCTGCATGTGAGGATAGGGGGAAGGTCAGAGGGAAGAGAGAGGAACCTGGAGATCAAGAGGCCAGGAGAGGCCAATAGGGTCTCAGATCAAGAGAGAAAGAGAGAGAGAGTAACCAAAATGGCTGGAATTATATAGAGAAGGGCAGCCCTGCCCTTTGGGATGGAGAGTTCAGGATAGGGGGAGGAGTCTGCACACCAGGACCCCCCTGTAACAAGTAGGGACTGAGGGATGCTGGGAGAACCTGGAGGCCAGGTTTGCTTTGATTTGTTGAATAGGTATCTCAGCCAGCAGTTTGTGAGTTTGAGACCTTAGTGTCCAGGGTTGAGGTTTTCAGTTCACAGGCATGAGCAGTGAGGAGAGGATTAAGTCCCAAAGTTGTCAGTCACATACCATGAATAAACTGAGACAAGATAAAGCCTACATCTGTATTTGCAGCATGCATTTGTTTGACAGTCTCCAGCTGTTGGTGGCATGGATAACTGTTTCTTGAAAATTATAGTCATTACAATTTATTAGTTAATGTAACTAAGTAGTTTTTTAAACTAAGAATTGGACTGTAGGGTGCTTTTTATGGCTTTTGAGGTCAAGAGAGGAAGCTATAGATTTCCTGGGCTGGCTAGTTATATGTCAACTTGAGGGGAGGGAACCTCAAGTGAGAAAACTCCCTAAGATGGCCTATAGGCAAGCCTGTAGGGCATTTTCTTAATCAGTGATATGGGAGGGCCCAGCCCATTGTGGGTGGGGCCACCCCTGAACTGACTGGCCTGGGTTCAATAAGTAAGCAGGCTAATCAAGCAATTAGGAGCCAAACAGTAAGTCCCACTCCTCCACGGCCTCTGCATCAGCTCCTGATTCCAGGTTCCCACTCAGTTTGAGTTCCAGCCCTGGCTTCCCCCAAAGGACTGGGTTTTCGGATCTGTGTAAGCACTTTCCTTCCCAAGTTGCTTTTGATCATGGTGTTTCACCACAGCAACAGAAACCCAAAGACAGACTGCACGGACTCACCCTTTAAAAGGGCTGAATTTAACTCACATCTGCTTTTTTTTGCTTTGCAAACACCACCTCTTCCACTGCAGTGCTAATGTTGAAATTACAGCTCAGAATTCCTAAAAGTTATTGTTCTACAGAGTTCTGGCAGGAAGGAAGGCTATTCTTGGTGGCGATAATGTGGGCTATGAAAACGGGACTAAATTAAAACAAAAACAATGTTCCCTTCAAATAACCTCACCAGAGTAGTCATGCTCCTTAAGATGCTTTAATTCTAAGAATTCTAGGACAAGGAGCCCAGGATGGTATAGCTAATCGGGGCCGAGGGATCTAAGTTGAGTGCTGCTCCTTTAGGATCACAGATGGTGACATGTGGATGGGGTACCGGTGTTTAGAGCAGCATCCAGGAGTCACGCTTCTATACAAATCTCCCAGTTTATACTGGTTAAAAATGACCGCGCAGCACACATACGGGTAAACAGCAAAGCCAGAAAGTGAATGGAACAGAGTACAGACAGGAGGCAGACATTCCCACAAGGAGCGATGTCCCGGGTACACGATGAAGAAAGGCGGAGAAAAGACTCGAAGTTAGTGAACCATAGCTCCTACACCATTATGGCAGATTTGATTTTTTGAGCCCAAGATAAGTCATGATTTCATGTGTTTTTCAATAAAATTTTCAGTTTCAAGATAGGTCAACAGAATATATTCATAGCAGAATTTATAATATGGGAGAATTCTTAGCCAGAAAATATGACTTTGTCACCAGCTGTATGAAAGATTAAAAAATAAACAGACTTGTAAAACAGACACAGTTGAGTAAATCACACTAACATTAATGCTAAGTTTAAGTACACATCAGTGAGTTGTTTGTTACAAACACACATCGATCGTATGCTTGAAAACATCAGTGTCAATGCATCAGACTTTATTAGTTCATGTGCTGCATCCAAGCACCTCGGAGACCACAGAACCTTAAAGACCTTCAGCTTCCAGTTATATCTTACCAGAGGTCATGGGACCAACTTGGCCGGTTACAATGAAGAATCAAAACAAAACACTAGAAAACAAAGCAGGGACTATAAAGAGTGTAGGTATTTCATGGAATGTGTTTGTAGTTTATATTAAGTATGTAGGTTTATATACATGTATATACTCATTTACATATTGCACAGTGTATGACAAATCCACATAAATGTCCTATTTCCACTTGAAAGTAAGAGGGTGGCACCAGCTAAGCATGAACCCTAGGTCTGATAGTGTCAAGCTGTCCTCACGCGCTAATCTACATGCCCACAGCAAGCCTATGGGACAGGCCTTCTCAGCTTCTCTTTGAGAAAACTCAATACAGAGGCAAACAGTCACCTAGGCAGCAAGCCACACAGGTGAGGTCTTACCTGAGGCCACTCCAGAGCCTCTACCTGCAAATCTGTGACACAGGAACTTACGTCCCCCACAGAGCCTTTCACTGTCCAAGTCTGAGCAAGTGACAGCAGAGTCCCAGAACACTGAGAGAACTTCCAGCTGTGCTCTCCAGTGACCCTGTGAAGTGTTCTTGGTAAAGGCTGTTTCATAGAGCTGAAATCAAACCAGTTAAAAGAAAGCAAAGGTATCTATAAGCAGATGTGAAAGAGAACATATTTATTTACAACACTATTTCCTTTTACAATATGCCCACAGTCAACATAAGAATTTCCAAGAAGTTAGTTTTAAATTAAGATATTTTACAAAGAAAATGTTCACCATATGATTTTTTTCATTTACATGAATTTAAAGGCATTCTGAACAGCACTTAGAAAATTATGTAATGTAACTGAGAACATTTAATGGGACCTTGCATCATTCTCAAAAACTAAGTTTAGGAATTCTGTTTAAAATCAGGTCCTTTCAGGAATGTGAGCCTGTTTCATAAACGATGGACATGTGGGGTATGGCTCAGAACTTTCTGATGGTAAGTAAAAAGCTCACACCTTTCAACTGCTTCAGTGAAAGCCCCATGGTGTCCGTATGCAAGTCAGACCTGTGCTGCTCGCTCAGGTGCTAAGCACACAGGCAGCGTATGGGGAGGGTCGTCTCCAGGCAGAACCAGGCATGGTCCGAATCCTCTATGCAATCATACTCAGGTATCTGTTTCTACCGACATACATCCGAGTCACCTCCCTGGAAACATCCTGCTAACCATGAGGTGACTTCTAACGTAACAATTACCTGACGTTCTTCCACATCACACGGACAGATTCCAAATTTTTATTAGTGAAACTATAAGAGATGATTTTCTTAATATTTTAAGCATGAGTTCCTCTGAATAGCTGGTATTATAATAAAAAATAGGCAAGATTATCTTTTCACCATGATCGAAGCTACAAGTCACGATAGGTCTCCTAGGTACTCTCTTGACTCTTCTGTAAGAACACTGAGGGCTGGTCCTGGACATCATGCAGCAGCAATAGAGGTATCATCCAACAGTCGGCCCTGTGGCTTTACAGCAGAAAAAGCAAGATGAGATTACAAAATAATAACAAGAAGGACTCTATTATTGAAAGCATTTTAAAATGTCTGCAATTATTTTACAAAACTGAAACACCAGCAGCCCGTGTACTTCCACCTGCAGAACCACTCAGTCGGCACTTCTCTCCTAGCCCTGTGCCCTTGCTGCGCCCACAGAGCCTCCCAGCTGCTGTGTAAAATGGGAGCTCCTCCCACCCCGCAGGCTCAGGGCCCTCCGAGGGTCTCAAGACCTGATCTGAAAGGAATTCAAGATCTTCCAGTCTTCTATTTGAGAAAAATATGGCTTACAAGGAACTCCAGAGTGTGCATGCATACTCCCTCCCCCCACCCCTCTCTCTCTCTATATCACTATATCGCAAGGATAAAAGCAAAAGCAAATACTTTCCTCTTTCTAAGGCTACTGACAATAAAAAGTAAAACATCACAGCACAAAAGTCGGTGGTAAGAACAAAGACATCACAGAGCTGAGGAGATGCCTCAGTTGACAACTGTGTAAGCACAAGGATCTGAGTTTGACCCCCAGAAGCCATGAGAATTGGGGCATGGTGGCACATGTTTGTGATCCCAGAAAGAAGAAGGCAAAGATAGGCAGATGCTTGAGGCTCACTGGCCAGCCAACGCGGCTAACTGACAAGTTCTAGGTCAGTGACGGATCCTGTCTCAAAAAGCAAGATGCACAGTGCCTGACAAACAACAGTAAGGTTGACCTTTGCCTCCCCACATGTGCACATGCATATGTACACACACACACACACACACACACACACACACACACAGAGAGACACGTATTACAACTGTTCTGTTTGCTTTGTTTTATAGTGTTGAGGATGGATCTAACTTTTATGTGTAAAATTCCTAATAGGTTAGCAAAATACTAGAGAATCATCTAGTGGGTAAGGGTTAAGAAGAGTCACATGGGTAAAGTGTCCAATCACAAGGGCAAGCTGCACGTGACAAAAACATGTTTCCCATAAAGGGGTAAAAACAACAACAACAGTAGCCAGTTGTAATGAATAATCTGAAGTCAGCTCACTCCTATCTGCTACACCCAGGAGGGACACGAAAGCACACTCCAAGAACAATTCTGTGTTTCTGAAGAAACCTAGGTCACAGGACTTTTGTCTTGTTCTCTCAGCAGCACTGAGAACTCTCCCCACGGGACTCCATTCTTGGGCCATGTTCTGATTCCCATACATATTACAGATGTATACATGTGCACCGCACACAGATATACCATACAAATGTATACCTTTACACTCATCCACACACATACAACACATGTACACTTACAGGCGAACCACACATATGTCTATTTACTACTTTGGAGACTTCTGCTGCCTCAGGCATAGCAAACAGCTTTTGATTATGAAGTTGTGGCATTTATTCTGTTTTCTGATCACTCTCTTTCATGCTTTCCTCTATAGAAGTTGGCTGTTGAGTATGTGTGATAAAGTTACTTAAAAATTCCTTTAATGGATGTGCACACCTTTAATCCCACCACAGGTTTCTTCAGAAACACAGAATTGTTCTTGGAGTGTGCTTTCGTGTCCCTCCTGGGTGTAGCAGATAGGAGTGAGCTGACTTCAGATTATTCATTACAACTGGCTACTGTTATTTGTTTATACGCCTTTATGGGAAACACGTTTTTGTCACGAGCAGCTTGCCCTTGTGATTGGACACTTTATTGCGTGACTCTTCTTAACCCTCAGGGTATAAACTGGCTGATGCTCTGAATAAAGTTAGCTACTGCACGAGACTTCAGTCCGCCTCATTTTAGGCTCCACTTTCCCAGGTCCCTCCTCCGGAGCTGTAAGCATGCGGGTCTCTAACATTCACAATGGGAACTGAACCTTAAAGAGCAGGTTCCTGCTCCTTACTTTCACTCTTTATTTAATTGTTCAGTATGGGTGCAGGTGGCTTTTAGGAAAAAACAGTGGCTCCACTTAATTAAGCCCTGGCCAAAGACAGCTTTACACTGTGTACCCACAGGAATGTATTCACATTATACAATCAACTGAATCTAATTATTCGAAGAAAAATACTGACCAACTCTGCTCTAGAACAGCCCCATTCAACAGGTGACCAGTCACATTTAGCTTTTGAGCACCTGAAGTGTGGCTAATGTAGATACTAAGAATTCTAAGTTTAATTTAATTTCACTTGAATCTCAGTAGTGGTAAGTAGTTACCTAACTAGACTGATCAGTCTGGAATTACACGAAAGTGCAGGAGGATATAAAATCTTAGTCAGTGATAATTTAGTATGTGGGAAAGGGTAGCCCTGGAGCCACTTTAACTGACGAAAGTTTGTAAGGCATGGTGGCATGCCTATAATCCTCTCTTGGGGAAGATGAGGCAGAAGGATGGAGAGTTGGATGCATACAAAGCCTTTGTCTCAAAAGGTACTCAGTGTATTCTGAAGATGTCTACTCTGTGGAGCAGCAGAAAATGTAGCTTCTCCAACAGATGAAGGAGCTGACGGAGGAGTCCAATGCTCACTCTCGACTGCAGTGAAGGTGATCACAGCAGTTGGAAAAGACATGCTAGTTACATTAGAACTTACACTTATTATCTAGAATCTTTCTGAAGAATTTAAACACTAGAGAAAAGAGGTTTATCATGAAAGGCCTCAAAAGACTGAACTAGCCTTAATTAGAATTAGGTTTGGGTGTATAAAGGAACGAAAGAGATTAACTGATAAGTCCAAATCTCTTTCCTCGCTACAATCACCGCTAGTGTCTGAAACAAGTTAGCTCTAGGTGGCTGGAATATGACAGTCTATGTTAACACGCATGATGACACTGCTGTGTTTAGCTACAGCAGATTTCCAACAGTCAAACAGCTAGAGACCACTCAGCCTCCCACTCTTTCCTACCAGGTCATGAGACTTGTTCCCCTGCGGTGACATCAGACACAAAGGGGAAGAATGGCAAGATGGCTGCCTTTAAAATGTGACTAGGAACGAATGTTTATTTTGTTTTTTGTTTTCCATTTTTCAGAAACAGGGTTTCTCTGCTGTAACTCTGGCTGTCCTGGAACTCACTCTGTAGACCAGGCTGGCCTCAAACTCACAGAGATCTGCCTGTCTCATCCTCCCAAGTGCTGGGATTAAAGGCGTGTGCCACCACTGTCCGGCGATAAGAATGTTTAAAAATTTATCTAACACAAAGAGAGATAAAGTTATGAGATTACTGTTGCTGTTATTTTTGGCACTGGGGATCAAAGCCTGGCTCTCATAGATGCAAAACTGCATACGTTCTTAACTCTGAGATGTCCTTTTATAATTTAAAGTATAGTATGGGATAGGAAGTTGGAATGTTAACAAGGTGATCTTTTATGGATGCAAAACAGTACTGTATATGTAAGTCTAGAAAGACAAAAGTGAAGGGGAAGTGCGGAGCATTAGTAATCTAAATTAGTAACCAAATTAACATTTGGTAGCCTGTAATTACCAAATTCTAACTAAGGAAAACACTCCAAAACTTGAGTTAGACAGACACCAAAGGAAGTTGCAAGCAGTAGAACTTATTCCAACAGGAGATAAAAACTTTATGCATGGCACCCAGGATTCTTGTATCTAATACAAGGGGAGCTACAGAAGAGATCCACACCCTCTGGAAAGACAGCCCAGGCCTCAGGCACCTGGGCTGTCCCTAGCTGCTCCCTCAGAAGTGCAGTGCTGAGCCAAATCAAACACTCGCCCAGCATTTCAGTCCTACGCCCTGCAGTCACGGCAGGACGCTCAAGTGGAGCAACTGCTTAAACCTGACTCATTAATGCAGAGTATCAATTCTGGCAGATGACCATCTTCAGAAGAGACCTAAATCCAGTAATAAAGAGGTAAGAATTAAGAAAGCCCAATATTAAAGAGGTAAGAATTAGGAAAGTTTAGGGCTATGTAGACAGTTAATCTACCTGATAAAAATTGGTTACAAACTACAATTGAAAACATACTTTACTATGTCAAAGGGAAAGCATGTTCAAGGACACCATGAAGAGTAGCCATTAATTATCTAAGGGAATGACAATCTTTGAAATTAGATTGTATAAAATAGTGCCATAGAAATGAACAGAATTGCCAAGTTCATACAATAAAAGCAAAAGCTATCATCGCTAGCCTCCAACTATTATTCAGTGAAGTTTCCGTCTGCTTTTAAGACAGTGAATTTGAAAGCCAAAAAATGCCCAAGCCTTACCTTTACAAAAATGCTGGTGGGTATAAAACGCCTGAGCAGCTGATTGGTGAAGCTGGGAAATCTGAGCAAGTTGATGTTGAGCAATGGCAGCTGCTGGTACCCAGCCATCAGAGGATAGAAATTATACAGCATTTCCTGCTTCGTGCCAGGGAGAATACGTAATCGAATCTAGTCAGAAAGAGCCAGAGAAAAACAGTCACACACACAACTTGCTATATGAATACACATGTCCTTATTACACTGTTACCTTCCCTCAATTATTTATGAAGGACAAACCCTTCTGTGCATTGCTCTCTCTTACTCTACCCTCTAAAACGTATGGTTGAGGACAGGTACCAGGATGACAGGCAGACAGGAAATGGACTACAGGACACAGCTGTCAGTTTTCAGTTTCTACCAAGATCTGAAGGGCAACATGTGCCTTCTTAATGACATGAGTCAGGTTACCATTTAGCGTCTTAGACCAGGTGTATCTTAATCTTCAGAAAATCTTACAGGATAATGTGTTTAAAAAGTACCTCTTTATAGGTTTTTTCAGCAAAATGAAAACTGTTCTTGGTAATTTTCTTTTAAGGATTTTATACTATATGTCAAGGTAAACAATTTTTTGGGAGGAGGTGGAGATCTTTACTAATACTTGAGGGCCCAGCAGACAGCTCAGCAGGTAAAGGCACTTGCTGCCAAGCCTGACGACCTGAGTCCAATCTCCAGGTCCCACATGATGGAAGGAGGGAACTGACTCCCACAAACTGTCCTCTGACCTCCACAGGTGCACCCTGATGCGCACGTACACGGCTTGCCTATACACACAATGAATACAGAAGTATAACTCATTTTTTAGAAATTTTTACATCTTAGAAAAATACAAACTTACGAAGTTTTGGTATTTCATCCTTTCTATTTGTAAGCTAGTATCTGGAAACCGCTCCTTCATTTGTAAAAGTGAAACAAGTGTGCACGTGCACACAATGTGCCAGGGACAACAGAGCACAGACCTGTGATGTACTGAAGCTGGGATGTATAATACTTCACGCCATGAATTTATAATGGTGCACAGCTATATTGCATTATTTCATATATAATTGTGCTGTGTATTTAACAACAAATCTGAATCCTGAATATGCAGAGTGAACTGGTTGACTTGTCAGGTTAGACACTAGTGTGTTAAGACACATCTGTTTCTGTAACTTCCCTTAGTAATAAAAGGATTGACTGACAAATGCGGAGCGTCTGTTAACATTCTGACCCTTTCTCTGGAACATGTTTTGACTGAGTATTGCATTTATTCATTTTAAAACTGATAAACTTTTCCATCTGATTTGACTGAACAAGTAAGAAAGACTGAGTAGGCAAAAAAAAAAAAAAGTTCCTGAACATACGAGAGAAAAGTAGATTCTATACAAGATCACAGCCTGTGCAACTCTTCACAGAAGAAAAGCAGGTTCTAACCTCAGGATGGCTGTGCCTCCAGGCCTCAAGCCAAGATGGGGACAAATACAGACCCCTCGGTAAATAAGCCTCTGATGGTTCCCAGGAATGCTAGCGTGCTATTATAATATAGTCCAGTGAACTGCGGTTTATGAGGAGTAAGAGCCTTCTGTCTGATCTTGAAGACGTGAAAAGGGTAACCCACCTCTGCAGGAAGTTAAAACTTATCTTTGAAAGGCTTAAAAATGTACTACCATCAAAACACCAGCCCCAGCTCCCGCCCCTCAGCCACACTTCTGCGCTCACACAAGCAGCACCAGCGAAGACAGCCGTACCTGTTTGAGACCTGAGAACATGAAGGCATCACTGGGCTCCACAGAAATTTCCACGTCTTGAACCAAGTCAGTCTTATTCTGTAAATGATACCTGACAGGTAATGACTCTCTGACACGTCCAAAAGATGGCAGATCTACAGACAAAGAGCGTGGTTTTGGTTAAATATATTAAAAAAAAAAAAAAAAAAGCTCACTACTCACAGGCTCTTACTGGATAGACCCTGTATTACGTCAAGTTATGGCTTTGCTAGTAAGAGATCTTTTGATTGGGCAATAGCAAAGGATGCTGATAAGACAGGCTGAAAAAGAAGCAAGTCTAAAAATGACTGACACACAGAATCTGGCTACCACTGACTTAGTGCAATTTATAATTTTACAAATGTATAAAACATCTCCCAAAATATCAATCATTATTCCTAAACTAGAATAAGCAAACATTGTACTTAATGAAACTGAGTCAAACTTCCATTCATTCGCTCATCCAGATATGTTTTTTCTGGAGTTCTGCAGACTTATTTTTACTGACGTACAAAAAATGGAACGTTTTGTGAATGTGTGAGCCACCCTTGCAGAGGCCACGCCAATACTGTCTGTGCTGTCCCCGTCACAAGCAGGTCTGCTTAGGCAAGCAATGCAGGAGGTGGCTTGGTAGGAGGCAGGCACTGTATGCTATTTTTAACATTACTAGCTGGGCAGTGGTGGTGCTCACCTTTAATCCCAGCACTTGGGAGGCAGAGGCAGATGGATCTCTGTGAGTTCGAGGCCAGCCTAGTCTAGTCTACAGAGTGAGTTCCAGGACAGCCAGAGTTACAACAGAGAAACCCTGTCTCAAAAAACAAAACAAAACAACAACAAAAAATATATATATATATGTAATAGATATGGTAGAGGCTGTTTCTCATGACAGAGTATTCAATAAAGAAAGGAGAAATGAGCCAGGCATGCAGTGGTGCACACCTATAAGCCAAGCCCTTGGAAGGGAATAGAATGAACCCAAGGAGTTTAAGGCCAGCTTGGCAATACAGGGAGTCAGACTAGCCTGAACTACATGTTACCCTATCTTAAAAAGACCAAGAAAATGAACAGAGAGTGGGGTGAGCATATGATAAGATACTTGTGGCTCCTGAGACTAGCCTGGACTATAAGTGATCCTATGTAGAAATGGGAGGGAGGGTGGTTACGTGCCCATTAATGGGAACACTAACCGTAAAGCATTCCTAACAAAAATTTAAACCTCAATCTGATCAAGTCTGATGACTGTCAATTTATAGGGATAGGGAAACGCTTAAAAATGGTATCATACAATCAGCAAAATCCAGGCTGTTAGAAATTCTACAAATGACTTGGTAAATCAACAGGAAGAGGAGAAGGGAAAGGGGGAAGCAGGAGAGGAGGTGGGGGTGAAGACAAGAGTACTGAACAGAGTGACAGGGACTAATAAAGGGAGGGAGGAGAGGCTGTGGGAGGCAGGAAACCATCCTACCTACAAATTAAACGGATACTACGAGACTTACCCATAAATTGCAATGCTAGGACCTTAAAAGAAGCTGAGAAACATCCAGCCAGTGAAAATTTCAACCTAAGATTTTGGGGATGTTAAGAATCTATTGTTAAGCTGGGCATGGTGGCACACAGCTTTTACGCCAACATTCATGAGGCAAAAGCAGGAGGATCCTGTGAGTCTGAGGCCAGGCTGGTCTACTTAGCAAGTTCCAGGCCAGCCAGGGCTATGTAGTGAGATCCTGCCTCGACCACCCTCCTATACAAACAAAGAATCCACTGATCATTTGAAGACATAATGATGAAACAATTAGGTTCACAAAAAGCCACGCTTGCAATCATACTAAAATATTTACGGATGAAATGGCATGTGGGATTCACCTGACAGTTAACTGGGGAAGGACCATGGAGGGCCATCGTGTGCCGTTTACAGATGCTAGCCATTCTGCATAATAACTGTTAACAATCTAAACTCTAAGAAGCCCTTTACAGAGTAACATCTGAATTCCCGCTACCTGCGTTCACATGGAGAGGGATGTTTTCAACGATCACGTGAGGCAGCGTGATGACGGTGCTGATGACAGGGATGTTTCCCAGGCCTGAGGTCCTGCGGCACAAAGGTCAGTTTTGAATTCACTTACAAAATGGGGATCAAACAAATACAGGCATCTGTTTTACCAACTAGCTTCAAAAGAAATACAAACTCTCCATGTCCCCAAACGCCACCAGTAGAGTTTTGTCAGAAGGAGCTTTCTGAATCCCGCTTCTGTTTCAAATGTCCAGTGAGCAGATGTTTTAACCCGGGGCTGCTGTGCGTGCTGTGCATGCTGTGCATTATCACCTGGAGCCAAGGCAGAGCTGGGTCTGACTGCCAGCAGTGAAGCATACCACTCGATTCTGTGTCTGGGGAGCAGGATTTTCTCAAGGGAAAAGTACTGCAGATTTACTGTGATACAAACCCCTCTTCTCCTCCTGGATTCTGATTCTGATTCTGATTCTGAGGTGGGCCCCAGACCACTTTTGAAGGGTCTATTTAGAACCCATCACAAGTACACAGTAGAAAATGAAGAATTCAAACATTCTAGTATCAGTTAAAATGTGCAGTACTCTAAGTTTATTGAGATAGAGTAATAAAACAAGACTGCTCAATGTTTCCTCTGTGTTAGGGCTTGGGAACTATACAAGTGGCAGGCAGTACTACCAGGGAAACCTAAGGTCCGCCAGCATGGAGAGGGAGAGCAACTGACGCGTGAGAGGCAGGCAGCTAGGTGATTGCCAGTAAGAATTTATCTAACAGAATTACCGTAGTGTGGTAGAAAAATGAAGTGCCGTCCAGTGCTTAACTGGTGCTTAACTCCTACAACTTAGAAGTTAAGCTTCAACATTGTAAGTTCACATAAACTTAGCCAAATGAAATGGCAAGTTGGGTTTTTATTTTTTTAAGTTTTTTAATCTCAGTAAATGACCTATTTTTCCATTCTTACTTTAAGTTCTAAGATGGAGCTGGGTGGTAGTAGCGCACACCTTTAATTCCAGCACTCAAGAGGCAGAGGCAAGCAGACCTCTGTGAGTTTGAGGCCAGCCTGGTCTACAGAGTGAGTTCTAGAACAGACAGAGTTACAACATAGAAACCCTGTCTCAAAAAACAAACAAGCAAGCAATAACAACAAATCTCTAATATGGAAGATATTGATACACATAAAAACCTCATTAATGTTTGCAGATTTCTCGAAGTGTACGGAGTCCTGAGACCCCAGGTTTGAGAACTGCTAACCTACAGTTCTGCCTTGTCAGACCCTGGAGGCGAGGTCTTCCTGGAAGAGGTACTGACGGCTGGGGATAGAACCTGGCAATGGAGTACTTGCTTAGTTAGCATGTGCTAGGCCATAGGTCCAACTCCAGCACAGGAAACAAGACCAGAAACAATTCCTGGAGACCTTTCTTGCTCCGTTTTGCACTTAATTTATAACATGAGAATATTGTGCCAGGAAATTACACTAAACATGTTTTTCACAGCTAAAGGCTACTCTTCACATTCTCTTCACAGTTATTGATTTTATAGGTTTAAATTTTTTTCTACTTCACTTAATTCTGGCAATTTGTAAAACATTAAGCTCTCCCTACTCATTATAAATGATGTGTAAATACTTCCTTGTGGGCCAGCAAGATAACTCAGTGGGTAAAGGCACTTGAGCCAAACCTGATGATCTGAGTTCAGCCCCATGACCTACATGGTGGACAGAACTGACTTCTGCAAGTTGTTCTCTGACCACCACATGCTGGAAACAGCAATATGTCCTCCCCTAAACAAAAATATTATAAAATGCTCCCTTGTAATTATCCCTATCGGGATTCCTTTCTCATTTTTTAATTAGTTTTATTTCATTTTAAAACCCATGAAATATTAAAGCATACCAGGAGACTAACACACCAATATTACTTGTAGAACTCCTGTCTAAGAAGAATATATGATTGCACTTGAATTTTCCAATGTTGCTTGCTTGTATGCTCTCACCAGCCCCTACAAACCACTACCTTGAATTTGGTATCTATCATTCCCATGCATTTCTTTATACCTTTTCCAATTACACTGACACTACGAAGCAATATATAGTATTACATAACTTTGGCTACTATTCTCATCTGTAGCTTGTTTCTTCACTTTATATTGAGATACTGACAGTGTACTTTGGTTTACCAGAGATACCGCTTCATTAGTCAACAGCATTCTTTCGTTTGAATGTGTCACAATCTGCCTACTTTCCTTCTGATGGGTATGGCTTTTAGGGTTTTCTGTTGAGGGAGGAGGGGCCCTTTTATAAGCAATGCTGCTCTGCATATTCTTATCCGTGTACCCATGTGTACGTGTATGGTATCATCCCTGGTCTGCAGTCTGCAGGGTCACAGACACCTTCAGCTTTATCTAACATTGCCTAGTAGACTTTGGAACAAACTCTAATTCATTCTCCACATCTTCCACACCTGGCATTGTTAGCCCTTCATTGCAAACTAGAGGAACGGCAACCATCAATGTATCTTTAGCTGTCATTCCCCAATTACTAGTAAGGCTGAGCCTCTCCCACTGTGTTCATTGGCTACCTGGTTTCCTCAACTCAGATTTTTTTCACTTTCTGACAGGTGACCCATCTACATCTCACAATGCCCAGAGGTGAGACTCTGGACATGAATACTAACCCTTATCAGGTACACACACAGCGAAGATCTTCACCTATTTTGATTTTGTCTTTTCATTCTCTCTTTATGATTTCGTTCAATGAATTGGAATTTTAATATTTTTAGACGTACTTATCTTACTTTATGAGTGTTCTGCCTGAATGCATGTATGTGCACCACACGTGTGCTTGATGTCCATGAAGGTCAGAGGAGAGTGTTGGATCTCCTAGTTATGAACGGTTATGCGCCAATATGTGGGTGCTGGGAACCAAATCCAGGTCTTCTTGGAAGAGTATCCAGTGCTCTTAACTGCTGAACCATCTCTCCTAGCCCCAGAAAATTTAATTTTAGACTTCTATATTCTGTGCCTAAAGAAGATGCTACTCCAAGGTCATAAAACAATTCTATTTTTCCAAAAGTAAAGAGATTATGCTTTTTTTACGATTAGAATTTTAATATACTTAGAATGAATATCTACCTGTAATATACAGCAGATAACTCATTATTTTAAATGGATAGTCAACTATTTTCCCAATCACTTTATCAATTAGCAATGATAAAATCCTTTCTTAGTTGACCTATGGTGTTCTGTAAAACACCATTCCATGCGTGTGTGGATCTACACAGCTGCTCAAACCCTCTGCTCCATGCTTATGCAGACTACTGGCTCTGATACATATGGCACTGGTTAAGGATGAGTGCTTCCCAGTAAATCTCACACCCTAGGAGGCAGCACATACTGCCTGGCTCCCGTTACAAAGAATGAGTTCTTTCAACTTTCTGCCTTTCATAAAATTTTAGAAATGAGTATTGACTTACACTCAAAGGTAGTTGAAGTTACTACGTGAACCACAATGAATCTATAGAAAAACTTAAAGGGCTAAATCATATAAAACTACTGTGCATCTTTTCTGTTTATTTAGCTGTTCTTTTGATACTTTAAGGTTCTATACTTTCTATGTAAAGAGAATGCTAATCTCCTATTAGGCAAACTCCTAGGTATCTTAGAATTATGGGTGCTTTGAAAATGATAAAACTTTTAAAAGGTTATTTTTATTTTATGTATATGAATCTTTTGTGTGTGTGTGTGTGTGTGTGTGTATAATGTACTATGTTCACACCTAATGTCCAAGGAAACCAGAAGATGGACTTACATTCCTTGGAACTGGAGTTACAAACAGATGTGAGCTGCCATGTGGGTGCTGGGAATTGAACCCAGGTCCTCTGTGAAAGAGACAAATGCTCCTAACCACTGAGCCACCTCTCCAGCACCAAATGACACTTAAGGTACACTGCTGAGAGGCTTATTTCTGACCAACAGAAACACAACTGAGCTGTGTATGCTGATGTTACATCCAGTGACCTTGCTTAATCCTTAAACCCTTGGGTTTTGTTTCGAAAAAGTCTATTTTGTATATGTTTAGGTGTGTACAAGGGCACACATGTATATAAGTACGTACGTGCCACTGCATGAGTGTAGAGGTCAGAGGACAGCTCGTGGGAGTAGGCTCCCTCTTCCCACTAAGAGGGGTCTGAGCATCCAACCCTGGCTGTCAGGTTTGGCAGCAGGCACTCTTAGCTGCAGAACGGTCTTACGGGCAAATCCCTCATGGGTTTTTATGTAGACAGCCTTACCGATTACACGGGGACAATTTACCTGATGCTTCTCACGGTCCTATCTTCAGATTTAGTTGACTAAAATTTTCTTGGCATTTCAGTCAGAAATTGTGGCAACAAAGTTTGATTTCTCCTCCTCATCCTTGCGATTTAACATGGTAAACACACACACTGCTGTAACGTCTACCCTGCGCTCCAGCATAATGAACGGTAATGGCAAACAGTAAAGATACCAGAACGAAGAGACTGGAGGGGAAGAAGGGCTCATGTGATGCTTACCTCTTCCAGGAGACAATGTAATGTCCTGTTGCCACTCCGCCTTCAACATTCCCAGCAGAGGGACAGCGAAGACAGAAGCATTCGCTAGCACTCTCTCCTGTCTGTAAGACAACTAAAAGAAAGAAGCCTTACAGCCCATGTGGAGATTTTGTCTGTGAGAGTTTCCCCTCACGTAGACAACAAAGCACAAGCTTCTAAATGAACTGTTTTTAGAAACGTAGGAACCAAAGCTCAGAAATGCTCGGTTACTTTTTCTAGGTCATAAATTCCAGTAGTTAGGTTAATCTATCGATATTCACTACAATATAAACCAGTGTGGGGCAGCTGGAGAGACAGCTGGTAAGAGTTCAGATCTCAGCACCTTTAAGCAGTTGGGTGTGGACACATATGCACCTGTAATCCCAGTGCTGAGAGGAGGGAGAGAGGGAGCCATCACTGGGGCTGCCAGCCTAGCTCCAAGGTCATTGAGAGACCCTGTCTCAATGGAATAAAGTAGAAACATAGCAGGACATCTCCTCTGGTTTTTGCATGTGCACATGGATGTGTGTACCCACATGTATGCATACATCCACCACCACCATCAATGGGGCATCTATATATCTGCAACAAAGGCATTCTGAAAAGTAATAAGGACAGCTGAAGGAAAAAAAATGATGCCATACAGTAATTACTTTCCTTCTTCCAAATTATTTCATAGCTTAAAAAGAAAACATTTTGGGCTAGGGAAAAAGAAAAAGACTTTGTTGCTCTGAGACTATTCACACTGTTATTCCTTACTCCCTACTGACCTCACAAACTGACCGGACAGAAGCCGCTCACATCACACTATCCCATAGCTGTTCTCACCTCTTTGTATACGAGGATTTCCTCTCGCCAGTTTCATAACAAGTTCCTTGATGATAAACATCCACCTAAATCAAACCTCTGCCAAGTGGTGCTTCACAGCCACACATCAGCCTTTAAATGCAAGTGGGTGACAGCATCTATCTAATACAGTTCCAGCAAGTCCATGAGCAACCATGAAATAACATCCCTAAACGCTGGCTTGGTGTTTTTATGGTTGTCCAATGAAGACAGCTGTGCTAGATGAACGGATATCTGACGGTGGACAAGTAGTCCACCTGAAAAAAGGGCTAGGTCAATTCTACGTTCTTTCAAGTAAACTTAAAAAGTAACAAACAATATTGTAGCCTGATACGTGCGTCAGTTCAAGCCTTTAGAGATGACTTTTATATAAAAACTTGGGCTACAGTTTACCAAGGTTTATCCTAAATTCTAAGTTAACCCAAAGACCATGATGCCGGTTAACAAATATGTGGTCAGCTTGTAACACAGAAATGCTACGGTGTTGGTCATGAATAAAGAAGGAGCCATGAGGCAAAATGCAGTGGCCCCTAGGAGTTGGGGGAGGCCACAAAGCTGAGTGTTCCCTAGAATCTTAGAAGGAATTACCCATATCAGCACGTTGTTTCTAGTCAAGACAAGACTAACTTTGATGTCACTGTTACACAAAGCTGAGAGCCTGATTGGGAAAATCTAGGTGTTAAGAGAGCTGGTTAAGTAGGAATGACAAGATCAGAATAGTTTTTGAGGCATCAGATCTAGCAGGATCATGAAGACACAGGAGGAAAATAACAGCTGGCAGTTAGGAGGCTCGTAGGCTACTCTACAAGCCAGGAGGAAAAGGGTCAGGATGGCAGTGAGAAGGGGGATGGGAAGCTGGATTGGGGAGAAGCACAGAAAGTCATGCTTGTGCTTGCATCCGGCTGGGTGTGAGTGAAGGGGCATGGCTGTTCTCTGCAGCTTCTCCCTTCGATTGTACACTGATTCCTCTAACAGGACTAGGGATTATGGGGAGCCTGAGGTTCTGTGGCAGCTGAAGACTTGGAGAGAGAGGGGAAAGCCCAAATCAGGATCTTGGAAATGGCCAACATTACATAAGCAAATCTACTCTGACTAAACTCGGTCAGCGCCTACAGCTGAAGCGACAGTGTGTTTGTGCTTGCTGTCTAAGTCAGGGTTGTTTTCCATCTGCTCACAATTCTTAACCTTGCCATCTACTTGAATAGAATTTTGCTTAACATTCAAATTAGCTTTATTACCTATAACAGTTACAAAAGTACACTGAACGGGAAAGGTGTCACCCTGGGCTTGAATCTGCTCTCTGGACTGCTTCCGTTGGGTGATTCAGCAAATCTGCTGTCTACTTAATAAACATTTTGTCCTATCTCCAATTATAAACAATAGTGAACATTAATTTCAAATTAATAACAAAGTTTAAAATTTCAAACATGAAAATTAACCTATTTTACTTTCAAGTACATTTCTCAAAATGTTACTTCCTTAGAATAAAAAAAAAATCTGATCTTTTATGTTGGGCATGGTGGCACATGTCTGTAATTAGAGCACTCAAGAAGTAAAGGCAGGAGGATGAGGAGTTAGTTCAAGGGCATCCTGAACTATCAAGTTCAAGACCAGATTTGGCTATGGGAGACTGTCTCAAAATACAACCAAACAAAAACCAAATCTGATCTTTAAAGTATACTCCTGCAAATTGTAAATGCTACTAATCCTACCTTTATTCTAAACGCACTTACTTTGGGGAGTATAAGTCTCAAGTTTTTTCCAAAATCTAACTATTACACTGCTAACTTACACATGCACACACACACACACACACACACACACACACACACACACTTGCCCCTTATGTGAGAATGATGTAAAGTTTCACCTTTTTCCACTTGGGACTCCGGATGATCCATTGCAGTCATAGATGGAGCAAGCTGTAGCTCACTGGACACAATTGTGAGAGCCCAAGGTGAGGCACTTAAAATATCAGTCATCAACAGAAAGGGGATGTCTGCATAGACTCTTTCCAGGTGCTCAAACTGCCACCAAGGAAGATAAAAGACTGGTTAGCAATCGCACTAATCCACTTCACTTTTTTCTTTTAATTCCTCTAACTGCCATGATGCCTAGCATGCATCCCAGGGACATACCTTTGTGGAAACACATTTGATTGCGACATCAAATGGAAAAACAGTTTCTATCGTTACAGTTTCATCCTGCAAGAACACATAAGGAGAACATTCGATGGCTTTCCTAAATCTTTTATCACAGTTTTAAAGTTAGAAAGCACACAAAGCACAATCTAGAACTGATGGACAAACAACCCCAAGTTACACATGAAGAAGCAAGGGTCTTTTCCTAGATAACATTCACAGAAATCTACATAATGACCTGCTCTTTCCAGTAGGCTTTCTGACTGTGTAGCAGTCACACAGTAGAGTGCTTTTTTCTGTGTTGTCTGTCTCAGGACCTCATGGAGCAGGCAGGACAGGCGTCACTTACTCTACAGAGGAGGAGCCAGATACTGAGAGGATAAAGTGCCTCGCCTAATGTCACAAATGGGGCCGAGCCCAGACTCTGGACCCTCCTCTCATGCAAATTAAAGAATTTTGACTAGAGATGACTGAAATAATCACAAAGTAATCTGATAGACAACATTATAATAGCCATGCACATATAATATAATGCTCATAACCACTCAATCTATTGTAATTGACACTTTAAGACAGAGGTCACATAGCTAGGATGTAAGTGACAAAACTGAAAATACCAGGTCTGATCCTGGGGCTCTACCTAGCCAACACGCTGCATCTCCCTGCTAGAAGACTGAGAAGCCAGGTTATCCCACCTTTCAGAGCAAATAACCCTACACATCAATGAGAAACCTTTTAAAAAGATCATGTCCAGCCAGAGAGACGGCTCCACGGATAAAGGTGCTTGCTTCCAACTCTGATGACCAGAGTTCAATTCCTGGAACCCACAGAGTGGAAGAAGAGAACCAATTCTCACAACTGACTTCCACATGTGCACTGTAGTATGCACATATGTACATGCATGTATGCACATGGAAAATAAACAAATCTAAACAGAAGAAGGTCATGTTGGTTAGAAGTTCAGGTATGACCATGGCCATGATAATGTGACTTTAGGAAAGGCACATACACATGGACTCTGGGTCTCAGTTTCATAATGCTCAGAGGTGATGAAAATTCATTAAGATAGCGCAAGCTGGGCATGGTGGCACATGCCTTTACTACCAGTGCCCTGGGAGGCAGAACAGGGGGAGGGACACAGGCAGAGGCAGAGAAATCTCTATAGTTTGAGCCAGTCTAGTCTACACAGTGAGTTCCAGGACAGCAAGGGCTATGTAGGGAGACCCTGTCTCAAAAAGAAAACCATGGTCACACAGATGGGGATTGGCAGCCCATCTCCTAAGTCCTATCCAAGAGGCTCTGAACTACACTAGGCTATGTGAAATTCCTGACAGTACTACGTCTTCTTCTCAACTAGGAAACATTAACCAATGTTAAGCATTCTTTTAACAACCTTTCCCCTCCCAATAACTTATGACCCATACAACCTCTACAAAAAAAACACATGATAACCCCCAATCACTGGGCCTTTGCTTCCGCTGGGCTGAGAAACCAACCTATAAGACGGTATACTGTTGCCAAGTCAAAAAGACATTACAACAGCACAAACAGAAGTGCTTCGTACATGAAAAGTAGTCATGAAAAAAAATACCTTGTGACACTTGCAAACGATTTCTTTTCCTTCAACAGTTGTATTGATCAGGTAAGAAACATACACAAGGAACATTCTGGAGCCCACTGTTCCACAGCGAACATATACTGTTTTTTCTAGCTGTAACACAGTAAGCATTGTCATTTAATGTTACAGAGACTTCCTCCAGATATTCTAAGGGAATATTTCCAACTTCCAGAGATTTCTGGTTAGACACTTTCTACAGGTTGTTAACAGTGTAACTGATGTGACTAATGAAAGTTCCTCCACCAAGAACCCCCGAGCAGACCCTAGGTGAGATCATCGTCCACCTTCTTCATTCTCTCCTTCGACTTCCCAAGAACTTTTTCTATGTGACTTAGAAACAGAAGTTGACTGAGAAGCTACTGCACTTATGGCACCAGTGATTTCAGCAGCAACAAGCAGTCCACTGGAGGATTACTCATTCTAAAGCCCCTGCATAAGAACTGCCTGTGACACTTTACATACCTAAGTATGTAAAATGCCCGTGAGATGCTCGATGGTTCAGTCTCGTTTCCAGTGCGTGGCTATGCTATTGTAGAACTACAGACCAACTAATGCCCTCTCCAGTCCCCACGGCCATGCTTACCTGCTCCCCTGGATCTAAGTCTCCCACAGGAATGTCAGTGAGTAAGGCTGGGTAGGACTCATCACACAGCTCTGTTCCATGAAGAGTCACGTGAGTTTTCTGAGTTAGGTTTGCATCCTGCCCTATGAACGTTGATATAGTGAGGTTTTAGGACATTATCATAACAATCAATATTATAAGAAGAAGAGCACTATATGATACAATCTTTAAACAAATATCCTATCATTGATGTGATGGTGTTTACCTTGTTACTATGTTGGTGTGAAGGGAACTGCGGTTTCAGACTGTGTGTTTTAATTCATTGTAACTGGGCTCAAACACATCTTTATTAATCAAAGTTGGAACTATTATAATCAATATATTTTTGCCAATGAGAGATAAGTTTTATTCTTATAGTGTAAAAATCTGTGCTTTGGGATTAAACAAACTCCTTGCAAGCATTTGCACCCTGATGTTTGTGGAAGTGTTTTCACTGCAAAAAGTTGTAGAGACTATAGTCAGTTGGTGAGAAGTCAGGTAAACATGGCTGATGAGGCAGAATTTCATAGCCCACTTCATTCAACTATGGAAGCACCAGTTGTAAGATGTGGTCAGTGTCGTGGAGAATGGAGTGCTTTCTGTTGCCCAATGCCAGCTGCAGGTGGTTCTCAGTGCATCTCACTGATGTTCTGAGGGTGCTTCTCAGATGTGTCAGCTTTCCTGGGATGCAGAAAGCTGCAGTGGATCAGACTCGCAGCAGGACAGCAGACAGCAACCAAGAGCTTTTCTTGGTGCAAGTGTGTCTTTACAAAGTGCTTTGAAACTGCTTCTCAGTCCAGCCACTGAGTCAACAGTTGTTTATACAATGCATTTGCTCTCACTTCACCATCTGATCGAGAGAACCGTTTGCTGTTATACAAATGAGAGAGCAATAGTTCAAAATGTTGGGTGACTTTTTTCTTTTTGTCAGCTCATGGAGGCATCTGCTTATGGTGCTTTTCCACCTTTCCCATTAGCCTCAGATGCTGATGACCACAGATCAGTCCATGCTGAGTTCTTTGGCAACTTCTCGAATAGGTCTGAAACCATCAGGTTTGATGACCGCACTCAAATGGTCAACTTCAAATGGCTGCTGAACTCCTCAACTTCAAGACTCTTGTTTCCTTTCTAAAATGTCTTGAACAACCATCATACTGTGTTTGCTAACAGGCCAAATGTGTTGTTCATGTTGCAAGCTGTCTCCAATTCTTTATAACCAATTTTTAACTTGTGTAAGAAACTGCTCAGTGAGTCAACAGGCAGCACTTGCTGCCAATCCTGATGACCTGAGCTGAGTTTAATCCCCCAAACACACATGACTGAAGAGAGAATCAACTCCCACAAGTTGTCCTCTTACCTCCACATGCATGCTATGGTACATGCAACCCACCCCCAAATATATTTATATCTGTAACCAAAAATTTTTTAAAGAAAATCATTCGAATTTGCTTTTGTATAACAATTTCCATAGTATAAGATGAATATAAAATAAATAGCAACTAATAAGCGATTATTAAACAAACCCCCTTCAAAACGAAGTGTAATATAACCATATTTATTAATGTAGTCTAAAATCAAATGTCAAATTTCAACAATGCAAAAACCAGTGACTTTTGAACCAACATTATAGACTGAATTGGAGCAAACTCACAAATCAAAGCTTACCTGGCTTTAAGCCAGCTGTTAGCTTCACATCCCTGATTTGGGACTTTTCGTGGGATTGGACAGTTACAATCAAACAATACATCTCATTCATTAGGGCAGGAGGCTCATGTCGCAGATGTACAGAGATGTTTGGGACTCTGGAAATGATCCTTTGAAAAGAAACTTAACTTAGTAAGCAACTTACAGAAATAAAGTAATTTGAGTAAAGCATTTAAAGGAAGTAAGACAATCTTCAATCAGCTTTCTAAGAACACGTACATTGTGCTTGCCTGGATTATGATGCTGTCCCAGTGAACCTCGTTGTCAGGAAGCTTTGGCCGCCTTTTAAAAGACCTCGCAGCCTGCAGGGCTTCCTGGGAGGAAGCAGCATCTCCTCCTCCTCCCTGCCAGCTCAAAACCACACACCTGCCCGACTCACTGCCCAGAACCAGATCCACAGAGGTAATCTGAAACAGGAAGACCAGAAACACCATCATCTATCTGCTTTTCATCATCCCCTGTCAACAGCATCACAGTGAGGACTGACTGTCACATCTAAAGTTCACTAGTCATATGCATGATAAAAAAGGACAGAACGCCTGCTATTAGACTCGCACCCTGGCCGGGCACTGATCATACTCTGAACTTCCAAGTCAAGCCTGGATGTATAGGTATGATGTCAGCACCCAGTACAGCACTTGACAGATGTTCATTGGTGGATGCTGAAGGAAATAAGTACCACTGATACATTTACAGTCTAGTGTCTAATCCTTCAAACATTTTCTGAAAGCACTTACAGTATTGGTAATGAAATGTTTTATTAACTGAATATTATTTTCCTATAATACATTAACAAAGGAACCCAAAATAGGATTATTAATTATAATGATAAGTTTCAACAGATAAAATAAAAATAAAATACAGCTCTAGGGATTTAGTCAAACCATGTATGACTTTTAAATGGAAGAAACTAAAAATGTTAGGTATCAGTCAAATAGAAATTCAATTACCTTACAAAGGTACAAATATTAGTAGGATCACCTTATGTACATACATTTTAACAATGATGTTAACAGAGCTAACCACTCTAAGTCATAGACAACCAACACATAGTAGGTATTTACTATGCAGCAAACACACTGTCTACAATCAATGTGGACTGATTTAACTCCCACAAGTCCCTGAGATGCTATTATCACATCCCCATATAGATAAATGCACTGAGACACAGGTTAGAATGCCCAGGACCTCAAGCTCACAAGCTACAGAGCTGGAAATGAAGCTAACATGGTTGGCTCCAGAGTGCATACAACATAATATACCATTTTCACCATATAGCCCCACAGGGCTTTTCAATCTTCTATACTATATTAACCTGTTAAAATATTTATTTATCTTTATTTTATTTATCTATATATTTATTTTATCTTTCTTTCTTTCTTTTTTTTTTTTTTTTGACTTTCAAGATGGAGTTTCTCTGTTGTAATTGGCTGTAACTAGAACTCACTCTGTAGACCAGGCTAGCCTCGAACTCACAGAAATCTGCCTGCCCCTGCCTCCCAAGTGCTGGGATTAAAGGCGCGTGCCACCAGTGCCTGGCTCTTCATTTTCTTTAAATATATGCAAACAGCAATGTTTGAACATTAAAAGATAGTCTAAATTAGGTCCTGTTATATAAATTTGCTTACTTATGTAATATAAATTATTGAAAATTTGTCTAATGATAATTTACTCATTAAGAAATGAGATCGGTCTTATGTACTAAGAGCAAATAATGTCTCATTACACTACTGAGTGGAAAAAGCCAGGAATAGAGCATCATGCTTGGTATATTCCTATTTCTTCCTCATGTTGGTGACTGAGTCAAGGCCTTGTTCGTGCCAGGAAGCGTTCAGTCTACCACTGAACTACATCCACAGGGCCCTATTCTATAATTACATAATTGCAAAGCAAAAATATGTTGAAGAAGAGTATATGGAAGGAAACCTACCAAACTACTATGCATTCATTATTTAATTTTTAATTTTTCATCAAAAAACATAAAAACTACCACATAACACATATACATTCTTAATTAACTAATTAACTTTTTAACATAAACATACTGCTTTGTCACTGAAATTATTTTTAAGCAAATTTCATAACCAACCTCGATTTTCTTTCCCACATCTTCAGTTTTTGCAACAAATTTAAATAACAATTTTCTTGTTTTGCCAGGAACTAAGCACATCTTTCCTTGAGTCAAATTTTCTAAGACTTCACTTGCTTTGGATGCTTCTTCTAATACACAGAACTGGTTGTATCCCTTCAAGAGAAGTGAGCAGCATTAGCATTTGCAAGGATCAAACCTCAGATCTTTTGTTAACACCAAACACAAGTGAACCGAAGCACATTTAGTTCTAGCCCAAATACCACTAAAGCACTACCAAGTGTTTTGTATATAAAAAGAATTATCTTGATGCCAAATTCAAGTACTTACCTACTCACTGCTGACACAAAATACAACTTTGAGCACACACAACCAGATTTCTGGAAGCATTTAAAAACCAATTCTGAAGGAGAAACAAAAGATGTGTTCTCTGGTGGGCTGGAGGCTACCATCTACCACTCTCTTTCCTTTTTAAATAAGTATAAGCTTCCAAGAGCCACCCTGATCGCAGCAGACAAATCACCTTCACAGAAAATCCTTACTAGTCTAAGATTACATATCCTCCCTAATTCTCATTTCTGGCTAATGCCTGTAAAACACACATTCTCTGTTTCCTTATGATCTGCGGCTTGAATTTCAAATAAAATATAATTAGAATACAAGAAAAAATTAAAGCTGACATTTTATTTTACAATAACATTCTTATGTAATTTATGGAAGAAACGTATGCTTCTTATTTAAGAGAGAAATGAACTGGAGGTAACTAAAGGGAAAGTAACACAAGAGTCCCTGTGTTGACCCTCTAATTTCACATTGGGAGTGAATGAGGGAAAAGGGAAAACAACACTGTCTGTGGAAAGTAAGAGTCTAGTAAGGGAGCTGGGGGTGGTGTGCACACTTCAACACCAGCAGGAGTACTAGCCAGGGGAGCAAGCAACTGACCGAATAACTGCACACTGGTGGCCACGCAGCAGCTGGCGCTGGTACTGTGAAGGGCTAAGAGAGCTTTGTAAGAGGCAGCGAGGGTTACTGCAGTCAGGGAAGGTTTTGTTTGTTTTAGTTTTTCGAGGCAGGGTTTCTCGGTGTAGACCTGGCTGTCCTGGAACTCACTCCGTTGACCAAGTTAGTATCAAACTCAGAGATCCACCTGCCCCTGCCTCCCAAGTACTGGATTAATGTTCTGCACCAAAGTGATACTTTTAAGTGATAAACCAAAAAGTGTTAACTAGTCAAAGAGAAGAGGAACACTAGCTCAGGCCAGGAAAACAGCACATATAAATCTCCTGTCTTTTATCCATCCTATCCCCGCCCCATCTCCTCTACTCACACCAGGGCTTGCTACTCTGTGTGCAAACATGAGTGCACACCCATGTGGAGGAGAAAGGGGGGCCTGGGTATCTTCCTCCATCACTCTCCACCTTCCTTCCTTGAGTCAGGGTCTCTCACTGCTCTGGAGAGCCAGCAGCTCCCAGGGCCCACTCTTTGTCTTGCAAACACTGGGGTTGCAGGCACCCGCAGCCATGTCCAGCTGGTTTTATGTGGGTGCTGGGGATTTGAACTCAAGTCCTTACATTCCTTTACACACTGAACGCCAGCCTAGATTTGTCTACTGTAAAATGTCTTTTGTATCCCAAAGTCTCCATTCCCACAACTAGCCTCATGATCTAATCCTCACACTTTGTACCTGGGTTAATATAAATACTGTCTAATTAGTTTCTGTGATATCATTTCTTTAAAATAAAGCTTCTTAAGTTTCATGTTTCTACTTTAACATCATCAAACTAATTAGAAGGAATCCCTGGGTAAGGACTGGAAGGTAAACAAACTGATCGTCGGGAGATCCAGACTTAGCTAACCATCTCAATTATAGAGGCATTACTCTGGTCTAATCAATTAATTTACTAAAACAGATAAAATCACTTCATTATCAAAATCTGAGAATGGAACGTGACTAAAACAATCAAATACATCTAAAGAGGCCTCACTTCTTGTCACCCCCTCTCCCCCTACTCTAGTGAGGCTGTTGTCCTGACTCACCAATAAACACTCAGTACGCACTCCTGGCTCCTGGGTAACGATCTCAGATATGTTCTCCCGTTCCCATCTTCATACACTTCATTTGAGCTTTTCTCGGAACACCCTCTATTTCCTTTGTCATGCCTACTTTAACTGTGCTTCTAGCCAAGATGATAAAATTCAGTCTGCATTGCACACTTTACAATCTGTGAATCAGCTCTGGCCCATCCCTAAAATTCTTACATTCTAATGGGGTTGATACACAATATCTCTTTAGGTTCACACTGAGAAGAATATTGCAACTCTCAATAAATGTGTTGGTTAATTAAAGGCTTAATATACTTTGTAGGTGACCAGAAGATAATTATCAATTAAGTAAGCATATAAGTGAATGAGAACAGAATCCAGCACTTGGCTTTATTATGCCACACTTTAAAATGTTCATATGCACTCAGTATGAAAATATTGCCTGTGTGTGCACAGAAAACTCTAGACAGTTTAAGAAGTTCGCAGAGAGGGCCTCTGGCAGGGCACATGGTCACTGTGCACACGTGTCTATCTAGTCCATTTCAGTATTTCAGAACCAGACACATTAGCTCTAAAGCAAAAACTAACAAGAGTAAAACAGATGAAGCAAAGGATTTTGAAAATTAGTCTATCTTCACACTGACTAAATCTTATTTGAAATTCAAGTTATACATTATAAAAATTAAAAATAGTATTGGATTTCTTAAGCCTGAAATGATAACAAAGACGAGGAGTAGGAAAAGCATATACGGATTGCAAGATGTTTGGAAATATAAGTACATTTTTTTTTAAGCAGGCCTGGCCAAAGTCAATTGATGACTATAAAATCAGAAAGATCTAAAATTTACCAAACTCATTTTACACAGTTTACTGAGAGCTCCAGTGACATTTACAGTGGAAACACATTAAGTGGTACATTACCTGGTTGTTGAAGCTGACACAGAGCTTGGAGAACCTAATGGGGTGTGGACAGTCAGCCTTCAGATAAACATCAAACTGAACTGGGACATCCACATGAAAACTCGGAGCGTGGAACTTGGCTTTGCATTGCACTAGAAATCAAACAAGAAGGGCTGATCAAACTGCACCAGGCATTAAAGCACACCCTGTCCTGGAGTCATCGTGACAGAAACAGCTCAACAGCAGCTTACTGCCCTCTTGCTTACAGTGTCCTCACGGACTGCAGCTGTTTAGCAAACACAGACAAAGATTAAACAAACATAGCTTCAAAAGTATTTTCTTGTTGTTGTGTTTTTGTTTGCTTGTTTTTGAGACAAAGGTTTCTCTCTGTAGCCCTGGTTGTCCTGGAACTGACTCTGTAGACTAGGCTGGCCTAGAACTCAAAGATTCACCTGCCCCTGCCTCCTAAGTACTGGGATTAAAGGTGTACACTACCACCACCTGGCTTCAAGAACATTTTTAATTTTAAAAAGCACACTTGTGCATAAGTGTTGGTGCCAAAACTTGAAAGGAAAAGAAACATTATTTCAAAACACTTGCATAGACATTAAAGCATAACATTTTAAGCAACTGTCTTCTCAAGAGCACTTCATATAATACTAGAATTATAAATAAGCAAAGTATATTTTAATAAACAAATAAAAATATTTGAACAGGGGAAAATTTCAGATTACAAGCCTGCCCGCAAAAAAAAAAAAAAAAAAAAAAAATTAATCACTTTTTCTAAGTGGGTCATCATAACACATGTATACAACTCAGATAATTCTACTATAGTTATTTAATATGTAAACTGTATTATTATACATAAAATAAAGCATACTTTTTAAAAAACATCATAGGACAAAACTAGAAAATGGTCTTTCTTGTGGTGTTCTAAAGTAACAATGAATGAAAGGCCTTCATTACTCACATATTTGTTCAATAAAGACTTGCTGAACTCAAAACAAAATATTCAGTAGCTTATTGTTATGACACTGAAGATAGAAACAAGAGGGTCATGATTATCCATGAGATGGCTCTACTCTGACTACCTTTCATATCCCGCATCTATTCACGTAAGACAAGAGTTTCTCTGAATATTGTAGATATTGGCTACACACCGAACGGCACGAAATCCTGTACTCCTATTGTGAAAATGTTGCTGCCAGCCAGAGAAATCCGGTCGGCCCACAGCTTCTGAGCCGTTTTTACTGCTAAGACGTCACAGTCAGGTTCAGGATCAGGGCTTTCATTCTGCAATGACAGTGAAAAATTTGTTCAACTAGTTGGGAAAAAATACATACTAATGCAGATGTGTATACTTTATACAAAATATATTTATATATATACAGTACACTCTCTACAAAGAGTTATAACCCACCATTAAAACGTTCATGAGGTTCTTTTCTATCCGAGATTTCTGGTCATCTTTCAGAGTTGAAGCTAAGATAGGAAAAGAAAATAGAGCTGTAAGACAGGCTGGTCAGTCCATCACCCTGCTTGTGGGGTTACAGGCAACTGCCCAAGGGTGCTGGGAACTGAGTCATCTCTCCAGCCCTGCTAAAATACATTCTTTACACGTACACCTCCTCTGAGACAGGGTCATTCACCAGCCTGGAGCTCACCAATTATGATAGACTGACTAGTGAGTGTGTGCTCGGGATCTTCCCGCATCCACAAGCCCAGTGCTGGGCTTAGAAGCACGGGGCACCATGCCTCGCATAAACATGGGACCTGGGGGTTGAACTCAGGCTTTACCAACTGAGGTATCGTCCTAGTCCCTTAAAATATTTTAGAGTAAATACTTCTAAGATGACTAAGCATGGTGAATTTTATATAATAAAAGTACTTTTTTGTTTGTTTGCTTGTTTTTTGAGACAGGGTCTCTCTACATAGCCTTAGAACTATGTGGACCAAGATGGCCTTGAATTCAGAGATCCCCCTGCTTCTGCCTCCTGGGAGTAAAGGTGTGCACCACCATGCTCAGCATAAAAGTACTTCTATATATTTGACAATGAAATATTATTCCAATTTAAAAAATATTAATGATGGAGACAATTGCATGAGTTAGACTTTTACAGAAAAACACCATCAAATTACCTCTTCCAAGGAGTTCTAGAGAATAAGTAATATAATCCTTTAACTGGGCCATGAGGTAGGAACATTTCAGAGCTGTTGTCAGTATAGATGTGAGTAGAGTCCACCACCCTTCACTCCGGTAATCACACATCACATAATCCAGCAGCCTGAGAGAGTGAGAAGAAGACACACTGAAACAGCTTCTCCAGAAGGTCGGAAGGTCCTTGGAGAAACGACGTGTGCTTGTCTCACTTTATGTAAATAGAAAAAAATCCTACTGGGATGGTTTACCAGGTATTATGCCAGCAGGGGACACTTGAGGAAATACCATATGATGGCAATTTAATAAGAATAGACAGGGTAATAACAAATCCTTCAATATAAACTTCTATTCCAATTTCATTGTAAGGCAATCAGCGTACTTGTGAAAATAAACAGCAAATGTGACTCACTTCAAAGCTTTGGTATAATCCTTTGCATAATAATACTCCTCTCCCATTTGAACCACTGCAAAGGAAAAGGAGGTTTAAGTAATTTCACATTACTCCCAGCAGCGAAAACCATGGACTAGGGGGGTACATACTGAGGTGGCTTTTCATCCGGGGACACTTGTACTTCTTGAATTGTGCGACAGCGTTGCTCAGAAGAGTGATTATTATTTCCTGTAGAAAGAAAAGGGATGGGGCGACGGAATAAAAACCACCTCCTATTTTGCTAGACTAGCATAGTGCCCCAATAGTTCCTATTGGTGGGAAAAGCAACTCACAGAGTGGACAACACTTCTTTCCTTCAGCTGAATGGCGAGAATCCCCACTTTCTCTTTTTCAGGGTCAGAAAGATCAAAGCCTATGTAAGATAAGAAGCAACCCATTTTAGCTCATTGAATAGAACTCTTCACATGAACTCCTTGAAGCCTTTACTTGAATACAGCATGCATTTAAGACTTATGAACATTCTAGAATCTTAATGACTCTAAGACACAGCTTTATTAATATGGAGAGTTCTCTGTAGTCTCTGTTCCGAAGAGAACGTCCCTAACCCGGTGTTCTCCCGGCTGCCGAGTGCTATGCTGTCTGCTCTATGGATGACTAGAGAATGTGATTCAGCAGCACTTACGGTGCAACTGCCACAGATGCTGCTCAGATCAAACACGCATGAAATGCAGAGACAAAAGCAAATTCTTTATAAGGCACTACATGGTAGTACCATTTTAAAATGTTAAATAAATCACCAAAGCTAAAATGCTTTCTCAAATGATTTAATCACATCGATACCTTTAATTTTAAGTTACTCTGATATGCAATAAAAGAAAACATTCTAAAAAGTAAGAGTACAAATCTTAAAACAAACAAAAAACAGACTAGGAAAGCACAATTCTTTTAAAAGTTTAAAAAGCATACATATTTATTTCAATATAATTTCCCCTGGTTTCATTAGTCATTAGTATGACAGCCATGGCTGTCTTCTTGAGATTGAGAGAAAAAGGAAGAAAAATTACTTACTTAGTATTCCTTGTCTCCAGGGTCTTTGTCCATAAAAGTCAAGAACACCTGTTTGTGTTTCTAAGGGGTCAGGACTGGGGTACATCACAGAGGCCTGAAATCAAAAGAACAAATCTAAGGAAGAATTCATATAATCCACCCCAGATCAACTCTTGGCTAATTTTTGATTAAATAAAGAAATATCCAAAAATATAAACATCAAGCACTTGTTTAAATGGCACCATTGTAAATATTTTAACATGCTTAACTAACTTTTGGAAATCTTACATAAACTGTACGGCATAGGCCTTAATCTCAGCATTCTGGAAACAGAGGCACAGGGATCACTGAATTCAAGGCCAGGCTGGTCACAAAGAGAGTTCTAGAACAGCCAAGGCTACACAGAGAAACCCTGTCTCAAAAAAACAAACAAACAAACAAACAAAAAAAAAACCAGAAAAAAAGGAAAGAAAAGGAAAAGGAAATCTTATAAAAACTAAAATCACTGGTTCTGATGTTAATATCACAGTAATTGACTTTTTCACATATTCTTTTTCACCTTATATAATAAACTAGTGGAAATATTACAAATGATGTTTAATAAGTATTTCATATTAAGTATAAAAGTGTTGTCTGGTTCTTCATTATTACTTCTGCGTTAGTTCTGGTATTGGTGGAAAGGGCATTTCTATACTAGAAAGAACATACTTACACTAGTTTTTCTTCTTGTTATGTCAAAAACAAAAACGTAATATAACTACATTATTGAAAATTATAAAACACCAAAAGGAAAAAGATAAAATTTCACTTATTAATATATCTAATTCCGCTTGTTAGGAAAATATACATACTATTGTGCAAAAATTTAGTATTAGTGAATTAGCATAATTTTTCAACCTAGTTTTTCTATTTAAACATATTCTGTACATTTCACTTTCACACTAAATACTTGTCTAAATATGTGCTTTCTCCTGTTTCCCTGCTGTTACATATTTTAACAAACTCTTTATAATATCCCTATTTTATGGGTCTGGAGAGATGGTTCAATAGCTAAGAGCATGGCCGTTCTTCCAGAGGTCCCAGGTTCAATTCCCAGCACCCACACGGCAGCTCACAGCTGTCTGTGACTCCTGTTCCATAGGATCCGATGCCCTCACACAGACATACATCCAGGCAAAACACCAATGCACATAAAATAAATAAATCTTTAAAAAAACAATTCCTATTTTACACTTTAGTCAATAAGCCCACAAGAACTTCGTAACTAAGCCTTCATAACACTTATCTCTTATGATCTCTCATCCTGGAAATGAAATCTTGTGTCAAGAGATTATTCTTAGGTTTAAAGCACTTCGATTTACTTTTTAACAGAAGAATTGCTTTATATTTGATTGAACCTTTATTGTTAATGCCCATTCCATACATTCTTTATAATACCTAGTTTTAATCATATATTAAAATACTAATTCAAAATAAAAAGCTTAGAAATTTAATATATGTAAAACATAAATATAAATACCCTGCCCAAAAAAGTTTTAAGATGGAATACCTGGGTTAAAACTGAAAAGTCATAATAATTCAAAATATATTCAAGGACAAAGGTAAAAACCAATACCATGAGCCCTAGCTTCTCTCCAGGGAAGGAATCAGTGTCCTGAGCTCGAGGTGATGCGGGCTGGGACTTACATCGTGGTTACAGAGGGCTTTGGCATGCTGTTTCCGCTCCTGGGCATAGTAAGCTGCCTGCTGGTAGTAAAAACCAGGGTTCTGTGTTTGAATAGCCGTTAACCCCAACTTAATGGCTTCATCAAATAAATCTCCAAAGGCCTGGAATCTTAAAGAAACAAACCAAGAAATCAGGAGAATAAATGGTGAAGGAGAGAAAAAAGCAGGTTAGTTCTAACAATTATTCATTCTGGAAACCAAAAGCTCAATGCACCATATTATTAAAATAAAACTACTGAATAACAGGTAATTTATTTGTAAATAATAATATACACTAGTGATAGGTTACAAATAAGTTCTTTACTTAAGTCATCTGTGATAACCGAAGTTCATAAACACACCATTATACTAGATTTTAACATAATCCTTGCTCTCCAATTATACCCAAATTCCTGAAGTAACTTTATTTCATCAATTTTTAAATAAATACAGTCCTGGTTGGGTTTTTTTTGTTGTTGTTGTTGTTATTGTTGTTGTTAATTCGACACAAGCTAAAGCTATCTGGGCGAGGAACCTCAACTGAGAAAATGCTTCTATCAGATTGCCTATAGACAAGTCTATAGGGCATTTTCTTGATTAATGGTTGGTGTGAAGGGCCTGCCCACTGCGGGTGGTGCCATTCCTGAGTGTATAAGAAATGGCTGAGCAAGTTATGAGGAATAAGTCAGTAAGCAGCATTCCTCCATGGCCTCTGCTTCAGTTCCTACCCTGATTTCCCTCAGTGATGAACTGTACTTGAGAGTATAAAATGAAATAAACCCTGCCTTGCCCCACAGTTTGCCTTTGGTCATGGTGCTTTACCATAGCAATAGAAATGTAACTACAGAAACTGGTACCAGGTGCATGGGATGGTAACTTGGCTGTGCTGTTATGGGAGGATTGTACCAGGTTATGGGATGGTCACCTGGCTGTGCTGTTATGGGAGGATTGTGAAGGATTCTAAAATTTTGGGCTGGAAAAACTATTGACTGCTCAAAGCATAATGGGCAGTTCTTTGGGAGTTTGAAAGACAAGTGTTGAGAGAAATGCAGATGATGGAGGCCTGGTCTGTGAAATTTCAGACGGAAGCAAAGACTACCAGGGCCATTGTGTGATATTTTGTGTTAAGAATCTGTGGTGCCCTGTCAGCTGGGGTAGAAGAATCAGCTGTGACTAACACAGAACAGCACCATTGAGGTTAAACCTCTGCTTTAATTGGACAATTGATGCTGGTCAGCTGGAACTGAGAAATTAGTAATGATTAAGAGGAGACCAGCATCACAGAGGTGAAATCATCTGGGCATACTTTCTCAGGGTCACAGAAGCTGTGGTCCAGAGGAGGCCAAGGCCACATCTCAAGCTAGCAGCCAAACTTGGTAAGTACAAGAGTTTACCAGGTGGTGCTGGTTTTGAAGGCATGAAGGAGTCCTGGAGAGCAGCTGAGGCTTGCACTGTGAGAGGCCAGAAGAGGCCATTGACATGGCTCTACAGCACAGGTGCAGTAGAGACCTCAGTATTTTGGAGATGTCAGGGCCATGGGACAACCACCAAGAACAGCATACTCTGGAGTGGAGCCGGCTGAGTAAGCGATGAGGAGCAAGCCAGTAGGCAGTGTTCCTCCCTGGTCTCTGCTGCAGCTCCTGCCTCCAGGTTGTCTTGAGTTTCTACCCTGACATCCTTCAGTGACAGACTAACCTGGAAGTGTCAGATGAAACAAAGTCCTCCTCCCCCAAGTTGTTTAACCACAGCAATAGAAACCTAAGATAGACACTGAGCTCCATGAGTCAGTAATTTTATTGTGTGCATTTCTACATTTTCAGTATGTAAACACACACAGAGTGGAAAGCCAATGAATACATGCTGAACGTAAAAGATGGTATCACAAATTACCTGACTTCCATTAAGAAATTATAGCAATGAATATACACTATTCCTGGATACATACTCTACTTAAAAAGATCCATTTAATTTCAGTTTGGAACCAAAGCCTTTGCTAATCCCATCTTTTCAAACCTCACGTTCTAGTTTTAAAATGTTAAGAAAATACAACTTAAACATACTGTTTAGACATCCACGCTGCGTGCTCAAATGACAGCTCCGCACTTCCAATTTTTTTCTTACACAAGTCAATGTGTTTTCGAAACTGAGCAATGGCGTCCAGTGGGGTGTTGTGCTGAAAACACAGCCTACAGATCTGGAAATGGAAAAATCAGTCCCCAAATTAGGAAGAGCAAGAAGTCTAAAGGCACTTTCATACATGTTAAAAATATTTAAACTCTAAGAACAACTTTAACAGACTACATAGTTCCCCTCTTTGACATTCTCTGTGATGCAATTCTCGACAGAAATGCTTTGAGAAATGGAATAAAATAATTCAATATCCTGAATTTGTCCTATGCCTTAGAAAAACTTTTCAAAATACAGATTTTTAAAAACTATACCAAAGGAAGAACAATGGGCCATAATATTTCTAATAGGCAATTTATAAAGTAGAGATTGACCTTCAGTATGAGAATTGTCAGAAAATTAAATATTTCTGATGCATAATCAAGGTTCAGTGGACTACACATCAACAAGGATTACAGAAAAATTCAAAATGTTTTTTCCTGGAGCACTAACTATATACATTGTTTCAAAATGGCACAATCAACATGAGCTGAGGTAAATGGAAACTCAGAAAAATTAAACTTAAATCTATTTCCATATGCTTATAACAACTTTCAATTTTATTTTTTAGGTACAAAAAACATATAAAAAATCTTTGTGTTATTTACATGTGTATTGCGCATATGTAGAAGCTAGAAGATGACTTTATAGTATCTTGCTCTATTGCTCTCTACTTAGGAGACAGTATCTCACTAAACCTGAAGCTCACAATTACAGCTAGACCAGCCAACCAGCAGGCCTCCAGGATCTGCCTGTCTGTGCCTGCCACTTCAACCCCAGCCAGTGCCAGATGACAGGCATATGCCCCCACATCCAGATTTTAAATGGGTTCTGGGGGTCCAAACTCGGGTGCTCACGCTTGTGCAGCAAGTACTTTACACACTGAGCCAGCTCCCCAGTCCCTGAAAGTTTATCCATCAGTATCCTTCAGTCACCTAATTTTTCTTTGTAGAGGCAACTAGTGTTCAGCATACAGTCCACAGACTGGCAAGCGTGTGCATACTCACACTGATAAACTAGGAACTCTGTGGCATCAGGCTTACTATGCTGAGTCACAACTTACTTTCTTCGTGTAACACTAGCTTAATATGCTAGTTGGTTTTTGCCAATTCCACACAGACCTAGACATATCTGTGAAGAGGGCATCTTAACTGAATGCCTCCATCAGATTGCCAGTAGGCAAGTCTGTAGGGCATTTTCTTAATTAATGATTCACGTGGGGAGGATCAGCCAACTGTGGCTGCTGCCTCTCCGAGGATGGAGGTCTTCAGTGCTATACGGGAGCAGACTGAAGAGCAAGCAAGAAAGTGGCACTCCTCCATGGCCTCTGCACCAGCTCCTCCCTTCCTGGCTTCCATCATTGGATTGTGACCTGAGATATTTAAGCCAAATCAACCTTTTAGTTGCTTTTAGTTATGGTCTTTATCACAGTAATATAAACCAAACTAAGACATAAGATGAACTACATTTTATCTCGATTGTTGGAGATGCCACACTCTTAATTGTATAGTTATTAATATCTCATTAAAATTTATATACCCAATCATCTGTTGTTGGCTTATTTCCAATATCTTCCTATTAGAAAATATAGTAAGTGCCCATATATTTTGAGTTATAGATATTATCATAATAGTCAAAGAAATTTCTTAAAAAGGATTACCAGGTGGGGGAATATCTACTTTTAGATTTGTGCTCACTGAAAAAAATATTCCCTGCTACACATCACCCACCCAGTGTCAGACATCTTTAAAAGATGAGTGGGAACACAATACCAGCCTTGCTTGTCTGCTGGGAGACACGGGGAGGGAACAGGGACAGGGAAGGGACAGACAGGATTATCTCTACAATAGGCAATCTTAAAGTGCTCAAACAGCAGTTATGTTTTCTCTACAGTGAACTGAGCCAGCAGTGCTGATGTAATCATGGTCCCAGCGACTCATCAGGCTGAGCACGAAGATCATTTGAGCCCAGAGTTCGAGACCAGTTTATGCAACACTGTGTGAGAATTAAGTCTCAAAAAACAAAAACAAATCTGCTAAAGTGAACGGTGTCTTTTCCATGGTTGAGTCAATAAGCTGAGAAATGCCTACATAATTCTAACGTGTTGCATCTTTTAAAATTCAACAAAAGACAGCTTTCTTCCCACTACCCCCTTCCCTTACAAGCACAGGAAGACTCTCAACTTTCAGTAGTATCTATAAACTGAAATACAGCTATTGCTATGAGGTTGCTGAGAGTCAAAGACATTCTTATGTAAAAGGACACCAAATTCATCAAATACCACCTTTTCAGATCAAGAAACTGGTTTTGCTCTTTGCAGTTTAAAAAGGATAATATTTAAAGGTAAATATGTTGAAGTAGAACTATACCTTGTAGTTTATAAATCCTGCCATCGTCTTAATTTCCAGAATATTAGTTTCATGGGCTCTCAATTCATGTACAAGGTTATAGGCAGTCCTATAATTCCTAATGTAAACATGAAGAGGGTAGTTAATTATGATATAAATTAATGTTTAACATTCCTAAGAACAATATTATTATAACAGACAGTATTTATGCAACATTTCTTACTACTCAACAACTCAGTAACAGCATATACATGTGTGTGCATGTATTAATCTTCAATGTCATAAGAAATTACCATATGAGAGAGAAAAATTCTAATAAATAATTTTTTTTTAAAAAAGAAATTACCTATTGATTACTGACCAATGATTTCACAAAAAAAAAAAAAAAAACTATCCCATGTACATTGTTCTATCCTTAACTAGCCAGTCAATAACAAGTTGAAAACTGAGAGTAAATTGGATGATTATCTAGAATTACATTAAAAAATAAACCCTGTTTGCCAGGCATGGTAACACACTCCTTTAATGCCAGTACTCGGGAGGCAGAGGTAGGAGAATCTCTGTGAGTTTGAGGGCAACCTGATCTACAGAGTGGATTCTAAAACAGCCAGGACTACATAGACAGACCCTGTCTCAAAAAACAAAAAACAAAAAACCCCAGCATTCTTAGTAAATATATGTGTGTGTGTGTGTGTGTGTGTGTGTATGCACGTACTTTTGAGACACTCTCACTAACCCAGGCTGACCTGGCACTCATTATCCAGCCTAGGCTGGTCTTGAACTTGTAGTCCTCCTCCTTTGACCCCTCAAAACCTAAGGATTACAGGTATGTGCCACCATGTCCAGACAAACTGTTGCTGTTGTTTTAAAGAACCACTGTAAGTTTCTCAGAGAAAAGTAATTTTAGCAATGATGGCTTAAAGACAAAACTAGTTGGAAAAAAAAAAAAAAACCCAAGTACACGCAAAGGTACTAAACTTGGGTAGACAGTGCAGACGAAAGTATCCTTAGCGGAGCTGGTACAGAAGAATGAGGCAAGACACCAGCCCTGAGAGGAGTGGGAAAGTGTGGCTGTCTGCGGGCAAGGGTGCTCTTATCGTCTCCAGTGAATGGTTTCCGCTACAGCATTAGTTTCTAGCAGACCTAAATCTGAAGGTCTTAGCTGGTGCCACCTACCCACCAATGAAAACCAACTCTGTAGTTCACATAGACTATTGTAGCTCACATAGACTATTGTAGCTCACATAGACTATTGTAGCTCACATAGACTATTGTAGCTCACATAGACTATTGTAGCTCACATAGACTATTGTAGCTCACATAGACTATTGTAGCTCACATAGACTATTGTAGCTCACATAGACTATTGTAGCTCACATAGACTATTGTAGCTCACATAGACTATTGTAGCTCACATAGACTATTGTAGCTCACATAGACTATTGTAGCTCACATAGACTATTGTAGCTCACATAGACTATTGTAGCTCACATAGACTATTGTAGCTCACATAGACTATTGTAGCTCACATAGACTATTGTAGCTCACATAGACTATTGTAGCTCACATAGACTATTGTAGCTCACATAGACTATTGTAGCTCACATAGACTATTGTAGCTCACATAGACTATTGTAGCTCACATAGACTATTGTAGCTCACATAGACTATTGTAGCTCACATAGACTATTGTAGCTCACATAGACTATTGTAGCTCACATAGACTATTGTAGCTCACATAGACTATTGTAGCTCACATAGACTATTGTAGCTCACATAGACTATTGTAGCTCACATAGACTATTGTAGCTCACATAGACTATTGTAGCTCACATAGACTATTGTAGCTCACATAGACTATTGTAGCTCACATAGACTATTGTAGCTCACATAGACTATTGTAGCTCACATAGACTATTGTAGCTCACATAGACTATTGTAGCTCACATAGACTATTGTAGCTCACATAGACTATTGTAGCTCACACAAAGCCAGCTGCTATTCTGATCTGCTGCATTTTCCCCACCTCCTCAATTATAAGACAATAACTGATTCTTTCTGAATCCCTTTCCACACTGCCATTGTATCTCCAAAACCTTCAGCCAACTCACAAAGAGACTATGTTTTATTAAACAGTGGTTGGTAAAAACAAAGGAATAAAATGTCTGAGCATGCCAACACACCTGCAACTACCCTCAAGGCTCCAAGTAGGGCCTTCAAATGGGAAATGCTGTGATAAACTAAAACAATTAATGATAAAACCTTATTTGAACTGAATAAGTGAATATTTAGTGTTTATTATACTTTGGAAATTAGTTTCAAGAATTTTACCGAATATACAAATAGAAAAATAAAAAACAGAAAAGTGAGGATCATTGTGACATTGTTTTCTTTAGTTCATGAAATTTGGTTAAATTAGACCAGAAAGTTTTACAACTTATTTCAACATTAAAATGGAAAAAAAAACTACTTATTAAATATCTGAATATAACATGAATATCTTAAACTCAAGGTGACCGATTCATAGATGGCCATTAGTAAGGGTGTCATAAACGTCAAGGTTATAAAGACTTAGCTTGAGAACAGAAACTTACTTCAGAGCATTTTGTGTATCTTGTTTCAACTCACTGAAGAAAGCTATTTTAAACTGGTGTCTAACAAACAAAAGCTGAAAAGAATGATTAAACAATGGTTAATTATATGCACACTTTGAATGTGAAAATGATGCTTATCATGGCACGAAGGAAAATTATTCAAAATCAAATTCACAGGGGTTCAAACAAACAAGGGTGCAGCTAAGAAGGCGCCCACGAGCTCTTATGGGCAGAATTGAAGTGACTTTACGGGCCAAAGAACCTAATGTGAAAACAAATTCATCTGTAAGAGCTTGAGGAAAACTCTTGAGCAGCCCGCGGCCTCCGGGATCCGTGATTATGCCTTTTGAATGATTTTTATTGGTTTTTTATTTTTTAAACGAACCTGGTGTGTTGTTTTATTCAAGAATTCTTTATGAGATTTCACTCTTCTGATCTCGGTGTAGTAATAGGTCTGAGCGTGCTCATAAAATGCATTTTCCAACCTGTGTAGAAACAACGAACAGTACAGTTATCCAAAAAGCAAACTTGTGACCAATACAGTCTATTTTCCTTAATGATTAAAATAAAAAAATGAAGCAGTATATAATCTGGATTTCTAGGGAAAAAAGTCTAGAGTTAAGGTCTCCCATAACTCACTGAAAATAATTTACAACATAGGATATAACAGATTAAAAAAAAAAAACTTGTAACTTTTTTTTAAAAAATTAGGTAATCTTTAAGAATACTTTCATCGCTACTATAATTTTATAAAACATCTGAAAAAAATTAAAACTGAATTAGACTTCACTATTTTTATTATTCTAGTATTTAGAGTTTAAAAGAGTAAGAAAACTTATGGAAAGAATAGAAACAATAGGCAAATGAGATAGAAATAGCGGTGGTGTTATTAAAGCCCTGTTCCTTGTACAACTCTGAGGTTACAGGAAGACCAAACAAGAAATCTGATCAGAGAGCAGCACACAATCCATGCTCTTCCGGAGAAAGCGTGTACCTGTTAAGAGGTTAAGTGTCTGGGCAGGAAACAAAAGTGAATTAACAGGTCAAGGGCAGCTGACTTCAAGATTTCTTCTCCTCACAATAAAACCTATATTCAAAAGTTTCTAGCACATCTGAGGAAAACAGGATAAGTCAAATTTTTTAAATCAAATGTTTTATTTACTTATTTGTAGACAAGGTCTTATTACTATGTAGTCTTGGCAGGCTTCAAACTCACTAGTGTAACCCAGACTGGCCTCAAATTGGCAACCTTCCTGCCTCTGGCTCCTGAGTACTTAGATTATAGGCATGTGCCACCATACCTGGCAGATAATGTATTTTAAATTGGATTTTCTAGGTTAGAATGCTTTATTTTCAAGCTATAGTTTTCTTTTTCCTTTTTCTTTCTTTCTTTTTTTTTTTTTTTCCTGGATGGGGGTGTTTCAAGACAGGGTTTCTCTGTTGTAACTCTGGCTGTCCTAGAACTCACTCTGCAGACCAGGCTGGCCTCGAACTCACAAAGATCCACCTGACTCCGCCTCCTGAGTGCTGGGATTAAAGGCGTGTGCCACCATCGCCCAGATACAACTATAGTTTTAAAAAATGCTAAAATACAAAAATAAAGTTAGATTCTAATCTTGGAACAAATAATGTTATTAATCTAAACTTGCCCTTAAATTTTACAAGTGAGACCAATAAGGGCTGACCATGAAACATCTAACTGTAGCCTCTACAGCATGTGCATGCCCCTCTTCCCTGAGAGATTAACAAGTAAATGGAATTCTAAGACAAAGAAAGTAGTTACACGGAATGAAAGCCTTCCCTGCGTCTAAGCAGACAGGTTAAATAGCAGAGGCAGGTCTGGCTATCAGATAAGTTATGTAGGATCCCCACTGTTTCTTTCTGAGGCAGGGTCTTACTATGTAGCCCCAGGTAGACTAAAATTCACTAGTGTAGACTGGGCTGGCCTCAAACGCCTTTCCATCTTTTCATTTAGTGATCTACCTAGCGGAACTCCACTGTCCACCGTGTTCTTATGGACATTGTGTTGTTGTTTATAAATAAAAGGGTCCAAGCTACCAACCTTTCATTCCTAAGGAACAACAAAAACTTGGATTTACCGAATAATGTAGCCCACAAGGTGGTCGGTGTGGGGCAGCACAAACAGGGACTTTCCCGAGAGTTCGCACACGTTGCATAAAGCTGCGGCCCGTTCCGAAGCAATGACGTCTTCTCCTGTTGGCAAGCCCCAGACACGGAGAAACAAAGCAAAGGTGTTAGTTCCCTGATGGAAAACGTGCCCAACTTTGTAATCAGGAATGAAGTTCCATGCCTGTATAACAGGACTCCTGCTCTCCCTGAGGGCGTGGGGCTCCCAGAAGTTACCGAGTTCATATTTGTTTGAAAAATACTGTAGAATTTTCTCCTCAGCCAACAGATAGGAGATTAATGCCCCCAAACTACATCACATGGCTGCTTCAAAACATAAATAAAAATGGAAGCAGCCATTCATGAAGGAAGTCTCCAAAGACCTCAGAATGCTACAAGCTTCAACGTGGAGATCTGCGACGGCGAAGGGAAGAATCATTTAAAGGAGGCATTTCCATGGACAATATTACAAATCCTACTTCTTCTGTGTGTAAGAGTAAATTTTAAACTGGTAAGTAAATAACACGTATTTAAGCAACTGAATTAACTATTTTGTCAAGTGACACACACATATGTGAGAGGCTAAGCAGAGTGAAAAAGTGGACTCAGTATCTGTAAATGTCATTGGTTTTTATTACTTGTGACAAGCATTTATTTGGGTGTTGCTGCTGGAGTTTTAAAATTATCTATGTGTGTATGTGTGTGGACAAATGTATGTGCATGTGTATGTATGTTTGCACCATTTGTACACCTATGGAGGTCAGAAGACAACTTTCAGGAATTGATTCCCCCCTCTCACCGTGGAGGTTGTAAAACCTGACTGAACTCAGGTGGTTAGCAAGCACTTCACTCGCTGAGCCAGTTTGCTGGCATTTTATTGGTGCTTTTGAAAAGTTTGCATACTGGCAGCCCCAAAAAATGAACATGCAAAACATTTAAGCATTAAAAAAAATCTACCTCCTGGTATTAGTAATTGGGTCATAAAGCAATTACTGAGCCTTCTGATACCTGGAGGTAAAGGTGTCTTCTTTTGAATCAGAACAACTGCAACTTTTGTGTTTCTCCCTTGCAAACTTTGCCTGCAATGGAAAAATAACAATAAAATATAATATTACATTTTATTTAAATATAAATAAATATATGTAATATATTTGCATAAATATAAGTAAATATATAATATATAAATATATAAAATAATCAATAAAGCAATTAACTTGTTTAAGCTAAATTATTTCAGATTTCACATAAAACACAAGCTTCATAATTTAACTGAAGATAAATTTCAACTAAAAAATATCAAGATTAGAGTAAATCTTTCCCTACAGATCAATGTATTTGCCATGATGACCTCCATTTTCAAAATATATCTTACACCAAGTTTATGATCTTACTAAAATCACTAAAAGTGAAACTTAAGGGCCAGTGAGATGACCCGAGTTGATTCCCCAGTCCCACATAGTAAGTGCAAGGGGAGATCCAACTCCCCCAACTTGTCCTCTGACCACACACATAACTTGCTTCTCAAATAAAATAAATAAATGTAAAGGTGATTTTAATGTGAAATTTTAATATGCACTTCTATATAAAAATTACAGTTAACTTGCTTCTTCATAGTGATACATTAGTCGTCCAGAATAATTATCTTAGAACTACACGGTGATAAAGCAGAAGTCTTATGAGGACCAATGAGAAACTCAGAGGGTAAAGTGCCTGCTATACAAGGCTGCCAACCTGACTTAGAGCCCTAAACACATATAAAAGTTGAAGGAAGAAACAAACTCTCTCCAAGGCTGTCCTCTGACCTCTACACATGCCCACAAATACAAATGATGCACATACGTGTGCACACGCACATACACAGCAACAATAAGTAATTTGAAAATGTCTTATGAGAATGCTAGAGAGATGGCTCAGAGTAAAGGGCTCTTGCTGCTCTTCCAGAGGACCAGAGTTCAGTTCTTAGCAACCACTGTGGGGTAGCTCACAACAGCTTGCAACTCCAGCTCCAGGGGATGCGATGTCTTTTTCTGGTCTCTACAAACACCAGTATGCATATGTGCATGCACATGCGTGCATCTACACAAACACACAAACACACACACAAATAAATAATAAAATATAACCTTTTTATTTTAAAGTTCTTTGAAAAAAGTATCTTATGGGGCCTGGTAGTAAATTGTTATCTCCGTAAGAGATCATAATATAAGACAAAAAATTTAAACTTCAGGCCAACTTGCCTTCTAAATTTCTTCACTTCCCTGGCACTGTATAGTTAACACTTTTATTACCACTTAGAAACAGAACATGTTTTATTGGAGGTTAACAATCTCCAAAGTAACCATTGCAGTTCAAACAGTATTCAGGTACTTTCAATAAATGTTTGTAAACCTGGCTGAGAATATAGTTTCAGGTTAGAGTGCTTGCCTAGCACACACAAGGCTGTGGGCTCAACCCATGATACCACAAAAATATGTCAGTAAACAACGGACACTTGCAAGGACCAGAGCGGCCTGACGGAGTCTTACCTGACGATTTCCACCCGGGTGGCACACTCAGACTGCTTTTCTTTCCACTGAGGCTCATCCCAGTCCAGCTCATAGAACACAACCACCAGTGCTGGCACCAGGTTCAGGTGCTTATTCATCCAGCCCGTCTTTAAGATCCCTTTAGGAATGTACCACTCATATGAAGTTCTCTGCCAACCATGACAAAATTGAAGTCATTTGATAAGAAAAGCAGCAGAAACCACCTCCGGGTGCCACTTCACACGCACTGGCTTCATTCACCATACACACTGCCCTTTTCTAAGATGGGGAAGGGCAATCCGTCAGAAATGAGAGCAGATGTGTTTACGTGTAGAATCTCAACCGCAGAAACACTGCACTTCCCACGTGAGGAAGAGCAACCAATGCAAAGGAGCGGTAGTGACGTCAAGGATCTCAGACACGTGTAAAGAGGTATCCAGTCCTTCTCCAGGTCTACTTCTATTCTTCACCATTCTGGAACACTTCTGCTCTTGTAAAATATTAAAACAATCTAAAATCCGCTGCGGCTTCATTTGTTTAGACATACTGCCACGGCAGCATTTCACCTAACCCGTGGATCAAGTAAAATGGCCTAAGAACTTGTGAAACTGACTCTAACTGCAAACGTCGTGGATTCTATAATGAAACTGGAAATGATGAAAATAGGCAATGTGAGATCTTCCTTTTAAGAAGACTTTATTAAAATAAAGTATGGAAATGTGCGGATTATTTAAATGAAAAGGGAGGGTAGGTGGGAAGGACAATTTCTGCAAAGCCGAAGACTACCTGGTCAATCCCCGGGACCAACATGTTGAAAGAAGAGAACTGACATTACAAGTTGTCACTGGACCTCCACACATGAGCGTGCGCACGCGCGCACACACACAGACGCACACACACAGACACACACACACTAAATAGTATAATATAGTATAGAAAGCATTGTAATTAGTCAGTCCCCTTGAGGCTAAAAATAAGTGTTAATAAACATATACAAATATTCAATAGTACATGAAAACACCAAGTTTTTCTTAGGCACAACAGTAACATGATAAACTTGTACCTTGATAAACTCGGAGGTTTTCCAACACACACATAGGAAAGGGGTTCGGGTGGGAGAGGGAACAGGACGGGGACTATGAATGAATGAATGCATGTGATCCTACTGCTGTTACCTTGGATCTACATTTTGGATATTCATGGTCACCGGGGAGCACCTTGAAAGAAATTGGTACCCGATCAGCTCTCCGATTGGCACAGAAAGCATCCCAGACTGCTCTATGGACAGCATTGTAAACTACATCAAGGCCAGTAAGTGTAACAAAAGCCATAGGCCGGCAGCATAATTCCACAGGGAAGTCCCACTGTGTGGGGCTCATGTTTGAGATGTCACAGAAAATCTGAAATACAAATGTCAGGATATTCATAATTAGTTTTTAAAAACCAGCATCAATATCTAACACATAAACATTACAAAAAAAAAGGCTCCTCATGTACACAGTCAAACAAACAGAAAAGGAAACAAAAAACTTTAATTCTGAGTTGGACTTATTAAAATTACTAATTGCAATGCATTTTATTTTTATTTCACACACACAAAAAAAGGTTGTAGTAATTTTCAGACAAATTCACTATTTTCAGTAATCTTTCAAAATGAACAACAAAGTTTGAGATGAACAGACCAAGAAAGCAGGTAAGTGATGAAATTAAAATAGCTCTCGCCTGGCATGGTGGCAGGTATTATAAGCCCAGCACTCAGGAGGCTGGAGCAGGAGGGACCAAGTGTTCAAGGCAGGCCTGGTGTAAAACAGTAAGACTTTGTCTAAAAAGTGTTTTGGTTTAATTCAAGCTATGAGCCCTGTCTACCAAAATCAATAAGACAAAAAAATAGTTATTGATTTACATATATAAAAAAATCCAACCTCCTCTGATTTCTCTGGAATTGCAAATATCTAATCTCTCAGTGCTTAGAACAGTGGTCCTCAACTTTCCTAATGCTGTGACCCTTTCATATAGTACTTATGCCGTATGTTGTGGTGATCCCCCCCCAAAATTATTTTCATTGCTACATCGTAATTGTAATTTTGCTACTGTTATAAACCACAATATAAATATCTGATACGCAGATGGCCTCTGGCAACCCCTGGGAAAGGGTCATTCGACCTCCCCCAGAAAGGGCATAACTCACAGGTTGAGAACAGCTGGCACAGACTAGTCAAATAATGTGTGCATCTTCTAATAGCTGTTTTCTCAGTTTTCACAATATAAGATGAAATAATAGGAAAATCTCTAAGAGAAACACTAATACTGAAGGGAAACACCTAGAACACGTTTATGTTATGTCCTTAAGCTAAGTCTACAGTAAATGCAGGTTTCAACTGACTTTAGACTACACACACACACACACACACACACACACACACACACACACCAACTATATAAAACCATGCTTGTCCCAAACAAAATTCTCACTACATTTTTAAAATGATTCCTTATTTCCAAAAGGTTTTATCATATGCTTCTTTAAAGATGTGACGTCATCATCACATTAGACAAGACAAAATGTAATCTCTGGGAAATTTGAAGTATACAATTCCTAAATTGTGGGTTATTTCACGTTGAAAAGTTAATTACCTTTACTAATTAGCTATCTCACGCTTAAGTGCCGAAAGAACAATGGGTACGAAAACTGATTTGGAAAGCTTGCCAGAAATGATGTATACATACAAGATAAGCTTACCAAATTGCTTTAAAAGACTTTTGGGGAGGGTTGTGTTATACGGGCAAAGAAACACACCGCTTCTAGGGAATTTAAGATGATTTAAATTAGATTTTAAGAGAGAAATAGCCAAGGAGTATTCAAAATATAATATGGCTACCATATTTACCTAATACCAGGCAGTCTAGACAACAGTGTGAAAGGTCCATTTCCCTTAATAATTCCAGAGGCTCAAAAGAAATAGCTGTGGTCCTTGAATATGGAGTTGACATTAGAAGTCGAAATGACTTACAGAATTTTTAAATTAGTACTACCTGAGAGGAATATAGTACCAGTTACATAAGTAACATTAAATTTCCTGGCAGTTACATTAGGAGGTTTAAAAAAAAAAAGAAACCAGCTCAAAGAGCAAATTTCCATAAATCCAGCACTCAGGAGGCAGAGGCAGGAGGATTGCTTCAAGTTCCACAGTAGCCTGGTCTACAGGGCAGTTCCAGGCCAGCCAGGGCTATGGATATCTCAAAACCTCCCTCTCCATACCCTGAAAGAATAGAGAAAAAATGCGGAATTTTAGTTACACTCTATTTAACCTAAGTATGTCCAAGGATATTCTCAAACATCATTATACGTCGTCGGTGAACTTTTTAAAACCTATTTGTGTGCTGCCTTCAAACTCTGGTGTGTATTTTATACTCACACAACACCTCAGTTCAAACTAGCCCACTTCAAGCGCTTCACAGCCACCTGTGGCTACTGTCTACCACGCCTGACAGTGCAACTCTCAATTACCGCAAATCTGTTCCAACTGCAAAGTTATGAAAACTGCATCTGCAATCGCTGCCATATTCTACATTAGAAGCTTTGGCAGTCGACGTGGTGTGGATTTCAGAGGGATGGGACCAGAAAAGGACAAATGCTGACTGAATAGATTTCAATGACACACAAGAAAGGAATCGTTTCCTGAGTTCCTAGAAAATAATGGAGAAACCAAGCAAACTACTGACAGGGAGGAGACGTGCAGAAGAAGTTCAAGTTAAGTCCTCAGCACCAGGTCACCTGTGACAGCTAGCGTAGAAGAGAAACAAGCCAACCCAATCAAAGTGGCTACTAAAAAGAAGATGGCTTTCAATAGACAGATGGTTCAGGGTGCAAGAAATAGGCTGGTAAGCAAGAATCCAGAGACGATCAGCTGCAAGATCAAACGAAGAACGATAGCTTGGTGTAGAGGAAGAGAAGCACAACCTGGGAAAAGACAACGCCCCCAGGGTCGCGGCATTCGGTTCTGGTAGCTACAACTGAAAAAGGAGAATAACCCCACAGCCCTAGAAACTGTCGCAATCTTCCTCTATCACTCCCACCTCTCTATCTAGAAATAAGTGCATTCTTTGCAGCTGAAGGAGAAATGCCAAGACTGCACCTGTGGACGCCACGGGAAAACACAGGCCCCCAAGCCTGCCGGGTTAGTCTGGACTGGAAGGTCTCTGGGCCCAAATCACCCAGGCCACACGCCCTGGGCCCGCTGCAGCTGCGGCGAGTCGCCGTCAGCTCCGAGAGGACCAGGGGAGTCCGGCAGGGGCGTCACGGAACGCAGCGACCCTGTCCCGGCAGCCAAAGCCCCAGAGCCGGCGGCAGAAGGCGAGACTTCCTTTTCCCCGCCTCCGCTGGCACAGGAAGCACTTTGTGGGCCTGAGTGACAGTACGCCACACCAGTCCCAGAACAGAACGGGGCTCCTTGCGAGGAAGGTGCTCCATTTCCTAGAGGAGAAAGAGCTGGGGGCGGAGAAAGAAGGAGCCAATAGGAGAAGGGATCGTGAGAGAGGGCGGAGCCTCCTCGTTGCCGCCCCTCAGCGGCTGGTAGGAGGTCTGGGTGTCCCCTACTTAACGCGGTCCCGGTTTCCCGGCCCACGGCCGGCCGACTGCCACTTGGCTCGGCGCTGCCGGGGGTCGGGACCGCGCGAGCTCGTACCCACGGCTACGAAGAGGGTTCCCCCAAACCAAGGCGCGGAAACGGGGTGCCCCGGCCTCCCGCCCGCTGCCCGCCTGCTCTTCGCGGTCGCGTACGCCGTGCGCCCTGCGCGATGGGTGCTAACGAGGACCAGGAGGTGAGAACTCAGGACTGGACACCCCTGTCCCGGCGCGGGTCCCGGGTCCCCCGGGACTCTGCACGTGTCCTTCGCTCTGAGAGCCTGGCCGGGGTGTCCCACGTTGGCCGATCCCCTGCCAGCTGACACCGGGCACCGGCGAGGCCGGCGAGCATGTATGTGTCACGTGCGATTTAACCTCCTGCTCCCCTCATTTGTCTTTTTTTTTTTTTTTTCCAACCCCGGAGGTCTCTCCAGTTTTCCTTATTAAGATGAGTGTCCTTGGTCCTCGATCCTGGTGTGCTTTGCTCGCCCGTGTGTAGCTTTAGCGCTTGTGTGTTTTATGCTGTCTTAAAATTCTGATCGCTTTACAATTTTAAAACCTGTGGTCTCGTAGAAAGGGCTGAGTAAGTAAAATTTCTGTGGAGGAAAACGAATGTCTGTTCTGTCTCTGATTTCTATCCATAATGCTTAGTGAAATCGCTTGTAAATCTGTTGAGTGGATATAAAAATCTGTATTGGACATACGTGTATCAATCAGAAATTTGTATAGTTTGTACTATGATTTTTTTTTTTTGGCAGAATGTCATTTTGCTATAGAGTTGGAGGGAATGGGTGTTCTAAATCATCTGGCCTTGTACTTTCTGACTCTATAATGTGTCCAGATGAGGAAGAGTGTCTACTGTAGTAGACTCTCAAGGGCTGCTTGGTGAACGTAATGGAAAAGGGATTAGAAGACAAATCTCCTAGTGTAGTAGCAGATAAATTCACTGTTTGGAATATGTTGCTTAAAAGTTTGCATTTTGACAATGTGTATGTTAATAGAAGCTCTAGGTTACACATTTTCTGTAAAGAACCCCCAAATCCAGCAAGTTATTTGGTATTTGAATACCCTGCTAAAATACTCTTATTGATCAATGAATCCAAAGCATTAATGGATCCAGGGTAGAGAACAAAGAGGAAGAGCAAGAGAAACGATTAGTAAATGGGTACACACTTAAATAGAGAAGGACAAGGTCTGATGTCTTGTTACAGAGTAGAATGACTAATTTAAAAGTACCCGTGCATTTCAAAATAGCTACAAGAGTTATGAATTGTTGGCTGGCAAATGGTTGAAAATTTGAGGTGATAGATGTGCAAGTTACCCTAATTTAACCATTGTGTAATATGTAAACTTATCAAAGGGCTGCATCATATCCCATAAATTAAATACAATTTTTAAAAATTGTTTTATGTATATGGATGTTTTGCCTACTGTATATATGTGCACCACTTGCATGCCTGGTGCCCACAGAGGCCAAAAGACGGTGTTGGATACCTTGAACTGGTGTTACAGACAGCTATGAACCACCATGCAGGTGCTGGAAATCAAGCCCAAGTCCTCTTGAAGAGAAGCTTTTGCTCCTAATCACTGAGCCATCTCTCCAGCCCTGACAAATACAATTAGATGTCAGTTTGAAAATAGTTTTTTCAGCAAAGCACAATGTAACACGCTTCTCGGACTTGACTGATGGACCACAACCATGGTAGCTGACTCCATCTCTGAATCAAAATTTCTGTGGTAGGGCCCAGGAATCTCCATGTTTAGCAATAAAATTCCATTCTTCCTCGTGATGGGTGTCTGGATCTTTGAAGATAGTTTCCTGCCCAGTTTTGAAGATGCTGGCTTTAAGAAATAAAGCTAAACAACAAAAACCATAAATGGCTCCTTGATCACTTTTCTTCACATACCTTTTCTTTTAGTTCCTTTGCTATCCTGAAATTGAATGAGTGTAAACAGAATCTGTTTACTTAATGCTGGTACTGGGGTATCGCTATGTCATCTGATTTACTGTCAGTCAACAACCCATTTAGTGCTTTATACAAAGCAGTTCATCTGTCGTCCTCTGCATATATATTTAGGTATTAAATGCAAGATCCTCTGTTAAATATTATCATTAGCTTGATTTTTAAAGAACTTTTGGAGGAATTCTTATTCTTGGATCAGCATGATTCATTTTCTCATCAAATTATCATCAGAATTTTTTGTTTGTTTTTCAAGACAGGGTTTTTGTGTGTCACCCTGGCTGTCCTGGAACTTGCTCTGTAGAACAGGTTGGCCTTGCACTCAGACACCTGCCTCCTCTGCCTCCACCTCCCGAGTGCTGGGATTAAAGGCCTACACCACCACTGCTCAGCTGTCACCCACACATTTTAACAACCCTACCTTCTCTTTTTATTCCTACACAATTTGTTAATTTAAATATGGAAAGAGATTATGGACAAGAGTGACACTGTAATCTTGAATCCAGTTTGGATTTCTATGCTTTCCTTTATTGTTTTGCATTATTCTGTTTTGTAAAGGGAGCCTTGCTGAAATCTAAATATACTGAGTCTCTAATATATGAGTTAGTTACACTGAGAAGGATTATTTAGAATGACCCTTTCACAGGGGTTGCCTAGAACCATCTGCATATGAGATATTTACATTACAATTCACAACAGTAGCGAAATTACAGTTATGAAATAGCAACGAAAATAATTTTAAGGTTGGGGGGTCACCACAACATGAAGAACTAGAGTCACAGCATTAGGAAGGTTCTCAACCACTAGGGCCACATTTTACAAAGTTTAATGGATTTGTATGAGAATCTAAAGACTTTTTGTTTCTAATCCAGGCTACTAAACAAAACCCTTTGCTTTTTCTTTCTTTCTTTTTTTTTTTTAACAGATGGAACTAGAAGCTTTACGTTCTATTTATGAAGGAGATGAAAGTTTCCGGGAATTAAGTCCAGTTTCATTTCAATATAGGGTAAGACACAGTATGTACAGTGCATGCATTTCTATGCTAGGGAAAAGAATGTGAAGATTCTGCAAAACCTGATTCTGACTTTTAACTTTCCTATATTTTCTGAAACTTTAAATTTTAAAAAAATGATGTCTTTATTATTTGTTTGTATTTATGTGTGTGTGTGTGTGTGTGTCTGTCTGTCTGTCTGTCTGTGTCTGAATGGGGTGGGATGGGCACAGAGCCCAGAATCCCCTAGACCTGGGGTTACAGGTAACAAAAAGGTAGATTCTATAAACCAAACTGGGGTCCTCCCTGAAGAGCAGCGAGTGCTCTTAACAACTGAGTCATCTCTCTAGCCCTCCTTACACATTTAAATGGAAAGTCATCACTATGACATTGTTACTGATAACATTTGAAAACTTAATTCAGAACCTTTTTTAAAAAAATTTATTTTTATAGCTGGGTGATGGTGGTGCATGCCTTTAATCCCAGCACTCAGGAAGCAGAGACGGGTGGATCTCTGTGAGTTTGAGGCCGGCCTGGTCTACAGAGTGAGTTTCAGGACAGCCAGAACTACACAGAGAAACCCTATCTCAAAAAATGGTTGTGTGTATTTGTGTGTGTGTGTGCACATGTGTGCGCGTGCACTTTTAGTTTTATGTGTCTGGGTGTTTTTTATTTTATGTGGGTGTTCTGCTGAGAACTATGACTGTGCACCACATCCATGCCAGTTGCTCACAGAAATCAGAAGAAGCACTGGATCCCCCTGAAGTAAGGTCACGGACTATTGTGAGCTGACACGTAGATGCTGGGAAACGGACCCAGGTCCTCTGGAAGGGCAGCCAGGACTCTTAACCACTGAACTATCCTCCAGCTTAATTCAGAACCCTAAAAAAAAAAAATTGACTTGGTTATAAAATGTTAGCGATCAAAGAAATACTAAGTATTACAGCGTTATGTCCCTCAGTCCTAGCTTCTTACGCTCTTGCCACAGCTGATGTTGATAGGTAATCCTCAGACTTGATTGTAGACAATAACAGGAAGTGAGACTTTGTTTTCTTAAGACAGTATCACCATGTAGCCCAAGCTAGCCTTGAATTCTTGATTCTTTGGCCTCGGAGTCAGGAACTCCTGAGTATAGCTGGGGAATAAATTCTCCACAGCAATTCCCAGTTCCTCTTTGTACCGCCTTCCTGTGTGTAACAACTGTGATTGTTACTTCGTGATATCTCAACTCCAGGGCCAGAGAGATTAGAATGCTTACTGCACAGGCTCAAGAGCCTGAGCTGGATTCCCAGCCCAGAACCCAGGTAACGGTAGGAAGATAGCATCCATTCCATGATGTCCTCTGCATGCCATGGTACATGTGTGCCCCACCCCCCAACAAATTACACATACACAGTAATAACGAATAAATGTTTTTTTTTAAATAAAACAAGGAACGAAGAGTTTGTTTTGGAAGCAGTGACAGGGAAGTCATGGCGGAGGGTTGTGTGAGGCTGCTGGTCACATTGTTCTCTCTCTCCCCCGACTCCAGCCCATGCAATGGTGCCCACGTTAGGGGTCTTCCCACTCAGTTAACCTAATCTAGAAAATCCCTCAGAGATGTTCCCAGAGCTTTGTTTCTGTGGTGATTCTACATCCCATCGGGTTGACAATGTCAACCAACACAATGCCTTGTGAACTCTGAATGGCCAAAGTTCATGATGGAATTCAGACCTGAGCCCTTCTATTTAAATCTGGCTGCCTTCTCTTTCCCAAAGAGACACTGAGAATTCCCATACGCTTTCTTAAATATCTCCATTAACAGCATCGGTTATTTATTGAGCACACTACTCAGAATGGTCCAGGATATGTGTGTGCACTATAAGATAGAATGAAACATGAGATTGGGGAATTCAACCCCTCTGCAATAGTGGCAAGTATTTCTTTTTTGTTTGTTTGTTTTTTTGTTTTTCGCGGTAGGATTCTTCTCTTGTAACTCTAGCTGTCCTGGAACTCAACTCTGTAGACCAGGCTGGCCTCAAACTCAGAGATCCACCTGCCTCTACCTCCCGGATGCTGGGATTAATGGCATGCACCACCACCACCGGGCACTTCTGTCACTATTTAATGCATCCGTCATGCCTGCAGTTAACTCACAATCTGGTGCTGTCCTGTGCCTCAGCTTACGTTGGTACAGAATGTAGCTGGAAGTACGAGGATGGGAGTATACGAATATAAAGGTGAAGCAAATAATAATTTAAGGTGAAATGTTTTTCTAATTTTGGGGGAGGGGACACATGTATGCCCAACACATGTGAGTTGGTTGTCCCCTTCTACTACGTGGTTTCGAGGAATCAAACTCGGGTCATCAGACTTGACAGCAAGTGCCTTTATCCCCTGACCCACCTCACAGCCCCTGAAGTGAAAATCTTGGTTCAGGCAAGCATGATTAACAGATGCTAAGAATCTCTAGACAAAGGCTACTAAGAAACAGGGTTGTGGCGTTTTGTGTTATTACTTCACAGATTACTTCTTCATTACCTTTACAGTGAAGAAATTCCCCTAGTGGTGAATCCTGATAGGATACAGTGAGAGCTACCACCCTGCCTCCCCCCACACCGCCTCCCTCCACACCGCCTCCCCCAACACCGCCTCCCCCCACAAAATGGTCCATCTGAATCTGAATAGAGGAAGTAGTCTATATTTGGTGATGATAGTCAAGAAAACTGGCCTAGACTCTTTTTTTAATAATACGTTTATAAATAATTTGAGTTTCATACAATGTATCTCGATAATACCTTCCCATTCCTCCCTGTTCCACCCTCCCACCCCTGTGCCAAAAAAAAAGAAAAGAAAGAAAACTAAGTCAAGCTTGTGTGGCAGGAACATGGATGGCAGGCTTCACTATGGTCTTTGGAGGCAGAAACCTGCTCTTATGTACTTTGACCTGCTGGCCTTACTGCTGGCCTGCTGCTCTTAACAAAAGACTCTTTAAAACCCAGGGAGAGGGTTCAATTAAGGTAAACTAGAAATATATGACAACCAAATACGATAAGCATTCAGTGAATGAAGGACACTTCAGGCATAGTTGAGGAATTTGTAATACGAGTTATACATTAGATGAGATTTTTATATCAATGTTGAATTCTTGCGGGGGATTATTTGTCTTGTGGCTATAAAAGATATCCTAAGGTGTTTTGTTTTTTTTTTTGTTTTGTTTTCCCATCCATAAATAATTAAAGACATTTGTAAAGGAATGCTTTGCCAGAAGGCTTTTTGTGGTATGAACCCTTCCTTAACATGCTACTTGGACTTCTGGGAACAGCTTAGAGAGAGGTATATAAGAGAAAGTGTCCATTGGAAATGATAGTTGGGGTAGAGACAGGAGAAGAGTAAGCACCAAGTTGGGGTAGAAACAGGGCAAGAGTGTGCACCAGAGTTATCGAGTGTCAGGAGGTTTTTTAAAAGTTGCAAGTTAGAATCTTTCTTAGTAATTGCTGAGAGAAGCTGAACTGGAGTGGGTGGAGTTCTGTCAGGAGTCCAGTTACAAGTGAAAAGGCAACAATTACAAAGGCTTCAAAGCTTAGATACAGCACTTAGGAATGGCTGCAGCCTTTAAGAGCCCAGACCCAACTGGCAGAAAACAGCTGTACAACACACCCTTTTTAAAAGAAAAAGCCTTTTACAGATACTTCATTACTTTAAAATGCTTCGACAAAAGCTAAGTGGGGAAAATCATAATGTGTTGAAGGAGAAGGTGCTGATTTCTGTCCTGAGGGGGGGAACACAAGGAAATGGGGTACAGTGTTCAGTAAATAAATACCAGTGAGCATTATCATGCCAGTTTAGCTTTTCCTTAAGATTAAAAGTGTTTTAAATAAAAGTTGGCAGGACAGAAGACACTCTTATCAGGAGTTGCTCTTATCAGGGCATACTCTCCCTCAACCTTTGCTTTGCTAGGCTCCCTTTTACACTCCATTTTCTCGTCTCTTGCCACTTGAACAGCATGTCTTTGTGCCTGTTGAAATTTAGTAGTTGGAAACCCTAAAGACGGGTGTTTCAAGCTTGTGGATAATTGTTTTTGTCTATCGCAGTCTTTTGTTTTGCTTTGTTTTGTTTTCCAATACAGTGTTTCTTTCTGTAGCTCTGTAGACCAGGTTGGCCCCAATCTCAAGAGATTCACCGCCTCTGCCTCCCAGAGCAGTTATCACTCCCAGCTCCACTGCCACCATGTTCCTTGTAGCTGAAGGCCTGCCTCTCTTCACTCTCAGAAACAAAAAGTGTAAAATGAATCCTTGGTATTGACAAGCTGACAGCTGGCTGAGCAATGGGCCATCTGCAGAAACAAAGCTTCCTGAAGCAGGGCGGGACTAAAGAAAAAGCTGGAACTGTTTACACTCCCTGACTCAATCCTACCCCACACCTCTGAACCGCTCAGCATATTACACTGCTGCTTTTGAGCATGAGTACTGGAAAGAATCATTTTGAAGATAGTAATTTCGGCCTTTTGATCATTTCCACAAGCCTAAGATTCCCTTTTCTTCAGATAGGTGAAGACGGTGACCCTAAAGCCTTCCTAATAGAGATCTCCTGGACGGAGACGTATCCCCAGACGCCTCCGGTTATATCTATGAACGCTTTTTTTAACAACACCATGTGAGTAGTTTTGTTTTTACTGTTTTTTCATTTTATCCTGTCTTACTTTCCTCTTGACAGTATGATTTTTCTCTGCACTGTAGCTCCTCAGCTGTAAAGCAGAGCATCTTAGCCAAACTACAGGAAGCAGTGGAAGTGAATCTTGGCACCGCTATGACCTACACATTGTTCGAGTACGCCAAGGACAATAAAGAGCAGTTCATGGAGAACCATCACCCCGGGAATTCTACGGTGAGTTTACAGTTGGTTCTGTCAGATGGATTTGGTTTGGCATGTTAATTAATTCTTGTCAGTTGTTTTTTGGAGGTTTTTGTTTTGTTTGTTTTGTTTTTTTAATTAGAAGACTTTGTGTTAGATTTGTACAGAGAATTACATTTGAGTTAAGTGAGAATAATGAATCCTAGATTTCCTCTATTTAATCAAGAAAATGAAATTATGTTCTGTTGATATCTACCCTTCAGAAAAGATTAAAATACTTCTAAACACTGAAATTGAAGCCAGGAATGGTGATGCATACCTTTGATCCAGCACTAGGGAGGCAGAGGCAGGTCTGTGACTTCAGGGCAAACCTGGGCTACATAGTGATATGCTATCTTTTAAAAAAAACAAAGAAAGAGAAGAACGAAGAAAGAAAGAAGGGAGGGAGAGAGGAAGGGAGGAAAGACACACAGTCAGTCCTGTCATGGTTCCATTTGAGGCCAGCATTGGTTCAGATTATCCCTGGACTACTTTTTTAATCCTATGGCTTTGGCCACCTTTTTTGTGCTCAGTTTCTCATTGGTTAAACAGGATTATAATAATATCTACTTTATAAGAGCTAACTATGCAAACTCTAAAATGATTTTCTTTAGGGAACCAAGATCTTGGAAAGAAGTGTGATTTTTTTTTTCCTAAAGACATACCAATAATGATAGCAACTTCATAATTTATATAATTATATTGGAACCTCAGTTCTTCAAGATAACATGGACAATTAGATTTCCTTCTCAGGGTCCTGGTTCAACTACTGCCCTAATGTTGTGTCCTTGAAAATGAGCCTCTGAGGCGGGAGGGTTGGCTCAGCAGATAAGAGCAATGGCTGCTCTTTCAGAGGACCTCGGTTCAATTCCCAACACCCACATGGCAGTTCACAACTGTCTGTTACTCCTGTTCCAGGGGATCTGACACCCTCACACAGACATACATCTGGGCAAAACACCAGTACACATAAAATAAATAAATAAATAAAATTTTTTTTTAAAGAAAGAAAATGAACCTATGAGAGAGCAAGGCAATTGATGTGTGAGGACACCTGACAAGCAAATAACATCAATGCTATCTTTCGTTTTGTAAATTTAGAAATTCACCACTCCGTTCAAGACATAGCTGTGTTTAGTCTTAATTCGATAGGTTTTGAGGCACGAGTCTAAGATCTGTTTCTGTTTTTGTAGACGCCTATAGCTAATATCATCTCAGTTGAAACTCCCACTACAGCCCCGTCGAGCAAGAAAAAAGACAAGAAAGAGCAACTTTCCAAAGCTCAGAAACGGAAGCTGGCAGATAAAACAGGTTTGCATTATTGTTCTTGTCTTTCTCAACACAGAAGTGAATTGACCTGACTGTGATGTGGGTGTCTGATATATTTAGATCTACAGGATTGATTCTGTAGTCTTTATTCTTGGAACATTTGAATCAGAGATCTGTTGCTCACAGTACAAAAGTACTGTATTTATTGCTACTTCATCATTAGATCATCATTTGAGGGGGGAGGTAATGAGTCACCAAATGTGTTACGCTGATGAACATTCGAATAACGAACAAAAGGCACATCCGCCCGAGCCCTGCAGTGTGCGGGGTTGTTTACTGTGCAGCGGGTATGCACGTTTAAAAGCTGTGTGAAATATAGGTTACACTTGTAGTCTTGTGCATCATTCCATCTTGGCATAGTAATTTAATATTTTTCTACCTATAGTTAATTATACAGTAAGATTTCAGGAAAAATTCCTGTGTCCAAAAGCAGAGCCCTCGAGAAAATGATCATAAATTCTGAATCCACAGTAACATCTGCTCCCTTTTCTTTAACTTGGAAATTTGCAAATGGATATCAGTATAGATTTTCCCAATTAGGGAGAAGGAAAACACTGGGGTGTGTGTGTGTGTGCGCGCGCACGCACATGCATGGGTGCACCATGTATGTACAGTGCACACGGAGGCCCCGAGAGGCTGTTGATCCCCTAGACCTGGTATTGACGATCGCTGCCTGCTGTGGGTGGTGAGACCCAGTCTCTGATCCTGGAAGGGCATCAAGTGCTCCTAACTGCCAAGTCTTCTCTCCAGCCCCTGCCCTTTTTTTCTTTCTTTCTTTCTGTCTCTCTCTCTCTTATTTTTTTGAAGGAATAATAGGTTTATTTTTGTTTAATGTCTGTCAACGATAGAATAAAAAGAAACCAACATTGTGTTGGTCCTCATAAACAGTGTTTTGAAACTGTAACGGTTTGCCGTATAAATGGCATCTTTCACCCTTGTGTCAGGCAGCAGTAAAGCATAAATAACAGAAGTAAAAAAATTTAACCATTTAAGTGTTTTCTAGATTTTTAGTTATTGTCTGTTTGGAGTATTTTACCTCTGTGTCAGTTTCTCACTTTCATGCCTATGGTCATTTTTATTAAATACTATCTCCAACGCTTGTCTCTTTGATGATGCCCTATACGTTCTAATCTCCCTAATGACAATATAGGAATTTGTGGCTGAGAACTTTCATTTAAATGACACTTTTAATAGTTTTAATAGCCTGTGCAATCAAACTAGTGATCCAACCATGTGCCCTCATAACCGGTAAGTAACCAGTGACATAAGATTCTTAGTGGTCTGAAAGAGAAAAAGAACCATTAACATCAGGAACTGGGCTCCTGAAATAATCACCTCTCTCAGTGAGAATCATTAATTTCTGGATTACTTTACTGGATAGTTAATACAGGTGATTATCCTTTATTCACAGGCTTGGGACCAGACATGTTTGGATTTCAGAACTTTGCAGATTTTGGAATATTTTTATAGTTCTAATTGAACAGACGTAATTCAAGATCTAAAATGTTCCAAAGTCTAAAACTACTCAAAAAAGTTTCAGATTTTGGAGCGTTTTTTTTTTTTAGACTATCTGTAGTGGGATATTTGAACTTACTCTCAGATATTGTAAAAGCTACATGCACTATCTGCTCATTGAAATGAACTTAAAACATTTGCTATGTCTGGCAGCATGAGCCGCTGGAGGAAAGGTCTCCTTCTGTAGGTGTAAGCTGGGTGTGGGTGGACTGCAGCTTTCTGGAATGCAGAAAGAATGAGTTTGAGGAAAAGGCAAATGATGTTCAGATCATCTTGCCCTCAGTAACCTTCAGGTTAAAGGCTTCTGTTTTATTGATAATGAAAGGAATTTTTCTGGTCAGGGTTCAGTCCATCCCAGAGGCTGACCCTCTGCCTGAGTCACTCAGGCTCACATCTTGGAGATTGTCTTCTGTTCTTTACTGGACCTGCCTGAGAACAATTCCATCAATACTATGGATGTTCAATCTGTATAGTACTTGTCTCAGGTTTTTCTTCATGAGACATGCAGTCCACATGAAGTCAAGCCTTTTGAAATTGAGGAATTATTTTTATTAGATTTTAAAATGTGTTTGTCTTGTGCACATATGTGTGTTTGTCATATGTACCATGGCATGTATGTGGGAATAAGAGGACAACTTTTGGGAGTCAGTTCTCTCTTACCAGGTGGGGCCCAGGATTGAACTCGGATGGTCGGGCTTGGCAGCATGTCCCAGCACCTGCTGAGCCATCCTGCCAGCCCTAATATTGAAGAATCTTTAAGTAAAACACTTATTTGTTAAATTGCTCTTTAAATTTGGATAGTAAGAGGATGAAAGTGTTTTGTAAACTACGCATTTTTATGTGAGTCCTTGTCAGCTCTGTCTCAAGCATTCTCAATAGAGTCAAGGTCCTTTTGAAGAATGTCAAATGATGCTTTGCCAGAGCATGGCCAGGCTATACATAAGTTACCTTGAACTCATGGTAGTCCTTAAGCCAAACGATCACCCCAGTGTGACTCCTGCAACAGTGACCAGTGCAGCTTCTTGCTCAGATAAGCATTGGTCCTGGGGGAAGTAGGACTGTGCACCTGCCTGGGCGCAGTATGTTGAGCTCACCCCTTGCTTTTCCTTGGTAACAGATCTTGTTGAGTGACTGTGGGGTAATTGTAAAAGAGGGCCTGTTTCCAAATGTATCAAATGTATCGCAAGTATCTCCAGGATGGTGTTTCCAGGTCACAAGGATAATGGAAAACTACTTTTTCCAACTTTGTAGTATGTGATGCAAACTTTCCATCTACTCGTTGTATGCAGTAGTATAAAAAGTATACATTATTTGCTAGGACATCGCATCATTTAACACAAGCCGATCGGTCTTAGTAAAGTTACTGATTTTGTCCCCCAGATCACAAAGGGGAGCTTCCTCGAGGCTGGAACTGGGTCGACGTTGTGAAGGTATAGCATACTTAAATTCAAGTCTTCAAAGCTGTTACAGTCATTGCCATCAATTAACGAAATGTCTGTTTTCCATTTTCCTTCCTGCCGCCATTGGAATTTCCCGATTGTCTGTTTACATTGTTGGATTCAGCATGTAAGTATTCTGGAGGTACCCTTCACCTCCTCTGCTCCTTCGTGTTAGATGTTCTTTTCTCAGAAGTGGGAATCCTAGAGCAGTAAGCTTTGCTCCCATCCCTCTGCCGTGACGTCCTCTCGGGGTCAGCTTCACCGTAGAGTGCATGTGTGAGGAGCTAGATCGAAGAGAGATCCGCAGAAACGGAAAACCAGCACCATTCTAAGTCTTGTTTTAGAAAATGTAGTTGTTGAGGGCCTTGAGAGATGGCTCAGTCAGTAAAGAGCCTATTGTGCATGAGGCCTTGCGTTCAGATGTCCAGCACCCACATGAAAAGCTAGATTCAGGGGCGTGCCTTTGGGGGTCAGAAACAGGCAGATCCCAGAATTCGTTTCCCAGCAAGCCTGGTTGAATTCATGAGCTCTAAATTTCGTGAGAGGCCATGCCTGAAAAAAATAACGTGGAAAACACTCAAGAAACCTCTGGCATCCGTGCGCACGCTGTCACACAAACATGTACATATACCACATATGTACACACACAAAAGTGCTGTGTTTTTATAGGTTTATTGTTAGTTTATATGACTAAATAGTTTTAATTCTAAATTCAGCAGCTATAGCCCATATTAAAAACAGTGAGTCCTTAATATCTTCAATTATTTAACAAGGTCCATGTGTTTGGGAACTGTTACCCTTAGTAGCTCCTGCTTTCCATAGGGTCCCACATTCTTTCCCTAAATTGTTTTATTACATTAATTTATTTGTGTACACAAAGCTGCAACATGGATGTGGAGGTCAGAGAATAAGTTGGAAGAGTTGGCTCTCTCCTTCTACCATGTAGATCTAGGTGACTGAATTCAGGTCGCCAGGCTTGGCATCAAGCACCTTTACTGGCAAAACCATTTTTAGCCACTCATGAGTATGTATATGTGTGTCTGCCTGTCTGTGTGTGCACCATATGCATGCAGGTGCCTGTGGAGGCCACAAGAGGGCCTGGAACTGGAATTAAGAGTTGGTTGTGTGCTGCCCAGTGGGTGCTGGGAACTGTACATGGGTCCTCCACAAGAGCAGCAAGAGCTCCTAGCCACTGAGCCATCTCTGCATCCCTGGCTCCTACATTTTTAGAAATCTGGTTCAGTGTGGGATTGGTGGTGACTAGGTAGTTATCCTAATCAGAGTCATGCTTGCATTGTTGGAGAATTAATCTGCTTCATTCCCAAATTTGTCAATTCTTTCCAAAGATCTTTATCAAAAAAAAAAAGAAAGAAAGAAAAAGAAAGAAAGAAAACCCAGCAAATTTAAAATTTGTTAAATTATGGTTTCATAATTCAGAATTTTAAGAATTTGTTATCTGGCCGGCCTGTGGTGGTGCACGCCTTTAATCCCAGCACTCAGGAGGGAGGTAGAGGCAGGTGGATCTCTGTGAGTTCGAGGCCAGTCTGGTCTACAGAGTGAGTCCCAGCAGCCAGAGCTACAACAGAGAAACCTTGTCTAGGAAGAAAAAAAAAAAGAAGAAGAAAAAGAATTTATCTGTAAGATAGTTTATTTTATAGCAATTATTTTTTAATTTTTAAAAAATGTATTCACACAAACATACACTGAGTGTGCACAGCACACACACATACACTACATGCACACTTTTTTAATAGATATTTAGAAAAGAAAGAATTTAATTTTTGGTCTGGAGATATTGGTCCCCAGCACCACACACATATATACATGACAGTAAAGGCATTTGCTGTCATGCCTGATGACCAGAGTTCAATCCCCAGATCCCACATGGTAGAAGAGGGAGGGAGGGAGGGAGGAGGGAGAAAACCTACAGGTTTGTTGTTGTTCCCTCATCTCCACAGGCGGGCACAGACACATTCATGCACACAATAAATGTATAAATTCCTTGAAAAATAATAGTTTCTTGTCTATCAGTGGCATGCTCTGTTACACTGATACATGCATGTAATGCTATACAGGGAATTAGGACGAAGGACGCCGAGTCAGACTGCCTGGGTCGCGAAGCTGTGCTCACTAGCTAGATGCTTTGGGACAAGTTACTTAACCTCTGTATCTCAGTTCCTGCACTTCTAATAAAATGGAATAGAAAATAAAGTTCATATTGAGTTAATATGTGTTCATCAAATCACTTAGAACAACACTCATTACAGAGAAAGCACTAGACATTATCATTATAGCATGATTCATTGAATATTATCAGTAAAAATTAAGCCTGCATTTAAAAAAAATACTACCGACGATAGAAAATAAAATTAGAAAAATGTCAGTCATTTAACAAACTGCAATTATAAAAATCTGCTTGGGTCTCATTTATTAATTTTTTTTTTAAATTTCCCCTGCTTAACTTTTTTCCGTTGAACCTGCTTTTAGGGTTGTTTTTAAAGATTTGGAAGTAATATGGCCTAGAGTTCAAAAGTAGTTGCATATGCAAACAGTTACAGTTTAAATTCCCATGACTTCAGCTTTGTTTTCTATTGTGTATTTAGTTTTGTTTCTGATTAGAAGTAATGACTCAGATACTGTCATCGCTTCCACTTAATACTTGTGTCTTTTTTTTTTTTTTTTTTAACAGTTGAGCAAAACTGGCTCTAAAGATGATGACTAGCACCTGCAAAGCAAGAGCATCCTTTGAAAAGTGGCCCGGGTCAAACATCTCTCCTTACATTTTCTGGTACTGAGTGGCTTTTTACAAGACATAGTAATTCTGTATGTGTCTTAAAAAATATAAGTGGAAAGTCCATGAAGAGATTTGGTTGTGGTAAATTGTTTTCACAAACTTGCCTTAATAAAAGGTAAAAGTGTAACCGCTCAGAGTACTTTCTGAAGCATCACTGTCTGTGGATGGCTCTGCGGAGTGAGTCAGGGTCACCTCACCGTCAGATCCAAGATGCGATCATTTATTTTTAAAGGCCAACAAAGCTGCTTTCAAACTGTCAGCTCAGCAGAGCCCAGGACCGAGTCTCTGGTATTTTATGGCACAGCCCATATTAATTCACAGGCTTCTCACCTCAAGTTATCATCATCTCCTTTTGCTTAGATAACAGAGCGTAAATTGCTTCAGAGAAAACTGAATACTGGTGTTGAGCTTTATTATATGATTCTCTTTGTAGTTCCTTTTTACTTTTCAGTAGTGAATTGCTTCTCCTTAATAAATTGATATCCATACTTGTCTCTTGGTTTGGGTGAAGGCGTTTGATCACGAGAGCTTTCAATCATATGAGTAATAAAAGAAGAAAATTGAGGGGCTGGGGAAACGGCTCAGTCAGTAAAGTGCTTGTGCAAGCACGAGGACCTAAGTTCAGATCCCCAGCGCCACATAAAAGCCGGGCACACACCCGCGGCCCAGAGCCGGAGAGGCAGAGGCAGGGGGATGCCTGGCGCTTGCTGGCTGGCCAGTCTGGCTGAATCAGTGAGTCCCTGTTCCGTGAGAGATGCTGCCTCAAATTAATAAGGTAGAGAGCAATAGAAGAAGACACATAACAGATCTGCAGCCTCAAAAGGCAAGCACATGTGTGTGCAACCATCTGCACACACACACACATGTACACACACACGTACACACGTACACACACACATGCCAGACACCAAACAGAACAAAAATGACAAATTTGCCAAATACTTTAGAATGCATTTGAACAAGTGCTAGCTCTTACTCAAAATATTTCTCTTTTCCGCATATGCCAGGATGAGAGTATAAGATGCCTTAATATTTAATTTTTGTATGGTTGGACATGGTGGTTTTAATAAATCTCTATTATCTGCTATTGTGGCGTTTTGTTGTTGATGGGTAACTGAGATCTTTCAGTGGATTCAGCATAAAACACATTTAGAATATTGGGGGTGGTACTTGGTTTTTGTGGGGTTTTTGTCCTTTCATGGATTTTTTATTTGTTTTTTTATAGTGTCTTTTCAAGTAACCAAATGTGTTCCCAACCTCTCTGTCTTTTTAATAATATATATACAAGTCTTTCACATGCTGAAGTTGCTATACATGCTTTGTTTCTAACATCATTAGGAAAGAAAAGTTGCTGTAGTTTTACTAGGAGAGTTATTGCTGGTGTGCGAGTTACAGAGACTGTGTGTACTTCCTAGCTACCGTGTTGTTAGAATGCCAAGTTGTAGTTTATACCAGGTTTTAAAGAACAGTCAACCCGTTTAAGAAGCTACCTTGGCATAAGAGCAAATTAAGATGTATCCAAAGTTACCCTTGGCTTCAGTTATGAGCTGCAGGGTAAGTGTAGTTACAGTGAAAAAGTCTGCTTGCATTTGAAAAAGCTGACTCCCGTTGTGTTTCTTGGATTCATATTGACATTGAAGACACCCTGACTAGAACATCTTTTATTTTCAAGGCTTTGTTTGTGTAGTTTTTATTGTCATCTTGATTTGTTTGACTTAAAAAAACAAAAACATCTTGTAATGGAAAAAAATACTTTATTCTGCTCTAAAGGTTATCACACTGGTCAAGGTAATTGTGGTTCTTAGATTGCAAAGAATAATGCTAGTCAAATGCCAATGAACTATTTTTACTCTTTTTCTATGAAATGTACAAACTCTGGGGCAGATGGTGGCAGTGGTGTCTCTTGTTACCGTACACGAACACTTGAACATGGTCATCGATGTTGCTGTTGTCTGACAATGCTCCCAGTATATTTTCTCAAAGTCTGTTTACTTAAAATTGTATGGGAAGATGTGACTAATAAGCAATAAAGTCTGAATTGTAGTGATTTATTTTCTATATGTTTTGTTTCAAATCATCTCAGAAAGAACTCTTAACTTTATAAATCGGCATTATAATCACACTATAATCTGGTGTGGGATGCGTGCCCCGGCTGGGCGCCATTCAAAGTGTCACATTCAAAGAAGAAATACTGCAGAAGAGCTCAGGAGAAAGTAAGGAATGCCCGAAGTAAGTAGATGGGAATTACAGTCTGGAATTTAAAAACAGCTTGAGCTTCCACAACTTCATGGTCTCAGGAGAAAAGAGGCCGAGTCCAGGATCAGCCTATTATTGGAAGTCACACACAGACCCTGGCTTGCACGCCAAGACCCATTCTCCAGGAAGGGCCCTGAGGAAGAGGTCCCATCTTGAACCTTGGTTCTGATGGAAGGTTTCACACAAGTACGGATACTCTCAGGACACTCTGTATCCAAAAGTTACTCCACAGTTGGATGTCAGCCCAAATTCTGCCCTCTGCAACTGCCGTCCCTTGAGTATGAAATGATCCCACAGGCACATGTGTTGGAATGCTTGTTCCCCAGCTGGTGGCGCTGTGTGGGAAGGCTGTGGAGCTTTTAGAAAGAGGAACCAACTTAGCTGAAGGCAGTAGGCAGGGCTGGCACTGTGGATTCTGTGTGGACAGGCTCCCCCCTCCCCAAGCTTTCTGCTTTATTATCCACTGACATGAGCATGGCCTCGTGCCCCACCCCTGTGCCTTCCACACCGTGAGAGTGTCCTCCAATCATGAGGACTTAAATTAATTTTGTCCATGTTTGTCATTGTGATGTCAAGGTAACTAAAGCAATATATACATATATGCCTATATCGAGAGAGAGATTTATATATATTTTATATATATATATGTATATATATACATATATATATAGAGAGAGAGAGAACAATGCCAGGCGGTGGTGGCCCTAGGGATTACACCTGTAATCCCTAGGGAGGCAGAAGCAAGCAGATCTCTGTGAGTTTGAGGCCAGCCTGGTCTACAAAGTGAGTTCCAGGACAGCCAGGGTTACAACAGAGAAACCCTGACTCAAAAAAACAAAAACAAAAAAAATTTTTTCACAAATACCCCAAGCCACAGTTTTAGTTTAAGATTTAGTTTACCAGGGCTGGCTAAAGGACTCAGCAGGTAAAGGTGCTTGCAGCCAAGCCTCAAAACCTCTGTTCAATCTCTGGGACCCTAGTGGTAGAAAGAGAAAATCAGTTCCTCTGACCTCTACATGCTCTGTGATGCCCCACACCCACACACACACAAAAAAATAAAATACTATTTAAAAATCAAATATATTAAATATTACCCAAATTAGGAGGGTATATAGGCACCCGATAGAAATTAGCACATCTACTCTAGAACAGCCACCTTCAACACAGACCTCCAAATAGATCTGCGTAGCATGTAGAGTCTGCTCATCATCAGAAATCACGAGAAGTCTCTCACAAGCAGAGTCCTGTGAGAACCAGCCAAGAGAATTTGAGAGGAGTAAAAGCAACCAGGATATACTGATGTTGCCCACACTCTTAAGTATTTTAAATTATGCAAGTTCCAAGAAACTTAAAAATGGGCAGAGAGTCATATAGAACTTCTCAGTGCAGAATACAATCACTGAAATTAAAGTCACAGGGGAAGGTAAGTCTAAGTGGTAAATACCTTGTTGGGTGAGGCTAATGTTAAACCAGTAATTTAGGGTTTTTTGGGTTTTTTTTTAACCCTTCTTGATTGAAGCATTGAAACTACATTCATCCATAGCTTTTCTTCAGAGGCCACAATAGTTTAGATTAACTGGGTAAATCTAGCCCAAAGCTCTGCTGGGGACTAGGGATATGCCCAAGCCTACACTATACGTATATCAAGAGACAAGTATGCAAGGATTTGGCCAGTGTTTCCGGAGGACCGTGTGGTAGTTAGAATAGCAATAAATTTAAACCGAGTGTGGTGGTTCGTGCTTTGCAGGCCTAGAATTTGAGAGGCAAAGGCAGGAAGATCGTGAAGAGTTTGAGGCCAGCATGGGCTACAGAGAGCCTATCTTAAAAAAGGAGTTTAAAACTCCTGCTATTGGTGGAGATTACTTTTTACCATAGAATGTCTACAAAGGGAAAGCAACAAGAAGGTTAGTCCCGCAAAGCAATGGCTCAGAATTCAGTGTTCTCCAATATGCCACAAAATCCAGAGTGTTTTAAAACTGTAACTTATGGCCCATTCATGAGGAATCTGTGGAAACTTTTTTTTTAATGGAAGGAAGACTAGAAGTGAATAGAAAATACCAGCTTGCCCTCTACCTTCTGTGGGGATGTTTTCGCCCTTCTGGGAGCTTGTTTGGGTTTCTGTGCTTGTGGTGGGGTACTGAGCCATGATGCCAAAGTTATTAGGAAATGGGGAAAAGAAGAACTCAGAAGCCACGGACTGTGGAGATGCCAAGATTTCATTTTTAAAAACTGTACCGGGCCTGCAAAGTGCTAAAGACTTTTATCACCTCTCATGGCCAAGTAAGGAAAGCCACACTACACCCACCAGAGGAGAGGAGCTGCATGAATTAGAGTAGGGCCGTGAATCACTTGTAAACATAATGATAAAAGTCCTCACGTGATGGTTTTTGCGGATGCATAGAGACCAAAAGTACATACATCTCGGGCAAAGGCAGATAAATGTTTTTGATCGTTCGCTTCTCTTACTGATGAGGACCCAAAATCAGAAAATGTGTCTTGATTTTCCCACCATTCGCACTTGCTGAGTTTCCTGTATGGATCTAGTTCCTAAAGTAAACTGTTCTAATGGGCTGAAGGCCGAGATGAAGCAGACAGGAAACAAGCCCTCCCTGCCGGTTTTCCTCTGGGGTTGCCGGTCCCTGGGATGTAAGAAGTGATCCCACAGGCTTTCCTGCAGCCGTTGCTCTTGCTGGCGCCTCCCACCAAGGTTTGATGAAATCCTTGGCTTCTAAAGATTATCTCTAGGCTGTTCTTTCTCCCTTCGTTAATAAAGAAAATGTTGTCATAGAGAAGTACAAAAATACCATGAAAAAGAGAGATACAAATTAAAAACTTAAATTTGGGTTTTGTTTTGTTGTTTTGTTTTTCCTGGAAATTGAGCCTAGGGCATGGTAGGAAATTGCTCTACCTCTGAGCTGCATCCACAGTACATAGATTAAAACCATTTTCTCTCTAGTTACTTGATTAGAAATTAACCTGAAGCTGTGTGAAATTTAGTGAGACCTTGTCAAACCTCAGCATCAAGAAGAAAGAGGAAGAGGAGGAGGAAGAAGGGGCTGAACAGACAGTTCAATGATTAAGAACCCTTGCTGTATTGCAGAGGACCAGAGATAGGTTCCCAGCACCCCCTTTTTTCAGGGTATCACCCTCTCTGGACTCTGTGAGCAACTCCTTGCATGTGGTATACATATATACACACCTGGGCACACAAACGCAATGAACAGACAAATAAATAAATCTTTTTCTTTTTTAATTAAGATTCCTGGCCAGGCCAAGGTGGTACATGACGTTAATCCCAGCACACAGAGGCAAAGGCAGGTGAATCTCTGAGTTCGAGGTCAGCCTGGTCTATAGGCAGAGTTCAGGGACAGCCAAGGCTACATGGAGAAACTGTCTCCATAAATTAAATAAATAAATAAATAAATAAATAAATAAAGCAAGCTTGCAAGTTTTAATATTATGGTGGCTTGTGCAGTACAAAAGGGTATATGGAGAAAAGTTGTCCAGGCAGTTATTGTGAATTGCCCAGAACTGCTTAGAGCTCCCTTGAGCTCGCCCAGCCCCCACCCTCTGGCTCCTGTACTGCCCTCTGAGCCCTGTACCTCTCCTGTGCCATCAGCAGGACTGTGTCATCAGTCCTATACAATCCTGGTAGGCTTTGGACTCCTCCTCTTTTACCTCTCTTTGCATCCTTCTCTCTCTCCCTGCCCTCCTCCCTCTCTCCTTCCCCCACTCAGAAGCAGACACTCTGTGTCTCACCCCACCCCAATAAACCTCTTGCGTGAGACCCTGTTGCGTGGTGTCATACAGGTCATACACATTTCTTTCAGCAGGGTGATAGCTCAGGGGTCAAGTGTGCTTCCCCTCTTGCAGAGGACCCAAGTTCAATTCCTAATGCCCCATCAGACAGTTCACAACCACCCGTAACTCCAGTTCCAAGGAATGTTATACACTCTTTGGGCCTGCATGTGTACCTGTAACCACATCACAGGCACACACAGACACATAAATAAATAATAAAATAAAATGTTTTTAAGGAATAAAGATTTTTCATTGATGGTTGGTTCATGCCTACCATCAAATGCAGGAGACTGAGCCATTCTGTATACAGACTGAAGATGCTTCTCTTGGGCACACAGTAGTTCATTGTATTTAATACTGCAAGGGGAAGCTAGAGGGCCTGTGGTTGTTTTGCAGAGGATCAAAGTTATTTTGGTTGTCCGTGGCCACCTCACTTAAGGAAGGGTCATTGTTAAGCCTGGACCCTGTTGCCTGGGGAGTTCCACCCTTAAACACCTTCAGTGTACGGACATACAGGGTTTCCCAAGAATCCTGACTGCCCTTGTGTTCTCAGAATCCTACTTCTCTCCTTACCTACCAATACAATGACTTTTAAAATAAGAAAATGAAAGCAACTAAAAACTCCTCAAACCGTTTCTTTGGTTATTCTTTTTCTGAAGACCTACACTCTATCAGCTTTCCATTTCATTTGACAAATGCCTTCCAGGGGTGGCTCAGGAATTAACTTTTAAATTGATGAATATAAGTTACTGCCATTAAAACCCCCGGGATAACTGAGAAATTATGGAGTCTGAGTTATAGGAACATCCATCTGCTAAAAGATAAGCCGAATTTCTACCACGTGCTGACGAGTGCCATCTGGTCAACTGTCCCCGAGTGTCTAGATTTTTCTTTCCTGTTTAAGTTTGAAAATATCTCTTTATTAAAGGTCATACACAGAGCCAGGTGTGGTGAACAGGCCTTTAATCTCAGCACTCAGGAGGCAGAGGCTGGTGGATCTCTCTGAGTTCAAGGCCAGCTAGATCCAGAGAATGAATTCCAGGCCAGCCAGGACTAGTGAAACTCTGTCTCAGGAAAAAATAAAGTTACTTTTAGATCTTCCCTGCTATGTCCCTCTGATCTCAGTTCCCATTCCAGGCAGATGACTCTGGGGCCCATGTCTGTGACCTCACCTCTTACCTCCACCGTGGCCCTGCCCAGTGGCCTTTGTTATGGCTCTTTCCTGTGCTCAGGGAAGGCCCCTCCACACTCACATAGTGCACACGCCTCGGCTTTGGGCCGACAGTCTTGTCTTTCTCCGAATGAGGTAGAGATCCTGAGGGGTATTTAACAACGGCTTGCGTTCGGTGTGTTCTGCCCTCTGTGCTAAGAGACTGAAGCAAAGAGAGAGATCAGGGAGAACAGATGTGGGTGCGGCTGACTTTGGCTGGAGAGGTTGGGGGTAAGAAGTAGTTGGTTTCTGGTTATATATTGAAAGGAATAGAAAAGTCTTGTTGGTGGGAGGGAGAGGCAGCAATGATCACTACTGTTCTGAGACAGGGCCACTGGGGGCTGAAGAGGGGAGATTAAATGTTAAATCTCCCTGAATCGCACTGTAAAGTTAAGGTAATCCTGTTAGACTCGGTCGATTGACTGGACTTGCAATTCCTCTGCCTCTTCCTCCCACAGGATGAGACTGTGAGCGTACGCTACCCCAGAGGCAAATACGTTTCTAAGAACTCATTTGTTTTTATGTTTTGTGTATGAATGCCTTCCCTGTGTCTGTGTCTGCACAGCACGGGTGTGCCTGGTGTCATCGGAGGCCAGAGGAAGGTGTCAGATCTGGAACTGAAGTGACAGATGGTCGTGAGCCACCATTTGGGTGCTGGGAATCCAGCCTGAGTCCACAGGAAGATCATCCAGCACTGTTAGGCCATCTCTTTAGCCCTGCAAATAGATTTTTAAAGGAAGAAAAACCAATTTTCGTCTCCCCTTCCTCTCTTCCTCCTCCTCATCCTTCACCATCTTCTTTTTCTTTTTTCTTTCTTTTCTTTTCTTTTTTTTTTTTTCTTGTTTTTTTGTTTTGTTTTGTTGCTGCTAATTTTGAGACAGGGTCTCACTATATTGCCCTGACTGTCCTGGAACTCACTACGTAGACCAGGCTGACATGAACTCACAGAGATACACCATGCCTGGCAAGAAGCCAATTTCTTAAGACAAACCAACCATCCAGACTAACTAGAAAAAGTCCTTAAACCACTGAACAACTGCTTCGTAAACATATTTCAAGTAGCACAAAAATAAGATTAATTACCAAAAAAAAAAAAAATGAACAAAATAAAAATTGAAAGCCAGGTGTGGTGGTGCCTGCCTGAATTTCCAATAGCCACACATAAAGCTGTATATACAGAGCTCTCATCTGGCCCATTCCGTGGGAACTTGGTCATGGAGACCAGTTCTATCACTCTGAGCTGCTAAACTGTCTTGCTTGTGTCCACTGTGCCTCCTTAAGCAGCTGTGGCATTATAACACATCAGTTTATTTGCTTGCCTAGTTGTTGTCTATAGTTAGTTGTTCACCTATAATGTCAGCTCAGTAAGGAAGCCAGGGAGGCATATTCATAGGTGCAAACCCTGCACCTCAGCAGAGGGAGCTACTCTTATCTCAAGCACCACACTGGACAGTGGGACCCTGAGCCTCTCATCTCAGGGGTTTTTATTGATTTTATTAATGAGCTCCTCAGGTGTTCATGTGCAGATCATAAGCAATCAAACAGCTTTTACATAAAGCCAAATTACCAGGGCCTAGGCAGCCCTTCACACAACAATGCACAGAACAACCATTTTAAACATAACTAAAACATGACGTCTGCATCAATCTTTCTTTGGAGTCTGGTTACCTCGTGCCTTCCTCTATGAGGTTGGGAGTTCTTCCCTCGAAGAGAATGAACAGCACCTGAAACTACGGGTGGTTAGGAAGATTAGAGAAAATGTCAAAGCCTAGTGTGACTATGGAACAGGTTTAAGTAATAGACTGGTTTTTAAACAGCAAGCTGAGGAGGTAGCTTGGTTGGCAGAGCTCCTCCCAGCAGGCATGAAAGCCCTGGGTTTGATTCCCAGCACTGCATAGACTAGGAATGGTGGTGTGTGCCTATGATCCCAGCACTGGGGAAGTAGAGACAGGAGGATCAAGGGTTTCTACTAACTACGCAACGAGTTCAAGTTCAGCTTGAGATACATGAAACCCTGTCTCAAACAAACAAAACCTTAGAGGTAGGGGATTTAACTCAGTGATAGAGTTCATACCCAGCATGCTCTAGGCCCTAAGACTGATCCCAAATTCCAGAAAGAGAGAGAAAGAATAAATGCTTTTATCACCTTTGTTCTCCAACTCAAATGTCGTTATGTATCAATATCAGGGATTGCCTAGTTATAAAATCTTGCCTCTCACACTGTACAGACACCTGAAATGAGGAAATACATCTTCCCTAATTCGTGTTTGCTTCCAAACTAGTTCACAGCCCATTAGTTATAAAAGCAACTGGGTAGGATTTTAGCAGCCTCTTTTTGTATGAATGCGCCACGCCGACCTCGTCCAGCAAGGAAAACGCGACACGACTGGTTCCTTCTCAAGGCAGTTTAATCAGGAAGTTTATTACAAGAGAGAATTGCAAGGAATGGCCCCGAGCCCCAGGAGCAAGCCGCTTATATACCCTGTGGTTCATGCTGATAGGTCACCTCTGCAGCACCTCATTTGCATAACCGTTTTTGGGCAGTTATGGGTGTGTCTTAAAGGGCCAAGCTGTTCTCAACTGTAGCGCATGTGCAAAGCTATTGTTTACTACCAAGCTGGCTGAAAACCGGCGCCATCTTGGAATGGCGTCCTACATCTCCCCCTATTTTGTATAAAAGACAAAGAAGAGTGTATTCCCGATCAAGAGACAAACCTCTTGTTGGAGTCAGTCTCGATCAAGGGATTGTTCCAAGCAGAGGGGGAAACAGTGACCTGATCCCTTGTGTTTCCATATGGAAAGAATGAGACATTGTAATAGGATGTTTGCCCTGTCGGTGCACCAGAGGCCATACCTCCTATACCCGTCTCGATGACCTTTTTTCAGGGGGAGGCATTTTGTGTCATCAAACCTCCATGCAATCAGGTATATTTCCAGGAAGACCATGTGTCATGTATCCTCCTAGTCAAGTACCCACTTGACTCCCTGGCTGCAATTAAACATCTTGATTGTCTTGTAAGGCTGCCAGCCAACATTGGGGAGATTCTCCCTTGTCTAGGGCAGCCAGTGCTTGGTAGACAACAGTCTTATGTCTGTCATGGCTCTTCTTGAGCTTACACAGCAGCCAAATACAGAGGAAACTACCAGCAAGAAACACAGCCCCAAATAAAAACATTCCCACCCACTCTTTAAAAAAGGAGAAAGCATTAGCAATTCGGGAGGTGAAGTCTCCAAGGGTGATGGGATCCACTCGAGTTCCATTCAGGGTGGCAATCTGAGAGAGTAAATCTCTGGTCATCTGTTCCGCCTGTTGCGACCAATTTTCTCTAAGGAATTCCGACAATTGATGACTCTGATTAATAAACTGAGAATGGTTAACATGCAAAGGAGTAATGCACAATCCTTTAAGGGAGGAGACACATGACATTTGCACAAAATTATAAAGTTCATCCAATTGTTCTTGTAAAATATCAACTCTCTGGTTAACCAATAAAACGCCTGAAGCAAGGTGGGTATTAATTTTTTTCCTGTGTAGTCAAGGCAGTGGCTGTTTGTAACACTACCGAATTAATAGTTTCAGCTGCTTGAACTTGACTAGCCATAGCAACAGCAGCAGTAGTAGCAGCTGTCGCAGAAATAACTATAGCAGAAATAATGGCAGCTGTAATTCCAAAATCCCTTTTATCTCTCAACAAATTAGTAATTGGAAAATTTCTTGGATCGGCATTCACAGGTATAGGAACAAAAGTGGGAAGCTTCACCACAAAAGCAAGATCAAAAGATCCATTCCAACATTCAGCCAAATAACAAATAATTCCAGTTTGATTACAATTAATCTGGTCTGTAGTATCATTATTGGTTAAAATGAAGAAAAATGGTGGTCTAACACATACACCCTGAGGAGCATAAGAAATATTAAACAACGTCCCTTTAGGACGAATTTGTGTAAGAACTGGCCCAGAAGCATCATAAAGTCTTACAGCAGATATATTTTTTAATTCAAAACTTTGTCCTTGTAAACCAGCAAAAGCTGATAAACTAGTAAACGCTCCTGCTTCATTAGATAATATCCATTGATACCAAGGCCATAAATTTTCTCTGCCAGAATTATCATTATCTCTGAGCATATATCTATGTACAGGTGGAGAAAATTCAAATCCTTTAGAAATCTGCCTAAGTCTATGTGCTTTGGTCTGACAAGGAGAAAACACAGGAGGAAACTCTAAATAAGGAGCACAATAAGGAAGTATACGCCTATTAGTGGAATTTGGAAGGAAAGCACTAGATCTAACAGGCATCGTTCCATTATGAAGTAAAATCAATGTAGTAGTTTTTGCCGTAACCTTATCATACATACTCATATCACCTTTTCCTGTAAACTGTCCCAAATTCTCTCTTTTCATCGTATCAATAATTGTAGCAAAATCATTCTTATTCTTTCCAAGAGGATCCAACCAATGTGCTAAAACTCCTCTTGTAAGCTGTATACATGGCAATTTTGACTTATCATGTTTTATGTGAAAACAAAGAGTACCAATTAAAGAAAAATTTGTAGAAGAATAAGATTTCTCCTCTAACGAAGGTATAATACAAGGAACATCTCCAAGGCAGTTAGTAGAAAAGAAAGCCGGCATCGTAGTTGATTTACTATGAACCGGCATTGGCACTGGCCATGTTCTGGCCACCGCCCAAAGCTCCAAATTATGGCTCAATTGAATTACCATCAATACGAGTATCACCACTCGAATCAGGGAGTGCATCTTCATCCTGATGATCAGGAACTGTCTTTACGATCCGTGTCAGTCTTTCCGGTACCCAAATTGGATTTTCTTGATTCTGAGGAAAAACACAAACAGAGCCCCTTGTCCAGGCCAGAGCAGGATCTGGTCCATTCCATTGTCCAGTCAAAACATCTTTCCATTTAACATAACCCTTCTTATTATCATGCCAATTAGCATGACGTTCTGCAGAAGAGCATCCATTCACATCTAGTTGTAAAAAATTTAAAGTAAAAAGAGCAAGGGAAACACGTTCCCTCGGGGTACGGCCACGACCAATTCCCCCTTTTTGTTTTAATAGGCATTCTTTAAGAGTACGATGTGCCCTTTCAACGATGCCTTGTCCCTGTGGGTTATAAGGCAATCCATGTTTAAGGGATACTTGCATGTGAGTGCAAAACGACTTAAAAGATGCAGCTGTGTAGCCAGGACCATTGTCAGTTTTTAATTCTTGAGGTTTACCCCAGGCCGCCCATGTATCTAAGCAATGGCGTATAACATCTCTGGCTTTTTCTCCTGATAAGGGAGAAGCAAAAATAAGACCTGAACAGGTATCTACAGATACATGAACATATTTTAACCTTCCAAAATCAGAAAAATGTGTCACGTCCATTTGCCATAAGCGCAAAGGTAACAAACCCTTCGGATTTACCCCAATGTTAGGGGGGTGAGTATAAATGCTACAATCTGGGCAATGGACCACAATTTGTCTAGCCAGTTCTCTAGGAAGTTTAAATTTAACTTGTAACGTTCTTGCATTAACATGAAAGTTTTTATGAAATTGAGTAGCCAACGCTACTGGAGAATCTAGAAGATTAATAAAAATAAACTCTCTGCGTGTGGCCATGTCAACTTCATCATTAGTAGAACTAACGGGTCCAGGCAAGCCTGTATGGGCTCGTACATGTTGTACAAAAAAAGGAAATTTACGATCCCATATCAAATGTTGTAATAACCATAATAAATTATAAATAGGACTGCTCGACTTTATTTTACCAGTAGCTTCTAGAACTTTTAAAACATTTACCACATATAACGAATCTGATATTAAATTAAAAGGTTTTTTAAATTTATCAAAAACCTCTATAACAATTTTTAATTCTATAATTTGAGGAGAGGCAGGAGTAAATTGAACCACTATAGGGTCATCAGCATTATACTTATATGATCCACATCCATTTTTGGAACCATCAGTATAAATAATAGCAGCACCAGTTAAAGGGCTACTTTTAGTTATCTTAGGAAAAACAATAGGATGGGATTCAAAAAATTGTATTAAGGGATGCTGAGGATAATGATTATCAAACTGTGCATTACACGCACATTTCAATATAGCCCAATCATCCACAGTAGCACACAAAATCTGTAATTGATTATTAGTAAAGGGTATAATAATTTTGGATGGTTCTACACCAAAAAATTGTAAACACTGTTGTACACCTTCTAAGGCCAATACAGCAACGGTAGTAGGATAATATTCAAGAGTTCGGGCTACTGAAATTTTCGGATGAATCCATTTTAATGGCCCACATTGCCATAAAACAGCAGTGGGTTGAACCTTCGTTTTAAAAATTAATAATAATATATCCTCTGAGGGTTGATACCGTCGTAAGGACGCTTTTGTTAATTCCATTTCTACCAATTGTAAAGCTGTTCGGCCCTCAGTGGTCAATTGTCTAGGTGAATCTAAAGCGGAATCTCCACATAAAATATCATATAAGGGTTGAAGTTGATAATTAGGAATTTTTAAATATGGCCGAATCCAATTAATATCTCCTAACAATTTTTGAAAATCATTCAAGGTATTTAAACAATCTAAGCGAATTTCAACCTTTTGAGGCTTGACTTCAAGAGGCTCAATTTTAGCTCCCAAATAAGATACTATAGAATCTTGTTGAACCTTTTCAGGGGCTATAAACAATCCTTGTTTACGTAAAAGTTTTACTAAGAAGGCATAGGCCTCCTGTAAAATACATTCATCTTTTGTTGATAATAAAATATCATCCATATAATGTAAACATCTCAACATAGGAAATTTTAATCTTATAGGTTCAATGGCTGTAGCAACAAACAACTGACACATAGTCGGACTATTAGCCATCCCTTGAGGAAGTACAACCCATTCATAACGGGTGTCTGGCTGTTTATGGTTTGTAGAAGGCAATGTAAAAGCAAATCGTTTACAATCTTTATCACATAAGGGAATGGAGAAAAAACAATCTTTTATATCAATTACTATAATGGGCCATGTTTGAGGTAATGTAGTTAATAGTGGAAGTCCACGTTGAATAGGCCCCATAATCTGCATTTGGGCATTAATAGTACGTAAGTCATGCAATAATCTCCATTTTCCTGACTTCTTTTTAATTACAAATATGGGAGTATTCCATGGTGAGACTGAAGATCTAATATGTCCCAATTGTAATTGTTCTTTTATTAAAGACTGTGCAGCTATTAATTTTTCTGAGGATAGTGGCCACTGAGGAACCCAAACCGGATCCTCAGTTTTCCAGGTAATAGGTATGCTCTCCGCAGTGGCCCCTAGGAAAAACCCAAACCTTGTTGATGTGGTCTGGGAGAAACTTGAAGTGGACTTGTACGACCCTGTAAAAATTTACCAAGACCATGAGAAGGATGCCATCCCATGTTTTTCATCATAGCTTTAGAGGTGGAAGAATAACCTTTTTCATTAGTCAATTTAAAATTCATTTCTTTTAAAAGATCTCTTCCCCATAAACTAACAGGTAAATCCAATACAAATGGCTTAATATTTCCTTTATGGCCTTCTGAATCTATCCAAGGAAGTTCCCTGGCACTCATGTCAGGTGATTTGGCATATCCAAGACCTTGTAATGTTCGTGAAGAAGCCTGAATAGGCCAATCAGGAGACCAATCCCTACTAGCAATTATGCTACGATCAGCTCCTGTGTCCAGCAATCCCAAAATAGGCTTTCCATTAATAGTCAATTGTATTAATGGACGTTGATCCAAATCAAGAGAAAGAAATACACCATCATGTTTTGAAGAATCAAAATTTTTATTTCCTCTTCTTACTTGTTTTGCTGAAAATGTAGAATGCAAACTGGGAAGCAACACCAACTGAGCAATTTTATCCCCAGGAGAAATTGTAGTAATGCCTCGGGGGGATGAAAGTAAAATTTTGACTGTACCTTCAAAATCTGAATCGATTATACCAGGATGAATTACTAGTCTTCCAAAAGTGGCAGATGCACGGCCAATTATTAAGCCCACAGAATCTGGAGGCAAAGGTCCCTTAAAATCAGTTTCCACGGGTTGCACTCCCATTTGAGGAGTTAATACGAGTCTGGTGGTGCAACAGAGGTCCAACCCGGCAGAACCGGGCGTGGCCCTTTTTGGGCTTTTTGACTTGGAATATTGGGAAGTTGTCCTTCTGGATTCTCCATTGCCCCATATATTTGTGTTGGGCCCTGGGGTCGAGGGCCCTGCTGACCGTTTTTTGAACGAGCTCCACCATATCCTGGAGTTAGTAGGTTTCCATCAATATCTTTAACGGATCTGCATTCACCAACCCAATGATTTCCCTTTCTGCACCTTGAACATATTCCTGGCCTAGGCCTGCCTCTAGATGCCTCCCTTTCAGGGCAATTTTGTTTAAAATGTCCTCGACGTCCACATCCATAACATGTCCCTGACTTGTTTCCTTTTCCCTTATGAATCTGTAGAACTGCGGCAGCTAAGCCAGCATTGGATAACGGACCTCCAACTTCCCTACGAGCTTTCATCCACGCTGTTAACCCCTTAGATTTCCATGGGGTGATAGCTGTTCTACATTCTTTTGTACACTGTTCATAAACTAGCTGTTCAATCAAAGGCATGGCAGAATCAGGATCCCCAAAAATTCTTCCTGCAGCTTCCATTATTCTGGCTACAAAATCTGAAAAGGGCTCTGTTGGTCCCTGAATTATCTTAGTAAGATTACCTGTCACTTCTCCCTTATTAGGTAAGGCTTTCCATGCTTTTATAGCTGTGACATTAATCTGGTCATACACTTGTGCAGGGAGCTCAGTCTGATTGTTTGCCCACTGTCCTTGTCCCATGAGCATATCAAAATTCCAGGCTGGTTGATTGATAGGGGGCGCAGCATTAAGACGAGCCTGTGTTTGCACCAAGTCAGCATAAATTGATTTCCAATCCAAATATTGTCCCATTGTCAGACAAGCTTTTACAGTACTCATCCAATCACTAGGAGTCATGGCGGCCATCGCCAGACGCTCCAATTGTGCTTGTGTAAAAGCAGCATTCACACCATAAGTTCTTGCTGACTCTGCTAAATTTTTTAATTGTTTAAAATCCAATGGCTCATAAAATCTCTGACCTTGAGGGTTAGCAAACACTGGAAGGGCCAAAGAGGCAGATGAAGCCTCCTTCCATGTCTGAGGACAAAAGGAACATTTAGGCACCGCCTCCACATAGGGAGGGGGCACCGCGGACGGTGCCGTAGGGCAGGGCAAAGAAGGCTCCTCCCATTTGGGCGGAGTTTTCTTGTCTCCTTCCTGTTTTTCCTCTGGTCCGTTTCCTTTTCCGGGCTCCTCCCATTTGGGCGGAGCTCCCTTGTCTCCTTCCTGTTTTTCCCTTAAACCTTTTCCTTTTTCGCCGCCATCTTTTTTCTTTGTCTTAGAAAGGGCTTTCATTTTGTTTAACAATGAAGCCTCCATCTCATTTAACAGTGTCTTAACTCCTTTTCTCATTTCTTCTAGTTCTTGTTCAGAATCACTAAAGTAGCTCTTTTCAGAATCACTAGAGCGACTCTCTCCTGTATTACTCTCACTACCACTTTCAACCTTCTGCAACTCTTCTTTTAAGTCTGGATAAAGCTGTCCTCTCTTTTTCCCCTTTTTTCCGCACATGGATGATCTTTCAGAGCGCGCTTCCTTAACTGCCTCCAATGCCTCAGCAGAGGCTTGTACAGCCTCTCGGCAATCTTCATCTTCCAAACAACTACGTATCATTTTCCAAACTCTCCTCACTCCTCCCTTTAATGTTTTTTGTTCCCAAGCAAAATCTAAATCTTTTCCCAATTTATCCCAACTTGGAATAGTTACTTTGCCTGTAGCTGCAAACCATGGAGCCACGGTATCCACTTCCTGTAAAAACTGAGCTATAATTTTATCTTTTATTTTAATTCCGCGAGTGCGGAGAAGTTCTTGTAAAGCCAATTTCATTGGACAGGAAGGTGAGGCACCCATAGTTCTACCTTTTAGATCTGTATATCTGCAACAGGCACACAGATTCACTATTACCGCCTTTTCGCGGCCCTCTAATTAAATCTCTTACCGAGAACTTTAGCTCAACCTCTTTTCGAGGACTTTAGCTTAACCTCTTTCCGAGGACTTTAACTTAAGCCTACTTACCTAGGCACTTACCGATCGATCGCCCTGACCGCCAAGAGTTCTGGAACCCCGGGACTTCACTGTCCCCGTACGGGCCACCAACTGCGCCGCGCCGACCTCGTCCAGCAAGGAAAACGCGACACGACTGGTTCCTTCTCAAGGCAGTTTAATCAGGAAGTTTATTACAAGAGAGAATTGCAAGGAATGGCCCCGAGCCCCAGGAGCAAGCCGCTTATATACCCTGTGGTTCATGCTGATAGGTCACCTCTGCAGCACCTCATTTGCATAACCGTTTTTGGGCAGTTATGGGTGTGTCTTAAAGGGCCAAGCTGTTCTCAACTGTAGCGCATGTGCAAAGCTATTGTTTACTACCAAGCTGGCTGAAAACCGGCGCCATCTTGGAATGGCGTCCTACATATGAACAAAAGAGATTGGACGCCATATACATTCTAAGACTAAGACTAGATAATGTTTTGTGAGATATTTTCAACTTGTGTTAGAATGGATGGCTCTGTAAGTACTAGGTTGTGATATAAAATCCGGGAGTTGTATGAAAAACAAATCGAAAAACCATTTTCTCAGCTCTAAGTTGCTACTTGGCTTAGAAGTGTGTGACGGCGTGGGTAGAGCCAGATTGTATGACCTTGTGTGTAACCGTAAAGGTGTTTAGACGGGACCAAAGATGACAGAATCAGTAAGAGTGAGTTCTGACACATCAGATAGCCAGCATCCTGAGAGCCTTATCTCAGTCCCTGCCCCCGGCCTTCAGGCTTAACAGGATCAAAGTCCCAAAATGGGTTTGGGATGAGATTAAGGCCAAACAACAGCCAAAAAAAAAAAAAAAAAATTCACTTTTCCTTGTCAGCAAATGGATGCTGTATAATTTTATTTATTTTCAATACAGAGCAAAATCATGCATAGTATGGAAGCACTTCTCCTCCTGAAGAACTGATTGCACAATGCTCACCACCTGAGCTGTGCCTGAGTCACCCTGACCATGTCATGATTTACAGCAGGATACCCACTCTACTACTGTGTTGAGTAGATGATTAAAAACAGAAATAGGCTCAGCCTACACCCACGGTGTGATTCTTTCATTTAAACCCAAGAGAAGCATCGTTTTAGAAGCAGTTGCTTATCAGCTTCCAATTTCCTCTCTCTAAATCACCCCTCCGGTGATTTTTCCCTCTCCAGAGAGTGACTATTTTTTTTTATCACTGCAAGAAATGCTGGGTTACCTGGATCCAGAAAGACCTGTCCAGAATCTCCATGGTGGGCCCAGATCTGACTGAAAAACAAGCATTTGAACTTATGTTCGGATCTGGCTGTGCTGGTTAGTTGCTAGACACAAACTAGAGTCTCCTGGGAAGGGGGAACTTCCGTTGAGGAATTGCCACCATCAGATTGGCCTGTGGGTGGAGCCACCCATAGGCGGGTTGTTCTGAGAGAAGGGGTGGAGGACGTGGGGGTCAGGATATGAAAACAAGCCAAGAGAGCAAGTAAGCAGCATCCCTCTTCAGTTCTCTGCTTCAGTTCCCAACTCCAGGTTCCTGCCTTGAGCTCCTGCCCTGGCTTCCCTCTATGCTGGACTGAAATAAACCCTTTCCTCCCCAAGTTGGTTTTGATCAGTGTTTGATCCCAGCAACACAAAACAAGCTAGGACATGCTTTTTCTTAGGCTACTGGACTAAGGTAGTTTTTCTGGCCATTTTCTTAACTTTTCCACGTGCTGGGCACTGTGATTTGATTTGGTTTGAGTGGTTATTGGTTGATTCATCAGACTGGCTTCATCGAGAATTTACAATTAGATCAGTACAGGAATTCTATGGATGGATGCTGGCGAATGGAAGTGTAAATCCCAAATCTAGTCCAGAATAAAACCACTACAATTGAGCCAAATTAGAACCAACCAACCTTTAATTAAATTAATTAAATACTGGCCAGGAAGATGGACTCTGACCAGGTCCATTCTGAGGTTCCCATGAACTGAACCTGTCACCTCCGGAGCTCCCACAGAATGGCACCTAGTCATGTGGCACAGGTGCTTAAAAAGGCAGAACCCGAAAGGCTACGTACTTTCCATCAGGTCCAATCAGAGGCAAGCATCTATCCCGATGTACTTCATGTCTAGGTTTATCTCCTGCCTACAAGTGAATCGAGCACATCTGGTTCGTGGAGCACATCTGGTGCAGTAGGGTCAACTTGGAATCTAGCCACGCCCTATCCAACATTCCAAAAGGTTATGTCCTTGGGCTAGGGAGATTCAAGATTATCTCACCCGACAGCCCTACCTAGCACTCCAGGAAGTTATCTTTTTATTTTAGAGATATCTTAGGCACAGTAACTAAAATTTAAAACATGATTTTTGCTCTTACAGAAGCCCGGAGTACAACAACCACGCAAGTAAGTAAAACTGCAAAGGTTGAGAACTGTGCTTTCCAGCTCTGATGTCTCCCTTCTGTCCACACACTCTCAGCACCTGGATGCTATTGTAAAGCCTTGATTTCCTTCCCCATGCCCTCATTCTCTTCCAGTCCCTCTTGACCACACCCAACACTCTGAAACCCCTTTTTCTATAAAAGCTCATCAATAGCTCTGATTGAGTGCCTGCCACTCTGGGTGTGGAGGAAAACTCTTGCTTAAAGTAATTTGTCTTTGTCCCACCAAGGCTCCCATCCAGTGCCACAGCACCTCCTGGAGGACGGTTGAGAGCACAGCACAAAGGCCCTTGCCCACACATCTCTTGAGAAATCAGGCATGTTAAGCACACAGGATTGTCCGCTCAAAAGAATGGATGTAAAACATGTTCTTCCATCCAGAAATCTGGGAATCGGAGGTGGTTCACAGCCTGATGGTCTGTGTTATCTCTTGGGCCAGGCCACATCAAGCTCCTACAACCAGAACCAGAGGTGACTAGTAATCTAAATGAACCCTACAGCCAGGGGTTCACAGCCAAGCTCCCACAACAAGGACCAGAGGTGGCTAATAGCTCGAATGACCTCTATATGTCTGTATGACCTAGGCCAGGCCAGATCCTTCCTTAGGCCCTTAAACCAGTACAGGTAGCCTATCTCTAGAACTCATCTTCTTGGGCCTGAGTTGAGTTTCATGTACTCTGAGTTGAGTTTCAATGTAATTATACTTTCTTATGCACTGGAGATTGTATTACACCAAAAACCTTTTTCCCCCAAATTATACTGTGTTTAAATTTGTTGGGGCTAAACCACCTTGCTTCAAACTCCCCAAAGTTTGATCCAGGTTGACGAAGTCAATCTGAACTGAGTTTTCATCTCACCTCTTGGTGGTTCGATTCCCTACCCACCGTGAGCACCTGCAGGGTCCCTCAGTGAAAGGCATGAAGAGGCCACCTCTTTACTTGGGTTATGTGTCCCTACTCTCTAACTTCCTTGATGACTTCTGCAGGTGCCCCTTTCTCTGTTTTGCCACCGGCTCCTGCCTACTGGATCATTCCTGTGAGCAGTAGTGTGCTCTAGTGTCTCCTTCCAGATAACCAGAATAAACTCCTGTCTTTCTCTCCCATCCGTCTCTGGCTTGTGCTCCTCTCTCTTCTTACCTGCCCAGCAGAGCTACCTTTTACCATTGACTCTAGGCCAGGATGTTCTGCTGCATGCACACTGTGTGTAACTTAGTTTGCTTCCCACTTTACAATAGATCGATTCATTCCCACTGCCTCTGACTTACCTTAGCTGGCGTGTCTTTCAAGCACAACAAACGGAGGACACCAGGGAGCTTCTGACCACTTGCCATTTCACTTCATATATCACTAGCAAGCAAGTTACTTCACTGAGGACCCCCTTCCCCCAAGAGACACATTAGCTTACCCAGATGTGACCTGACCTAATAGAAGACTCTGCTGTATTAGAATGCTGGGAAACTGTCTTCTTAGCTTCTGGATATCCACTGACAGGCAAGGGTTATCAGAGCCCCTCAACACCCCCAAAATTCCCAAGTCAAGTCTGGCATCTAGAGTATAAGTTCTTTTTTGCTTTGTATTCCTTGGGGCATCCCTACTACTTGGCATCAGCAGTCAGAACAGATGGCTGGACTGTAGCAAATGTTTCTGCTGTCAGTTTATAGAAGCCCAAATAGCATCAGGCCACAGAGCAAGAGGGAAAAGGGACATAGCCAGGGAAGTCTTCAGAAACACCAAAGCAAGCAGTCTCCTGTAATAGTTTGCTGCTGTGGTGGTTCAGCCAAGACAAGGATGCATTTTTCATACATGCAAACCCTGACAGGCGTCAGTAGAGGAAACCACCATCATGGCCAGTGCCTAACTCACAGTGGAACCCTGAGCATCTGAGCTCAGGTGTTTTGATTCTTTGAGAACTCCGCAGGTATTCTCCTGATAGCACATGCAGATCATTAGCATTTAAACAACCCCCACAGAAATCCAACACCTGCAAACAATACAGAACGCCCTAGACCTAGGATAGCCCCTTGCCCAACAGTGCATAAAACAGTCTCAAACCTAAGTAAAAATAAACTTCCCCAACAGTCTTCTTTGTAGTCCTACCCTTAGCCTGACATGGTCGGCTCCTACGTTCCTCCCTCTTCCTCAAAAGATGGCTCCCAGAAGCCTTATTCTCCCCAAATTTAAACGCAAATGTGGTAAATACAGTATCCTGTTCCTCTAAGCCATTGTAACCCTTATGACAAGAGAAATGTGACATGCCAAACAAATGGAAGAGCAGCGAGGCCACCCTCCTGTGCTGGGATGAAGTTTTGTCTGGCCCCCTGCGAGCCAACTCTACACAACGCAAGTCTGCAGGACTCCAAGGAGATGCTTCTACTTAAGGCTTAGAGCCTAGGATCTCCAAGATTTGAACTTGCCGCTGTCACTTTGTGATCCAAGGAGAATCACAGCAGCAGGGATTGCATACCTAAACACCTGCAGGGGACAGCCAGGTAATCACTGAAGTGGCTCAGGTAAGAATTAAGAAAAGCAACATAATGAATTGCTAACTAAATAAGTGCTAACCTCCCACTCAGCCGGAGAGCCAGTGACAAGGGGAAGGGAAGGAAAGCATGGGGAATGATAGAACTCAAAGTTAGCACCTACTATCTGACGCATCCCAAAGTCACCATGGAAGAGGGGAGGCGCTGTAATAGGTTTTTAAAGAGAAACCAAAAATCTGTCTTTTCATGTATGCTTGCCTAAACTTAAATGTAGGTTTGTTGGGCCCTTAAAATAACTTTAAAAATAGGCTGAACAAAATACAGCCATGGACTGGCTTTGGACCCTGAGCCGCGTAGTTATGATCTTTGACTTTGGAGCTGGAAACCCACAGCAGACTGAACCTTCAGCTGTGCGCCTGGGCCAGAGATAGTGTCACATAAAAAGAGAAGGTCTTCCCTGGTTGATCAGCTAATAAGATGGGGGTCCCTTTCTCTAATTTCCACAATGGTGCTTATGAGTGCCAGCTGTTACTCTGCCAAAAAGTCAAAGCCTGTAAGGGTGAAGCTACTGAGGGACTTCTCATGGGACTCTAAGAGACAGGACAGGAAAATTCACAAGTCAGTGACCCTAAGTGCAGACAGCATCTGTTTGTGGTGCTAATTTCTTTGGGACCAAGGATAGCTTGGTTTGTATCTGTAGGAGCTTCTGTGGCAAAAATCAAGTACGAGTATATCATGAAAACTTATGGTGCATTTCATAAAGGACAAAAGAGGGTTTCGTGAGATAGACTGGTAGGAAGAACACGCTCTTGTTTGGTAAGAGCCTGACCATGGGAAAGTGCATTCTGAGAAGTGGGAAACCATGTGCTATCAGCCAGCTTCTGCTTGAGTGATCCACGCTCTGGGGAGGCAGTCTCCTGCCTGTGGGAGAGGGAGGAGGAACCATGGGTGGGAATAGCCTGCTGGATTTTCATTTATTCTTAATTACATGCACATATGCAGGTTTGTACATGTGAGTACGGGTTCCTGCAGGGGTCAGAGACATCGGGTCCCCCGGGAGCTAAAATTACAGGTGGTTGTGAGCTGAGGCCTGAACTCCCGTCCTCTGCAAGAACTTGCTCTTGACTGCTAAGCCATCTCTCCGGCCTCCACACCAGCTGGTTGGACTTTTTTTTTTAAGTTTTATAAGATGGAGATGAAGATAATTTCATCAGGTATTTTGAAATTAAAATTGTTGGAGAGTCTCAGGCATACTTACAATTTGTTTTGATCATGTCTGCCCAGTTCCCTCACCCTCTAGTTCCTTCCCGTACCCTTGTCACGATCCCCCTTCCCCAATTTCATGTGGTGCTGTCTGTGTGGTGCTGCCTGTGTGTGGATGGGCAAAAGTCACTTCCAGGGCCTGGCAGCCTCTCAGGGGCTGAGGCCTGAAGAAAACTGACTGTCCCTTCCCCAGCAGCTATCACTTGCCACTAGCTCCTGCTGTGTTGTCACCCTGCCACCAGACCTTCCATGACCTGAGTCCGACCCCCGACCCCACAGGGTGGAAGGGGAGAAAGAGGAGAATCAACTCTCAGAAGCTGTCCTTTGACCTTCACATGTGCTCCAGGGCATTGCCTGCTTCACAGAAGTGAGAGGAAAATCACTTCTGCCCTATGGCTGATGGGATACCTCCCTCTTTGTCTCTGCAAGACCATGCCTTGCGAGGGGGCGCCCCTTGGTAGAGCCCTGGCGCCCAGCCCCGCATGCAAATAAGGCCACCCCAACGACCTTGTCTAGCCCAATGGATTCCCCACCCTGAGTACTCAGGACCCTCCCCCGCTGTTGGATATATGTAGCAGACACCCCGCATTAAAGAGAGAGTGCTGCTTCCACCAGAAGAGACTCCTGGGACTGATTCATTGTGTCTCGTTCATTCTAACGCAGGGAATCAGGATCTGTCCCTGTCCCCTCGCTCCCACACTCCTCTGCCGCTCCCCCAGTGAGAGTTTCCTGCACCTGCCCAGTGCAGAGAACCTGCTGAAACCCAGCCGGCTGCGGGCGGGGATGGAGCAGAGACAGCGAGGGAGACCATACTAACAGTAAATATCTGATATGCAGATGGTCATAGGCAGCCCCTGTGAAGGATCCTTCAACCCTCAAAGGGGTCCCACAGGTTGAGAACTGTTGCAAGAGATGGTATATATATATATATATATAAATGTAAAAAAGAATCACGTTTGTTTTCGGGGAATATCAGAACACATTCAAACAGGCTGAGACAAGGGAAAGTTTTAAAAGGCAGAAGATGAATTGAAGATGGTTAGATCAGACATTTTGAAATTCTAATCTTTGTCCACAATGACTAATAATCTTAGCGATAAGAGGCAGTTTCTGGGCAGATGTTCTTGAGGAGGTACTTTCTGTACAAGGTTGTAGCGGGGGCTGTTGGAGTTTGCTTCTCTGTTTCTGTGATAAACATCAGGACCAAAAACAACTTAAGGAGGTAAGGGCTTATTTTAGCTGGCAGGTTATAGCCCACCAGTAGGAAGGCCAAGGCTGGAACTCGGGGCAGGAGCATCAAGTAGACACCAACAGAGGAGTGCCGCTCACTGGCTTGCTTCCAGGCTCATATTCTGCTACTTGTCTTATACAGCACAGGTACGCCTGCCTAAGGATGGCACTGCCCACAGAGGACTGGGCCCTCCTATAATCAAGAAATAGTTCCACAGACATGCCACAGGCCAATCTGATAGAGACATTTTCTCTATTGAGGTTCTCTCTTCCCAAGTATATCAAGTTGACAACCAAGAGTTGCTACCACAGGGCCCTATACAAGCTTGAGGTTCTGGCAATTTTCTGTATAGACACAGTCAGGCAATCCGGTTTTATTTACTTTGGGGGCTTAGGGTTATCACAAACAATTCCCATTTTGATTTAGACAATTTTGTTTTTTTGCTTTAATAATATATACACACATGTTCTCATCATATGTATACCATATATGATATATATCCTATACATATATCATATATGGAATATGCATATTCCCTTCAAACAGCAGCAAGTCGGTATGACGGGCAGTGGGATAATCAGCCACCCTGCCATTTTAACACTTGCTGGCACCATTTTTTTTCCCAGTCTGGAAGCCAGAGATGACAAATCGCAAGTCTGAGCTTAGGGAAGATCTTTGAGCAGGTTTTTATAGATTTGTACTATAAAACGTGTTTGAGAAGAGGGCCAGAATCAGAAAAGGCCTGTAGCTTAGAACGCAGAGCTTCATTAATGTAGGTTTCCTCATTTTCATCATTTTCCTCTGGCTGGGTAAGAGAATGACCTCATTTTAAAGGCACCTTGAGAGGCTGGGAAGAGAGCTCAGTGGTTAGAGCACTCGCTGCACTTGCAGAGAACCCATGCTCAGTTCCCAGCATCCACATCGGGAGGTTCACAACCACCTGTAGATCCAGCTCCAGGGACATCTTAGTCTCTGGCCTCCTGGTTACCCCCCCACACACACACACACATACACACACATATACATGATTGCAGATGGTTTTGAGCCACTATGTGGAAGCTAAGAATTGAACCCTTGTCCTCTGGAAGAGCTGCCTGTGCTCTTAACTGAGTCATCTCTCAAGTCCCACATAATTATAAAAAAAATTTAAGATACGCACTGAAGTATTTAGAAGTATAGGAGCATAGTTTTCCAAATATAGTTTTAAATACATATATATTATGTGTGTTTATATGTTTATGCATATATATATTCTTTATCTCTCAGACCAAATATATATAAATGTATATATAAATTTGAAGAGAGGGAAATAGAGAGTCAGAGGGATGAAGACAAAGTACTTGCACAGTAAAACAACACATTTAACACTGGGGGACTCTGCGAAGAGTGCCTGGGACTTCGTACTCTCTGTACTGTTCTTGTTATTTCTCTGTAGGTCTGAGATTCTTTAAAAATGAAAAGTACTAGCAGGAGCTGGGGATGTGACCCAGCATTACAAAGCAAAAGCAAAAGGAAATGGAATAAAACCCAGACATCAGCTCCTACAACCATTATTCAAATCTCTTTGTATTCCCAGTGTGAACTTAACATAAGCAGTTCCCATGGTGGCAAATGCTTCCAGAGCCTCGACATTCCCAGAGAGCATGCAGTTTCTCCTGTTGCTTATTAAAGTTGTACAGCTTCTTTCTTTTTTCTTTGGTTTGCAGAAAGTTCAAAGCTAACTTGCTGGCTAACCATTGTAACGGCACAAAACTCTACGGAAACTTCTCTGTGTGCTGTGTACCCGCTGATTCTATTTGTCCCGTAGTTTCCAGACCAGGTGGTTTGTCTGTTTACGTATAATCTGTCAGGGACTGCCCAGCTTTTGAACAGGTCACCATCATACCGCAGTGATTCTTCACCTGCCGGCACATCAATATACCAGACGTTATTTCTCAGTAATTTCATAAGCAAAATCCTAAACACGTCTCAGTGAAAGCAGTTCTATAGAGGGCCAAGGCTCTTTGATCTAAAATTACTGATGTTGAGTTTAGCTTGCTTTGCAAGGCTAAAAGTCAGAGTAATTCGAGGAACTCACACCCATCCACTGGTCTGATGACACGTAGACATCAGCCAGTTCAAGGCTTTGTTTCCTGCTCAAGATCAACATCGCTGACCAACATAACCTTTCTCAGTGATGGAAGTGTGCTTTAGCTGTGTCAGCCAGTTAAGACAGCCACTAGCTGTGTGTGGCTGCTGGACATGGACATCTGCATACATGTGGTGAGTGTGACTGAGGAACTTAACTGCCACTTTATAGTAGGTAGTTGCAGGGGCTGGAGCAGGTGTAGAGTGTTTGCCTAGCTCCCCCAGCACCCCCAGAAAAATAAAATCTAGTTGTGTTGGCTAGTTCTTTTGTCGGTGTGACATAGCAAGCGTGATCTGGGAAGGAGGGGGTCTCAATTGAGAAAACGCTCCATCAGATTGAACTGATTGCAAGTCCGTATGGCATTTTCTGGATTAATGCTTGGTATGGGAGAAGCTGGACCAGTGTGGGTGGTGCCACTCCTCAGTGGGAGGTCCTAGTTCGTATAAGATAGCAAATGGAGCAAGGCTTGAGGAGCAAGCTAATAAGCACTGTTCCTCCATTGCTTTAGCTTTAGTTCCTGCCTCAGTTCTTGCTTGAGTTCCTATACTGAGTTCCCTCAATGACTGACTGTGTCTTAGTTAGGGTTTCTATTGCTTCAGTGAAACAGCGTGTCCAAAAAACAAGTTGGGGAGGAGGCGTTCATTTGGCTTATGTTTCCACATCCACAGTTCATCACTGAAGGAAGTCAGGACAGGAACTCAAACAAGGCAGAATCCTGAAGGCAGGAGATAATGCAGAGTGCTGCTTACTGGCTCAGCCTGCTTGCTTGCTCTTTCTTTTCTCCCTTCCTTCCTTCCTTCGTTCCGTCCTTCCTTCCTTCCTTCCTTTCTTTTTTCTCTTTTTCGAGACGGGGTTTCAGGCTATCCTGGAACTCACTCTGTAGACCAGGCTGGCCTTCAACTCACAGGGATCTGCCTGCCTCTGCTTCCTGAATGCTGGAATTAAAGGAGTATACTACCACCTCCCAGCTAAGCCTGCTTTCTTAAGGAACCCAGGACCTCCAGTCCAGGGATGGCACCACCCACAAAGGGCTGGGCACTCCCCCATCGATCACTAATTAAGAAAATGCCCTACAAACAGGAGGCATTTTCTCAATTGAGGCTTCCTCCTCCTCACTGCCTCTAGCTTGTGTCAAGCTGACGTAAAACTAGCCAGCACAGACTGTGATGGTAGCATGTAAGCCAAATGAACCTTTTTCTTCCCAGGTTGTTTTAGCATGGCAATGGAGAGCAAACTAGGACACTAGCTCATTTTAATGTAGAAAACTACACTTGGCTAGTGGATGACTACTTTGTTGAACACTTGGGGTGAGAATGGAGTTTTATATGGAATTGACAAGGGGTGATTTAAAATACACGACGTGTGTAAAATAAATAAAAAGCAGTCTTAATTAAACAAAGAGTTTTATAGCTGTCGTGAGGAATCGTGACTATCGGCTTGAAGGGATTTGAGATCACCTAGGAGACACACTCTGAGCATGTCGGTGAGGATATCTCCTCTAGGTCATAGAGGAGAGGCATGTCTAGAGAGAGGACCATGAACAGGAACAGCACCATTTTTCTGGACTGGAGTACCAGACTGAATAAAAGAAGAAAGTGAGGGCCCTCCAAATGGCTCAGCTGGGGAAAGACAACTACCACGAAACGTGATAACCTGAGTTCATGCCTGGGACCCACATGGTGTAAGGAGATAACTGACTCCATACATTGTACTCTGGCCTCCTCATGTGTGCACTGACACAATAACTTTTTTTTAAAAGAGAAAGGAAGCTGAGTACCAGCAGTGACTCTGCTTCCTGCCTGTGGACACTGCCTCACATTCCTGTCAACAAGCCTTTCCCGGCATGATGGACTGTACTCCTCAAACCATGAGCCAAAAGAAATCCTCTAAATGACTCTTGTCAGGCGTTTTACTAACCTCAGACTACTTACACCGCTTGCAGATACTGCATTATCTAAACAGTGGGTCGCAATGTCGTCGTGCACCGTTGAGGCCACCTCCAGTGTGTGGCAACATCATCAAAGCTTCCCAGCTTAGAATTTGCTCCTGAGATCTTGCTTTTCATATTTGGTGCCAACGATCAAACCTGGAGCCTCAATCGTGCATACTGGGCAAGTGTCTCATCGCTGAGCTACAGACCCAGCCCCAGTCTCTGTGTCCTTTCTTACAAGGACTGCACAGGCAGATCATGGGAAAGCTGTTTGAAATCTGTATCACCTGAGAGCAATGGTTGGTATCTACCTGGTGTGATTGTTTTCATGAGTTTTTCTATGTGTTGTGGAAAGGAAAACAGATTGTGAATGCTAGCAGAAATCTAATGAGCCCAAACCACCTCCTGGTTCTCAGCAGGAGGGGCTATGCTCCACTTCAGTGGCCAGCAAGGTCAACAGGTGCCGGCAACAGGCACTCTAGACAGCTGACTTCTTGAGCAGCTGTCACCTGCCTTTCCATCTGCTGGCCGCTTAAGCTGGCGTTTTGTATCCCTTGGCAAGTCCACTCTTAGACTTGTTCTATGGAAAGAAGAAACCACTGAGTGTGGATGAGGGAATTACTCCTCTTGGAGTCCTGAGCTATGCTGGTTCAACCAGCATAAAAGAAGAAATAAATAAAATAATAAGAGAAGAAAAAAATGGCACGAGCCAAGTGTCTTCCCGTAGAGCTGTGAGAGACAGAGCCCGCCCCCAGGTGTAGCATCTTTACTCACAAGTACCAGCATGGCACCTGTTTAATGAAATTGACCTATATTTTCCTCCAAAGACTGAAAATCATCAGAGAAAGGGCAATGTGTAGTCACAGAGAGAAGCAAAAATTACCATAGATCTAAGATCACGAAGTCGGTATTTTCTAATGAGTTTTTTGTGGAAACTCAAAATCAGCTAAGAGCTTTGGTTGCTGGTTAACCATTGCTAAGAAAAACATTAAGTCAAATGCTTGAAATTGCCTGGCAAAGGAAATCAATGTTGCTTTCAAAGCAAATACTTATTCTGTGGTTTCTCTGTATGTGTCAGCTGGGCTAGGCGTTCATGCTTAGCGACGATCAAGCACTGATCCAGAGGCTGCTTTGAAGGGATGTTGCGGAGGCGATAGTGTTTACAATTAGATGGCTTTAAGCTAAACAAATTGACCCTCACAGGGTGGATGAGCCTCCTCCAATCGATGGAACTCCGAAGAGGAAGAATTCCTCTCCAAGACAGAAATATGGGAACCTTGCCTAAGTGTCCAGCCTGCCTGGTCTGGCTATTCTGGTATGCAAATTTAAACCCAAGTCTTCATCACCTACATCTTCCAGAATTTCTTTGATGCAGGCCTTACTTAGGGATTTCAGAGATGCAGGACTCATAAGCCCATGGGCAACTTTAAATAATAAATCTCTCTATGTCTCTTATAGGCAAGTACACACACACACACACACACACACACCCACACACACACACACAAACATACACACACACATACACACACACACATACACACACACATACACACACACACATACACACACATACACAAACACACAAACACACATACACACACACAAACACATATACACACACACAAACATTTATCTCCTTTTGGTTCTGTTTCTCTAGAGAACCCTGAGCTATATTCTGAAGTTAAGGCTTCACAGAAATTTACTTGAGTAAAAATTTTTTTCTGATTTATTTTTATTTTATGTGCATTGATGCTTTGCCTGCATGTCTATCTGTCTGAGGGTGTCAGATCCCCTGAAACTGGAATGTCCTTGTTTGCAGAAATTATAGGCTGAAGAATTTGAGGGCAATAAGGTATTCTGTTGGCAGTTAACTCTCAAGTGGAGGGGAAAAAAAAAGAGTTTCTTGCTGTGGGTAGGGGATCATGAGGCCACCATTCCTGAGCAGCTATTGGCAGTTAATGGTGGCTGGGGGAGGGAAGGACACTTCCTTCAGTGTAGCCACTGACCTTTGCCCACGCTCCTGTAAGTAACCACTCACCCACGTTCCTAATGAAGCTCATCGGTTCACGTTGGGTTCAAGAATCACCTGACAAAGACCACCAAGACCACATATGCAAAAAGCAAGGGCACTTTTAGTTTGCAGAGCAAACCTGTACACGGGGTCAGCCCCTTTTCAAAATGGTAAAGATCCCAGATGCCACCACGTGGGCTTTTTAAAGGAAGCAGGCAGTATCTAGGGCATCTCTCTGATTGGCCAGGGCCTGAATACTGGATTGGCTCATTAAATGTTGTGAGGAAACAGGGAAAGCCAAGACTGGATGGGTAAGCAGAGAGGCAAGGTCAGTGCTGCCACCACTAGGGGGCGCTGGTCCTTGCAGTTCACACACACAAAGGGACAAGAAACCAGAACTAGCCAGAAAGAGGAAGAGTTATTAGCTGAAGTAGGTGGGTTAAAAGAGACGGTGATGGGGAGGGGGTGAGAGCAAAACAAACAAACAAACATATAATGCAACAATGAAATTCATTATTATGTATTATTATTATGTATTATTGTTTACACAGTTTACATATATACATATGTATATATGTATTATTATTATATTTGAAAGGGGCACTGGGGAGGTGCCTTAGTTAGTAAAGTGCTTACCACATAAGCACAAAGACCTGTGCCCAGAAGCCAAACATCCAGATAAAAAGCCAGGGTTGGTAGCATAACTCCAGTCAGGGGCAGGGCCAGGGAGGGACAGATGGCCAGCCAACCTAGATGAATTGATATGCTCCAGGTTCAATGGGAGACCATGTCTCAAATCTACGGTGGAGAGTACCTGATGGTGGCACCTTAGACCAACCTCTGGCACATGTACAGGTATGTAAGCATGTATCTGTACTTACACATGCACATGGACAAACACCAACACTCCACACACATGCAATCACACAAACTTTCTTAAGAGGAAAAAAAGATATTTTTACTATGTTTGCGATTATTTAAAAATCGACAGCGAGGCCATGGCGGTGGACACCTTTAATCCCAGCATTCGGGAGGCAGAGGCAGGTGGATCTCTGAGTTCAAAGCCAGCCTAGTCTACAGAGTGAGTTCCAGGACAGCCAGAGTTACAATAGAGAAAATTTGTTTAAAAAAAAAAAAAAAAAAAGCAACAACGGCTGGAAAGATGACGCAGCAGTTAAGAACCCTGGCTGTTCTCCAGAGGACCCAGGTTCTAGTCCCAGTGACCATGTGGTGGTTCACAACCATCTGTAGCTCCAATTCCAGGGGAAACAATGCCCTCTTCTGGTCTCTGTGGGCACCAGACACACTCATGGTCCACAGACATAGGCTGTTTAAACTTTTTAGGAAACAATGTTGCATTCTCCTCTTTGTGCCAATATTTCTGTAAAAAATTCCCGGAACTGCTGTATCAAGCCATGAACCAGATATTTCGTTCCACGCTAGCATTGTGGTTCCCAAAGATTGTCCCTTCAAATTCCTACCAATACAGAGTTCACACATATTCTTATTTAAACAGGAGGTAAGCTTTTCAAAGGGTGAACTATGGTATATTGTCATTGGGTTTCACTTTCCTACTAGAAAATTGAAGCATATGTTCATCTGTGTTTCTTTTGACTGTCAGTGTCCTTCACACATTTTTTTTTCCCCCTCTTTCTGCCATTTTGCTATAGATGGGCAGATTTTTACATGCAGTCTGCTGGGGAGGCAGGGTAAGCTACAGCTTTCCTGTTCTGAGGGCTTCCAGATAGCATTGATGTTGTTACTGCTACACTGAGCTTGGAGTTTCTCCGAGATTGTGTTTGGGGAAAATGGCTTTATTTGATGAACAAACTTCTCTCCTTCCTCTGTTGAGTACTGTAACTCTTGCCTTCATTTTTGAACAGATCTTAATGCTTTCAGGATTCTGGAACCCGCTCTGTAAACATACAGAATTCTCATTCACTGGATGCACCTTGTTTTCTTTTCTGATTGGCATGGATTGATCAAGGCCTGCATTCTGTGTTGCCATTCACCAGATCTGGGGAACAAAGACAAACGCTGGGAGCTGGAGAGATGGCTCAGTGATTGAGAGTACATACTGCTCTTTGCAGAGGACTCAAGTTCCACTCCCAGCATCACATAAGGAGGCTCACCACACTGTGATTGCAGCCAGGCATCCAGGGCCCAATTCTGGCCTCCATGGGCACCGTCCTCATGTGCACATGACCCACAACAGTTGCACATATACATAATTTAAAATACAAGAATAAACAAATACATTTTAAAGAGGCAAATACCAACTGGGGTGTCCGCTAACATGAGGCACGCTCTGTTTTCCCCCCGGTCTCTGGGGTCGTGTTCAGAAGCGAGCTCTCAAGTAACACAAAAGAATGAATTATCTCTCTCAAAAGGAAAGCAGCACAAACACCGAGAGTTGTTAATAAACATGTGTGGATTTTACTCAAAAGAGGAAAGGTAAAAGTCACCCATTCCCAAAGGCGACAGCTACGACGTGCTTAAGTGATAAGACTAATCAATTATTAAAGAAACGCCTTCTCCATTAGTTTTTAATTAAATGTGAGCATCCCTGGGGCATGGATAGAAAGTCCAAAGCTCTCTCTCTCTTTTTTTTCCCCCCCAAATGATGGTGAATTTAACCTCAGGATTAGAACATCGAATATTAAAGCTAAGCACGTGACTGGAAATCCGCATGAGTGCTCAGGAAATTGTTTGATGATTGAGAAGATTCACAGTCGTATGTACGTTTCAGAAAGACAATCCATTTAAAAATAAGAATATCTTTTTTTTGGTCTTTTCAGGAAAAAAAAAAAAAAGGTCTTGGTACTGCTGAAAATAGTTTCCCCTAGAAACAACATACTTCAAAGCTCTCGAGGAGTAGACAATAATCCAGCCCAAAGGAGCTGGTGAGAAGGTCCCGCAGAGACTGCATTCAAGCACGCAGTGCTTGATGCTTCCTTACAAGGCTGATGGCCGGTGTCTATCAGAGCAGGGAAGACAGAGACACCGGAGAGTGTTGATGCGTATGAACGTGACCTGTGTACTCAATAGAACCGCCTACTCTGGAATGGAGAAGACTCAACGGGCCCTACGTCATACATCTAGCATGGGAAGCAATTACATATGGGTAGCCATGTTGGCAGGGTAGCGACAAATACAGGTGTAACCTCAAAGCCAGGAGAGAGGATAGGCACATACTGCCGGAACCAGAGGCTACCAACTCTCGGTGTATCAGCCGGCGCTGTCTAGAGAGCAGAACTACTCTGACACGCACAGATGGCTATTTAAGGGGCAATTTATATCAGCAGCTCGTAGGCTTGTGGGTCCTGGGAGGTCAGACCTCTGCAGACAGGACTGGGCAGGCTGGAGCCCAGAGAAGGGCCGAGGTTGTAGTCCAAGACCAAAGGCGTCCGCTGCCTTGACTACTTCTTCTCCAGACCCACACACATTGCGGAGGCTGATCTGCCTCATTCAAAATCTCATTTCCTTACATTGTGATAGCATCTAAAGAATACCTTGACTGGGGCCGAGGAGACTGCTCCATCTGTGAAATATTTGCTGAGCCAGTGTGAAGACCTGAATTCTATCCCCAGAACCCACATACAGAGCCAGCGGCAAGTGTGTGCTTGGGATACCAGCGATGTGAAGGTGAGACAGAAGGATCCCGGAAGCTTGGTGGTGGGCCGCTTTAGCCAAACTGGTGAGCTTGGAGTTCGGTGAAACACCTCGAGTCAAAAGATGAGGCAGAGGGCAAACGAGGAAGACACTGACCTCAACCTCTGGCCTTCACACATCTACACACAACCTAGGGTGGTGTTGAACCAGGGCCTAGCTAAGCCAACCCATAAAGTAAACCATCATGATCACCACCCTCCAGGGCCTTCCTCTGCCCCTGAGGACATCTGAGACAGGAGTCCTGTGTCACCTGAAATTCTGAAGCCAGCAAAGGAAGGCTACTTGTTTTCTGCTGTTACTGCCTGGAAGTCATGGTGCTGCTACCTCAGGCCACGACAGGAACAGGCCTAGCCAGTTGACTGAGAACAAACCCTACTCTTGAGGCTAAAGCCGGTCACCCAAGTCCTGGTTGTCAAAGTGCCACAAAGCAAAGAAGCTACAGAAGCTATATTGTAGGTTTTGTTTGTTCGTTTTTTTGTTTGTTTGTTTTTTTCAAGGCTCCTACTTTTACTTTTCCTTGAAAGAGCAGAGACTTATTCTGAGACCTCAGGGGCTTCACATTTCTTCTGAAGCAAAATGCCTCTGGGAAGAAAAAAAGTCTGTGAGATCAAAAGGTTACATTGAAGCACCCCACAGGAAAGTAATTTTCTCTTATAAAGAATTTGACTGAGAGGAAGTTTGGCCAGAGGAGATTAGATGCTGTGTATATGAGGACTCTGTATGTGTGATTCACCCACAGGTCAAAAACGTGGTTTGGCCTCCCCAGGCTGCATCTGTACTGCGCAGGTACACAGTTCTTTTCCTTCTCTTTATTCCCTAAGCTCTGTATCTTAACAGTGGCTTAGATAGAATTCACACTGTATTAGGTATTATACACAATCTAAAGATGATTGAATGTGCACAGGAGGATATGAATAGATTCTATGTACGGTCCATCCCATTTGGATAAGAAGGAACTTGAGCATCAGCAGATTTGTTAGCCCTGCGGATCCTGTAAGCAATCCCCAGTGAACATCAACGAATGGCTACACTCTCTGTTTGAATATGAAATGTTGACTATACTCTCTGTTGTGGTTTGAATCTGAAATGTCCCCCCATAGACTCGTGTGTTTGAACACTTGGTCTCCAGATGGTGGTGCTGTTTGGGAATGTTATGAAATCTTTGGGGCATAGAGCCTTGCTGGAGGAAGTATGTCACTGGGCTCAGGCTTCGAGGTTTTTAGTTCCACTTCCTGTTCTTACTCTCTGCTTCCTATATGTGGATGCAATGTGATTACTCTGCTTCCTGGTGCCATGCCTTCTCTGCTGTAATGAACCGTATCTGCTTTGGAACTATAAATCAGATTAAGTCCTTTCTCCCTAAGCTGCTTTTCATTAGGGCATTCTATCATAGCAACAGAACAAAAGCTAATACGTCCTCCTAACTGGGGTCAGGGAGCAGACAGGTCTGGATTCTTACGCTGGTTCAGTTACTAGTTGGTCATGTGACTTTGGGCAACTCACGTGTTCTCTTCTTTAGTTTTTCGATTTGGGGGTGGGGGACCATGAATGGAATCCAGGGTTTTGTCCGTGTAAGCATGAACTCTGTCACTGAGCTAAGGATCCAGCCTCATTTCCCATCTCTTTAAAGAAGAGACAACAGCATATGAATCCTTCCCAGAGTCATGTGCGTGCATTTTGATAATACAATACATGTGAAAGTCATACCTGAGTGAATAACTATCATTTCTTTGGAAGGAGATAGTTGATAAAATAATTTGAGACACGGAGACCGAGATTCATATCTTCTATAAGTTTTATCTTTTATCAATAAGCGGGAAACCCCGGAACTGAGACTTGCCAGACCTGAAATGGGGAGCATGTTTGGGGGACAATTTACTTGCAACACGATTTGTTGTCTATGGAACTGTTGACTGCAATTTTTACTTTTCCTTTAGATCTGGTCCCAGATGAGCTGAAGTGGTGTTGAGGGGCCGGGTTTATACAGCACACATATGGCCTGTCCATCCTTCCTGCCTTTAGAAGGCTTTTGTTCTCCGGTGTCCCTAAGGAGACTGTCAGGTGGGTTCTCTTGCTCCAGTGCAAATGGGTATAGGACTCAGGCTAGCCAATCACAATGCTCTGTTCCACTGAAGCTGTCATTGGTGTGGGGGTATGGCCTAGGTTGACTCCTGAGCTGTTTGTGGAATTGATACGTGTCAAGGAAGAAAAGTCTCCTTCCTCCTTTATTATTTGGAGATGTCTCCATTTTCTCTCTTTCTTTTCTAATTTTTTTATGTGTATGTATGTGAGGGTATGTATACGTGAATGCAAGTGTTAAGAGAAATGCGAGGTGTCAGATCCCCCAGGTGCTGCGGTGACAGACAGTTGTAAGCTGCCTGATGTGGGTGCTAGGAATCGAACTTAGATCTTCAGGAAGAGCAGTAGGTGCTCTTAACCACGGAGCCATCTCTCCGGCCTTCCATCTTCTTTCTTACACAAATATATAGTGAGATGAGAAGTGGCCCCCTGACCATTTCCACCCAGAACCTCAGAGTGTGACCTTTTTAGAAACAGGATTTTAGAAAATATAATTTATTAAGGATTATGACATGATATTTCCTTTAATCTAAGGTGAATGAAAAAAAAACAAATAAAAACAGAAGGACATCACTGCTTCTAGGTATGGTGAAGGAGACAGTTTATTGTAGATAAGAGGGAGAACGTTGCCAGAAGCAGAGACATCTGGGAGAGTCCACAGTAAACATGACTCTGAGCTGGGCCCTGCGTGGAGAGGGCAGAGGGGAGTGAGCAGAACCAGGTGCAACAGCCAACGGGCAAAGAGGTTAAAGCAACCAAAATGGCTGGATTACATAGGGAAGAGCAGCTGGGGGAAGGGCAGCCCACTTCCTGGGCTGGACAGTTCAGGGTACTGGATGAGATGTGTCAGCCAAACCCTGTAGCAGGTAAGGGACTCGGGGATCCTGGGAGAACCCAGCGTCCAGGTCTGCTTTGTTATGTTAAACAGGCACCTCGGCTCGGCCATTTGTCCCATGTTTGAGACCTAACTTAAAGAGGGTCCTAAATCCCATGACCAGTGTAAAGGTGGGAAGGACCAGGAACTAGAGAAGCATGGGCTTGGTTGTCCCTGAAGACCTCCGCATCAAGGTGGCATTGTGTCTGGATTGGGGTAAGGGCTCTGTCTTACTTCCTGTTGCCGGAATGAGATAGCCTGACAGAGCAGCTGAAGGAAGAAAGGACTACACTCTGGGTATAGGTTATCACAGTGCGGAAGCCACGGTAGCAAGAGCTTGAGGGAGCTGGCCACATTGTGTCTACACTCGGGGAACGGAGGACAACAACTGTGAGTGCACAGCTCATTTTCTCCCGGGGCCAAGGAAGGGTCAATCTGATCAAAACACCCACTCAGTCATGCCTTGAGGCGTGTCTACCGTGTGATTCTGGACTCCATCAAGTTGAAATCTCGATTAACCACCACAGGCCCCCTACCGATCTGAAGACTGTTGACTCGATGTGTATTTACGTGGCAGAAGAAAGGCGACAACGCTCTCTGGTGTCTTTTTTTATGGTGGCATTAACGCCATTCGTGAGAGTTTTGCCCTCATGAATCAATTACTTCCTTATGTCCCCAGCTTCTAATGTCATCAAAATGGAGGTTAGTAATTTAACATGTGAATCTGCTAGGTAGCTACATAGGGATTAACAGGCTTGGAAACCTTTGAGGATGGATCCCTCCCTCATAATCAGCTTTGACCCCGCCTCCTGATTCCCTGGCAACCCTAGGAAGGGAAGCATCATAATTGCTCCTTTGAGATTTAAATATCATCTGGAAAGATGGAGATTTCAAGGCTTTGTTGAGGTTCATTAAGGAAAACCCACTTCCTACTGGTCTACCTCTGGCACTGAGTAGAGAGACTCAATATTCTGATCTGCTCCAAAGATTAGAACATCATGTATTGTTGTCTCCTCCTTTAAGAGCTAATCCAACTGGGCCAAGAGACCACACCTCAGTAAAGCTAATTCACCTGAAGACAGACTAAGGCAGTGGTTCTCAACCTTCCTAATGGTGTGACCCCTGAATACAGTTCCTCATGTTGTGGTGACCCCCAACCATAAAATTATTTTCCTTGCTACTTCATAACTATAAATTTGCTACTGTTGTGAATCATAATGTAAATATCTGATATGCATATGGTCTTAGTCGACCCCTGTGAAAGGGTTGAGAACTGCTGTACGAAGGAGATGGGAGGAATAATTATCCCCTTGATGAGATATTGTATTCATCCTTTCCAGAAGCCTCTTCTCCCTGTAGTTTCTTACAGAGCCCTCCACCATGTAACTCTGCTATGCTGCCCACTCTTTTGAGTTACTCAGAAAAGCATGACTTTTCCTTTTCTTTTCTTTGTTTTTCTTTTGGATACTGACCAAAGCCTGGGCATGCTTGACACCCTAGGCCTTTTCACTTTTTCTCTGAAGGCCACCCCTCTCCCCACTGCATCTCTGGACACATAATTGCTCATCTACCATTTGGCTGCTTATTGACCTCCTTTACTGAACCTACCTGCTTTCTTAGACCTTACTCAAAAGACACAGCTTTATACTCTGTAGTTCTAAATACCTAAATTGTTTTGTGTTCCAGAGGCTGAACTCCTTTATCTAGGACACCAGCAAAAGACATGCCAACAGCAACCTCCTGCTCCAAAATTTCTGATACCAAACACCGCCCCAAAATTCCTCTGTTGAGGATGCTGTCTTAGTGTTTAATTGCTGTGAAGAGACATCACAACCAAGGAAACTTTAATAAATAAAGCATTTAATTGGGTGCTTGCCTACAGTTTTAGAGGGTTAGTCCATGATCATTTTGATGAGAAGCAGACAGGTATAGCTTTAGAGCAGTAGCTAAGAGCTTTACATCCTGATCTGCAGGCAGCAGGCAGAGAGCAAGACACTGGACCTGACATGGGCTTTTGAAAACTCAAAGCTTGCCTCTAGTGACACACCTTCTCCAACAAGGCCACGCCTCCTAACCCTTCCCAAACAGTTCCACTAACTGGTGACCAAGCATTCAAATATATCAGTCTATTGGGGGTGAGGGTTGGGAGGATTCTCATTTAAATCACTACAGATGCCATTCTGTTCAGCAGAAAGTAGTTAAAATGACAATTACTCCTCCTTTTTCCATCTATCTAATAAAATCAGAAGATAGGAACGTTAACTGTGATCAAAACATTTTATAAAGCTCTTCCGTTTTGATTAAACAATGCAATTCCCAGAACTAAAATAACTAGGTTCCCATTTGTTTTTCTAGTTTCCTGCTTCCCCACCCTATTGACCCCAATAATGGCTGACCATAAAAGATGTTTTTCGGCCACCTGACCTTTAACCAATCACCTCCTTCCCAGCCACCCCAGTAACTGCTGACCACAGGCCCAAACTGGAAAAATTTCTGCCCCCTTGTTCTTACATTAGAGGCCACCTCCACAAGTCCTTTCCAGTAGCTGATCATGGAGTCACTAATCCTTTATCTTTTCTCCTTAAAGACCTTACAATGGCTATGGCTTGAACTGGCCCTTGAAGGAAGGCGCAAATCCAAGCAGATCCTTAGAAAGATTCTACTAGTCCTAATAATTGCACTCCACTATACACCCAGAAATAGATGCAAAGGAAAGACAAGTGGGTGTGTGGGATGAGTCATTGAGCAACCTGATTTCCTGCATCAGCGTGGCTCAGGATGTATTGCTTACCTTCATATCATCGTCACATTAATGAATCAGCTAATTTTATCCCTGTTCCAAAGAGATACTGGGGGTGGGAGGGTGGGGTGATCATCAGGGCTCGTCATGCGAGAGCTAAAGATGTGTTTTAAGTTTAAATTGCTGTGCTTAAGATATCTATAAAACAAAAATGCCTCTAACCTGTAAGCCCCACTTGCCCAAGTATAGACACTGAGGTGCGGAGGCCTGTTGTTTATGTAAGACAGGAAGCCACGTGCTTTCACTTCTATAAACAAGCTTGGCTGGCCCAACTACACACGATGTGCTTAGTCACATGTAGGCAGGAGGTATGTAGGCAGGAAGTATGTCAGGATGCATGCTTGCCCCTGATTGGACCAAGGTAGAAGGTACGTAGCCTTATGGGTTTTGCCTTTATAATCACCTGACTAATGTATTTCTTCTCCATTTTCTGGGAACCATAGGCATGGCCCTGGCCAGTGTCCATTATCCTGGCCAATATTTAATAAAGCTTGCTTCCAATTTGGCTCAAAAAATGTGGTAGTGGTCTTATTCTCAACTGGCGGGATTAGCAGTCACTCTTGAATTCATAGATTTTAACGGAATACCATGAATTCTGCCTTGTAGCATCTGGATTTGAATCAGCATTTAATAATGAGAATACCGAGGATTTACCAGCAAACAGAAACAAGATTTATTTCAGTGTATTAGCTAGAAGTCACTCACCAGTTTCTGATTTATTGAGATCCCTTTTTCTTCATTTTTGTTGAAAACAGTGCTTTTGAATTGCTCCTGTTTAGATGTGTACTACAAAGGTCATGTGTTGAAAACGTAATCTTGAAGCAACAATATTGGAAAATAGAGTCTAATGGGATGTATTTATGTGGTAGGGGAGCAACATCAGGTTTGCTGTTGCTGGAGTGGGTTTGTTACAAAGTCAAACTTTAGGCCCTCTTGCCCTCTCTTGCTCTATTGAACTTTCCAGCCTCCAGAACTGTAAGCTAAATAAATTTCTGATCATTTGGAATGACCCACTTTGGGGAAAAAAAAAAAAAATTTACCCAATTTGGCCAGGAGTGGTTGGTGACCTCCACCTGGAATCCCAGCACTAATGAGGTAGAGGCAGGCTGAGATCCATGAGTTCAAAGTCAACCTGGTCTACATAAGAGAGCTCCAGACAAGGCTATAGAGTGAGACCCTGACTCAAACAAAACAAAACAAAAATTACTCAGCCTGTGGCGTGCTGTTACAGCAGCATACATGGATTAAGATCCATTACTGTGCACTGTGCTGGTAGCTATGCTGAAAACCTACATGCATTCCTGATTATTTGTTTTCTAGAGGGTGAAGTTTTGTGAGACACACACACACACACACACACCTCTAAGTATAAAAATCATCTAGAATAAAAGTCATCTCTGACCAATCTCTGTTTCCTTTTTACTTAGTGACTTTCTATGGAGTTGATTTTGTGACAGGGAGAGCTCTTTGGAATTCAGCCAGTGGACAACAGGGTGAAGGAGGATAAAGGGACACAGGAAAGGATGGGGACCTGACAAGGAAAAGGAGACCTTTACTCTGGATTCTGGATGAAGCCGCTCACCAGCAAAGAATCATGAATTCCATCACAACAGTTGCCATGAAAGTTGCCAACGCAGAGGCAACATTTATTTTATAAGGAGAAATACGAAAGTTAAAATAACAATGAACCAGGCCTGGAAGGCCTGGGCCCACCTGGCTTTTCTCCTTTCCCAGAGGTAAACCTGCAATTTTCTAGGAATCTCACATAAGAACCCACTTAGAGTAAAAGACGTGTTTTAGCCTCCTTTGTGCAACTATTAACATTCATGGTGTTATCAGATTACTCTTCCATCCAGAGAATCCTATAATCTTCATTACCAAAAAGGGGAAAGAGACCGGAGTTCCTTGGATAACTGATGATTTCCCAAGTTTCCTAAATCCCACATTCAGCTACTGCTAAGCAGGTGTGACTTGAGAAGCCCACACCTACACTCTTGAGTGTGCCTTATTTTTTTTTTTTTCCCCAGAGCACATTTCTTTCCATTAACCCTCTTCCCATGCATGTTTTAAAAAAAATTCCATTTAATAAACCCCAAGCCTGCTTCACTGGTCCTGGAATTCCTTTGTGTAGTGAAGTCAAAGATCTGCCTTTACCTGAGCTGAGCTTGCTAAAGGATAAAAGAACCCCTTGTGTTATTTGGAAGCAGCTCTGGGCCATGATTCCTGCTGCATTGACTTGATAAGAGGGGGCAGGACTTTACCTTCTGGTGAGCAAGCCTGTGGGCAATTAGACACCACTCAGATTGCTTACCCTGCAGGAGCAGGTGCTGTTGTTTTATTTTGAGGCTGAATCGAAAGACTGGGAAGATTGTGAGGACACGGGAGAGCGGAGGAAGCCCCCATCCCCACACCCTGGAGTGGGAGCCTCTCGCCAGCTGAAAAGCAAACATTCTAGTACAAGAAACAACATTCCCCGAGAAGGTTCCAGACGTCTAGATGATAGTCCTTTCAAATATAGATATTCTGTGGTAAAACGGCAAGGAACAAGGCTTAAGGGCTGAATATCTTCAACCTTGGCCTCATTCCTTCCCAGGCATTCTCTGGGACTCCCGTAAACAGTGAACAGACATTCACTTTGTTCACAGTGGAGATATCCTAACTTATCCTTCCCTGTACTCCAGCCTTGGACCTTATCGATTGCAATCCTGGAAATTTAGGGAAGTCTCCTCTGGAGTGTCACATGCTACTGGGGAAACTGGGGTCCTTTCTCAAGCTTCTTAGTTTCATTAATGAAAGAATTTTTAAATGGACTCGGAAGGAAGCAGGTGTAGAATTTTATTAGAACAACCACAGGGCAGGTAAGCTGGTAGGTAGCTGCTCAGACCATAGAGATGGGACAACAGCAGACAGCAAGCCCGTAAGTGGCCACAGGGCAGGTAAGCAGCCTCAGGGCAAGCAGGTGTGGAAGCTTCAGAGAAAGCACAGAAAGTCGAAGTGTCCAGGCTTGCATCTATCTCTTCAAAAGAAAGAAATAGAAAGGGAGGAAAAGCGGCGGTCCAGAAAAGCACGCAGACCTCGGCAGTGCAGCTCTGTAAGTGACTGCACCAAAGCAGGCTTTCTGGGGAGGAAAAGCACATCATCTCATTAAAGGGCCAATTCTTCCTCCCACTTCTTTAGCTTGGTTTAAAGTAAATCCACTGGGGAGAGATGGCTGGGCAGTAAAGAGCACTTGTTGCTCTCTTGCAAAGGACCCGGGTGGGTTCTCAACACTCGTATGGTAGTTCACAACTATCCATAACTCCAGTTTCAGGGGATCTGGTGCCCTCTTCTGACCTCCATGGGCACCTAGTATGAACTTGGCACACATACATACATGCAGGCAAACATTCACACATAAAATTAACAAATCTTTAAGAAGATGAATACACCTTTCTGGGGAAGAGTCTCTTGGCCAGGTGATTGACAGGCCTAGTTAGATTAAACTCTTGCTCTGAGTAACTTGGAATGTTGAGTTTCCACTCAAGGCCAGAAGTACAACCCATTCTTTTGAGCAGGAAGAAATAGCTTTCCCTTAATGTGCCTCGAAAGAGCACTGATAGGGGTTACAGTAACATTGTAACATGCCCCCTGTGAAGAGGGAACCTTAACATCAGAGATGGTCTCAAACTGGGGAGTAGACAGAACTATTTTCACCATGGACACTCAAGAGATTTGATTCAAACGCTGGTCCACACTGGGGCTTCTCTTCACGAGCAGCCTCAGGCAAGGCTGCTCCCTACAGATGATAAGAAGTCTAAGGAGAAGCTAGCACTCCTGACAACTGAAGAGGGAGAACAGAGGACACGTGAGGATCTGCCGCTTCCTGGCCCCTGCCCTAAGCTGCATGTCCAGGTGCTATCTCCCCTTTTCATCAGTCTCGCCAGGCTCCTCCTCAGGACCCGGCCTGTGGTCACATTGGCTCCTTAGCAACCCTTTCAAGAGAAAGACTTCAAAACGAACGAACATCAAAATGAAGATAATGATTTCGAAAATCACCCAATCTCACGCACGCCTGGTGAAAAGGGCTGAAGCCGCATGCGTGCTCCCTGGTGTGTAGCGCTCTCTTCCCCCGTACCTCTTTCTTCCTCTTAATGCTTGTGTTTAAAATCCGTGTTCTAAACTCTCTTTTCATAAACCACACTCTGGTTGGGTGGTGGTGGTGGTGCACACCTTTAATCCCACACTCGGGAGGCAGAGGCAGGCGGATCTCTGTGAGTTCAAGGCCAGCCTGGTCTACAGAGTGAGTTCCAGGACAGCCAGAGTCACAACAGAGAAACCCTGTCTCAAAGAAAACATAAATAAATAAATCACACTCTTGCATACTGTCTCATCTTGAAATTCTTTTCTGGGTGGAACCTAAGGACCTCGTTTTATCCGAATCAAACACTCCTAAAAGCCTGCGGGAATGCCTTAGGCCGCTGCAGATGCCGTTGGCGCTGTGTCTCTGCCCTTGCCACCACTGACAATCTTACTTCTTTATTTTTTTTATTTTTTTGCACTGCTGGAGTTCTAATGCAGGGCCTTGTGCTCTGCCACTGATATTGCCCCAGTCCTGGTGTGGGTGCTTTTATCAACTCAGAAAACTAGCATACAAGTCACACGGCTTGGTCGTAGTTCCCTAGGTTCAAGCACAAATCAGCTGGTTCTAGAACTATGGTATACCAAGAAATGTATTTGGCCTTTCTCTCCAGCTTCTGGCCCAGATTTGTTTAAAAAGAAGAAAATTCTGGAACTTAGGAGTGGTTTTGTTATTCTTCACAGACCTGCCACACCTAACTTTATGTGAGTAAAAATCTGAAGCTCTTCAGTTGCCTCAGGCACCGGGTACCCAAAACACTAAGTAATGTGAAAGAGGACTGTGGGTACAACCCAGCGGCCTCCTAGAACGAGGAGCAACACCTGGGGATCAAGTCTACAAAAACCCAAAGGGAAGCGATGCACATCGAGGTACGTGGACTCACAGTTGCAAGGGCACTACTCACAGAATGGGGTTTGAATGCGAAATGTGCCTCACGCGCTCACAGGTTGGACACTTGTTTTCCAGCTGGTGGCGCTGTTGCGTAACGTTGTGTAGATTTTGAGACAGCGGCCTTGCACCAGCAGAAGTGAATTGATGGGCCGGACCTTCCTCACTTGATGTTGGCCAATGACTGAAAAGGGATTCTGAATTGTTTCTGCTTATCTGAACTCTTTGCTTCCTGACCAGTTGACATAAGAGAAAGCCATGCTGTAAGCTTCTGCTGCCACAGAATTAGCCACTGTGCCTACTCTACCGCGATGTGCTTTTAAACTGTGAGCCAAAATACAAAACAAAACAAACAAACAAAAACTATGCTCTGCTAAGTTGCTTCTGTTGGGCTGTCTGTCATAGCCATGACAGAAGAATACAGAGCATACTGAGGGAAGTGTGGGAGCTCTACACTACACCCCAAACATGTGTAAATTCCCTTGGCTGTCTGAGTTCTACCCTTTGTTGTCAACTAGGAAATACTAGGGAACTCTTTCCCTGGGTTTGAGAGATGTTCTATCAAATCATTGAACCTGGTGAGGGGGCTATGTGGACACCCAAGTTAAAACTAGTTAAAACAGGTAGGAAGGGAGGGAAGGCAGGACGGAAGGAAGGAAGGAAGGAAGACATTTGAGAACAGACTAATTTGTGCTTGTAGGCACTTTAGATGAAAAGAAGCCATCTTCACATTAAAAGTGAAACAAAAACTACTTTTTTATTCATTGTATTTCCTTTTTTTGTTATTACGCTAGCAACAATAAATATCAATCTGATCATATTGTCTATGTCCTGGTGTTGCTCATTTATTCTCCAACAAATATGTGTGAGGTGTCTGTTATGTACAGGCACATGCTGCAGGCTCCCAAGCACGCAGAGAGCTGCTTCAGCAATCTTATCTTATAATCTACATGCTTTCTTTACAACTCCCTAGAAAACCCCAGTCCTTGGATAATAGATGAAGCTACTTATGAAAGATTAATGCGATTTCCTATGTACTGAATCTAAAACTAAGACCCTGTCCGTGTCTTGTCTCTGATCTCTAAACCTATCATTTAGAGGCAGCGGTGTGACGCTAAAGAGCACAGAGCTGGTGTTACGAGTTGGATATGAAGTGTCTCCCCAGAAGGCTCAACCTTGACTTCGTCCCTATTTAAAATCCATCTTTTCAGTGCTACAGAGATGGCTCTACAGCTAAGAGCACTTCCTGCTCAAACAGAGGATCTGGTTTCAGTCCCAGCACCCACGTGGTGGCTCAGAGCTGCCTCTAACTCCAGTTTCCAGGCATCTGATGACCTCCCCTCACCCCCGTGTGTACACTCACGTGCTGCACGTACATACATGCAGGCAGTCATATACGCGAAATAAAAATAAATAAACCCCTTTGCAGAATAAAATACAACTTCTTAAATATCTAGAAGTGTAGATCTGCTGATAGCAAACTCTCAGCTTTTTCTTGCCTGAAACTTATTTGTCTCACTATTTAAACACACCTTCACCAGATGTAGAATTCTAGGTTGGCCGGTACATTCTCTCAGCACAGAGATATGCCGTTGCGCCATTCCTGCTGTTGTTGCTGATGAGAAATCAAGGGTGATTAAACTTTCTGTTTATGGAAATACGGTTTGACTCTCTGTAACTTCTTTCCATATACCTCTAGATTTCTTTTGTCTCGTAATGATCTGTCTAGGGTGGGTGTCTTTTTGCTATCACGCTAAAGGTGCATTTGGTTTCATAGAAACATGAGTTGAAGGCTTTAATCAGTTCTCAAGATCCCCGGAACTGGCCATCAGGCTCATGTGGCCTTGCTGCAGGGCCTTTGCGCTTTTACCCCTACGCTGTGTGACACAATGTGACTCAAATCACTTACTCAGCCTCCACACTGGTGGCTCTGTTATCTCTGTTATCGAGAAGCTAACTGATGGGATAAGTTTTAGAGGGATTCCTATGGGTGTGACTCCCAGTTTGAATTGCACTATAAACTGAATGTGGGGCACATGCCCATAGTTCCAATACTCAGGAGGTGGAGGTTTGAGATGGTAAGTTGAAGGTTAGCCTAAGCTACATAATGAGTTCAAGGTCAGTCTAGGTTGCATGAGACCCTGTCTCAAATCTATATCTTTGCTTGTGAGTTTAGCTTTTAATGGTTGAGTCATCTTTCCAGCCCTAACTCAAATATATAAATATACATATTTCTGCCCTTAAAATAAATTTTAAATACTTGAAACAAAAATGTGTTTATTGCCTCGTTCTGAATGTATGTATTGTTATCATATGCTTAATAGACTTAAATTTTTTTAATATTAATTTAATTTTATGTGTAAGTGTGTATACCTTGGTGTATATATGAGCACCATGTACATGCAGGAACCTAAGGAGGTCAGAAGACGCATTGGATCCCCTGGAAATGGAGTTACAGATGGTTGTGGGCTACCATGTGGGTCCTGGGAACCTGTGTCCTCTGCAAGTGCAGTAAGGCTCTTAACTGCTCAGCCATCTCTCCAGCCCCTGCTTATTAGCCTTATTAGTTCATTCTGTAGCTGACTGCAGAGGGAGGGCAGCTGAAGTCACACCGTGAGTTTCTAAAGGAATGGGTGGCAGAGACTAAGAGTTCTTTTCTTTTTTCTTTTTTTGGTATTGAATTATTCATTGAGATGATAAAACAACCGAAGAACATACATGAACCTTTCCTGCTCCAGCAGGGAAAATTCTCATCGGCATTCCCCATCAGCACTATAGCTGCTGATACAGAAGGGGGAAGAGTGCGTTCGCTCTCATTAATATGCCGGAAATATTTGCTCCTCGACACCTGTCATTTAGAATAACTACGAACACAAACCATCGGCACCACTTGGGACGTGAGGGCCAGGGGAGCGTGACTGTTTGAAATTCCCTTCCAACTTAATTTCGCAGTTTTCAAAAGCCCTGTTTCTCTTCCATGATAATCACAGGGAAAAATAATTAACAATTATCCTCTGAGTGATGAAATTACGACAAATTAAGAAACTGTTATGAATATAAATGACAAATAATTATGTGACAGGAACGTTGGAAGTTCGGAACTAATGAAACAAAATCAATTGGAGCCACTGAGAAGTCGTCTTGTTTTATATTTATTTGTGTGGTCCCTTAAGGACAGGCTATATTAAGATGCTTCGCAACACCTGGAATTGTAATTCAAAGAGATAGCTGAAAGTCTGCTTGCAAATACACAATGCAGTGGTGCAGGGCTCTAAGTCTTTTGTGGATCCTCAAATTAAAAAAAAAAAAACCAGAGATTTTTCTACTACAAAATGTTAAATGACTAACACGGTCGTGAAGTAGAAGGATGAGCTGGTGGTGTGGGTTGGTCAGTTTCTTTTTTTTTTTTTTTCCTTTTGTATTGTTGTTGTTGTTGGTATTGTTGTTGTTGTAGAGCAATATTTCTTACGGTGTGATGTCAGAAAAATGGCCAAAAAACAAAACCTGAACAAACATCACACCAGTAGACGTGATAACACGTGTATGTGTATGGGCGGGGGGCTGTCTCACAGAACCTACCCCGACAGAGCGAGCTAAACAGCTACAGAATGCCAAGAGTAGAAGAAACCTTCCTCAGGTGAGAGCCACCTAATTGGTTATCCAATACCAAGTGGTCAGCTCTGAAATCAAGACATGCAAACAACACTGAAAGGACTCAGTAGGTTTTGTGTGTGTGTGTGTGTGTTTGTAGAACAATAACAAAAGCAAGGATAAGGGGGGCAGGAACTTGAGAGGAAGTGGGCGGGGGCACATGGGAGAAGTTGGAGGGAGAAAACAGAATGAAGGGGAATGGCGTAATTTTATATTTAAATTGTGTTTATTTTATTATCTTACGTCTATGAGTGTTTTCCCTGCCTGTGTGTATGTGCACCACATGCATACCTGGTGCCCAAAGAGATCAGAAGAGAGAGAGTATCAGATCCTCCGGAGTTACAAAAGTCTGTGAACCACCAAGTGGGTACTAGGAATTGAACCTGGGTCCTGTGCAAGTGCTCTTAACCGCTGGGCCAACTTTCCAGCCCTATATCTTAATATTTTTTAAAAAACATAGGAGGGGCATGGGGTTGACAAACGTTGTCCTGAATATTGCTGGATATGCATTTTTCCTTTCATCTGTCTTGACTACTTCACAGATTTTTAAAAAACCATCAATAATCTTTAATCTTCAAAATTCTGTACCTCTGGCAAAACGACAAAAAACTATCATGTTTGTAGTGAAAAGAAAAAGAAAGACAGAAAGAAAAGTAGCATAGAACCTCTGAATATCTTCACTAAAATCAATGAGAAAAGGGGCAAAAAATGGTCAGAATCAATTCTTTGGTCTCTTTCTCTCCAGAAGTCTGAAAATTAGCTAAAGGTTTACAGCAAGCCCTGGAGTATTTATTCGAGAAAAATGGTTGAAGCCTGAGAAGAAAGCTACCCCCAGCTGCGATAGCTTTGAAAACCACAGCCTTTGGATGACAAGGAAAGCCAGCAGCCTGGAGGCCATGAGAGGGGCGGCCTTCAAAAACTCTGCCCTGGAGAGCTCGCATTATTTCACCTGTTTGGTTGATCTCTGGGGACTCCAAGGTCTTTTCTTGGAGATGCTTGTTGAGGACGTTTCAAAGCAATGACTGGGCCTTTGGGACGGTTCAGTGGATGGAAGCCCATCCCAAGCAAACCCAATGAGCTGAGATTGAGCCATGGAGCCCACAGAAGAAGGAGAGAAACAACTCCTGAAAGTTGTTGTCTGGCCTCCACATGGGTACTATGACATGAAAGCAAGGAAACACCATGACCAAAAAGCAAGTTGGGGAGGAAAGGGTTTATTCAACTTATACTTCCACAGCACTATTCATCACTGAAGGAAACCAGGACTGGAACTCAAACGGCAGAGGTGCTGCTTACCGACTTACTCCCCATGGCTTGTTCATTCTGTTTTATTACAGAACTTCGGACCGCCACACACAGTGGGCTGGATCCTCCCTGTCAATCACTAATTAAGAAAATGTCTTACAGCTAGATCTTATGAAGGCATTTTTTCAACTGAGGTCCCCTCCTTTTAGATAGCTCTAGCTTGTGTCAAGTTGACATAAGACTAGCAAACACAGAAAGTGTCACTTATAAAGCCCAGGTGCTGAAGAATTGACTTAAGGGGGAGGTGGTCCAACAGTTGAGAGCTCTGAGTGCTCTTCCAAAGGACCGCCACCACCCATACGACCACTAACAACCATTTATAATTCCAATCCCCAGGAATCAGAAGCCCTTTCTGGCCTCCATGTGCATCAGACATTCACAGTCAAGTACTTAAACTTCCATGCAGACAAAACACCCATACACATAAAATAATAATAATAAAATAATTTTTAAAAAACAATAACTAAGATGCCTATGTAAATCCCACACACACCCCAAAAAACTGAAGACAATGACGTCTGAAGGGTTAGAAGGAAGTTTTGAGAATGATGTCTCATCAAATACAGAATATTGAGATAGGGATAAAATGATTTTTAAAAGAACCAAACAGAGCCAGGTATGGTCTATTAAAGGCATATACATTTAATCCCAGAACTCAGGAGGCAGAAGCAGAAGGATCTCTTAGTTTGAAGCCAACCTGGCCTACAGAATTTCAGGACAGCTGGGGCTACACAGAGAAACTCTGTCTCAAAAACAAACAGCAAAACAACGGAGCCAAACAGAAGTCCTAAGATGAAAGTTACAATGACTTAAATGAAAGCCTCAGAACTTAACCCTTTACACTTAGCGCAATCACTGACAGGGTCATGGGATTAGTTACAGCTCTGAGCATCTCGCTACACAAAATCCTGTATTTTATCTATTTGATGTTAGAGGCTCCACAAATTTGCAAAAATCCATTTTTCTCCTAACAGAGTACTACTTTGAGACATTTGAGAGTTTTAAGGCACCATTAGGGGAGCAAAACTCTAAATATTTAAGAATAATTAAAATGTTCAGTGCATTAGAATTTTTTCAATCCCAACAAATACAATTCTTAGAACTTCATAGTTTTCTCCGTTGCGCCCTACACTTCTCAAATCTTCCTCAAGGGAAACAGGAAATTGTTGTACTTATGATTCCTAATTTCTTTTTAAATACCTTTCCACTTTGTCGTGTTCTTAAAAATATTTTTTAAATAAGATTTATTCAGCTAAAGTTTACAACGTTATGAAAATACAAGTTTTGATAAATGTTGTACCATACAGCTATCTAAACTCAATAGCAAGCAGGATAAGGGAATTTTTGATCCCAGCCTTTTGATTCCCTTGTGTAACTTAGTAACCAACTCTGTACTAGGCAGTGGGGCCTAGAATGTACCTCTATTATGAAAGGGAATTTATTAGACTGATTTACAACGTACGCCATCTGCATACTAGAGAGGACTGGAAACGGGTAGCTGACCGGACCAGAGAGCTGGCTGCTTTAGCAGACCAAATCTGGCTCTGAAGCTTGCTTGTTAGTTCCCTGGAGAGTCACTGGTTCTCAGCCTACATTGGAAGTTTGAGGACACTGGACCCTGGTGTAGTCGGAGGCTGGCAGTGGCAGGGATGGGCAAACCTGCTCAGAAGGAAGCCATGAAGGAGGTGGGTAGCACTGCCTGTCCCTCAGACCCCTTCCTGTCCAGACCACCAGGAGGAACACACCTCTGTTTGAGGGCAGGTCTCACTCCTCAGTTGATTCTCTCTGGAAATGCTCAAACAGACATATTCCACTGGGTGATTCTAAATCCTATCAGGTTGACAACTGAGACCAACAGTTACAACCTCCCTGAGTCCCTCAGTCACTGGCAAACCCCTTCTGATTACTACCTCTACAGTTCTGTCTCTTCCAGGATGATCATCTGAACGAACTCACACACCACATAATGCTCTGTGTCTGGCTTCTTTTCACTTGGCACACTGCCTTCGAGGCGTACGTTGCTGTGTGAGTTAGAAGATCACCCCCTTATATCCTAGCTATTCCAGAACTGTAATGCTATCATGTATCACACATATTTTAATTTCAAGTTTCAAGCATTTATTGCTAACATACTAAAATCACATTGCTTTTGTATATAAATCTAATTTCCAGTAACCTTGCTGGGATAATTTCTGTAGTTTTAAAAGAAATTGTATTCTATCTATCTATCTATCTATCTATCTATCTATCTATCTATCTATCTATGCTCTGTGTGTGTGTGTGTGTGTGTGTGTGTGTGTGTGTGTGTCTGTGTGTGTGAACCCTTGGGCCACAGCGTGCACATGCTAATCAGAAGATACCTTTAAGGAACTGGTTCTCACTTTCCACCACATGAACCCTGAGGATCAATCATGGTTGGCAGGGTTGGTGGCAAGTGCCTTTGCCTGCTGAGCTGTCCCACAGGCCGTGTGCGGGTGTGTGTGTATATGCAAGCGGATACACATGTACACATGTGTGCAGACGGCAGATGGGGATCCTGGGTGCCCTAGTTAGGCTTCTACTTCTGTGATAAAGATCATAACCAGAAGCAATGTGGGGAGGAAAGGGTTCATTTTGTTTTACGGCTTAGCTGGACCTCCAGCAGGGCAGGAACCTAGAGACAGGAATTGAAGCAAAGACCGTGGAGGAGTGCTGCTCGCTGATTTGCTCTCTTCTTGCTCAGACTATTTTCTTCCATTTCTTACATTCCAGGACCCCTTGCCTTGGAGTAACACTGCCCACAGAACTCATACCAATCACTAATCAAGAAAATGCCCCTACAGATTGCCCAGAGCCAATCTGTTGGGGGTATTTTTTCAATTGAGGACCCTTTTCCCAGATGACTCGGGCTTGTGTCAAGTTGACAAGAGAAAAACAAACAAAGAAAAAAACTAACCTGGTCACTGGGTGTCTTCTGTTGCTCTTTGTTTTAATACCCTTGAGAAGAGTCTCTCGATGAACCTGGGTCTTGCTGGTTTGTTTGGTTGGTTGGTTGGTTGATTGGTTGGTTGGGTGGGTTCTGGCCAGGCTGGTGGCCAAGAAGCCCCAGCAGTCCTCCATCTTTAGCCCTTTGCCCGAGCTGGTGTTCAGACACAGAGATCCATGCTTGGCTTGTTTACCTGGGAGCTGTGGATCTGAACTTGGCACAGGAAGGCACTCTAAATCACCGAGCCATCTTCGGAGCCTCTGCTGTGGATTTGAAAGGATTTTGTAAATAAATAATTATTCATTCTAAAATGAACATCGTTTCCTTTCAACCATCCATTCCATATGGCTTCCACTTCTTTTTCGTGTCTTCTTGTGCTGGCTAAAAGCTCCAAAGCAAGGTTGACAAGAGGCAACTTGAATCTTTGCCCATGTGAGACATTCACAGTCTGTGAGGACATTGGAATGCATTTCCAAAAAGCTATTTTGAAATATAATATTCAACACATGTAGAAAGGATGGTTGTCATAAAATAATTTTTCTTTTAAAAAGACAAAAACAATTAAAAAAAAATAAGTGTAAATTTTTATGCTGGCATTTCAATTTTCCATTACATTTTTTTTCTAATTCGTAGGGGTTATTTGAATTTGGCTTTCTAATTTGTATACAATTTAACATAATTACTTATGAATTTGATAATTATCTCTTCTGTTATGAGGAAAATTTAATTTTAAAGTTTTCTTTCTTGATAATAATCAGTTCTTAGACATTTCTCATGAAGAGAATGTTCTTTTCCACTGAATGCAATGACTTTAAATTTCATTTCTAAGCCTCAGGAGATTTGCTTTGCAATATTCCAGCATTTAGAAAGAAAAAAAATGAGATCGCATACTCTGCAAATTCTAATCATTTCCAGCAGCTTCATGGCAACGTCTAGGTATTTGTTTTTCTTTTACAATAGTTTATTGATGGTTTGCTGCCCAGTCAGCGGCAGTTCCTGTCTCTGCTCTTAACCAGAGAGTTAATGTTTGTTCAGACTACAGGGAGACTGAGGAGCAAACAGAAGCCCCCCTCTGGTCCTGGTGCTGTCCCCCACCCCCATGGAGCTTCCTCCCTTTTCATGGTGACTTGCAATTGTGGCAGATGCCACTGTGATCGCCTCTACTCAAGTCCCAGTTCTTGTGCTGGCCGGCTGGCAACTCCACAGAGCGCTTGGCTACCTAACTGTGGCTTAAAACCTGCATCCCTGGCACATCTCCAGGGTCCACATGCATGCCTCTGTCCCACCAAGCTTCATTCACAAAATGCAAGCTCAAATGTACAATTCTTAAGGATTTCCAGATTGTGACGACAGAATTAAACCGAACATTATGCTACATGAAGGAAGCCAGTCACAAAGACAAACCTCATCCACAGTATGATCCTGTTTTTAAAAGATTGAATACATACTCATGAAAGCAGGTCATTCCTCAATTGAATGCCATCTTCTGTCAACAGCCCTGAGGGCCACTGGAGGAGGTACCAGGCATCGTTTACACTGTCTTCACCCAACATGCTGTCAGCCAGTAATGCTAACTGCCTCTTCCACAGCTCCTCTATGTAGTCCCCCAGTGGTAGCCACAGCTATGTTGAGTATATTTTTTTGAGACTATTGCTTCACAATTCCAATGCCCTCCCCATCAGCAGATCCCTCCGATCACTCCCTTTTCTTCTGCCCTTAAGCATGCTACCCATTTTTGCCTTTCATCCTGATAAGGCCTTACATCCTGAGTCTGGTGTAACCTTACTTTTCTTTTTCCACCCATGAGCCCACATCTGTCCTTTCCAGTGATCTAGAAGATCTGGGCTCAGCCAGCCTCAAGAAATAACATCCCGAAATGTGGGATCGTCCTTTAAAGCAGTGGTTTTCAACCTGTGGGTCTCGACCCCTTTGGGACTCAAATTCGCAAGGGTCACCTAAGACAGACAATTTGCCTATCATTAGGCATTATTATGATTCATTGTGGTTGTTGACTATAATCTTTTACTCTCAATTTAGGGAAAGAGAAAGGAAGGATAGAAAGAAATTTTCGCTGCTTTTGCAGGAGGCCTTGATACAGAATGAGAGAAAGGTAGAAATCTCCACAGCCTTTTTTAGGCTGTCCTAAGCTTGGAGAGGACTAGCTGACAGTGAGTCAGTCTAGCGTCTCAGCTCACTATCTGCAAACTCAACCTCTCCAACCTTTGTTCTTTTAAGCAAGAATCAACACATTAACAACAGATAAACCAAACAATGAACCACCAACCGTCAGAGCTCCCACTGTCAAGGGCTTCAAACCTTTTACACTCTAAGCAAAAGTTCCCATAAACCCAAGCGGCACACAATCCCAAACACAAGCTACACGTGCCAGAACAGCTGCACCTAACCAAATTATAGCCACCTGCATCAAGCTTTCCATAATCATCCACCACACCTGGGCTGGGAACATAACTGGAGTCCAAACACAATTTTGCATTTTTAAAGAAACCAAAACAAAAACTTCTTCCAAGTGTTCTGCTGTAATTCATAACAGTAGCAAATTGCAGTTATGAAGTAGTAACGAAAATAATTTTGTGCGTGGGGCTCATCACAACCTGAGGAGCGGTATTGAAGGGTCACAGCAGCAGGAAGGCTGAGAACCGCCGGTCTAAAGGGAACAAGGGAAGACGGGCTTAGATGATGGGTTGGTATGCATTTCTACCGTAACAGTCCAAAGAAAACTGACAAGGCTGACAAGAAGAAAAGTCACCGCCCAGGTTTCCTGCATAGTCTGGGGAAGACTCGAACCTGAGCTAAGGCTTAGTTATTCTTTCTCTCCTGGAGGTTGATGTGCTGGGAGGCGGTGGCACTGTTTAAGGGGTGGGGCTTAGTGCAAGGCCATGGAGGACAGCATCCTCCTGACAGATTGGTACTGGTCCCATGGAGTGACTGAGTTCCCATGGGGACGGGGAAGCGGGGTTGGGGGCAGGTTTAACCTTTGAGTTTTAAAAGTCTTCCATACGCAGTCCTGCCACTGTGTTGTCATTCACTGCGAGGACTTCTGAACCCACAGTACTGTGTTTTGGACCACTGCAACTGCGGGCTAAATAACTTTTCCTTCTACATTACGCTCAGACATTTGCTACAGCAATAGAAAAGTCGGCATCACTGAGACAGAGAGACGTCAGTGACTAACACTTGGAGCTGGACTTTACAGGAAGCCCAGGGGCTGCAATGGCACCGCCGTGGGTAATGACATAATCAGCACTGATGGCACCGCCGTGGGTAATGACACAGTGAGCATTAAATAGATGTCACTTGGCCTAGATTGCTTTTGCTGCGGTGATTAGAGACACTGACCCAAAGCAGCATGTCCATAGGTCAGTCTGACTGAGGCGATCCTGCCTCAGCTGAGGCTCCCTCTCTTCCTAGGTGACTTTGAGTCAGGTGACAGCTGAAGCTAATCGTGACGGAACCCGAGAACTGCAGGGTTCTAGGAGGGCCTATCAGCTTCCCACACGTCTGCCTTCTTGAGAGTCGTGACCTATCTTTCCCTCAGGCCGGGAGACATGTAATAGTCAGGAATAGGACACTTGATAACAAAGAGGGGGGATTCCTGGACCTGAATGTACAGAGAAGGCACTTGGGCACACAAGACTTCTACACTCAGGGACTGGATAACCAGCAAATGCCTGAAACTCCCCTTTGTAGCTTCTGTTCGGAATCTCCATTAATAAACCACGATGGCTCCTGTAAGCCCATCAGTGGTAAGGCCATTTTGTGACACATTTAAAATACTGAGTTTTGTGGATAAGAGGGTTGGGAAACACCCCTCAGAACTGACATCTAGTACATAGCGGGGTTAACGCTGACCTCCTACTGCTTACTGAGGACAAGACTTGTGTTCATCCTGTACTGTTCTTGCCTGATGCCACATTAAAGTGAACTAGCAAAACGCAAGAATCTCTTCACTGGCTGCATGTACACAAGGTTTAAAAACTGCTGCAATGATTAACTCAGAGATGGGGTGTGTGTGTGTGTGTGTGTGTGTGTGTGTGTGTTTACACTCTCCTGTTCATGCACAAAAGGAGGCCAGAGGGGGCATTCCTCTCTCATTCTTTGCATTACTTTCTGAGACAAGGCTGCTCACTGAACCAGGGGCTCATTGATTGGCAGGACTGACTGACCAGCAAGCCCCTGGGGTCCTCCTGTTTCTGCCTCCGAGTGCTGAGACCAAAGGTGTGCATCAAGCATGGCTTTTTAACATGGCTTCGAGGCAACCAAATTCAGGTCTTCACAGTTGTGTGGCAAGCACTAAATTCACTGCGTCGACTCCCCAAGCCCTGGAAATTGTTTTCTAAAACCAAGATTTCTTCTACACTGGCATTTGACGTAGGCCAAACTGGAGTCCTTCTAGGCTTGGTTTACAGTTATAGCACGCCTGGGATGCTCCGGGAGCCTTTGTATACATGGTTTTCATTCACCATCCTAACCATTGCTACACCATCTGCATTTACAGTTCAGTAAACAGATGTGACAGCTTGGCATCACATTAGCTGAGCCAGCACGGGAACACACCACTTGTGTTTCCAGGACATTTGTTGCCAGAGTTTGAATGTGACTGCCTTCCTTCCACCTCTACACCCTGCTCTACAATGTTTTATTCATAAATCTTTCGGTCCAACCTTCCTGTAATTGCTTTGAGGAAGCCGTTTCTTTCGTACAAGAATTGATGCTGTTGTTTTGCAACGGCTGCTACAGAGAGTGTTGTAAGCACCGATCTTCAGGCAACAGCACACCATCATTTATGGGGATGATTATTGGCAGGTAAACTATCCATCTCTGCAAAAGTTGTTTGCGTCGTTTTCAGAATGAGGCCCAGAGGGTCCTTTATGGACACCGAGTGGTCGCTTCTGGAAGGGCCCCATTTAGGCATCCATTCTTCTGCTGCCTGAGAATCTGTGCAAATATGTCCTCAAAATAGACAGAGCTGTGCACTCACTTGAACGCCTGGATATAAATGGTGGGTGCAGCTTGGGGCAATCTGAAGGTTTCTAACTAGCTCCTTGTCTTCTGTGGAAACATCACCAAGTAAACGCTGCATTGACTTAGCTGATGCATCATGCATGGGCTCTTTAAAGCAATGCATCCACCGCAGGGGCAGGACCAGAAGATCGTGCGATGTGATACATGCAAAGGTCAGAGAAGAGTCTCCATTAGTCCAGAGAGGCCTGGATAAGACACTACATGAGCTGCAATTCAGGTTCTGTGTCATAGGTCATAACCAGACTTCTGAGAATTTATACTTTAGCTAGAATTTTTAAATTACTAAAGAGGAGCTGGAGAGATGGCTCAGCGGCTAAGAACACTCGCTGCTCTTGCAGAGGACCCACGTTCTTCTTCTCCCAGCACCTATGTCGAAGAGCTCCCTGCAACCTGTAACCCTAGCCGCAGGGGATCCCCCTCTTCTGGCCTCCACGAGCGGGCGCGCACACAAGTACATGTAATTAAATAAAAGTAAAATTTAAAAACAATTGAAGAACGTAAGAAGCAGAAGCCAGGGTAAAGACTGTCATTAACAACGACCCCTTGCTTTTGTTTTTTACTTCTGTGTTTGGTTGAGGCAGGTCTTGCTTTGTAGCCTAGGCTCTTCTCAAACTCACAATGTCTCAGCTTCCCAAGCACTGGATATACACGCCTGGACCACCACAACTGGCTTTTTTTTTTTTTTTAATTAAAAAAAATTTTATATTGGTCATCTGCCACCTGATAAGCAGGTAAGTAAGCTGTGGCAGATTCAAGCATTGGAATGATATTTGTCAATGAAAAGAAGTTGCGGTATGTGGTGTCACAAGAACGAGCCTTTAAAAATCCCATGAAGTGAAATAAACCAGTTACAGCGGACCACGTGCAGGGTGCGGCATGCCGCTCTTGCACAACACGCCAGAAGCGAGGATGCCTGTGGCACCATCTGGCAAATGTGCGAGATAAACTTGAATTGTGCACTTTGAAAGGGTGAAGGATGGTATGAGACCCATCTCATTATCTCCGTAAAGCTACACACGTTTGCTTTGAGGTTTTAACGTGTTAATGGCTCATTTCCAATTAGAATGTAACGGTGACAATGAGAAGAATCTCGGTTGGGAACTGGGTCACTTGGGTCATTAACCCCAGGTTAAAGCCACTTAGTAGGCACTGAACACTGCCATTTAAAAGGGCAAGGTTATAAATAGCCTGGCTGCCATGCCCCTCCTGCTGTGTAACATGATGACTGTGCGTCCCTGACGTCTTGTCAAATCTGCAGCCGAGATCTGGAGAAAGCTGTTACAAACGATGCTGTGGTGGAGAAGCCGAGACCCGGCCAGCCTGGTGTGCTCTAGACACCGAGGCTTGCGGGTCCAGTTAAAGGCTGAATGATGGCCGTCTATGGATCCGGTGCAGAGTGCCCGGAAACTGAAAAGCCCACCAAGCTGAGCCCAACAGTCTCACGCAATGCTGTGTGTTCTGTCGGATGCAGTCTTTGGGGAGAATTAACTGAAGTGTGTTGAATGTCAGTGGAGTCTCCTGTGACTGGATGGAGCCCTTTCTCAAGCGGTTCCTTGTGATCTGTGACCAGTTCGCCCAAGTGTGGGAGAGGGTCCTCCAGTGTGTCTTCAGCCAGCACAGTGGAAGAGATTTAGAGGATAATTATTAAATAAGTTCTCTAATACATTATTGTGGAATCCGTAGCACATATGCAACTTTTTGCTTCAATTTAACTTCACCTAACCATTTAAAAGCAAGTACACAGAAACTATATGACTTTACTTACGAAAGTGCAGCCTACCATCGAAATCTTTTGAGCAGAAGCTTAAGGGATCACAAATTGAGACTATCACTCTAGCTGGGGGATGGTGGCTCAGACCTTTAATCCCAGCACCTGGGAGGCAGAGGCGGGTGGATCTCAGAGTTCAAGGCCAGCCTGGTCTACAGAGTGAGTTCCAGGACAGCCAGGGCTACACAGAGAAATCTTGTCTTAAAAAACCAAAGAGAGGGACACAGAGAAAGACAGACAGGGAGAGAGAATATTAAAAATCCATGAATGTCTCCAGGGGTGGGGTGTATGTGTAGAGACCAGAGGTTGACATCGGTTTTCTCCCTGGATCTCTCTCTCCCTACTTTTTGGGACGGGTCTCCCAATGAACCTAGAATGCATCTATTCAAACTAGCTGGCCAGTGAGCTTCCGGGACCCTCTAGTCTCAGCCCCCTCTAACCCAATTCTAGGATTACAGGCATGCAATACTACACCTGGCTGTCTTGGTTAAGGTTACTATTGCTGTTATGAAACGCTATGACCAAAGCACCTCGGGGAGGAAAAGGTTTATTCAGCTTGAAGGAAATCAAGACAGGAACTCAAACAGGGCAGAGGCTCACTGGCTTGCTTCTCATATCTTGCTCAGCCTGCTCTCTTATAGAACCCAAGACCACCAGCCCAGGGTGGCACCACCCACAAGGGGAGCGGCCCCCCTCCCATCAATCTCTAATTAAGCAAATGCCCTAAAGGCTTGCCTATGGCCGGATCTTATGGAGGCATTTTCTCAAAAGGCTCCCCCATCTCTGACGATGCTAGCATGTGACAAGTTGGTACGAAACTAGCCAGTACACTGGCTCTTTACATGGATTCTGGGAATCTGAGCTCAGTCTCTCATGCTTGCATGGAAGTGCTTTGCTGACTGAGTGGTCTTCCCAGTACCAAAGTGCTGTCAAGGCACGCTCAAGGCAAGGGTTTCCTTGAACTGACTCTAGGACCTCACTCGTGCTAGGCAAATGCTCTCCATGGAGCAACACCCCAGTTCTCCATGGATGTCTTTATTTTTTTTAGGTTCTTTGAGACAGGGCTCTCTGTGGTAACTCTGGCGGTCCTGGAACTCACTCTGTAGACCAGGCTGGCCTTGAACTCACAGAGATCCGCCTGCCTCTGCCTCCCGAGTGCTGGGATCACAGGTGTGTGCCACCGCCACCCAGCTTTTTTTTTTTTTTTTTTCTTTCATTCTTTTTTGTTGTTTGTTTCTGATGCTCCTCAGAAGCCTTCCCTTCAGGGACAAACAGAGCACGAGCTTTGTACAACCCGAACCGCTCAAGAGCATGTATGGGCTTGCCTTAAATTTAGCTATACCTAACCTTTTAGAACAAGTGAAAGATTAGGAGTCAACATCTGCCTTTCCTTCTCTTCGGTATGGCGTGCCTTCCCCTCATGAGGCTCAGCCTCCTTGGATGCTGCCTTACAATATTTGGTTTTGAGATTTTTAGCCATTTGTTCTTTAAAAAAAAAAAATTTCCTTCCCTATTATTCTTATCTGCTTCATTTGTTAGTTTTTTGGCATTTATTTTAGTACATGTCACAATGCATGCGTTGAGGTCAGAGAGAATGCCTCTCGCCTTCTACCACATAAGTCCTGAGGATCAAACCCACGTCATCAGGCTTGGAGGCAAGCACCCTTACCCACTGAGCCATCTCACTGGCCCCGTATTCCTCTGTTTTAGATTTTTAATTAACAAGGTTATCATGTTACCAACTAACAATGAAGTCAGTGGTACAGCATTTGCCTAATGAGGCCCTGGGTTTGACACTCAGCTCTGCCAAAAGAAAAGAAACTCAATTTTATTTTTAATAACAGCTTTATTAAGACATATTTCACCCAGCATGCAATTTGCCCATTTAGAGCATTCAGTTTGGTGACTTAATATGTGCACAGAGTCGTACTGCCATTAGGGAATAATTTTAGAACAACCCAACCTCCCAAAGAAATTTCACAGCAGAACACTCCACCCATCTTCAATGCATGGCCTCTCAGATGCTACAGGACCACCCGCCCTCTGAGTCTGGGTGGGTTTGACTGCTCTGGACATTGCATGTAGATCGAATCCTACAAAATGTGACAGAGGGTCCATGTATGTTGCAGTGTCCTCTGTCCACAGGTAACGGATTCCTGCATCGTTAAACATTTTAGCCTGTCAGTGACACACGATTATAATATTTCACCTTTTTCCTTCTGTGTGATGACGATCACACCCATAGCTTCACACCTGTTAGGTAAATGCTTTGCCGTGGAGGCATAGACCCCAGCTTATAGTTATAATAGTACAAAGTGTTGTGGGTATTCACCAGACCTCTCAGATGCAGGTTTTAGGCCAATGGGAAGTCTTTATCCACCAGCCGGCAACTACACTGGGTGTTCCGGATCCCAGTGTAGCCCCCAGCCTTTCTCGGTATGAGCTTTTAAGCAAAACAAAAACAAAACAAAACTATATTCTGGGTTGATATACTTCAGTTAACAAGAACCGCTAGCCAAAACCAGAACTGCCGATGCTAAAACCTTGCAGATACAAGGTTAGTGCATTTAGAGACTCTCCCAGAACTGTATGGACTTCGACGATTAGGCCTTCGTTGTGGTTTTGGCAGGTGGTGCTGTCTACGTGCTGAGTCCTACGGCCTGAATGGCACTTACATCATGGAGTCAGCTGTGCTAAGGTCTCAGGAACTACTAAGGTCTGGGGTCCTGTTACAAAGGTTCTGAGTTTTGCGTATGAGTATTTCAGTTCTCTTGAATACCTGTGTAGGCACAGCCTTGCTGGATCACATGACAATTCTAGGCTTGTATTTGAGGAACTGCAAGGCTGCTGTCCAAGGAGGCTACACCATTTCACGTCCCCATCCGCCATATCTGAGGGTACAGGGTCTCCACAGCAGTCCCTGAATGTGTTATTCTTCTTCATCGCAGCCGTCTCTGTGGTGCAAAGTGGTATCTCCTGTGACTATTTACTTTTGCTGGGACATTGAGAGCTAGCGGGCCATTACAGGATCAACAAAAGAAGACCTGTCCAACCCTGACTGCCAGCTGAGAGATTTGTGTTCTTTGCCCTGGTTCCATTGTCTTTCAGATTAGTATTTCTCAATCTGTTCCTTTTGTACTCAATGCCCTCCTTCAAAAAAAAAAAAAAAAAAAAAAAAAACATTAAAAGCTTATGCAGCCATTAGAGTCTCATATGCTCCTAGGCTGAGAATCATCTTAGCCTATTATCTGAGACATTATTTTTTATTTCACGGACCAGTAAAATAAATCTGCCAACGTAACACTGGCTACTTACCAAGGATAATAAACATGATTTCATCAAAAAGAAGACATTGAACCTTCAGAAGAATAGAGAAGCACGATTGCAAGATTAAAAAGTCTTTTCTGAGGCGATTTTATCTGCATACACATAAATGCACCACAAACCAGCCCTTATTGTGCTTAATTTCCAGTATTAAAATTCTAACATCTCACATGGCTTTACATGACTCCTCTGCTGAAAACTTAACTCTGGAATAATGTTCTTGGAGCTTTCATTAGGTTCCAGCATGGGCCAGGCAAGCTGGTGAAGAACAGAAAAAGAGATGCTGCCTCAGCCGGACCAAGAATAATTTTATAGCCACTTCCATACCATTTCAAGCAGTTTGCTCCCTAAAAATGCTAGCCCTGCTTAACTAATCTTAATATAAGACTCTCCTTCTCTGAAGGATGTCAAGGCCATTAGATAAAATGCTGAGGAGGATGTCTTAATGGATGGGTCAGTTTGATATATCTGACACATGCAGGTCAGTATTAACCTTTCTCAGAGTGGGACAATAAGCCACTAATTATGTAATGCCTAAAAGTACATAGGACCTCATATAAATTGCTCTTGCATGGAAAATTGAACCAGGGTGGAGGAGGGTAGAGAGATGGCTCTCTACCCGTAAAAGCACTTGCTGCTTTTCCAGAGGACCTGGGTTCAATTCACAGCACCCATCTGGAGGATCACAACCATCTATAACTCCTGTTCCAGGGGAGCTAATGCCCTCTTCTGGCCTCCACTGAGACCAGACATGCTCACATGGTACATAGCTGTACATGCAGGCAAAACACCAATCCATATAAAATAAAACTTAAAAAAAAATTGTTGTTGTTTTGGTTTGGTTTTTGATTTTTCCAGACAGGGTTTCTTATTGTAACTCAGGCTGTCCTGGAACTCACTCTGTAGACCAGAGTGGCCTCAAACTCACTGCCTGCCCCTGCCTCCCACTTGCTGGGAACAAAGGCGTATGCCACCACCACCCGGTAAATTTAAAAATTTTTAATGGAACCTGAGCTATTCTTTAGACTTCTAGGTCAAACTATCGATTTAGACAGAGACTTAAGAATTTGCCCAACATCTGAAATGATAACACAAGGGAAGAATCAGCAAAACCAGACTGGGAGACAGTTCACAGTGAACTACCTCTCTTTAAGGTATTGTAAATGTGAAAAAAGGACTGTTACAGCATACAGGATTTAAAAGACATTGTATCCTAATGTAAACTATGATAATTGTGTATATTGAGACAGATCCTCCACCAAAGCGGGGAAAGGGCTTTGGAGCTGGGGTTCCTGTGCATCATGCATCGCCTTGGCTACAATCCCAAGAGCTCAAGAAGGAGGGAAGGGGATGGAGGGAAAGAAAGACGGAGAATAAAAGCAAAGTGGTTCCCACACAATTTCGGTATTAGGTGGTATTCAAGAATGGCTACTGATTTCCTTAACTGTGAAACAGCAGAGTATTACATTTTTTTAGAAGTCTTTACTAGTTATCACCAAGACATGTACACTGTGTTTATAAGACATATGTCTGTGATTGCTTCAAAATGTGCAAGGAAAAAATTCTATTGGAGAAACATACAACATAAGATTAGGGACATTTTGACAACTGTTGAAATTGCAGATGGGTATAAGAACACATTTTACTGCTTATTTTACTGTCGTAGATGTTTGAAAAATTAGATACTAAAATGTTCAAGAATGTATGTTGCTCCCAGAATTGCTGCAATTTGTGATTTGGGAAGAGTTTCCTGGCCACAGCACGGGGGAGATGGAAAAGTAGGGTTTGAAAGCCTGGCACCTCTTCTGAGTCAAAGAGACAATTGGGAAGGTAAGATCAAGGGGGTTAGATTTGGAGGCTGGCTCTCCAGAGCAGAGAGAGCCACATGGAAAAGGTGTGAGGAGCCCTCAGATAACGCGCCTATCAAAGCGAGTGGTGGATGGCTTATGGGTTTACAGATGTGGAGTCATCTGTAGCTGGGGGGAAGAACCATGGCTAAGGGTGAAGCAGAAGAACCTCACAGCTTACACCAGCCAGGGGGTGATTGACATCTCCAACAGGGGTGATAAAGCCTCATTATGAGCAGAGTACTGGAATATCTAAGTAACTAGTACAAACTAGCCTCAACATTAGGATTTTATTAATTCCACCTAAAATGTGTTAAAGTAGACCTTGAGAAGACTGAGATATTTGTCTTTTTTACGATTTATTATTTTTATTTTATGTATTAGGTGTTTTGTCTGCATGTGTGTATGTGCACCGTGTGCATGCAGTGCCCTCTGAGGCCAGAAGAGGGTGTTGGATCCCCCTGGAACAGGAGTTAACAGTCGTGAACAGCCACATGCGTGCAGGGAATTGAGCCCAGGTCCACTGCAAGAGCAGCCAGTGCTCTTAGCCACTGAGCCATCTCTCCAGGCCTAGACTGAACTATTTCTAAATTTCCAGAACAAAGCTGAAGAATAGCTGAAGAAATACAGGGCCAATGAGATGGCTCAGCGGGGAAAGGTGACTGCCACTAAGCCCGAGTTCAATACCCACACAGTTGAATGAAAAAATCAACTCCTTAAAGCTGTCCCCTGATCGCCACACGTTCACTGTGGCACACGCACGAATATGTGTAGTGAGACATTTTTAAAAACAGAAGCACAAAACCAAAATCCCAACAAAGCACAATGCAATAAAACTGTCAACCTAGACCGTAGCATCTAGTGGCAGCTTCCAAAGCACAATCAAAATGAAGACTTTCAGACATGAAAGTCTGAACGAAATTGTCATCAGTAGATTCATAACACAAGAAATGGAAGAGGAGGATCTGGGCTGGGTGGTGGCGGCGTACACCTTTAATCCCAGCACTTAGGAGGCAGAGGCAGACAGATCTCTGTGAGCTCAAGGCCAGCCTGGTCTAAGAATGAGTTCCAGGACAGCCAGAGTTACAACAGAGAAACCCTGTTTGTAAAAAAAAAAAAAAAAAAAAAGAGGAGGACCTGGGCTGCTCTGGGCTGCGCTGGGTTCCATCCACAGCCTTCCTAAGACTGGGCATGGCCGTACATGTCTATAACACCCTCCCACTCCCCCATCCCCCCACCTTCCACCCCACCCCTGCTCTCCTGAGGTGAATTCAGGAGGATCAGATAGATATTCAAGGCTGCCCATTGTGAATTTGAGACCCGCCTGGGCAAAAACAGAAGACAAGCAAATAGAAAAGGAATTCCCTGAAGGGAAAAATCTATCTGGGACAGAGAAGAGAGCACCAGGAGGGACAGAACTGTTAGAGATAATTTATTTTATTTCATTTTTGCATTTTACTCACAAAGCATTTCATACATCGAAAACTATATCTACACTGTGTCTTTTAAGAGGCCAAGAGTGGGGCTGGAAAGATGGCTCAGCAGATAAGAGCACTTGTTGCTCTTTGCAAGTACCCACATGATGAGATTACCAAATTCATAAACAATTTTGTCATCTCCATTTCCAGGGGATCCTACATTCTCTTCTGTCCTCCAAGGGCATAGGGCACCCACATGGTGCATGTAAGCAAAACACTCTTGCCCTCATACACGTAAAATAAAAAATTAAGATAAAAAGCCAGGGGTGGTGGTGCATGCCTTTAATCTCAGCATTTCAGACACTGAATGAAGCAAGATATTCACAAGTTCAAGGCCAGACTAGGATATGCATGGAACTTTGTTTCAAAAAGAAACATTGTCTTTAAAAAAATAATACAGTGGTCTTTTTCTGAGATTTAAATTTTTAAATTATGTGTGTGTGTGGATACGCATACTTGTGCTTGCAGTTGACCTTGGAGGTCCGAGGAGATGTTGGATGGCCTGGAGCTGGAGTTTCAGGCAGTTGAGCCTCCCAGCATGGGTGCTGGGGACACAAAGAGCTGTACATACTCTTGACAGTCGAGCCAGCTACCCAGCCCTACACTGCTGACTTTGAAGTGTGTATGTGGGAAGAATCATAACATGAAGTAGGTGGGTTATCAGTAAAATGTTTGTGTCGGGTGGGAAAAGTTCTCCTATAAAACATCAGCAAGTGAGTATTCTAAGCTCTGCAGGTCTTAGTCTTAGCCACAGTGGCTCAGCTCTGTCATTGTGACACAACAGGAAGCAAAGATGTCATACTAAGTAAAAACAGAACGGTTCGGCTCCTGGACTGTAGTTTGAGAAACCCTGACACACACTGTAAACCCCAAACCAATAAGTTAAGTAAAACAGAGGTATAACTAAAACAAAAGAGATAAAATACACTCTTAAAAAAAAAAAAACTCAACAAATTCTACCGAAGAGAATATGGCCTCCGATCCAGGGCCTGGACACTGAGGCCTGTGACAGGAGCCACCAGGCACCACAGGCCCAAGGATGGACAGATCAAGTAGAAATATTTCTTGGCCACCCAATCCAGCACCAGCAACAGCTCAGTGCCTTCAATAGCTGAAGGTCCACAAGGATTAAAGTAGAAAGCCCAGGTACAGGGAGTCGTGGTAGCCGCTCGAGTTCGGCGCCCTAATCTTGATATGGAGGGAGACTCAAAGTCTGGCTGATATTCAATGTCGTGTTTGTGCGGAAGAGCAGGATGAAGCTTTAAGAAAAAAAAAAAGTGTTTGACCTTGAACTGTATCATTTTTCTGAGACACACTGCTAACCGGTACAGAGGCTGTTGTCATGGTTACTTGCAATCCGCTCTTGGTTGTGATAGTGAAGAGCCCAGTCTTCAGGGCTGAGAGTCAGAGTTTTTTTTTGTTTGTTTTTTTCCATGTGAAAACTACGGCACGTTATATTGGGTGGCCTCTCCAGGCAGCTCTGGATAGGCCGTGCCTGCTTGATGGGGTGCACTGTTTGTACATGGTGATTGTGCTGCCTGCTGAGGACTCTCTGAAGACACGTATTTCTTTCTCATTTGAACCTGATTTGTATTAGGTTTATATCTGAAATATTTTCACTTCATATGTTTACTTTTCTCCTATCTTTAAATTGAGTTTATGTAAAATAGGATTGTGCAGTCAATTTTTGTTTCCTGACACATACCCTTTATACAAGTCAGCTCAGTGGGCTATTTTTCAGTCAGTTTTAATCTTTAGCCAGGCGTACTTTCCATTAAGTAATTGTTGCCAATTATGCACTAATTTTTTTATAAATGTCTTATTCAGAATATAATTGAAATAAAAATCGATACCTTTTGTAAGAATATAAATGTGTAGTTTCATAAATTTCCATTTTCCTCATTATATGAACTCGTTAGGTGATTACCTGATTGTTACCCAATGACTCTTTATTGGAGCTTTTGAAAATCCAGGCCCACTGGATTTACTATTTAAAGTTGAAGAGAGAGCTGGGCAGTGGCGGTGCACAACATTAATCCCAGCACTCTGGAGGCAGAGGCAGGTGTCTCTGTGAGTTCAAGGCCAGCTAGAATTACAACAGGGACAGAAACCTGTCTCAACCCCCCTCCCCCCAAAAAAAAGCTGAAGGGAGAAAGGAGAGAAGTTAAACAACACTGACTGCAATCTGATTTCCCTGAAGATCCTTAGAGATTGCTTAAACTAGCACGTCGTCGCAGTGGAAAATCCAAGGCCCGAGTATGGCAGTTCCCTTCACTAAGATACAGAGCAATGGGAGAGGCCCAGCTTCAAGAAGACAGACAACAAATTCAGCCTTTGATGTCTTGAGCTTGGGACATTTTTAAGCTACCAGTTTTCTCCAATGGAATCTTATTGGGAACACAAACCACACTCCGGGGAAGTTGTAACATGTCCAGTTGTAAACAGGCAACACAAAACGAACACAGTGGTATTTTTGGAGGTTTTTTTTGTTTGTTTGTTTCATAATACTTTGTTTGGACATTTTTACCTTACTAGTTTTTCTTTTTTGCTTATATATTACGGTTTCTAATTTTGTGTGTTTATGGGTTTTGTGTGTATGCGTGTGTGTCTCTGCATGTGTGGTTTTTTTTTTTTCTTCCTGTTTGTTCTACTTTCTTCTGCTTTTTTCCCTCCCCCCTTCCTTTTAGTTTGTTTTCTAAAGAGAGAGAAAAAGACAGCATGGAGTTGGGGTAGCAGGGAGGTAAGGAGGACTTGGTAAGGGGTGGGGGAGGGGAAACTGCCATCAGAAAGAATGTATTACATGAAAAAAAGTATTTTCAACTAAAAAAAAATATATGCAAGCAGAGAAGAGAAATGAACAAGCTCTAGAGCTGAGACTAGAAGCCTGGACTAGTGACTTCAGTCTAGGAGTCACCCACATATTCATCGACAGAGTTTATACTAATCGAGAGCTTCGCATTCAAGGAGAGTTCAGAACACAGCTCAGGACAGAGCATGGACGGAGCCTGGCACACAATAGCCACAGGATGAAAGTTTCAAGTAGGAGGGTGGATTGCTATTGTGCTAAGCGTGGTTTAGAGCCCAGATGAAATGAACAAGGAGTGGTGTGGAGGGCTCCCGGTCCTGCCGAGAACCGCGTGGACGTGCTGGGAGCAGGGAGATCAATAAGTAAAGAAACAGAAAAGATCAAAGAAAGCATCTTCTGCTGACTTGGTTCTAAAAGGGATAGGGAAATGCGGTTTTCACAGGGAAAGCAATTGGGCCAGGGCTTTTTGTTTGTTTGCTTTTGCTTTGTTGAAAGATGAGAAAGTCATGAACAGAATCCAGTTGAGAGGGAATGGTTGGAACCACAGCCGAGTGAGGAGATCACTGGGAGAGCGGTAGGAGTGGAGGTCTGCAGGTTAATGTAGTGGAGATGCAGGTGCAGGCAATTAGTTTACAGGCCATGGAGAGCTGTGGGCTGATGGAGTCAATTAAAGAGGCCAAGGGTGAAATGCAGGGGAGGACCAGAGGTTTGTGGAAAGCGCAGCAGCTACTCAGTAGAGACGGAAATTCAGGAAACCAGAGAAACACACTAGCACACTTCCAGGCAGCACTGTCTACTGGAGGTGGGTGATGGTTCATTAATAAACGCCTCTCTTTGCAGTCCTAATGGGAAGACTTCCAAAGCTTGCTAAATAATGCATCTTTCTTGATAATTATCTTCAATACAGACAGCAAAGCACTTTTTCTTCACATAGTTTACTATGTTCTTCATTCATCACTTTGAAACACCAAATTCAAAGACTGAGAAAGGATGAGGGCAAACAGGATCTAACTCTTATCTCTTCCCAGCTTAAAGGACTGTAACAGAATTCCTAAGAAGCTGAACAGTCTTTGAAATGCCCCAGAGCACTACTCTCGGTTTTAGTGCTTCGAATGCTGATGATGGTTGGTAGAAAAAACTACAGCTTGGAGCCTGGCAGTAGTGGTGTACGCCAGGTGGATCTGCGAGTTCAAGGCCCGCCTGGTCTACAGAGCGAGTTCCAGGACAGCCGGGGCCGCACAGAGAAAACCCTGTCTCAAAACACAAAAACACACAAACAAAAAAACCCAGTTATAGGCTGGCATGGCAACAGAGCAGTGAAACCGACCAAGATCATGAATCCTTCATACAAGCATTCGGGGAGGGAGGGAAGGGATACAGAACATAAGAACGAAGGCAGACTGTACAGAAGTGTTCGGGGTAGACCCAAATTTATTCTGTCATTTGCTCTCTCACCGCTAGGGGATTTCTGTCTCTTGGGGTTCTGAGGAGAGAAGCAAGGAACGTTTTTTAACATGTTTCTATGCTAAGCAGAGTAGTAGTTTCTTCACGGTTAAGGCTGGGCAAATGTTAGGATAGCCTGGTCCTGCTTGCCTTCAGGTTTCCTGTTCCTTCTGTGTTCTCTGATGATGTGTGTGTGTGTGTGTGTGTGTGTGTGTGTGCATGTGTGTGCGCGCGCGTGTGCCCATTTGTATACATGTTTGCATGTGCGGGTATGTGTGCATGTATCTGTGGAAACTAGAGGTCAAAGTCAGGTACGTCCCTCAATCGCTATCCACTTTCTATCTGGAGTCAGGGTCTCTCACTGCACCTAGAGTTTACTGATTCAGCGGGACCAGCTGGCTGGCAAGCCCCAGTGATCCTCCTGCCTCCACCCTCCCCCTGCAAGCGCTGGGATTACAGTTTGGATGAAAGAAACAGTTTTTACCTCAAAGGAATAAAAGATACGGTTTATTCTAGAGCGCATATGAGAGGACCATGGCCAGGCAACACAGACTCAGGTTGCCCGAAAAGTCCGTGTTCCAACATCGAAGCAGTTTCATGGGGTTTTTTATATTTTTACAGAACAGAGAAAATCACACATCAAGGCAAGTTGAAAATGCATTGCTGGGTACATCAGAGAGGCAGGCACAGCAAGATGGGGGAGGCTTTCCTATAGGCTCTATTTATTTATCTATTTTCATGAGATGTTATTTCTGACAAGGGGTAGGAGTGACTGTTTGGAGGGCCAGAACTTAGCCCAAGATAAAGTAATCAGCCTCAGTGCCTGCAACATTCCAGTCTCCCCACAGTCCTGAAACTCTAATCAGCCAACCAGTTCCTGTAGACAGGGCTCCTTACAGCTTTCACTCACAGCCAGATGCAGTTTTTGAGAGGAATTCTCATTCACAGTACCCCCTGTTGGCCAAGCATCACAGACTGTCCCTGTGGGGACCACATATTAAATATTATAAGGTTTCCTGTAGCCTGGAGACTCATTCCTAGAATCTGAGGTAGCTGAGACTTGGATAGTGGTCGGCGAGCAGTCTTTAGGAGAGGAATAGATGATAAAGGCCTTAAGAAAGAAACTCCTGGACCAAGACTACTAGCCATCATGATCCGTGTCTTTTTCTTTCTTTCTCTTTCTTTCTTTCTTTCTTTCTTTCTTTCTTTCTTTCATATACTGTGTATCTGAAATAACATTTACATTTAATTTTAGGTACAGCATATGATCAGTGATCAAGAATATAGTCTGGCCTAATGAGGTGAAGGTAGGAGACAAAGGAAGTGGGCACCCTAGCCAGCCAAAAACTTCTCCGCATGTGCCATCATAATCCTTTACTAAACTGGTGGTATCCGCTCTCCCCACCCCATGTCTGTGGTCATTCGTGCTTTAAGGAACATTTTATTTTGATGTCTAGAACACTTGAAACAATGCTTTCTCCTTTAACTCTAGTCCTTCTTCGGGCCAATTTGATCCCAGGGCAGTCACCTCATGTGGAGTGGCTAGCCGCAATTCCAAGAACAATGTCTAAGGTACTGTAACTCTTATTTGTAGGTGATTCCTTTATCTCACCTCTTATCTTGGTGTTGTACCAGATCCCAGCTTGGATTAGTAAATGGAGAGCTACTTTATGGACCCTTTCCTACGTACCAAACATTATTCACGATGGGATGGTGCAGGTTTGGTGGGTGTAACCAAATGTTATTTCTCACTTCACAGTCAGAGAGGGAAATGGGACTCTGATAGAAGTTATTTTGTAATCTGCCCATCTGCTTCCCATTGGCAGAATTCGAGTGTTTGGTATTTTTCCAATTCCAGCTATCTGTACTATTGAATGCTTTAAGGAATCTTTTAGTCAGGGAACATGGGCCCTTAAGGCACAATGTCTCAAGTTATAAACTCCGTGTCTTATTTTCCATAATTGGGGCTTTCTGTCAGATTTCTATAAATTCTTAGCTCTGGCTTCGGCACCACAAAGCATTGGCCATTTGCCACCTAGCTACCTCAGATTCCATCTGCATTAACATTATCAACAGTCCTTGTTGAGTTAAGGTACAGGCTCCTGGTGGTTTGAAAAGGAATAACCCCCCCCCATAGGCTCATATATTTAAGTCAGGGAGTCATTAGGGAGTGATGCTACTTGAGACAGATTAGGAGTTGAGGCCTTGTTGGAGCAGGTGTGGCCCTGTTGGAGGAAGTGTGTCACTCGGGGTGGGCTTTGAGATTTCAGAAGCCCAAACCAGGCCCAGTGGCTCTCTTTCTTCCTGCTGCCTTTGGATCTGGATGTAGAACTCTCAGTCACCATGTCTGCCTACCTGCCGCCATACTCCCCAGCACGAGGATAACAGACGAAATCTCTGAAACTGTAAGCAAGCCCAGTTAAATGTTTTCTTTTATAAGAGTTGCCATGTGTCTCTTCACGATGTCTTCTCATAGCAACAGAAAACTAACCAAGGCAAGGCTCTTTCCCACCTCTGAGTTTCAGAATAGTCCCGTATAGTTTGCCTAGAGTTTTTAATCCATGTCTGTAGAGCATCATTTCCCTTTAGAAGAGTTTCCCACCAGTTCCACTCTTCTTGAAATAGCACCCCCTCTATATGTCCTCTGTTTGAAAGTGAGTCTTTTCCTAAGGAATGTCTTTGTTCATTTGCACAAATTCAGTTTGTCAGAAAGTTCCTAGTCCAAACAAAATCTCTTTGGGCTCTAGCATTTGGTCAATTTTGTTTAATCCACCATGAATGTTGTTGCCATTGGAGACTAACAGCTTTGGTACAGTTGGGATAAAAAGAATCAACCCTAAATCTCTGGACATTCCACATAAGAGCCAATAGTGTAGAGGTTATTCCTAGGTAAGTAGCAGTATGTGCGTACCTAGGAACTTCCAGGGCCGTCCAGGTCTTCCAGCAGAGTATATCATTTGGAACTTGAGTCCACCAAGATACTCCTATGAACTGGAGTTCGTGTGGTTGGTAAGTATGGGTAGGTTCCATGCTGGAGGATATTCAGCCACACTTCCAGGGCAAATGATAACTAGGACCAGTTATGTTATGGAAAGAAACACAGGCCACTGCAATTGATTGGCCATTATACCTGGGAATTTGTTGTAACCTATTATCTGGCAATATCAATGGCAATACAGTAATCTAATTGGTTGAAGCCAGTTAGAATTCTTCCTTCTTTCCTAGTGGGAAGATATTCTACTACTTTGGGTATAGAGGCAATGGCCCTACAAATAGAGATACCCTAAGAAGGGGGTCCCCTTGGGTAGATTTAAATTGGGGCTCTGCCAATCCAAACTCTGCAACCTTTATCTAAATCATATTGAATAATAAGAGAGTTCTTTTCTGGAGGTAGTGAAAAATTCAAATCTTTCCAAGCATAATGACTAGGTTCAAGTAAGACGGGAGGTTTGGGTAAGCAAACAGGCATGACAAAAACATGGTTAAGAAAAGAACATAATATAAGAATCCCTAAGATCAGCATTGCACCTATCACCTAAGGAAAAATCCTAAAATAAATTTTAGATTTTTCAGAAAATTTCTAGAAGATATACATATAAATCATATTCATATATATACATATGAATCAAGATTTGAGTTCCTTTACTTGTAGCTCTTGGTTGTTGAGGCAGACAAAGGTGTGGAGCCCATGTGGACGTGTCCCTGGAGGACTTGGTACACATTTGAGATGGGAAATAGGAATTCAAGTGTCTGTCTCCTGAAGTTTCGCAGCACGATAGGTAATCCAGAGTACCTGGGAAGGTCCTTCCCAGTGAGGCTGAGGAGAGTCTCTGAGTGATGTCTTTTCCAACAGACAAAATCGCCTGGTTTTAGTTCACTTAGTTCTCTGCGTCCCAGCGGCTCACTGCGGAAAGACTCCTGAGCTGAAGGCTTGGCAAAGTCACAGGAGAAACATCAGACAAATAAGGAGTTATGAATCTGAGGAGGGATGTCAGGATAAAATGGGTAAACAATTTCAAAGTCAACAAAAACCAAGACAAACAAAACCAAACCAAAATGCCTGCAAGGTTCTAAAAGTAAAAAAAGAAAATAAAAACTGAAAACAAGCTAAAAGCCAGAATTCAAAATGCCTTTAGGGAGATGTGAAAGCAAGCAAGCAAACAAACGTCTAGACCAAAATGCTTTCTAAGCAAACACTTTGAAAACAAACCAACGAGAGTATTCAAGGAGGGTACTGAACTTCAGGTGTGAACAAACCAATGGACCGCCAACCAACAGGGAAGAGTTTATCAGTTTCGGCTCAAGACAGCAACAAGGCAGCTCTGGACTGGTACTTGGCACCAATGTGGCTGATTCCTTTAGTGAAAAAGAGGGTTGTCTCTGGGGCCCCACGTTGGACAGCCAGAACTGCCAATGAAGAAACAGCTCTCATCTCAAAGGAATAAAAGATAGGGTTCGCTCTAGAGCGCACATGAGTGATCAAGGCCCAGCAATACAGACTCAGGTCACCCCAAAATTCTGTGTTCCAACACTGAAGTTTCACTGGGTTGTTTTTTTTGTTTTTGTTTTTTAAGTTTTACAGAACAGAGAAAGTCAAGGCAAGGCAAGTTGCTGGGTACATCAGAGAGGCAGGCACAGCAAGATGGGGGAGGCTTTCCTATAGGCTCTATTTATTTATCTATTTTCATGAGATGTTATTTCTGACAAGGGGTAGGAGTGACTGTTTGGAGGGCCAGAACTTAGCCCAAGATAAAGTAATCAGCCTCAGTGCCTGCAACATTCCAGTCTCCCCACAGTCCTGAAACTCTAATCAGCCAACCAGTTCCTGTAGACAGGGCTCCTTACAGCTTTCACTCACAGCCAGATGCAGTTTTTTGTTTTTGTTTTTTCTTCCTTTTTTGTTCAGGAAGTTTCATTCACATAGGCACACATTGGGGATCTGAACTCAAGAGACTCAAGCTTGCTTGCACAGCAAACACGTTAGTGACGGAGCCATCTCCCTTGCCCCAAGACACATGTGCATCTGTCTCCTGTGTATGTTCACCACAGGTCTCAATAAAACGTCCAGCATCCAGACAGACGGTTCCCATACCATCCAGTCAGTTGCCCGATCCAGCAGCCTGGAAATTATATCCAAAACCCTCATCCCCTCAAAGCCCACCCATATTTTACCCACAAGCTCTCCCAGTTCTGTTTCTGAGGTGTCGCTCACATCCTCACACCCCTCTCCCAATCTGTCCTGCCAGCTATCGCAGCTGCTCTTACAAATCAGCATCACCTCTACAGTGATTCCCCTGCTGCAGTCCTGGCCACTCCCACCTCTTCATCTTCCCTGGTCAAATCGTCAAATCATCAAATCGTCAAATCGTCAAATCGTTGCTCAGCCAGTGTCCATCGGATCATTATACTTCACCACTGGGCTACTCAGAGGCCTTCAACATCAGTGCCAAGCTCCTTATATTTACTCACCGGGCCCTTCATCTGCCTACGGTCTTGCTCCCTGCCAGTGCATTTAAAAGGCAGGCCCTTCTGAGCTTCTTCCTTGCTCTTCTCTCTGCCTCTCCGCATCTGCTTTCCCCCACTGGCTTCTCTCTCCTCCCACCCACCAGTTTGATGTTTGAATGTATACTCCGGGGAGCTTTCCCGAACCTACTCATTCCATTCAGACTCAAGAATCCATATTCCTTCAGAGCTTGACGTCTTGTCACATTTTCTTATACTTCCCTGCTTGAAAGCTCACTGAGGGTCAGGATCAATCTGTTCTGCTCAATAGCGTATTCCAAACCACAGCGGTCAGGCGTTAGAAGCTTCGAGTGCCGCGGAGGTTGAATGACTGCGTTCTCAAGTGAACTCCCAGAGCAGCCCACAGCCTTCTGGAACAAAGAAACCAGATGTGGTCAATGTTCCCGATTTGATCTAACTTGGGGGAAGTGATGAGAAGGTATTGAGTTATATTCATCCGAATTTCAATTTGTTTGTTGTGATTAGAGAGTTGGCACACGGGCCCAGAGTTCTCGTGTGTCTGAGAAGCTGCCTCACAGTGGGCTTCTTGATGGGCGTGAAGTCTCAGAAAAGGACACTTATCCTTCCCATGCTTAATAGCACTTGGCTTTGGTTGCCTGCTTTCTTCATTTGTATGCTTAGTGAGCTTCTTTGCCAGGGGACACCCTTTAGAGCATTCTACAGAGGCTCCTGCTATCCGCCTTTCGGGCTGTGTCTCAGTCCTCTCTGTGCACAAACACCCACTTTGGTGACAGATTATGTACACAAGCAATGCTTCTCTTTCTCTTTATTATGTCTTCATCTGTCTCATCACTGAGAAAGTAGATATCTATTATGATGTAATGGTGTAACTTTTTGAGTGACCCTATTCCCTTCATTTCCAAGTTCATGGGCTCATTTCACACACACACACACACACACACACACACACACACACATACACACATACATACACATACATAAACACACATACACACACACACACATATACACATACACACACACATACCATGCTCCACGTAGGCATGCTGATATTAAACCAGAGACTGCTGGACCTAGACTTTCTTTGCGTCATTTCCTGGGTAATGGACCTGCTTGGAATTGAGCGATTCTAGGATATGAATTTGAAAAAAACTGATGGGTCTAGGGTACCAGTCAAGCAGGATGGCTTCTAAGGCTGGAGTTCAATGTGGCTGGGAGCTCTCCCTAGATAGGGAACAGGGAAGCTGGAGTTTATAAGGGCTAACTCAGAGAAGCTACAGCATCATCATCTTAAAACAAACCCCTAGACTAGGTATAATGACTCACACTTCTAATCCCAACCCTTGGAAGACAGAGGCAGGTGGATTTCTATGAGTTCAAGGCCAGCCTGGTCTACATAATAGATTTTAGCCAGGTACCCTGAAGCCCTGTCTCAAAACAAACAAAGCTCCTATGTTTTGTAAAACTTCATGTGCAAATGCTATGCTATTGGTGTCTTCTATATTTACTCTCTTTTATGTATGCAAGTCCTTCCTTCTTTCCTTCCTTCCTTCCCTCTCATCCTGGAGTTCTAGGAGTTCTGGAGTTCTAGGTATGCACTACCACCTCCAGCTACACATTCCCATGACCGTGGGACGGCTCTCTTCTATAATTATTAGGGTCTTCCCCCTGCATGAGTCCCCTCGGACTGCTCTCGCTGTGGTGACAGTGCCCATCCAACTCTGTGGCTCGGGGCCTGGAGAAGGCGCCCACATCACAGAGATGGGCAATTAACTACCTCTAAGAGTGGATGCAATAGATGCTCGGGGGAGCCTCTAAGCAAGGTTACTTGGATAATACTTGGGTTGGGGTTCACAAGTGAAGCAAAATGGAGTGAGAAGGGCTCCCTTCAGGCCAAAGAGGAAAGAGAAGGCAAGTTCCAGAAACAGTTCGGCCGCATCACCGAAGGCCTGGAGACCTTGTGTATGGTGTCGTAGCCCCTGCAGACAGATGACAAAGTAGAAAGGGACAACACTGCCGCAAATGCCACTCAGTTTGGAAACGGTTACTTAATTTATGATAATCAAATGCTACTGACAATGATTTACTTTTTAATATACTATCAAACCAAAGAAAAACAAAGAATCTTTATGTATATATGTTATGGGCCGGTGTGGTTGCCCATGACTTTAGTCCACTGAGGAGGCAGAGGCAGGCAGATCTATGTGACTTGGAGGCTAGCCTGGTCTACATAGTGAGTTTCAGGCCAGCCAGCTGCATGAAGAACACTGTCACGCACTTACTTACTTCATTTCTGTCTTTCCTTCTTTTTGAGACAGTGTCTTGCTATGTAGCACTTGACTACCCTGCAGCTCCCTATGTACAGCAACCCTGCTCCTGAATGCTGGGCAGGCACCACCACATCCAGCCTTGTGGCCTCTTCTTAATATTATTCCAGCAGAATTTCATTAAACTATCCACATTTAATTATAATCACTCTTTATATGGCTTCAACCCCTGGACTCTATTTTTAAAAAGACTTATTTATTTTTATTTTATGTGAATGAGTGTTCACCTGCATGCATGTATGTGCAGTACAAGCATTCAGTGCCTGCAGATGCCCGAAGGGAGTAGCAGGTTCCCTGTGACTGGAGTTAAAGATGGTTTGTGAGTCACCATGTGGGATCTGGGAACTGAGCCCCAGACCTCTGGAGAAGCATCAAGTACTCTTAACTGCTGAGCCATCTCTTCAGCCTTCAGCTAGATTCTTCTTGAGAAGGCTACTTTTAAAAAACAAATATAAACTGGGCTGTAGTGGCGCACCCTTTTAATCCCAGCACTCGGGAGGCAGAGGCAGGTGGGTCTCTGTGAGTTTGAGGCCAGCCTGGTCTATAGAGAGAGTTCCAGGACAGCCAGAGTTTCAACAGAGAAACCCGTCTCAAACAAACAAGCAAACAAAAATGCATACACACACACAACACACACACACACGTGTGTGTATGTAATATATATTATACATTATTATGTATATATATATTTTCCAACCAGAATCTCAGATCACTGTATTGGTCACCCCTCACCACAGAAGCTTCCTCTTGCAGTAGACGGTGACTAACACAGAGACCCACAGCTGGACAATAGAAAATGAGAGACTTTGGAGTGGTCGGCTCTAAATGGGATGTCTGCATCCCACCCTCTGCTCCAGGCTCAGGCATCTATGCAGAAGAGTGGCCCAAAAGACTGTAAGAGCCGGGGGTAGATGACTTCAAGCAAACAGCAATTGTCTGACACAACAGGACTGATATGAATTCACGGAGATTGTGACAGCGTGTGTAAACTCCAGCCAGGAAAACAAAATCTCAGCATATAGGAGGGGAATCAGGAACAAAGTCCCATCTCTCAGCCAAGAAGATATCTGCAATTGATAGCTTCTGGGAGAGGGAAAATTAGTTTTCTTCAATGGAATGACACCCGGTATTTCAACCACATGGTAGGTCCCATGTTCTTGAGTAGCTGGCCAACTTAAATCAGACTCCACGGGTTTTTTTGTTGCTGCTGTTTGTTTATTGTTTGGTTTTTCGAGAAAAGATCTCACTATGTAGTTCTAGCTGTCCTGAAACTCATTATGTAGACCAGGCTGTCCTTGAACTCACAGAGATCTGCCTGCCTGTGCTTCCCAAATGCTAGGATTAAAGGTGTTCACTACTAAACCTGGCCAGTTGTTTTTAAGAAAGAGAAAGAACAGGAAGTTGGGTGGGGATCTGGGAGAAGTTAGGGAAAGGGAAAGAATAAGATGATCAAAATATTTTGAATGAAATTCTCAAAGAATAAATAAAAATATTTTTTTAAAAACCCAAATGTACAAATTTTAAAGCAAAATTAGCCTTACATGGAGTACTTCTTAATTAAACACAGGTATTTTTCATAGATTAAAAAAAAAACAAAAAACTTTTTTGGTACGTGGGGAAGATTTTGGTGATAGTCAGTTCCACAGCCTACTGATAATTCCAACGGTAATTAACTTCTGCACGAAAGGTTCCACTGTTTGCCTTGGACAGAGTTGGTTTAGAGATAGACAGATACAATAAGTTAGGGAAAGAGTTTTCTTATCCTGAAGGTTTATCATCCATGGTAACTAAGAGGATGTGATCTATTTACCTGCCCTTCTGCAAAAAAAAAAAAAAAAAAAATTCTAGGCCAAACAAGGATTAATTGTATAGGTTTGTTATTTGCTTAATCTTGGAAAGTTTTATGGACCAACGTCCATGATTGTGCTTTAAAAGATGTGTAAGATTTATGTGAAAGGAAGCAAGGACAGGTTTCTTGTCTAGGAGAGGAGAGGTACAGACAAAGCTGACATAAAGGAAATCCATCTGAGTTGTGACGTGGGCATGGCCAGAGGTGGGCTGTGCAGAGACATCAGCTGGACCCACAGAGAGAGAAGTGAACTCTCCTCTAGAGACATCAGTGGGAATATGAACAATGGCGCTGGGGAACAGAAGGTTAAATCTCTCCATCTGAGAGCCTTCACAAGCTCTTAATAGGAGCACTGAGCTCCAGGAATGAGTGCTTCAGAGAGCATCCAGTTTCATAGATAAGAGGCTTCATGATTACAAGATGAGGCTAAGAAATGAAGCTTTCTGTCAATACCAAGAGCTACTTGAGCCTCAGAAAATCTCTAGCTTCCATACAAAACTAAGGTTTACATAAGACACCAGAAGGGAAAAGGGGCAAAGTATGAACCGATAAGCTTGGGTTCGACAGAGAATTGTAATAACACACAAGCTTCTAGTCCAGTATCAGGGTTTATTAAGCGTAGTTACAGTTTAATAGAAATAGGAAGCACAGAAATCCTACTTTGTGTGTCTGCTAGCTAGGTTAGAATTACAAATTTTTCTTCTCCCAGTAGCCCTAAAAGTTAAATATGAATATCTCTTTGTTTTTTTCATAGTTCAAAATGTAAAAACTCAGACTAGCTAAGAAACACACAACTTGTTAGTAGGGAAACCTGGCTTTGGACCAGAATCTGTCTGGCTACAAACGTCCAGTGTGCCTTTAAACTGGGAACCAAAAGACCTGCCAGGATTGAGAAGAAATGAATGTATGATTGCTAACAGAGTCTTGCTGTACACACATGAAAGAAAAGCATCAGTGGGGAATAGGCAGCAGAACACAGGGGAGAGGGGAGGCTGCGGGACTGAATGGGGAATGAATCCGGCCTGTGATCGGAAGATGGATGGCTTCCATACACAGTCAAGCAATTTCCGTTAATCACGCCTGCCGTCTCAGCTTTGGGGGCTAAGCTGTATTTTCTTAATCTTTCCACATTCACCCAGAGATTTTATCATGAGCTTCTGAGATCTTGTTTGAGAGGAATATGTGCCCTCTCCTCCCCAACAGGAACTGGAAAGGAAACTTTGACCAGTGAGAAGGAGGTTGGGTGTGTCTCCTAAATTGAAAGGATGGCTCTGTGCTTCCCTGATCCCTTGTGAACTGTGTCAGCAGGAGCCACTCCCCCCACATGTCAAATCGATCAATCTTACCGAGGAGGTAAAGCTTCTGGATGTGTACAACCAAGACAAGGATGTCAGAAAGGAAGTGCTTCCAGGGCTAGAGAGATGGCTCGGTGGTTAAGAGCACTTGTTGCTCTTGCAGAGGACTTGGGTTCAGTTCCTGGAATCCACCCCTAGCTCCAGATCCAGGGGATCTGCAGACTCCCTGTCTGATCTTGGGCAGATGATATAAATGTGGGGAAAACACTTATACCCATAATCTTTACTCTGTAGACCAGGCTGGCCTCCAGCTCACAGAGATCCACCTGCCTCTGCCTCCTCGAGGGCTGGGATTAAAGGCCTATGCCACCACTCCCAGGCTCATAAAATAATTCTTAAGAGGTTTTTTTTTTTTTTTTTTTTTTTTTGGCTTTGTTATGGTTGTTTGTTTTGGTTTTTTGGAAGTGTTTCCCTGAGGCTACTGAACAGCCAGGAAAAAAAACCTCTTCTGGTGACATCACTTCTTAAAATATTCACAAAAGAGGGGTCCATGTTACTTAGCAATTCTGGGTTTCTTGATTTACCCTTACTTACTTCTAGTTTCTGTTCATATTCTCCTCAGTGAAGCAGCAAACATTAGTTCCTTCCACAGTTTACTGTCACAGTAAGCCGCATGCCCATGTTTGGTGTAAATGGTGTATGGGAAATTGTTTATTACAGAAAAATTAGTAATAATATATCTTGTGATATATGTTTCCCAGCACTCGCCTGGTAGCTCACAATCGTCTGTACCTCCAGTTCCAGGAGATCCGATGCCTTCTTTGGACCTCTGAAGACACCAGACACACATTGTGGTACACATATATACATACAGGCAAAACACTTATACATGTAAAGTGAAATAAGTCTGAAAAAACAAAAAAGACTCAAAGAACATTTCTGTAAATAGAAGCACATTTATCCTACAATGTTCTTAGGAGACATTTTCAGGAAAGGAGTCAAATTGCTCCATTCTTCCTTCTTAGGGGAGTTTCACAGTTAATGTGTGCAAGGGTTTCCGCACTAGACGTATGCGAGAGAGGTGCAGGAAAGGAAGTACTAACATGACCGCTCCACGGTAAGGTTAAAGGGGAAGGTTTTTTATTGTAGATATGAGAGAGACAACAGTCAGAGGCATGTGGAAGAGTCCAGAGCAGACAAAGAAAGAAATAGACTGAACTCCAGCACACTGGACCTCCCTCCGAGAGAGGGGGATAGAGAATAGAGGAGCACACAGGAAACAGCAAGAGGGAGCCTAGCAGGCCTGCTCTGAAATAGGCAATAGCTGGGTTATGGGAAGCACAAGTAGCTGGGGAGAGGGAAGTGAGCTGGAGGGGGAGAAGGGCTGGGTGCCTGCATAACCTTGTGATGCTGAGGGAGCCTGGAGGCCAGCTTTGAAAAGCTGATAGGCGCCACAGGCAGCCATATGTCCCCTTGGCCAGAGGGTAAGGTAAGGGAAATGACTCCCTTTGGGAGATGGAAACCAGCTTCACAAGTTCCTGTGGAATGCTGGCTTTTATCTAAGCATCAGAAATCCTCCTATAATCCAGGTTGAGCAGATTTCTAGATATATGGACTGTCTTTTGGGCTTTGAGGAACTGGAGTTTCCTTTGGACCTGGCAGTTAATACTAAATATGTAGAAGAAAAACTGGGCCACTAAGTCTTCTCCAAAGAATGGTTTAATTTTTTTTTTTTTTTTTTTTTTTTACGGTGAGGATTCAGGCAACAACAAAGGGTGGACAAGATAAGAGGACAGGGAAGTCAGCTGGTCAGAGCAAGCTGCCTGGGCCTGATCTGTAGCAAGGCACTAAGAGAAAGAAGAATGGAAGAGTTTAACGGTGCATGCCTTTTGTCCCAGCGCTTGGGAGGCTGGGGTAGTACACCTACTATGTTGCTCAGCACAGAAGACACAGAGGCATAGTCTGTCCAATCTCCACCCGCCCCAGACCTCAGCAGAGGAAACCACTATCCTGACCAGCGCCATACTGGACAGTGGAACGCTGACTGTCCCAGCTCAGGTGTTTGCATTTATACAGAACTCCTCAGGTGTTCTGATAGCACGTGCAGATCACGAGAAATTCAACACACACATACACACCCCCAACACACACACATAAATCCAAAACCTGCAGACAATACAAAATGCCACAGCATAGGCAGCCCCATCACCCAACAGTGAACAAAACAATTACTTTATACATAAATAAAAATAAACTTCCACAACAGGAGGCAGACACCGGAAGATTTCTGTGAGTTCCAGGCCAGTCAGGGATACACAGTGAGACATTATCTCAAAGAGAGAGGGGGAGAGAAGGAGGGAGGGAAAGAGAGAAGAAAAAAGACAGAAAATAAATTGACAAAATTAATTGGATAGTAAATGGAAGAAGAAGACAAAATAATGTAAAAATGCTTCCCCTAGAATGTCTTTCTAAGCAAAGCAGAAAGGGCCAGACTTAGAAATATATACAACGGAGCCAATGTTCTTAGTGTGTGATATCTCTTCTTTATGGAAGCAAGGAATCAGGGGAAGACCTACCTCTAACCATCGCTATTTAGCTAATGTTAGACAACTTGGGCTCTGCCATGAACACATAATATCTTAGTGTCCTCCTCCTCAATTTTTAGCCCCGGAACTCACTTTGTAAACCAACCTGGTCTCGAATTCAGAGATCCGCCTATCATGGCTGCTGAGTGCTGGGATTAAAGGAATACATCATTATACCCAGTGTTTGACTCACATTTTAAAGAGAATCCATACATTGCATGCTTTTTTTTATAGATTTTTAAAAATATTTTAATTATGTATATGCATGTACACCTATGTGCAAGTATTGGCACAGGGGTACGCTCAGGGGCCAGAAGAGGACACTGAATCTCCTGGATTTGGAGTTACAGGGGGTTGTGAGCCACCCCAGCAGCCAAACTCATGTTCTCTAGAAGGTATGCATTCTTAACCACTGAGCCAGCTTTCTTCAGCTCCACCCCTACCACCTCTCTCCGATACTCGGGGTTGGACTCAAGTCTGTACTCAACTAGCTGTCTGCTGAGCTGCAGCCCTGGTTTTGTATGGGATCTTTTCTTACTGATAACGCAGTAGTTTTAAGCTTTATGGAGGCTGGTCTCTGGAGTTGGAGTTTCTTGAGCTAGTGACTCGGCCACCATTGACCCCCGAGAGGACCTCCCTGCTTCCACAAAAGACTAACCTGGTTCGCTCACACAGATAGAGAATACAAGGTGATCCGTGGGAGCTCCGTGGAAACAGGCAGACATTTTTTGCTCTCAGTCTTTTAGTCAAAGTTAAAAAACCAAAAACCCCCTACAGGGAAATCCTCTTTTTGTTCACATTTTGCTCAGGGTTTTAATGGCAAGCTCTGGTTCTGGAGTCTCCAATTTTGACCCATCTGCTTGCTGTTTCAGGAGACAAATATGATATACAAAAACAAGCAAATTAGACAAGCTATATGCCATCTGAGTCCATTTTCAAGTTTACCAAAAATGATCCATTATAATCAGCTCAAAAAAATTCATAAGGCAGCATTCAGGTTGAACAAAATGACTCACTGTTTTTTGTAAAATTTATGACTTCTACTGGTTGTTTGCACTCAAAATATTGCTGCAATCTGCCAGGATAACTCGAGTTTGGCATCACTGTAGTTTCGCTCAGTTATCAGTTACCATGCTAACTTGGGACAATGACTTTGTCACTGGATATTCCAGAGAAATTTATTTTTTAATTTAAAGTCATTATACTCCCAAGAAATAAAGCTGTTACTTTTTAGAGAAAGTAAATAGGGCAGAAAAATCCTCAAAGGGAACTGGGGGAATGGGTGAGTCAGCAAAGTGCCTGGTGTGTTAACTGAGACAAAACCTGGCTGGGGTGGCAGCGTCTGGAACCCCAGAGCTGGGTGGGTGGAGACGGGAAGCTCCTAGAATCTCACAGGCCAGCCAGCCTAGCCCAAACTGATACACTTCGGGTCCAGTAAGAGACTGCCTTGAGAAGTGAAAAAGCTGGAGAGCTAGTAAGGAAAAATACCTTACTTTAATCTCTGGCCTCCACAGCTTACTTACACACATGCTAATGTGCCCACCTGCGCATGGGCAGACACAACAAACTACACACACACACACACACTCCTCAAAGTTACACGCAGGAAACATGTAAGGCGTGCATCTGTGAAGGGGTTAGTAAAGAAAATATGCAATGAGTTTAACAGCAAATAAGCAACCAACTGAAATAGGAGCAAAGGGTGTGAGTAGATGTTTCTTTGAAGAAGAGAGAAAAAACAATTAATGATTGTATACACATGTGTTCAACATCACTAATGATCAGGGACATACACATCAGATACATCTATTGGGGTGATTACCAAAATGATAAGAGATGATTGTTGGCAAACACACGGGCAAAGAAGGAAGCCCTTGTACAAAATGTAAGTTGTTACAACCATTTTGGAAAACACTATAGAAGTTCTTCCAGAGACTCAAAATAGAACCACCATATAATCCACGTGCCGCACGATAGCATGCCAGTCAATAAACATCACAGACACAAAGAGACCATATGACCTAGTGATTTCCTAGCGGTTTTGGCTTTGTGTGAGTGCCCTCTATGATGTCACTGAACCCACTTCTTGGGCATATTTCTGTCCTTAAATGATGCTTGACTGTATACCCAAAGGAAACAAAGTCAGTGTGTGTGGTGGTTAGTGGAATAACCTAGGAGCCACGCTTCCAGGCCCACTTGTGAAGGGTTGTCTAGATCAGAGTCTGGCCTTGCCTGCGAGGAATTATCTAGAGTGGGCCCTCTGAACAGGGAAGATCTGCCCACTGTGGGTGCCACCATCCCATAGGCTGGAGTCCTGGGCCCAAGGGAAGGGAGAAAGGGAGCTGAGCGCTACACTCATTGCTGTCTTGTTACTGCCTCCGGACCTGACATGACCAGCTGCTTAAAGCCCTTGACTATCCTGCCATGATGAACTGTACCCTTGAGTTCTGAGCCAAAGAAACCTTCCTTCCTTAAGTTGCTTTTGTCTTCACAGTGAGAAAAATAACTAGTGGACACTGGGGTACAGATCTTCTTGAAGACCTTGCCAAGCAAGACCATCATCCTCCACGGTGAGTCCAGGGATGCCATCAAGAAGGTCCAGGTGGAGATCCAGAACAATGCAAGTATCCTGCCCAACCAGCCATCTCTCTCTTTCTGGCTTCCTGAATAGTGATAATGGTTCTTCCAAACGCATGTGCCACCACCGTGATGTGATTTTTATCCCGACAGAGCTGATGCATGTGGCATGCCTTCGAGCCTCCCAAACTGTGGGTTCCATAAATCTTTTCTCTTTTTAAAGGCAGTGTCTTGGGTATTTCATTAAAGTAATGAAAAGTTAGCTGATACAAGGAATGTGAGTGGCTTGTTTTTTTTTTGTCTGGGGGAGGGAGGTGCTATTTCCTTATAGACATTCTGAATGATGCAGTTCATGTCCTCAAACAACACATCCAATAAGAATGCATCTGCTTACCTTAACAAATAAAGCTTATGCCCCATCCCCCACCCCCACTTGGAGAGGTAGCTAGGGATCAAACCCAAGGCCATATGCATGCTGGGTAAATGTCTTACCTTTAAGCTATACATCTAGCCCCAAAGCTTCAGTGTTGATATTTGGGGAAGAATCTCACAAATGAGAGGCTAAATCCACCCCAAATCTATCTTGACTGCAGGAATCTTTGCTGATTGTTGTGATTCTCACCAGTCCGAAGGAGGAGTCACACTGTTTCTTTTATGTTCTTAAAGCATCTATAGTTCAACTATAGGGAGAATGAAGAAAAAGCATGGGTGTACCTGTTGATTCTCCAGATGTAGATGCTGATTCAGGATAAAGGCCCTTTATTCTTTGACTAGCTAAATTGCCAGTTCTTAGCCTGGAGCCCTGGAGTGTTTCGACCTCTGTACAATCTATTCTTAAGCCTAGAACTGGAAGGCTGACCTCCATATAATCTAGAACATTTAAACCTCCATACAACCTAAAATGTTTAAGCCTCCGAGACTTACTACTGACTGAACCACTCTGTCTAGCTCCTTCTGAACTCTGATTCCTCAGGTTCAACTCACTTGCTGTTCTGAGCTGACTCCCGCAACTTCTCTTGACTGACCTGCTCTACTCAGCTTCAAACTGATTCACTCCTTCAATCTGATACTGACTTCTTCCGCTGAGCTGCCTCTGTGTCTCTGTGTCCCTCCCTGAGCTCTCACTGCTCCGCACTGCTCAGTCCGCCTCTCTGCTTCTCTGCCTTATCCTCAGTCAGACCACTACATTGTCTCTGTGTCTTGTCCCCTCCCTGCCTGCTTCAGGCTGCTCACCTCATACTGCCTCTCTCATACTGCCTGTGTCTGACTCTTCTGCAACTCCTCCTTCTGTGTCTGCTTCTACTGTTTCTGTCTTAGGTATTAAAGGCGTGTGCTACTACTGTTTTCTGAATACTGGGATTAAAGGTGTGTCTACATTCCATCCAGACCACACATGCCTCTGAATGTAGATCCCTGGAATATAGACCCTTCCTGGCTTTCACACAGGTCTAGCCCTCTACATATAGGATGCCATATCAGTATATCACAAGGTTATAAAGTATGTTCTCTGAGCCTTGCAGTCTGCAGATACCTGCTGAGCATGACACACAGGCTCAGCAGAGTCAGAGGCTCCTCATGCTTAAATCCACATTTTTACTCAATACTTCCTTCCAAGATGGCTTCCTCCTGGGTGAAACCTCTCTTCCTTTTCCACAACGGAGAGACTACTCAGTAGTCTGAACAGGAAAAAGCAAGCCCTAAGTCAAGATACGTAGTCAGAAAGAGGCTGCTTCATTTCATTCTAACGGAAACTCTCTTCCTCAACCCCTTGGTGCTGTTTGTCATGTGGTCTCATCGCTTAAGCTAGAAATGAGGTCAATCTGAGCTCCAGTCTCCCCCACCCACACCCACCCACTCCAGTCTCCTCCACCCACACCCACCCACTCCAGTCCCCCCCACCCACACCCACCCACTCCAGTCCCTCCCACCCACACCCACCCACTCCAGTCCCCCCACCCACACCCACCCACTCCAGTCTCCCCTACCCACACCCACCCACTCCAGTCCCCCCACCCACACCCACTCACTCCAGTCTCCCCTACCCACACCCACCCACTCCAGTCCCCCCCACCCACACCCACCCACTCCCTACGCCCTCTTGGAACCACACTGCTACGTCATTCTTTCCCTTTACTCTGTAACCCAAGCGCCAAGGCCACCTTTAAGGTAACTGTGTCTGCCATTTCTCTCAGTCCAACCCTCTCATCACCCTGTTCAGGTATTCCTCCATATCCAAATAGACTGACGCCTATTCCCTGCTTGGAAAGGTCCTTGGAAACTACTGCCTGGAAGATCAGCCCGAAGACCCTTGCGAGCATGGCCTTTGCTCACTCCTCACTTCATCCTTCGTCCTTCAGAACAACCATAGGCTTTGAAACACAGGTGCGCATACACACACACACACACACACACACACACACACACACACACACACACACTGTGGCTGTTCAGAGTTCTCAGGATTTGCTTCAACTATCCCTCTGCCTAGAAGGCCTGCACAGTTTCCACCTAGCAAACCTTAGTCTTCCTTCAAAACCCATCAACTTTGCTCTGTTCTTTCCAATGAGAAGTTTCTCTAACACTCCCGGTTAAGGAACTTCTTTCTTTGATCCCAAAGCACTTGGAAGGGAATTCTAGCGTTTCCTTCCAAGCTGGGGGTTCATCTTAAAATATCTTTATACTTTAGAGTAATTATCTGTTTTCAATTCTGCCATTCCTCGTCTTCTCTAAGCTATAACCTTCTAAGCTATATCTTCAACACAGCACAAGGCTTCGCCACAGAAAGAGTTCAAGAAATCTATTTGTTAATTCATTAATTAAAGGCAGGGCATGCATGCTTGCACACTGTGAGCCTGATACTGGAGTGTAGCAGCAGCAAAGAAAGATGGGATTTATCTCTCTGAGGACTGGAGTGATGAGTGGATTCACTAAATGTCCTATGACATTCCTTTTAAGCTTATTTCAGCTTTGCCCAGCCTTTTCCCCAATTAGTTGGTCCCTGGGTTATCTATCTATCATCTCTTCCTGAGCACACCCACCCTTGCCAGTGACAGTGCCAATTAGGACCAGCAAGTATTGCTGCACTGGGAGTTCAAAGGAGCTTAAGTCTCCGTCTCTGCCTTCCAGAGGCCTGTAGTCTGGTTGGAGACGAAGGACCAACACATGGAACAATTAGGCAGCAATATGGAAACATAATTAAATGCTAATTGTTTGGGACAGGCTGCATATATTCAAAGGGGGATAATGAAGTCAGGCACCTAATTAGTACATAATTTATAATGCATGCTGTGCACACCATCCCTGAATTTAGCGCAGGAGTAAAACAACTTTGGGTCCAGAAAACAAAGCTTTGCTTCCTATAATATATGCTTCCAGCATAATAATCAGATTTGTGGCTGGGTGGTGATGGTAGTGGCGGCAACAGCACACGCCTTTAATCCCAGCACTCGGGAGGCAGAGGCAGGTGTATCTCTGTGGGTTCGAGGCCAGCCTGGTCTACAGAGTGAGTTCCAGGACAGCCAGAGTTACAACAGAGAAACCCTGTCTTGAAAAAAAAAAAGAGAAAATAATCAGATTTGTGGAAAAAAATCACCCATTAATCTGCTTAAAAGTAAAAGGGAGTGCCCTTAGTGACAGTGTGCAAGAAACAGAATGCTACCCTAAAATGAGATTTTTGAACTCTCTTCTATAGAACACAAAGTTTCCAGCACAAAGTTGTGAATTTATATATCTATATATCTATATATCTATATATCTATATATATATATATATATATATATATATATATATTTATCTACAAGGAAAATAATTGGAGAACATTTAGGAAAACATGGTTACCAATTCATAGTACCCCTGTCCTTGATGTCTTAAAAAAGTTTTGTCAAAGGCAGTCAGAAAATGCCAACCGAGTCCAGCAAGATGGCTCAGCAGGTAAAAATGTTTGTCACCAATCCTGACAACCTGACTGGGTTCAATCCCTGGAATCCACTTAGAGAACCGACTCCTACAAGCTGTCCTTTGGCTTCCACACACAGAGCAAATAAATAAATAAATAAATAAATAAATAAATAAATAAATAATAAATAAATAAATAAATAAATAAATAAATAAATAAATAAATACATGTCGAAAGATTACAAGAAAACACCAAATATCAGGGCTGGGGATTTTGCTCAGCAGCAGAATGCTTGCATAGCATTTGTGTAAGGCCTTGGTTGACTGAAAACAAGGAAGAAAAAAAGAGAAGCATGAGGTATGATCGGAGGGAAAAAGGAAAATAGGCAGGGAAGGAGAAAGAGGGAAAAGGAAGATAGCCTTAGTTCGAGTATTTGTGTTCTCATATGAATGTATCTTCCCTTTGAATATTCCTTTCCCGAATACCTCTCTCTTCTGCTCCAATCCACCCGAAGCCAGTAAGCCTTGACTATGGCTTTGACAGTACAATGAAGGACCCCAAGCTTCCCCCTCCATGCCCTCTCTTCTCAGGGAGTCAGGTCAGCTCTTCTGGTGGCACTGGAAAGCTGAGGCAATGCAGGAATCCCAGATCTTGGCTCTTGGGACTGTTTGCAGACAATCCAGGACTCAAAAGCCTTCTTGACTAGTATCTCTAGAGACTTGCCCTGCCGAACCACATCTATAGCTGAATGAATCTTCCTCAGCCTTTCCCGCTTTACAACATGGACAGACTATCCCTGCACGGTTAAAGAGAATGGGAGCCATTTGCTGCCTAAGTGGATCCTATTAGTTATTGTGATATTGCTATGGCCAGATTAGCCAACAAAAACGACTTAAGGAAGAAAATATTTACCTTAGCTCAGGGTTTCAGGGAGATTTCAGTCCATCATGGCAGGTGACCCGGGAGGCTCAGTCAGTTGGAGTGATAGCTTAACTAACAGCTGTTCACACAGTGGCAGGTGGAAACTAGGGAGAGCAGGCAGGAGTGGGGGGCAACTACAGACTCCCCAGCCTTCAAAGTTAAATGACAAACTGGGGACCAAACACTAAAAGCACGAGTCTAACTCAAATCATAGCATAGATTAATTATACTTCCTAGACTTCAGGCAACAACATATAGAAACATTAGAAATCACTTTATGGACATAAAGGGCCACTACTAAATGGCACTAAAGACTTCTGTAAAGACCCTCCCTGAACAATAATTTCCCCACCCAGTTCATGTTACTCGTATGCAGAACAGTTGAGAACTGCTGAGAAAGGCCTCGAGAGCAAGCTATGGTCACTATGGGAAGTGCCCATTGGACTCAGAAATTTCGTGCTTGCTTTGTCTCTGCAGGGCTGGTTCAACACTTGACATTAATGCACTAGAAGGTTCTAGAAAAGTTAAAGGTGAAGCGCTCAAGACTGTTCCACTCCAGCTGGCTCTGAAGAGATGAAACAAATGTTCTGTGGATACAGCCAATGCTAATGTTCTTGAATATACCTCAAGAAGTTACTGCATGACATTTGCTTGAGCTGATGATTGCAGCTGTCGAAGAAACAAGCCAGCTTTGATTTTTATTTTCTTTAAATCAACACTTTTTTCCTTTACTTCTGATAAAACAACAGCTCTAATGTTTTCCATACACATTGGCTCCCAAGAGAGGAATTAGTATTCAAAGGCAGATTCAACTCAGATGGATTAGCAAGTAGGAACCTGTAGCTCACTGGTAAAATGCAGAAGCATTAGTCTTCAGCCTTCTGGGTGAAGTTCCCAGGGCTGAACTCTGACAGGAAGAGCTCAACCTGACTTTGGATGAAATTTTATAGGTGATATATCTTGGAATATCTCCTCTGATGGGATCGTTGTAAGATCCCTTTTCACTTTGCAAAGTTAATGGGCATAGACATTCATAAGGGTGCTCAAGCTGAAGGGTGCTGCAGATCACCCTCATGTGCAGCTCAGAATATGCCAAGCTGGTGCAGCGATAGGCTCTAATGACTGGAAAGCATGGCTCCAGGAAGAGCAAGTGGACCCATGTCTTCCTATACACAGCAAGACACCAGGCTTCTTTTTTGAGGAATGTCCTTCACGTGCCATCGCCGGTAGCTGAGTTTGAAATGAACCGAACAATCTGTGTGAAACAACCCTTGTAATCTGCGTCCCCTTAGTAATGTCTCCAGGACTTACCCTCCTAGCCCACGGGTCCATCTGTGCTGCCATTCCATCACAGACTTATCGTTCTTTGTCTAAGAAGTATAAACGCACTATGTTTTGATCTTTTCCTGCTTTTTCTTTGAGGTAGGATCTCAAGTAGTGCTGGTTGACTGTGAACTTGTGGAGGATGACAAGCTTCTGACTCCTCCCACCTCCACCTCCAGTGCTGGGATTACAGGCCTGTGCTGGTTGCATGTGGTGCTGAGGATCGATCCTAGGGCTTTGTGCATGCAGAGCACTTCACCAACTGAGCCATATCCCCGCTCTACTTGTGGACCTTTCTTCGGACTGCACTCTCTTGTGATGATATGCAAGTACTATACAGATTTGCACAAGAGGCTGGAGCATCTGCAGTTTGGGTACTGCCAGAGCCCTGGAGCCAATCCCTGCAGATACTGAAGGAAGCTGGCACCTGCTTGCAGGAATCCTCCACCTCATAGCACTACCAAAAATGATTCCACCTCATATGCTGTGGGGGGTGGGGGGAGGGGGAAGTGCAGTCTGGATCAAGACAAGGAGAAGGAAGGAAAAAACCTTAGAATGACCCACTACATCTTAGCTAGTGCTCCAGGGCTGTGAAGAGACACCACAACCAAGGTGACTCTTAAAAGAAAGCATTTCACTGAAGGCTGGCTTACAGTCTTAGAGGGTTAGTGTATCACCATCCTGACAGGGAGCATGGTGGCACACAGGTAGGCATCCTGAAAGCCTTACATCCTGATCTTCAGGCAACAGGCAGATAGAGAGAGACAGAGACAGAGAGGCAGGGACAGAGACAGAGAGACAGGGACAAAAAAAAAAACAGAGAGAGGGGTGGGTCTTGTGAGGGCTTTTGAAACCTCAACGCCCAATCGCAGCAACACACCTACGAATCCTTTCAGACAGTTCATCAGCCGGCGACTAGCCTGAGGGGCCGTTCTCATCCAAACCTCCATACACTATTTTTTAACAGGAGTCGGGTTGACTATGCTAAAAACTATCCGCAGCAGCGTACAGAAAGAAATACGATTAAACCTAAGTGGTCGGTACGGAGGAACCGGAGTCCGGCCCCAGACTTCCCCATGTATTTGAATTCTTCGTCTCTCCACTCCATTGCTTTTTTTTTTTTTTTTTGAGATAGGGTCTCACTATGCATCCCTAGTTGGCCTGGAAATCCCTATAAACACCAGGCTGCCCTCTACTCAGAGATATCCACCTACCTCCGTCTTCCAAGTGCTGAGATTAAAGGCGTTAGCCACCACACACGGCCAAACAAATAAACAAAAAACAAAGCTGTATTAAGTGTGTCTTCATGAAATAATTGTTTTGTTTTGTTTTGAGACAGGGTCTCTCTGCATAACTCTTCGCTGTCCTGGAATTCACTCTGTAGACCAGACTGGCCTCCAACTCACAGAGATCTGCCTGTCTCTGCCTTCTGAGTGCTGGGATTAAAGGTAAACACACCATACCCAGCCAAGAAATACGCTGAGAGGACAACATGGTCTGAGAGAACTGTACTGTAACCAGAAAACCCCAGCTCCCCTCTATGGCCAAGAGCCTGCTTTCCTCAGAGTTAGTCTGAGGGGTTGCACCCTGTTGGAGCGTCATTCCGCTGTGAAGGGCTGGCGGCACAGATGGATCTCTGGGCTAGGATGGTAAATCCTAGGGACATTACTAAGGGAATGTAGATGCTCCTGGATTACCAGTGTCATTTCAAGCAGCTAGGCAAGGGAAACAAATTCTAAGCCTTCTGAGCTCCTCTCCCCGTTGCTGCACTCTTCTGAGAAGAGCGGGTCACTGATGGCCTGAAACCGTTAGCGCCTACCAGGATTAGGCAATCTGGGTTTTCCCAGCTGAGCAACCTTTAGGTTTCCTTATAAACAGAGCTGGCTTACTGAGTCCTGCAGCAAAGGAGACGCAGTTTCTGGATCGACGTGGGGCCAACATCTGAACAATTCTTGCAGTTTTCCACTGAATGCATTCTGTAGGCACAGCCAAGCAGATTGCTGGATATCCCAGAGCAGATTCGTCAACATAAATCATAAGGGTGGGACCATCTTTTACTCTCAATGATCCTTCCCTTGCCCCCACAAATCAAGGCGTTTCTAAACCAGAAAAATGAAAAGAAGATTGCAAATCGCAGGGTGGAAAGCAGAATGGGATTATCCCAAAGCATTCATTATAATCACACCATGCTGTTTTGCAAAGATTTGAAACCACTATTTCCAACATCTCCAAGAACGATGTACTATGCATTACCATCTTTATACAACAAAGAGTACCACGCAAATCATCATCAGATACCAGATATCAGTTCTTCTGTTCATGGGGGTAGATTGTGCATATGTATTCACAAGTTGGGGGAGTGCATTTGTGTGTGTTCCTGCCCGTCCGTGTGTGTGTGTGTGTGTGTGTGTGTGTGTGTGTGTGTGTGTGTATAGATCAGAGGTCAGAGGTCAGCTTGGGTGGAGTTTCTCAGGAGTGGTCCACATTGTTGAGATAGGGTCTCTAGATAGCTTGGAACTTCCCAAATTTACTAGGCTGGATAGCCAGTAGGCCCTGCCTCACCAAGATCTAATAATGGTTGTTTGTTTGTATGTCTGTATCTGATTTACTTTCAATGTTGTTGGTTTTTTAACTATTTGGAAGTAAATTACAGCTATCACGAAATCTCACACTTAAATCCTTCTGTATACATCTCCCACATTTGGGAGCATGATGTATAACCATGATTATATCACCACATCTACAAATATTAATAATAATTTCACGATCAACTTCTTCTCAATTGTTCTAATGCAATATAGTTTTTCAGCACTAGTAATTAAACAGAAGACATCATGCACACTAAACAAGCACTCTGTCCCTGGGCTCCATCCCTAGCACCCCAACATATTTTTTATAGCTGCTTTTGTTCAAGTAGAATTCAACTATGAGTTACACACTATCTTTTAAAGCTCACAGTTGGTCCTCTTCCCCTTTCTGAAATTTTGATTTATTTTATTTTATTGATACCCATGCCGATTTACTCACACTCTGGATCTTTCTGATTGTTCTTTTAGGTTGTAATTTAACTTATTCCATCCTTTCTAGATGTTAGATCTAAAGAATTTTGATCTGACTTAGGCACAACATTGTCAGAAGCGTTCACAGGTAATAGTGGGCATTTGTATCACATCATGACACATTTATTTATGTATTTGGGAACATGGGTGTCATACACAGGAGTTTGTTCCTTCCTGGCACCATGTAGATTCTGGGGATTGAACATGGGTTGTCAGATTTGGCAACAGATGCCTTTAACCCAAGCAGCATTCTTAGCTCACCAACAGTACTGATTGCTCTGCTTGATGTCAATAGCCAATCTTCCCATCGACCTGCTGCCTTTCCTCAGAGATGTGTCAGTAATGGCTGAGACGAAGCTCTGGGATGTCTACCCTATCAGGTGGGTAAACATTCCGTACCGTTTCAAACCTGTGTATTTCATGATCTCTGAGCAATAGTTCGCCTTGTCAAAACTTCTGCAAAGACCGCATGGTGTCCTCAAAACTCCATCTTACCAGTTTTAAATCCCTTAGAAACTGAGAATCCGCAAACCAGCACTGTCCTGTCATGTGTCTTTGAATGAAGTCAGTGGGTTGACTACTCCAAGGAAGTAAACAAAGTCCAGAATGATAAGAATCCCAGCACTGCTCAGAGTTGGAGATCACTAACCTGACACTAAAGACAGACTTCCATCAGGCCAGCTCTTTAGACCAAAGGTCAGACGTGTGCTGGAACAGTGGTTAGCACTTTGAGATCACGGTATAAGAGTCACACTTACTTTATCAGCCTGTGGCTGGCTCTGCAGATTCCAAACTTGAGTGTTAATACCAGTTAGACTGAGCGGGCTGTTCACAATCACTGTCCTCTGCCTCTTCTTAATCCCTTGCATAGCTTCAGCTTCTTGGAAACCTTGAAATAAAAAAATGAAAGAAAAATACAGAGAACAGACAAACATAGAAAATGTGACAGTTTCAGTAATTTCTTCATCCAAATTCTTTCGCTGCTTTTGGCTTTTTAAAAGACATGAAGCTGGGCTGTGGTGGCACACAACTTTAATCTCAGCATTTGGGAGGCAGAGGCAGGTAGATCTCTGTGAGTTCGAAGCCAGCCTGGTCTACAGAGTAAGTTCCAAGACAGCCAGAGCTACAACAGAGAAACCCTGTCTTGAAAAACCAAAAAAAAAAGAGATATGAAAAGACCAGAAATGAAGGAAATGAAACTTTTGAAAGTACTGCATGAATAGGTGACGTTATCCTTGAGTTATTTTGTGCTGGTTGACGTCAGATACATTGAATGAATCATGACAAGAGCAGTGTGCTCCTTGACACAAATCCTACCTACCCTTACCTTACTTCTTTTGCTATACATCCTGACTCCTGTGACAGGATATGTGTGAGAAGCCTGGAGACCAGCCAACTGGCTGATTCTCACTCCCAGAGACTATTCCAGGCTGTACCTTGCTCCCTGGCTTAAAAAATGATGATGATGATGATGATGATGATGATGATGATGACGACGACGATTTATGTGCCAAATATGTGCATGTGGAGATCAGAAGACAACTTGTAGAGTCCATCCTCTCCTTCCATCATGTGGATTCCAGGGATCAAAATCGGGTTGTCGGGCTTGGCAGCAACACCACCACCTGCTAAGCCATCTACACACATCTCCTGTTCTTTGTCCCTGACTTCTGAGACCATAACACAAATGGGCCCTCTCTTAGACAGAGCCCACTGAGATAGGATGAGGATTTGTACAATGGAAAAGTTTTTTAGTTGCTCAATAGCTGTTTGTGGAAGACTAATTATTAACTAGGCCTGGAGGTTTTAGGAGGTGAATAAATAACATCTTTGTTTTTCCACCCAAGCTCAAACTAATAGAGAAGTGAAAAGCAAGAGATAGGCAGGTGCAGATTAAGACGCCAGCTTTAATGTTAAGCAGATGGAAAGCGTGACTGTAGCCAGGTAATCTTGAGACTTGGGTTGGACAGATTACCTACCTGGTCGCAGGCCGTTTAACAGGATAGACCATCACTGTGTGGCGGGGAGACAGTGCATTCCTTTCTAGCTGTAGGACTAACAAAAGAATCCAGAAGGAACTGAGAGGTACATACCTATCCCTTATCCAAATTCTGTTTTTCGAACAATTCTCACCTCTCTACATGCATTCTCTTTATTATATAGCGCTATCACTAGTGCATAGGTACCCACAAAGACTTACAAGGCATGTCCCAGGTTGCTCTAATGTCCAGCAAGATCTCGCCCACTTCATATCCAATAGGGTAGACTTGAGCCTTGCTAATTGTGCAATTATTAATTCAAATGAATTTCAAGCTTATCTAAATTCTGTAGCATGCAACAAGAAGAATATCCAAATTTAAAAGTAGGACCAATACTTTTTGCTGAGATTGGATCTTAATATGTAGCCCAGACTGGCTTTGAACTTGCTCAATCTTCTGCCCCAGACTGCCAAGGATTGGGATTGCAGAAGTGTACAGCCAGTACTTAAAAGAGAAAAATAAGTAGTTTGGGCATAGGGATACTGCATTACTTTAGAACCTGTTGAAGAAACTCTGCTTTCTATAATTGTCCATATTAAAAAGTAAAGCCCTGGTAGCACACGCTTTTAAATGCTGAGATTTCAGCAGAGTGTGGAGCAAGCAACAGAAGAAGAAGGTTGAACTGACACCAGATGACACTTCCAGATAAGAAGCGGGAGAAAGAAGTAAGACTAATGCAAATAAGGGACCAGAGAAGTGAAAAGAGGGTCGTTTCAGCCAAAGTAAAACTGGATGCTTTAGAGAAATGACAACACTGACAGGCCCCACAAAACCCAAGAAGAATAAGAACGCCTCTTAGAACTTAAGAATGCCTTGCAGCCGCCACACATGATCCTCAGGACATTAGCTTTGGATGAGAGCAGATAAGGCCTCAGGATGCTAGCATTTCTCTCCTGCTTGTTTGTTGCACTTTTATTACAGGATCTTAGCCAGAAGAGCTGGCTTCTATTTTCCCAATTCAAAATAACCCCAAAAAGTCAATGGTTTCACTACATACAGAGAGAGCGGGGGAAAAAAATACCTAGTATTGGGACCCATTCAGCAAGAAGGCAAAAAGATAAATTCTCTCTGAAGATCCTGTGCGAAGCAGACTGTGCCAGAGGGACCAAAAACAAGTCGTTTCCATTTGGCAGATTTATCGTCAGAGAATCACAGTCAGAAAGCAGAATCACTGCCTGTAAAGAAAAATTTTAATCTTTACTTATTTATCTTGTGTGTGTGTGTGTTGAGGTTTAGGATGTGTATGTGTGTGTGTGTGTGTGTGTGTATGAAAGAGAGAGAGAGAGAGAGGCTGTGTTGTAGAGGCCAGAGGTCAATCTTAGGTGTTGTCCCTCAAGAGCAATCCACCTTGGGTTTTTGAGACAAAGTTTTCATTGGCCTGGAACCTTACCAAGTATGCTACACTGGCTGGCCAGTGAGCTCCAGAGATCTGTTTGTCTATCTCTGAGCCCTGGGACTACAAACTTGTGCCTCTCACTTCCAGTTTTTCACATGGGTACTGGAGATCAAATCCAGTTCCTCATGCATGTGTGGTGAACTTTACTGACTGAGCTACCTTCCTGGCTCCTGGAAAGAATTTGCAGTGTATTTTTATTTATGTATTATTATTTAGTGGTACTAAGGATTAAACCCAGAGCCTTGTTCATTCTAGGCAAACATTCTACCATTGGCTGCGACCCCCAAGAATCTTTAAAGCTCCATGTAGAACAGCAATGGGAAGTGATTTTGATGTTCATGTTAATGCCAACCAACCAGTAGTAGCTACTTAAAGGCATGTACTGAGAAAGACCCTTTGAGGCCACTGAAAGTTACCAGTGATGAACACTATGATAAAAATTCAGCTCTATTTGGCATGGGTGCCTAGCTAGCAGCCCTCGGTTATCCTACGTCTCCCTTTCCTTGAATAGCATCTGGCTAGTCCTTATCTGTCTGGGGGATGTAGTATTTTCGATGCTTCTTTTAACCTAGCTGAGAACTTGGCACGTTTGCTTGTGTGTCTTCAGCTTCTTTGGGTGGAAAACAGCACTCTGAAAGAGAGCATTGGTACACTGATGGAGACAACGCTGGGAGAAGTCCTCTGTGTAAAACTGATACAGTTTTAATTTGTGGATGGGAAATTTCTGATCATTGTCTCAGTTTAACACAGAGAGTTAAGGGTAGCAAGTTGACCCTTCATCTTGCCGTCTGGGAAACGGTGATCCCTAGACATATGATCTGACTGTTACAGAATATGACATGTTCATTTTTTAGGTCAAGGGTTCAAGTAACACTCCAGAGATTCCCATCTTCCTTTACTTCAACTAAGCTGCCCATGAGGCAGTTAGTATTTTGTGGTCGTTTGCTATCCATCTAGGACATCCATGATGGAATTGTTTTGTACTGTCCCTTTAAAAATAAGATTAAAATTAACTTCTCATTGCTTTGAACCAGAAATGTTTGGAGTTTTAAATTCCATTTGAAATTAATGAATCACCTGTTTTAAAATTAAGAATTTTTTTTTATTTTGTGCGCATTCGTGTGCATGCAGCATGCATGTGTACCACGCGCATGCTCACTGTCTGTGGAGGCCAGGAGGCAGCAACGGGTTCCCTGAAATTGGAGATACGGTTGTGACCTGCCATTTGGGCATTAGGATGGAACCCAAGTCCTCTTTAAGAGCAGCAAGTGCTCTTAACCACTGAGCCTGCTCTCCTTTTAAAGAAGGAACCGCATATGGAGTAGCCTAGGTATCCATCAGCAGGTGCATGGAGGAGAATGTGGTGCATATGCTCAACGGAACTTTATTCAGCCAGAAAAGGACGCAATCACGTTTGCAGGAAAAGAACTGTAAATTATTCTGTTACGTGAAGTATCCCAGATTCAGAAAGACAAATATGTTTTCCCTCATATGAAGATCCCAGATTCTAATTAATATATTTGTGTGTGGTAGGGTGTAGGTCAGGAAATCAGAAAAGGGAGCAGGAGAAAGGGAGAGATCTTAAGGGAGGGTGGGTGAGAGAGTGTATTAGAGCACGTGTGTCAAGAAAGCTCAAGTGGGGCTGGGAGGGAGGGAGGGAGGGAGGGAGGGATGAGAGAGGTGGGAAAGGGGGAGGGGAGGAGGACTGACAAAGTATGCACAAAAGGGCCTTAGGAAACCCATTAAAAATTAAAAAGAGAGAGAGAGGGAGGGAGGGAGGGAGGGAGGGGCACTGGGGTTGGTTTTGTTAGGTTGACACCATCTACAATCGTCTGGAAAGGGAGTCCCAGCGTGGACTTGTCTAGATATTAGGCTGGCTGTGGGCGTGCCTGTGAGGAGCCGCGGCTGGGCTGAGATGGGAGCAGCCCTGAATATGGACAGCACTGTTCCCTGGGCTGTACCCTGAATTCTATGAGTGGAGGTGTGAGCTGGGTACCAGCATGCATACATCAACTCATGGCTCTCTGCTCTTGACTGTGGTTGTAATGCGACTTCTGCTTCAAATTTCTGCTGCCTTGACTTCCCCACAATGATGAACTGTAACCTGGAATTGGGAATCAAATAAACCCTTTCTTCTTTAAGTTGCTTTTGTAAGAGAATTTTATCACAGTAATGGGAAATAAAACTAAGCCAGGCACCAGAGCTAATTGTTCCCATGATGCCCTGACAAGTGGATATCCTATCAGAATCATCCAGTTCTACTGAGTATTGTATACACATATAGTGCCAGGTAGCTTCTTTAGTGTGAGAAACCAAAGACACTGGACTCCATTAATAAATGTATCATGACACTCATTCAAAAAATATTTATTAAGAACATACTGTGTGTCACCAAAAATACAACTGTTGTGGGGTCAACACACAGTTCCTGCTCTCAAGGAGTTTACATTTTTAGTGGGAAAAGACATTCAAATAAGAAACTTACCAAAAAAAATTTTTTTTAAAAAGAAAGAAGAGGAGAAGATAAAATAGTATGTCCTTGGAGAGCTTTCATTCAGGTTCTTTTTCTGTGTATGTCTTTATTCACTCTCTCACACTTACACGTTTAGACTCATCATTTTAGCTGAACTAAAAATACTAAATTCTCCAAGGAGGTAAACTTTAGATAGACATCCTTTGGTTAGAGTTGAGATCTTTCTCCCATCGTAGACAGGTTTCATGGGCGAGAGGAACATAGGGCGTTTGGGGTATGATGAGTGTTTGTGAAGTAGCCTCGGAAGAAGGAGCAATCGAAGTGGAAAGCAAAGATGTTCAAACAAGCCCATGGGGAGGTTAAGTGCCAACCTGTAGCTGGAGAACCCTAAAGGTGCACAGGTGGCCGACTCGGCTGGAATAGAGCGGCCAAAGGAGAGCTGGGGCTTGAAGACTGAGTGAAACAGGGCTGTTTAAACCATCACAAGACCTTTGGCTTTTACACAAGGAGCCATTGCAGGACTTCATACAGAGGGCTGATTTGGCCAAATCTGTTTACCAGACTTGGAGGTAAATAATCATACAGAACAAAGAGGAAGCAGAAAGACTGACCTGGAGCCTAGCTGCTAATATGTTTTGGTGGGCAGATAGAACATGTGGACAGAATGGTTTGGGACTCTAAGAGGAAAGGGGAGTCAAAGATGACTTCATAAATTGCAGCCTAAGGGAATGGTCATTTTCCATAAACAAGAAGACAGGAAAAGTACAGGTATCTGACTAAGAGGGTATGAAAATCCTGTGTTAAGTGTGAGATGCCCAATTGCCATGAGGAAGAAGTGCTGGGGGCAGTTGAACGTGTGAGCCTAGATCTGGGAGCTGGGATGTTGACAGGCCTTTGGGGAGCCATCAAAGAGCATTTAATTTCCTAGGATCAGAGACAGTTCTGAAGGCTCAGTCTGGAACACTGAAGACTTGGGAGGATGGAAGGAAGATTTGGCAAAGCAGAATGAGATGGAACCACATGACATTGGAAGAAGGGTATTTTGTACTCTGGAGGCTTAGAAAGCATCTGTAGAAGACTGATGCCTGTGTTGAGTAACAGCAAGAAAAGATCATGACAAGTCACATATGATCATAGGCAAACAGTTTCATTTAGCTTACCAGAGTCAGAGTCACTCCAGAAAGAAAGGAAAGAGCAGAGGGGAAAACAAACCTCCCAAAAGTTTTTTGTTTATATGCATGTGTGTAACTCTGTGTGAGCATTAGATGCCAGAGAGCTGGAATAACAGATATCTGTGAGCAGTCATGTGGGTGCTCAGAACCAGACTCAGGGCCTCAGCAGAGCAGAAAATGCTCTTAACCTCTAGGTCATTGCTTAACACACACACACACACACACACACACACACACGACAAACAGCAGTTAGCATGGGATGTGGGGCTATCATCTTCATTGCTCTTTCTAGTTTTTCAGATTACAAACATAGCAGTACAAAGGAAAGATCCAATAGGAGTGGAAACCTGGATAATGTAGAGGGAACCATTTCAGGAATGGAATTCCTGTTCACAAGTAGAGAGATTGGACCCGAAAACAGCCACCATTCCAGTGGATGAAAGGTAGGTGGCACTGAGGGAAACAACAGGCGGAGGGCTGGGGAGGTGGCTGAGTGGGTAACTTAATTGCTGTGCAAGCACAGGGGCCAGAATTTGGACCCCCAGACCCCACATGAAAGACAGGCAGGTGTGTCGGCCATCTATAATCCCAGCACTCTGGAGGACAAGAGACCCTGGGGCGATCTGACTAGCTAGATTAGCCAGAATTGGCAAACTCCAGGTTCAATGAGAGTCCTTCCCTCAGTAAACAAAGTGGAGTGATAGAAGACATGTCATCAACTTCAAGCTTCTATAAGTACACACATACATATAAACACACGTATATATACACACACATATATACACACACATACCCATACATATACACACACACATATATATACACACACACACATACCCATACATATACACACACATACACACATACACACATAGTCACAGTCACACACATACACACACACAGGCACATACAGATACACACAGACACACAGACACACAGACAGACACACATACATATCCACACACACACATACACACACACACACACACACACACACACACACACACACACACACACATGAAGCAGCAGTAGAAAACTCTGATGAACTTTGTTCTTGTTTTGAGTGAAACAATTGAGTTAATAATCTTCTGGAAGAACTGGAGTCTGGAGAGGGGCAGGAGTACATATCTGTGGCCACAGACATGGAAATTAGCAGCTGTGATATCTGTGACACCATGGAAGAGGGTGGCCAAGGAGGAGAAAGCAGGTATAAGGTGAGAAAGTCAAGAACAAGAGTAAGGAATGGGCTGTTTGTCATAATTTCTAACAAAATTTTGCTCTCACATCCTCTAACATTAAAAAAAAAAAACAAAAAACAAAAACCACTTCCAAACCAACATAGGCAGCTTCTCACACATAAATTGACTTCTAAAATGTTTCATCACAAGCTTATGATTGTAAAAATGTAATTTCTGATATATTTTTATAGTGTCATTTTAAAATAAAGTAAATCATTTAAAATTGCATCAATGAAATAGAAATACTGTATCATATATCTATAAATAAAATTTTAATATTGCTATTTCCTAATACTCTCCCCAACTTCTCCCACAAAATAGTTCCCTAATGATGCATTTCTACTCTTGAGTCCTGTTGTAGTGCTTTGTAAACAAACTGCATATATAAAGCATCTTCTGAAATGGTTAACATTAATATCATTAGTTAACAATTCAAAAACATCATAAACATTGATAATTACTTTAACTCATTCTGTCAAACCATTATGAGAATAATCTATGAGTGAATTCTGAAGGAAACATTTTTCACTCTGTTTCAATTGTTCCCTAAGAGTTTTAAAGCTTTAAGCAGGGGCGGGGGATGCGGCCCAGCAATAGAGTGCATGCTCGGCATACATGAAGTCTTGGGTTCCATCCCCAGAACCCTGAAACCATCCCTCAAGAAAAATACCTATGGCTGTAAGGGGGATGCTTGGTATTTAAGGCCATAATGAAGCAATGACACTACAAAGCTAGTTTTCCCAGTCACAGCAGCCTGCAAGTCTTGAGACTAGGCACCAGACAGTGCAGGGTGGAAGCATCGTCTTCTTTCTTAAAAGATGGTTCTGAAAAGGGAATTCTACCTTTGCATATTCACCTCTGTTCCACCTTGACACTTCACTCTCCTGAACAAGCATTAACTATTTTCAAAAGCAGGTTTAACAAGCCGTGTGTCAAATGGACAGGAAGCTTGTTGCTTCTCATATATGAAACACCAGCGTATTTAATATTGCTTTAAGTTAAATTTTTAGTTTCAGGTGCTACAAATACAGCTAAGGTGCCAAAGGCACAGGCTGCTCTTCCAGAGAACTCAGGTTCAGTTCCCAGCATGGTGGCTAACAAACTGGAGTCTGTAACTCCAGTTCTGGAGGATCCAACATCATCGTCTGGCCTCGTCCTCTTCTGGCCTCCACAGGCACCAGGCATATATATACATGTTATACAAACTTATATCAGGTCAAACACACACACACACACACACACACACAGAGCTGGTGGTGGTGGTGGACACCTTTAATCCCAGTACTTGAGAGGCAGAGGCAGAGGCAGGAAGATCTCTGAATTCAAGGCCAGCCTGGGCTACCCAGAGAAAATCCTGTCTTGAAATACAAAAACAAAAACAAACAAACAAAAACACCCAGTACATAAAAAAGCTTCAGTTCCAGGAATAATTTGATTATTCTCCTGAAATACCAACTAAAAAGGTAAGAAACTAAAAGACAAATGTCCCACTCTCTACTAACCTGTATTAGAAATGGCAAATTTGGAACCCCATCAGTCACTCCGTGTATTAATTCTCGGGTTCTGGCCTCACATACACCATAGGTTTGAGTTCTAGCTACACATGGTATTTCTCTATTCTTTCATAGAAATTTTTGGCTGTGACATTGGCTTAGCAATCTGGACTTTCCAGTAAATTCATTTTGCAGAAACAGATTATAGTAACTACTCGAAATAACAATGAAATTCTCTAAGGAAGAGTGTAGTTGAACTTACAGGTTCTAAAGCCAAAGACACATCATGACATCTAATCCTAATAAACTTCAGAGATCACTGGGAACACAAGACTGTTGCTTTTTTTGTTTTGTTCTGTTTTGTTTTGTTTTTATTAGACAGGGTTTCTCCATTGTAACTCTGGCTGTCCTGGAACTTACTCTGTAGACCAGGCTGGTCTCACAGAGATCTGCCTTCTCTGCCTCCCAAGTGCTGGGATTAAAGGCGTGTGCCACCACTGCCCAGACAATTAAATTGCTTTTAAAGTCAGATGGCAGCACACGCACATCTTACTGACTGATATTACCATCAGTTGTGTCTGATCAGATTAGACAAACTTCAAATACAAGCATTTCTATTAACATCTACATCTAGTAATCCTTGTTTAAGCCATGGTCCAAATGACATCAAGATACAGTATGGAGAGATAGGAAAGTGAGGAGCTGGTGTGTGGCTCCCAATGATCACCCAGCAGGCTAAAATCCGATCCATTTTCTCATGGTCTAGTTTACCACTCTATTCTCTCCCAGCACATATGAACCTTTAGATCCCCAAGAAGAGGGAACTAGGCCAGCAATCCCTTCTCTTAGGCAGATTAATTCTTCAGAGCCCAGGGAATGCTTTGGGAAACTGGGTTAAACCATAATCTCACCCCATGCCAGATGACTGCCAGTTCTCACTGCGACTCTAGTCTCTGTGTGGCATACTTTCATAAATCACTTTTTCACATTCTCCCCAGATTATATTTTTGAATTTTCCCAGCAAGATCCAAAGTCAAGATGGGGAAAGTCTATCTCAAAAGAAAAAAAAAAAAGGCAAACACATATTTGATTTTCAGATGAAGATTACATAGATGGCTGTTTAGAAGGATGGCTTCTACCTTCCTCAACCCTTGGCAGGAGAGCTCACAGTGGAGATGTGAGCATCTGATGAAGGTAAAAGGGAACAGAGAGCCAGCTATCTGCAATCTGGTGTATACACACCGCTGTCTGCATTCCCCTGGCTTAGCCACTGCTGAGGGCCATAGACAAGGCACTGCATGATCCTCACACGCAAAGCACCCTCTTAGTGGATCTTCCGAAGGCTCTAAGCTCATTGCTAACTTAAAAGGAGTCTTGTTTTAGGAGCTTAAGGTCACAAAAGAATGACATCAATTTAACTCAATTCCAGATGATTAAGCAATTAATTTACTACTGGAGAGAACGAAGTAAAGATAAATGTCGATGCAAGGATGACACAGAAAATACTCACACTTCTATCTTTTCTTTAATCTGTGAGAATTTACTCATTTTCAATTTGATGGGAAACGAAAAAAGTGAAATGTATTCTTCAGATGGTAAGAAACTTTTTGCTATTTGGGGTATTTGTCACCACACACAGAGACACACACAGACACACACACACAGACACACACGTGCGCGCGCGCGCGTTAAAAAAAAAATCAAAACAATAAAAGTCCATCTTTTAGGCTTGGAAATGCTATATGCTACCATTTTACATTCTTCATAGGGTAATTTCTTTTGGAACCAAAATTATTATTGGTTTCCACATTGCTAGGTTAATACCTGAACACCAGGACAGAAAACTAGCCAGTTGGATTACACCTGTGTTTCATGTGAATTGTTTCTAATGTTAGCACACTGTATAAATAAGTTAAGGCTTATGGTAAAACAAAGTAATCAGACTTTGATCTTCAAAGTAAGAATGCAGTAAAACACTGCTATTTGAACACAACTAAGAATGCACAGTATAAAATCACATATTTGGCCGGGTGTGGTGGTGCACACTTTTAATCCTAGCACTCTGGAGGCAGAGGCAGGGGGTATCACTGTGAGTTCAAGGCCAGCCTGGTCTACACAGTGAGTTCCAGGCTAGCCAAGAATACAGTGTCTCCTAAAAAAAAAGAAAATTAAAAACAAAACAAAAAACCTTTAAAACCTCATTTAAAATCCACATATTCAAAACCCTACATGAAAGCCCTACATGAAAAAGCTTAGGCACTAAAGTCTCTCAGAATCTATTTATTATTTGTTTGTTGTTTTTGAGACAAGGTTTCTCTGTTGTAACTCTGGCTGTCCTGGAACTCACTCTGTAGACCAGGCTGGCCTTGAACTTACAAAGACCCACCTGCTTCTGCCTCCAGTGTTGGGATTAAAGGCGTGAGCCACCACCGCCTGGCTTCTATTTATTCTCAAGCTAGATCTAAATCTAACCAAATGCTTTCCCAAGACACAACAAATGCAAAGAGGGATGAAATCTGCTAAGTAGTTTGTTCTCTCCCTCCTTCCCTCCTTCTCTCCCTCTCCCTACCTCTCTCTCTCTTTTGGTTTTTTTGAGACAGGGTCTCTCTGTGTAACCCTGTCCTGGAACTTGCTCTGAAGACCTGGCTGACTCAGAGTTTTGCCTGCCTCTGCTTCCCAAGTGCTGGGATTAAAGGTGTGGGCCACCATGCCCAGCTGCTAAGCGGTTTTTTTGTTTTTCTTTTCCAACCAGCCGGAGGCAAAGTCCAGAAGCAAATGGTTTTCCTGACTGGAGTTAAGGTCTGAGGATTAAGTGTCATTATGTACTGAGTCACAAGGATCAACACATTACTTATGACCCAGAAATGCCAAAAGGCCTAAGGACCCACTTAAAGAGGCAGGGCAACTGTTTTCCAATACTCTTAAAACTTCTAAGCATGCAGCTATTCTAAATACCAAAGTACGTTCTCCTACTGAAGCTCACTCCTTCAGTGTTTATGGTGAACACGGACATGTTGTCCAATTTGTAAGGAACCGGGAATTTTACTTTTGAATGGAGTATCCTACACTGGTAGGAGGTGACTAAGAAAGTCATGTAGATACTTTCACAATTCCTTTCAACTCTGGATGCCTGGGCCCTAAAGCAATGGTGTAAGGCTGGTCCATGAAATCCCTCTCCAGCCAGGACTGCACACAGAAGTCCTGTCTCCGGGGTGGGGGTGGGGGGCTTTGGGGGGAGGTGGACTTCTCATATCAGAACACAGACCACCCTAGACATCCCTTTGGGGAAGCACAATGGCTTCTGATCAGTCTATATAATGCTCATATGGATAATGTTGGTTAGTGCCTTGTAAGCTTTACAGAAACTTTGTGGCATATAGCTTTAAATTTATTCTTTTCTTTTCTCTTTCGAGACAAAGTCATCATGTACCCCAGGCTGGCCTCCAAGTCACTATATAACCCAGGCTTGAACTCCCAACCTCTTGCTTTGACCTCCAAAGTGATGAGATTACAAGTGTGTATCTTCAAAATGGACAAGAAACCATTAATTTGAATGTGGAAAAATAAACCAATAGTTAGCTTCTGCTGTCAAAAGTTATTTCTTGCTGGGTAGTAGTGGTTCCTTTAACCTCAGCACTTGGGAGCAGAGGCAGGCGGATCTCTGTGAGTTGGAGGCCAGCATGGTCTACAGAGTGAGTTCCAGGACATCTAGAGTTACAACAGAGAAACCCTGTCACAGGAAAAAAAAAAAAAAAAAAAAAACGAAACAACAAAGGGATTTCTCAAGTATGGTGGTGAGGAAGTATTCAAAAGGATTCTCTAAATACTTTTGATTCCTTTGGTTTTCGTCGCCTTTCTTCCTTACCTAGTATTAACTAATCACATCATTTAATAAGGGGAGACCCTGGATTCCATTCTTGCAAGTAATCTCATATAGCTAGAATTTAATGCCACTGCTTTGGTTTGTTATATTAATCTTCTATCACACACAGAAATGATACTGCTTTTGTAAGAACAAATTTACATAAAGAGTGAGCCAATTTTAAAAGTACTGGGTAATAGCTTAAAACATGATTCAAAGAGCACATGGAAATAGCTAAATCTATCGAGTTAGAAATCTATGGTTAGAAAATTAATCTTTAAAGTTACCACATACATGAACTAAAAGCTGTTGTTTTAGAAACCTTGAGTAGTAAGCTTGAGAGCAGGAGCATTCTTCCCTCAGACTTCCCAGAGACATGAATAACAACAGCTGCTTTTCAGATAACCATTCTCCACCCAAACAATCTGCAGGCGAGGCCAGCGGCCTGACTGGGCTCACATAGGTCTTTGGAATCCTGATTCATGAACATGGTCCTTACACTCAAACAGGAAAGGGTAAAGGAGCCAGTTTCTTAACAAGTGTACTGAGGTCAAGCAATCACAGTAAGTCCAAACTGACACACATTATTTAAAACATACTTGGCACTACATCAAACCATAAGCGCTTGGCTCATTGGGGCAGCAGAGCCCACCTGGCTTCTGCAGAACAGCTGCTCCTGGAAGGGCTGTGCCTCTCCATCTCTAGGCAGGGCAGTGGGGCGGTATGTTGCAGAGGCCGTCACTGGTGGGCATACTTAAGAGGGCTAGGCAGTGCAGTTTTTCTGGCTAGAGATTTGAGGATTTAAGTTATCTTATGTTCATTCTTTGTTTCACACCCAGGCAATTTGCAATCGGCTCATCAGAATAGAGGACATGAATCCTTGGCATGTCCATAGTTCAGACTGACTTTCCTGGACCAACATTGTTCCTACTTTCCTAAGCAACATCTCGCACACGTATATAATTCCTATAGATTTCCAACATCCTTTCCCTCCTCAGCTCTTTACCAGGAATGTAAAGTACAATCTCATGTCCCCCATATCAACTTTAGCTACCTCTCTGCTTTTACCCCTATGCACTCCAGAATCTAAGCATCTCAGGTTTTTTCTTCACTTACTGTTTTACTTGCCCCCAACCAAAACACTGTCTTGCAAACATACACATAATAAATATTTAAATCAGGTGAACAACATTGCTGAAACCTTTTGCATCAAAGCTCGTTTAGTTTGCCACTACTTCAATCCTCTTCTGTTCGAGTTTGGGTCCTTCAGCCCCCAAAACTTGCAGCTTATTAAACCAAAGAATCTGAATGTTCTCTGTGCTCATCTTACTTGAACAGCATCTGAACCAGTTGCTCAGAACACTTTTATTTTGAAATAATAATGGGCTGCATTTTGGCTTGAGGGCTCTGAGAAAGTACCTCTGGTTCTTCTTATTTCAAATGTCAGGATACCTCACAGCCAACTTCTTCCTCTTCTGGAACAACTCAGTTGATACTCAAATTGTGAATCCCAGAACAACAGCATCAGCTTCAGTATGCCTTGATGGAAATGCAGCCTTTCAGGCCTGACAAGCACTCTACTGCATCTGACTGCATTGTAACCGAGATGATGCAGACACTAACTCAATCACACTGACTCCAAATGCTTATCCTGCCTCCTCCCGCTAGTCATACACAGAACTCCATGCTGGATTGCTCTAAAATGTTTGAGGCATTTCAAACCCAAGTACCAACTCCCCTCTCTTCCAGAATCACTTGGTTACTATCCCAAATGTGGGGAACCTCCGCTCCCAGCCTGCAGACTAAAGATCTAAGTAAGAATCACCTTGTTATCACTTTGCTTTCCGACACCTAGGTCAAAAATTCATTAGCTGTGCCTTTTAAAACACTAGTCTAGGGGCTGGAGAGATAACTCTGAGGTTAAGAACACTTTGTTGCTCTTCCAGAGGACCTGAGTTCAGTTCCCAGCACCCCTGAGGCAGCAAACAGTCTGTAACTAGATAGAGGACTGGATGCCCTCTTCTAGCTTCTCTGAGCACTGCGCACACTTGTTACATAAGCACACATAAGGGCAAAACATCCATACACATTAAAATAATCTTAAAAAAAAAATTACGACAGAGATCCACCATTAACAGCGTTTCTACAGCTAACCAGTCAAATCCAAGCTGCCATCTGGGAGGCAGACACTTGTGAGTTTTCTAAACCCTGCTTCCATAGGGAGCCTAGACTGATCTTTAAACACAAATCAGATCGTGGCTCAAAGGTTTTCAATACCTTCCTAAACTGAGCACCATGATTTCCAAAGCCTTCATTTTCTAGGTCTTCCCTCAGCGCTCTAATGGTGTTTCATGCTTACCCTACCACACCACCACCACCACCACCACCACCACCACCACCACCACCGAAAGTTTTGGCTTCTTCGCTTCCTTCTTTGAGGTCTGATTACTCCTCAGAGATCCTTCCTGACTCACTGTGTTTGCTACTCACCCCCCACTCTCTCATTTTCCGTGTTTATTGTGCTTTACTTTCATTTAACCTCTGAGACAGTTACCTGCTGTTTTATACATCTGACTCTTCTGCTAGAATGTGCGGTTCTCAAGGGGTAGTTTTTCTTTGCATATCCTAAAAAGGTAAAGCAGCCCCTGGAGCACAGAGGCAGCACTCAACTGTTGGTGGTGGCAGCTTTGGAGCTACAAAAATCTGAACACTAACAATGCACCAGGAGTTCTCAATAAGGTGAAAATTTCAAAATGGGGCAGTGGTTTCAAAACTTTTCTACACATTAGGGGAACCTTTAAAAAAGCTTAATGCTTAAGTCACACTCCAAATGGATTCTATATCACAAATGCTGGGGTCGGGGCCCAGGTACCAAGGCTTTCAAACTTGCTAAGGTAATTCCAATGCGAGGTAAATTTGGGAATTTCTGTCACACAGTATGAGCTGGTAACAGTGATATGAGATAGTATAAAAGATAAATATTTAACAAGGAAATCCCAATCATAATGCTATGCAAATTTAAGACTTTCTATTTCCCACATGGCACAGAAAACTAGACTTAATTAGTAAACATGCTGTTTTAAACAGTAGATCTGAAAGACATTCCAGGTACATCTACCTGTCAAAGTCTAATGTAATTTTAGATACCTCTATTAAAATGTTGTGGGTTTTGTTTCTTTCTCCCATATGCTGAGGCAAATTTATAAACTAAAGGATGATGAGCTCTCCATAGTCATACCTTAAAGCTTTGGAGAGCTTTGCTCATACTGAGTATGTTAATGGCATCAGTTAAACAGCTGAAATCTAAAGAGAGAAATGGGTTTCTTTACAACTCAAAAAAGGTACAGTGAAAGTAAAATCTTCACCATACTGTCCAATATTCCTTGCTTAAGAAGTAAGATAATCAACTGGCAATAGTCATCATGCAAAATACCCTTTGCACTGGATGTTCAGTTACCCACTTCTAACCTCATCCTTCAACTGTCTTCATTCCTCAAGATGGAGGATATTAATGAAAAGGAAGAGCAAGCCATTTCATTATTAAAATCTTTCACCAAAGTACAACACTAAGATTTCAAAAGAACCTTGGAGACGTTTAAGCCAACTCACTTTACAGGTGAGTGACCTGACATTTAGATGTGAAATGACATGCCTAAAAGTCACACAGAGAGCTTGAAGAGAAAAAAACAATTTTTTTTTTCCAAACAAGCGGACAGGATTTTTCACATGTTAATTAAAAAGAATCAAGATCATCAGATTAGAAAGAAATGATGAACAAGAAGGATGCTACACGTTAAGTGTAAGACTAGTCCATCTGCTGCCCCTATAATCAAAATCTGCTCCAAAACATGGCCATACATCCATCAAGATGATTAACCTTAAAATGTCAAAATCTCGGAAAATTCAATTTACAAATACATTGTTAAATTGTATTGTTGGAATTAGTTCAATAAACATGAAAACATCAAACAGCACCAATACCAGAAAGTTAAGGTAAATATACTATTATTTAAAAATAATGAATAATTATTGGGACAGAAATGAACTCTAGCCCTCAACAAAACTATTTAAAATAACTATTTGACAGAAAAGGCAATATTTAAAGACTAATCTATGCACTTTTCCCACTGGCAGGTCTGGCTAAACAGACCAGCAGTGAGTCACATGGAAAATATCAAGACACATCTTTAAATTGTTCAGCCTTGATCCATGATGCTAAATAATCCAAATCTTGCCAGTCTGAGTCAATGGCAGCAGTTTGGGTATTCTAATTACTCTTACCTGTCCTGATCAAAACAAAGTAAGTCCCTTATTAAGCACTAGATGAAGGGCATCTGTTCTGGGGAAGCAGCAGCACTGATAGACACTGCAATTTGACAGGTATCAAAAGCTACCAGGAAATACAGCAGCAAATACTCTAGTAAGAGCACACTATTCCACGTGGAATCACAGATTACTCCTCTCTAGTTCCCATAATTTCTGGAAGACTAGAGATTGACAAGTGTATGAATACATGGGACCAGTAAGAATCTCTAATCAGGATGGTGTTCATATTTGAAATTACCAAAGCAATTTCACACAGAGAAATCCAATGATACATAAGATTTTTAAGCACACAGAACTAAAACATTAGCAAAACTTTTGTGTTTACCCCAAAAACAGCATGGAAGTTTGGGGTGAAAGTGAAATGGGTGTGGTTTGGGAAGCTGCTTGGGGTTCATTCATACCACTCTCTCCCTGCTCCCTGCTTCTTTCATCAGGTGCTTTCAAGACTACCTGGCTTCAAATATTTGGTAATTCAGTGCAGAAAATTAAGGTCACAGACAAAGTACAACAACTTTTAATACACCATTAATACTAATGATTAAAAATTATTGCATAGTCTTATGCATTTACCCTAAAACATTTTCCGAAAGTAAACCAATTATATAAAAGACAAACAACCCTTTTAAAACATGGATGGCCTTCACTACCTCGCTCTCCTCTCCTTTTTTGTCTTTTCAGTACTTTTGTCCATTGTTTTCTCACTGTCTCCCCTGCACTTTGGGCAATACCACTTCCCCTTTGGTTTATAGGTGAGTGAAACACATGAAAAGTGAAACCATTCGATGGGACACTGCTCATTGTCACAGCCTATCATTTCCCCGTAAGACACTTGGTTACATAAGCAGTAGGTAGGTTCGTTGGGATCTATTGCAAACTCAACAGGCGAGGCTTCTCTTTCCTGCTTGGCCTTAGAGCGTTTCTTTTTCTTAGCCGATTTGGATTTCTTTTCTTTTGGTGGCTGGTCATCACAGTCTTCGATCCCATTCGTCATGTGACATAAATCTCGACTCTCACTAGTTCGCTGTCTTCGAGGTCTTCTAGAAGATCTTTCGGGTTGGCTAGAATCCATCTTCCCTTTGTCTGAGGCTCGCTCACTTTCAGTGGGATCTTGGAAACACTGTGAATGTAGCTCCATTTGTCGTGCTCTGTTTTCCACCAATTCGAGCATTTGTGTGACAATCTGAATTTTTTCATCTCCCAATTCTTGGCTATTTATTAACGCTCTCTGGAGATGCTGCTGTAGGCGTTTTTTCTGGTTCGAATCATCTTCTTTCTTATATTTTTCATAGACATCATCAATTTCCTTTAAAGTTTCTAAAAAAAGGGGGGTGGGGAGGAGAATATTATGACATATTAGCACACACATTATTTTCAAGCTAGAATTAAAGCAGGAAACCATATTGTATATATAGTATGTATACATTAGAAACATTATTTTGGTACAAATTCTACATTCTCCAATATGAAAGTGTAGTTAGGGACAAATGGTTCAACAGGCCAAGGAGCTTGCTACCAAGCCTGACAACCTCAATTTGCTTGGACTGACACTGTACAAGTACAGAACTGACTCCTGCAAATTGTCCTCTGACCTCCATATACGTGCTCATGTGCTCACACACACAATAAATAAAATTTAAAACCATTTTAAAGGTTGTTCTGGTTAGTTTTATGTCAGCTTGACAGGGTTAGAGTTACTGAGGAAAAGGAGTTCTCAATTGAGAAATGCCTTTGGGCATTTTCTTAAATGATGATTGATATAAGAGGGTCCAGATCACTGTGGGCAGTTCCAACCCCGGGCAGGCAGTTCTGAGCTGCATAAGAAAGCAAGCTGAGCAAGCCACAAAGAGTAAGCCAGTGAGCAGCATGGCTTATGTTCTAGTCCCTGCCTCCAGGTTCCTTCCTGCCTAGACACCTTGCCCTGACCTTCCCCAGGTATGGACTATGACCTGAGACTTGTAAGCTAAAATAAACCCTTTTCTCCCCAAGTTGCTTTTGGTCACAGTGTTTTATCACAGCGTTAGAAACTCTAAGACAAAGGTAATTAGAAGTAAACTAACAAGCACACAAACATTAATATTATTTATCTGTATTTTGAAAGGTCAGAGGGGAACAGAGAAATGGCTTAGTCTGTAAAGCGCTTGCCACATGATCATGAGGACCTAAGGTGATTCCTAGCACCCACATAAAAAGTGGGTGTGCTGTGTGCACCTGTAATCTCAGCACTGGGGATGCAGAGACTGGAGGATCCTGGGATTTGTTGGTCAGAGGCGGTCTAGCTGAATCAGCAAGCTTAAGTGAGAGACTGTCTCAAAAAACAAGACTGGGACATCAATCTCTGGCCTTCACAGAACACATACACACATACATACACACACACACACACATACACACACTCACACACACACAGGTATGTAGCAAATTAATAATCAAAAGTATTACATAAATAAAACTATTACATGCTAATTTAGAATTTTGCTGAGTTCCTTGTTGTATATTCTTTATTTGAACATCAAGACAACTTTATATACAAAATGTGTATGCTAAACTCCAGCCATTAAACTTGAGGTAGTTCCAGAATTTGGCCACAGATTACTACCCAACTGTGTATTAACAGAACTCACAGCTCTATCAGTGACTTGTTGCAGGACTCCAGAGAGACACATAACCTTAATTTTCACATCCTACCCTTAGACTTTTTTTTTTAAAAGGCAGACATCAGCAACTCTTAGCTTCCTGTCATCTTAGTCTTAATGACTCTTTTATTTCAGTATCACATGGGAAACTGAAAATCAAAACTATTTTTCCAGAGTGGATCTGCTGTTCCTGGCATCCACTGACCAAGCCACTACAAAATTACAGTAAAGTCAGCACTGGATCATTCTACCTTTGTATCTAACTCAGCAGTTGACGCTATGCTTGTTGAAGATGCTGATGCAACTGTATAAAAAGTTGGACACTCTTAAATCAAACAATGGCTGAGTCACCAAAATGTACGACTTCACGAGTCACTAAATATTTAATTAAGTTTAGTTTTATCCAAATCTGTTTTATTTCTTACCCTTATAAGATACAATGCTACATGAAAAAGATCTGTCTTGCTGGGGGTAGAAAAATAAACATTAACTCTAATTTTCAACGCTACATACCATTGTTTTAGCTTCCAATCTTATTACCATTATACCCACACCACTATTTTCATCTCAATTGCTACTCTAAAGAGCAGAACTCAATGGATGGTTTTGCCACTACAGCAGGGTGTACTGAGAGCACTCATACCTGCATTCCATAGCTTTAAACATTTTACCATTGTGTGTGTGTCTGCAAACACTCATGCATGCCACAACACACTCATCGTGAAGATCAGAGGAAAAGTTGTGGGGATCAGTTCTCTCCTTCCATCGAGTGGGCTCCAGGGATTGAACTCAGGTCACGAGGCTTGGCTGTAAGCACCTTTACCAAATGAACCATTTAGCTGGCCTGTGCATATCACATTTCTGAACAAAGTTCAAATCTATCCTGTTTTGCTCAGGTAAACATATAAGTACATTCCTCAGAGTCTAATTTTCCTACAGGAAAAATAAAGACATGAGATATTTTCCTTTTACATACAAAATCATTTAAAGGTGATAAAAAGATAAACTTCATTTCAGGTATCTCTCATAATCGGGAGTTAGATGTTCCTTGTATCATATTTGCACACTGACACTGTAATGAGATAAAAATGTGTATTTTAAAGACACCTTAATTACACAGTGAGGAAAAAAATGAAAACTACCATTTACTCAGTCTGTATTACAGGACAGAGTTTTTTGGTTTTTTTTTTTTTTTTTTTTGCTGGGCCTAGTGGCACAAGTTGGTGGTGGTCCCAGCTACTTGAAAAAGTGAGGCAGAAGGATCACAACTCCAAGGACTGTGTGGACTAGAAGGTGGGTTCAAGGCCAGTCTGGGTAACTCAGTGAGCTCCTGTATCAAAATAAAAAGTAAAAAGAGGGTTAGGGAATATAAGTCAATGGCAAACTGTTTGCCATGCATTGTGGGAGACCCTAGGTTCAATGTCCAGCACTTATAAAAAAAAAATTCTCTAGAGCAAATCCATGAGAATGCCATCACTTTCTCATGAGGTTTAAAAAAAAAAAAATTCTCAAGAACCTCAAACTTTGAACTGTCAAATCTGTACACATCTAACTTACAGCACTTTCCATACATGGTATGAAAGGCACTTGGAATTACATATTACATTTTAGCACAAAGGTTGCTATTTCCCTAGAAAATTAGTAATGAAATACTGACAATAAAGGTTTTCTAATAACCATATACTGCAATATTTAATTTAATTAAATTTTTTTTCTTTCTCTACTTAATGGACTACTGAGTAATTCCTGATTCCCTCAAATAAGCGAGGGAGCAATTTCATTGGCTCCCTCACTAAACACTGTTGTATTAGACCCCTGTACTAGAAAATACTTAATCACTGAAAATAAAATCTGAACCAAGAACACAAAAATATGAAAAGCTTCTAACAAAATAAAACTGTGAAGTTACCCTTAAAACTGTGCATTGAGCACAGTTTGACCACTATCTTTATATTAATCCTGAAATTAATCACAATCATAATTGAGCTGATGGTTTGTATTGACCTCTCAGTATTGTAAAGTCTAATACTCATGGTACTTGAACAATTTGATAATTAGAGATAACTGGGATCACAGATTTCCCTATCAAAAGATTATGCCACTAATAACCTAAAATAGTCTAATTTTTGTGCCTTTAAGGAATACAATATTAATATAAGGAAAACTACAAATTTTGGCACAGAATTCTTAAGCACATGTTCCACTGCTAGATTGCCATTCATATATGTCCCCCGTGTCTGTAGAAAATACCAAAGGATGATGCTCTTTTTTTTTTTTTTTAAAAAAACGGTGGAAGTAGAGGTCGCCTGTAGGACAGTGGTAAATCCTTTACCTATGGTGTGTTAGTCCTGAATGAGAGGAGTCACTCAGCTTGAAAACAGTTGTATTCCTGAAGTAGATAGCTTTGAAATAAAATATTCTCCACACAATTAACTGAATAAGTTACTTTAGTTCTGTAAATTTTATCTACAAAAGTGAATTTTTATCTCATATGCTTTGGTGAAGACACTGGGAATACTGTTAGCAAACAGTACACCGTTTTCTCCTAACAGAAATTAGTCTTACCAAAGACTGAGACCCCTAAGTGCTCTAACATGCTAAAACAATGTCACCATGAAGTGGACTACAGGATTAGAGACATGTCTGAAAAACAGGATGGCTCCAAGTTGTCTTTACAGTCCACATTAAATCTACGCTGCCCCCTGACTTGGGGTTACTAAAGGCTGAAGTATCCCCATTTAAATTTCTCCTATCCTAGCAACAGGAGAAAGGGAGGTACGACAGTCCCTAAAGATGATTCCCTGTCCTAGTTTCTTTGACTACCAAAAAAAAAAAAAAAGCTTTTCTCCTAGTTTAAACTTGGTGGAAGAGGAACCCAAGGGGGCAGGGACGCCAGGTGGTTGCCCAGTCAACGAACCCACTTCCTCCAGAGGCCCGGAAGTGACACAGTCCGGAACCTACGCTGAGCCACGGTCAGCGACAGTCCCACAGCAGTGCCTGAGACTTGATTCACTGGATAGGAGAGATTTGAAACAACACTACCCCAACACCGACGCCGCCGGGCCCCAACTAATGCCCCACCCAACAAGTCCCCCGCGAGCAGCCAGCTCGATCCACCAGGCCCCTCCAAGCAGCCCGTCGTGGCCGAGGCCCACGGGGGCGCGCGCCCCGCCCATACGACGTCACACCTGCAGGCCCCGCCCCTAGACCGGGGCCCTCCCCGCCACACACACACCCCCTCTCCGCCCGGCCCTGCGGGGGACCCCTCCCCCTTTAACCATTTGGCAGAAGCTGAGGAAGGGCTGAGGCACCGGGCGACCCGGAACTTTCCCCGGGGCGAGAGGGGAGCACAGACTGTCCCGGTCCCGCGCCACGCCGGAGGGGGGGGGGCGTCTCCCGAGTCCACCTTCGCCGTCCTCTCGCCCCCTCCCCCCGCACGTTCCAAAGCATCTGCTCGCAGAGGGAGGGGGGCCCAGCGGGTAGGGACAAGCAGGCCCAGCACCCGGCCCAGCCCGGGCCCCGCTGCACACTCGCCAGCCCCGGGCAGGACAGCGTGCCGCACTCAGCCGGCGGGCACCGGAACAAATGCTCGCTTAAAATGGCTGATTCCCGTCCGCGGCAGCTGCAGCCAGCCGCCAAGACTGCAGCGGGGGGCTGACGGGCGGCCCTCGGAAGTCCTGGCTAGTCGCAGTCGGGACAGGGAGGGCCGCGAGCTCGGTCTGCAGTACCCCCTCCCGGTCCCACACACCAGATCGCTCGGTGCACTCGGCGGACACTGTCACCCGAGAGAGGGAAAGTACCTTGGTATTTGTTGTCCAGCTCCCGCAGCACCGACACGTTCCTCTGCATGTCGTGGGGCAGCGACTCCACACACTCCAGGTAGTCCTGCACGTAGCAGGTGAGCAGCCGGCTCCGCTCTCCAGTCAGGAGCGCGGCCGACGAGTACAGCTGCTGCTGCTGCCCTAACATCCTGCCGCCGCTGCTGCTCCTCGCCGCCGCCGCCGCCGCCGCCTCCGCATCCAGCAGCCACACATGCAACAGCCACGACCGCCGCTCCTCCGCTCGGCAGCCCGGCGCCGCGGGGACACGGCCGCCGCTCGAGAGGGCACCGCCGAGTCCCCCGATCTCCACTCCCCCCAGAAGAAACCCTCACTCCCCGCCCCCGCGGTAACAAGCCCAGGGGCGGGGCGAGACCGGGGCTCCCTCCGGCCCCCTCCCTCGCAGGGAGAGAGCAGCGGGGTTCCCCGAGGCCGACGGCGCCGGGCTCCCGGGAGGCGACGCTGGCTGTCCCCCTGGGGGTCCCCAGACACGACCAGGGCTGCCCGGTCGCCCGGATCCCCGTGACAAGCCCTCGCTGCCCTCTCGCCTCGCTATCAGCCTCGGTGCCTGTCGGAGTCTCAGTGGATTTGCCCCCGCCCCTTCGCCAGCGGCCGCATCTGCGCCTGCGCAGGACTCACTCCTAATAAGGCTGGGGCCCCGCCCCTATCGCCCTACCGAAGGGTTCGCATTCTCCCGCCTTCCCTGCGCCACCCGGGCGATTGGTCTGTCAACTCTCGCCTGGGGCGGGGGGAGGGCGCGGAGGGCGGCCAAACGGCAGGCTGCGCCCCGCCCCCTCTTAAAGGGGCCGCATGGCTGAGCCTGCCCCTTCGCCCAAAGTCTGACGGTTGCCCCCGAGAGGCCGAGCGACCGGTTTCTCGTTTCTGTACCCCATAGGGATCGGGAGCGCCGGCCCGGCTCGCTTGGCTCCGCGTTACCGACCTTGCCTCCATCTGGCGAATCCAGCTCCTCCCTCGCGAGCCTCCAAGAGAGCAGCGAGCGACTCCTAAGGCGCGGCCGGCCGAGTGAGGCCTGCGGGAACTAACGCGACCCAGGGTGCAGCGGGCGCGGCTCCGGGCATGCGCGGCGACTTCCCGCCGAGCGCCCCGAGGCCGCCGCCGGGCTCCCGCCGCCGCCGGGCTCACGGAGCCCCGGGGCTAGCCGCGGAGGTAGGCGGTGTGCCCTCTGCCCTTGCCTTTTAAATGCCTGTCTCCGCCTCGCGTGCGGGCCCCTTCCCCAGCGCCGCGGTGGCGCGCAGGGTCTGCTCCCCTCCCCGCGCGCCTCGCGTTTGGCTTAGGGAGAAGGTTGCAAGACCGTTCCCCAAAACCACCTTAGTGAAACTGCTCTCGGATGTCGAACCGCTTAAGCCTCCAGCGTCAGCGAGGACTCGGCTTGGTGGCGGGATGAGAGCCACGCACACACCCGGCGTTGTATTTTCGCTCGGCTTTCCCACTAAGGTGTAGAGGCGGCAGCGCCGATGCTACTAAAAAATCATCGAGTTCCCCCTTTTCGTGTGAGCGGTTATCGGGCTTACTCTCAGTTCTGTCCGTGAAATGCCAGGCGGAGGAGCTCACCGTAATTACCGATAGACTTCCAGGATGTATATAAATATGTGAGTTTTGTTTTGTTGTTTTTAAGAAATAGGTGTAAGTAGAAACGCTTGAGTAAGCCCTCGGGAGAAAATGCCGGGAGTGGTGAGTGATACGAGTTTGGGGTGCTCTCTCCTGGCTGGTAGCGCTGCACCTGTTGCGCGACCTGTTCAGAACACTCCGGAACAGCGGTGTGTCCTGAGCAGCTGTTGGCATGCCGAGGAAATCTAGGTCCTGCTCTAGTGGAGATTTTGAGTTTCATTAAAACAAAACACGAAATCCGGCGTCCTGAGGACGACAGCGATGTTGTAAAGGACTGAGAACTCGTCGAGAGTTAATATCCTTTGACGCTGGCGTTTTGACCACTCGAATATTAAAATCCACAGGTCCACACTGTGCCTAACTCTCTAAATCAATAAGAAACGTGGCGTCTTGCATTAATTCGATCTTTCACCGAGAGTTAAGCTTAGTCAAATTAGTGAGTAAACAAAAACTGAGTTTAGATTAGAACCAAGTCACCTTCGATTCTCAACAGTGGTTGTTTTCAACAAGACCTGGTTCTTTAATACGAAAGATCTAAAGAATGACAGCAATAAAATTCACCCAAAGTTCTCAGAAACTCAATAGTGTGCTGCCTGGGTGGACTTGAGTTAGGCACTGTGTGTACCTGTGGACTTTATGCAGACATGTTTGGAAACTGAGGAAGAGTCGGTGAGGCAGAATTACCAAAAACAAAAAGACAAGTGGGAAGCAAGGAAATAGTCTGGAGAGCATTCTTTTTGCCTCTCATAATTCTGACAGACTGAAAGAGGGGGGGAAAAAATCCAAGTAACTGTATTTCCACTGGTACTGGTATAAACCTTTACCAACTTCAAAATGATGATATTATGAATTATTGCAGATGTACTTTTCTTGCTATATTTATTTATACGGGTTATCTAATCCTGACACTCTGAAAGTAGCCTGTAGGGAAAAATACACACATGAGAATGGGAAGTGAATGCAGTTCAACCCAACTCTTGACCTTTCTAAGTAGCCACTCATTATGGCCTCCTCTGATTAGTTTTCCTAGCTCTCCTAAATGCAGAATTTAAAAATCCCTCACTCTGTACAATACAGAATTTGACAATTTTTAACTCTGGGGGAGTGATTTGCTCTTTAGTATTTTGTTGTGTTCGTAAACTGACTTTGAAAAAGCTAAGTAGCTGATGCTCCCCACCCCCATCAGTGTGCAGTTGGCTCTAAGTTACTGGACTAAGTCTAGTATACACCATTCACTAGGTCCCTAGCTGAAAATGTCTCCATGCCTATTTCCTTTATAATAAAGAATTTACATCTTTAGTTAATATTGTATGAGGGAGAGAAACAGTCTCAACTAATTAAAAGCAAACTATAAAGAAGTTCTAAAGGAAAAAAAAAATCAGTTTCTGCTTGAATCAAGCCAATTAAATTAGAAAGTCATTTCTTCTGCTAGTTAAGGTTTTTTTTTTCTTTTTAAAGATTTATGCATTTTCTTGTATGTGTATGTGTCTTCCCTGCATGGATGTGCACCATGTGCATGCCTGGTGCTCACAGAGGCCTGAAGAGGGTGTCAGAACACATGGAAATAGAAGTACAAACAGCCATGAGCCACCATGCTAAGTACTGGGACGGAATCCAGGTCCTCTGCAAGAGCAGCAGGTGCTCCTAACCCCCGAGCCACCTCTCCAGCTCTGAATTTTTTAAACTTATGGGGTTTTGCTTTTTAATTATTCTTTTAGGTTATTATACAAAGTAATGGGTTTGGTTTCATCATGGGATCATACAAGTGTATCATAGACCAGGTTGGCCTCAGATGTGAGGAGATCTTCCTGTGTCTGCCTCCCAAATGCTGGGATTACAGGCTTTTTTTTTTTTTAAGGTGGAAACGTCCAAACACAAAAGTGTACTTATGCATACCTTTAACCTACGTCAGCATTACCAACATGGGGCTATATTATCTACTCTATAACCCTGTTCTTTTGTACCCCCGTGGATTATTAAAATCTTACATGAGGGACTATAAAGTTGGCTCAGTGACGCAGAGCACTTGTTGCTCTTGCAGAGGACTTAGGTTCAGTTCCTAGCACCTACAAGGTGGTTCACAGCCATCCCTAACTCCAGTTTCTTCTCTGACCTCGGTGGGCACTAGGCATAAGATGTGGTGAACATACATACACGCAGGCAAACACACATAAAATAATCCAAAAACTTTTTTAAAGGCAGGACTTCTATAAGGCCGCTGAACAGCCTACCAAAAGACCTCTTCTTGTGACACTGTTTATTAAAATGCTCATCAGAGAGTGTCTTTGCTACTTAACAAGGTCCCTTGCTGTACTCCTACTTCTATTTTCTGTTCAATTCCCCTCAGTAAAGTCTTTTGCCAATAATATGTGGGAAAATCGTTTATTATGGAAATTTTGATAATATAATATACCTTGTGGATATGTGTTTCCCAGTACCCACATGGTGACTCACATTCACCTTTAACTCCAGTTCCAGGGGATCCAGTGCTCCCTTCTGACCTCTGTGGCACCAGGCACACAAATGGTACAAGTACATACATACAAGCAAAACACTCATACATGGGTAAAAAAAATATATTGCGTGAAAATACTTTTTGGATAAGAGATAATAAGATTTTAGACATATGTTGCCATTACCCTAACTCATAATTTTCTTATAATTTAAATTTTCATATTTGTCTACTGTCTCATTTAATCTTTTCACATTTGGTTTAATTCAACATTTCATTTAGTTAATGAGGTCTTTCCTAAACCAGCAAGAGCTGTTGATTCCCTCTTCAGTTTAATTAAACAGCAGTTTTTTCTGATATTGGAGGGTTGCAAAGCATGGTTAAAAATATGGGAAGACTCAGAAAGATTACTCTAAATGAACTCTTTTTATAGAAAGGTCACCAACTGTGGTGTGATGGCATACTACTTTAATTCCAGCACTCTGGAGGCAGAGGCAGGCAAAAATACAAGTCGGCCCAATCTCTATGGAGTTCAGGACAGCCAGGACTACACAGTGAGACCTTGTCAAAAACAATAAAGTTCACCAGTTGACAACTCACTGTTGAAATACAATTGTACCTAATGCAAATGAATCCTTAAAATTTAGACATTTATATTAATCTTGGAGTATAATTTGTTATGGATGGTCCTGTGAAGCATTTAAAATATCTTGAAAAGCCCAAAACTTTAATTCAATTCATCAACATTAAAAGCAACTAGTAAACTTGCTAATTAATGGTCTATATCTCCACTGAGCTCAGTTTTAAGACATGTTACTTGCTTTATAAATACAGTAAATATATACACTAGTTAATTTAAAAGAATATATATAAAAGTCTTCACCAACTGAGGACATACCTCTTACCAGTAACACCTCTAACCAGTAAGTGTACCCTCGAGATGCAATTTCATTTCAGTAGGATTTTATTCTTTTAAGAAAACATTTTGGCCAGGAAGTGGTAGCGCATACCTTTAATCCCAGCACTCGGGGATGGGGAGTTGGGTGGGGGATGGAGCAGAGGCAGGTAGATCTCTGAGTTCAAGATCAGCCAGAGTTACAACAGGGAAACCCCGTCTCAAAAAAACAAAAAAAAAGGAAGAAAAAAAGAAGAAGAAGAAAACACTTTGACTAGAACAATAGTACAAAGTTAAGGAAATATCAGATTCTCAATCTGCTTTGGGCTTGGGCTTTATAGCAGTACTATGCAGCATTTCACATAACTACTAATAACAAAAAGTTATCCTAGCCAGAAATTAGACTATTGTTGATAAGAAATTCAGTATATTTCCATAGCTAATGAAAAAGGCAAACATTTTCCCCCCTTGATTATCACAGAAAGAAAAAATAACACATATGTTATACTTTGCATAATGCTGACCAGAAAAACATTCATTTTCCCTAGATGGTTACCATAGTTACATGAGCCATTTATAACATCAAGAGGGGGAACTAGGTCACAGTATTGAAGGAGTTTGAATTATGCAATTATGTTTCCTAAAATCAGAGGGAAGGTTTGAAATTTAGAGAAGAGAAATCCATGCTGTGTGTTCAAATTGAAATTATGGTCTAATTTTGCCTCAAAAATTTAAAATTTTGTCCAAAAATAAATTGTTATAGTAAATATATGTTGTTCAACTTTGTAGTAGATCGATCCATAAATGTCACTTTTTAAAAAAAAAAAAAGATTCCAAAACATTCCACCTTTGTAGGTAACACCTTTATCCTAGTAGCAGGCTGTCTTTCCCGAGATGTTTTTTGCAAGTAACCTGTACACCAGCGAGTGCCCTGAATCTGTGAGTCGTCAGGTGCGTGGGAACCGAAGCTTTCAACTCATACCTTCTTTAACAGCCTGTGGAAAAATTCGGCACAGGGCCTGTGAGGTACTTCCCGTGATCTGTTAGACTGTGATAACCGCCTTGAAATTGTTAACTTGTGACACTCTTGATTTGCTATAGATATATTACTAAGTGGAAATAAAAGCATGTGGAGAGGAAATATATTGAGGGTTTTCATTTGATTAATTTCTTCGTTTGTTTTGATAGTCTTAACCCTGTAGCGCAGACTGCCCTGTAACTTACTATGTGGACCAGGTTGGCCCGGGACACATAGAGATCTGCCTGCTACCACCTCCCAAGTGCTGGGATTACGTGCATGTACCACCATATCCACAGTGAAGGAGTGTATTCAAAGTCATGGGAATATAAACATCCTTTCTTTTTTAAATGTATCTTCATTAATTCTTTGAAAATTTCATGCATCTGTGCAATGTATTTTGCATATATTCATCCTTACTCTGCCCCAGTTCTTTCCAGATTCACTTCCTAACTCCCATTTCCTTTTTATTATAATTAGACTTCCCCCTTCCCTTTCCTCCCTCTCTTGCTTTGTTCCAAATCCATGGCCTCTTTTATCAATTATTGTTGTTACATAATATATATATATTGCAGTATATATGTATGCAATACATATATATATATTTCAAAATACGTATACAACCTGCTCAGTCTACAGAATGTTAGTGTTTTCAGGGATGCCCATGTGGTATTAGATAAGCAATTGGTGTGCTCTTCTCTGCAGAATTCTGTCCCTCTCACTCTCAGCGGTGCTTAGTTGAGTAGGGTCAAGGCCTCAGGTAGACATGAGCTCAAAGCAAACTCATGATCCTCTGGCTGAGCTTTAAGTGTGTCTACAATATAATTCTATCCTTTTTTTAAGTAATGATATATGATTTGTTTGTTTTCCTTCCCCCTTCCCCCCCCCTCCCGCCTTTCTCCATCTTCTTTTTTAACAAGAACCTCACAAGAAGATGTTTTTATCCAGAGACTATGTCTGGGATTGTACGATGCTTAATAAGTAGGGATTGAAAGAGAGGCTTTGCCTTGGCGTTTCAGGTGGCTCTTCTTGATATCATAGTCACTGTGAAGACTTTTAATGTGAAAACAAGTCCTAGATCACTGATTCTACAATGGAAAGGAGGGCAGGTAACAGGCAGCCTCACTGAGTAGCCCATAATTTACCCTCACTATCACAGAGGGATGCAGAAGAGTTTGAAGATCGCTGTTATGAAATTGCCTGTGTGAGCTGATGTCGTGGACCTGAGTTCCCATCCCAGATCCCATAAAGTTGCAGAACTGAATCCTGGGAGCTGTCCACTTCCCTCTACCCGCTTGCCTTGGCAAATGCACAGCTGTGATCTCACACACAAAATAAATGGGAATATTTTAAAACAATAAATTGTGTATAGACTTTTTTTTTTTTTTTTTTTTGGTTTCTTGAGAGGGTTTCTCTGTTGTAACTCTGACTGTTCTGGAACTCACTCTGTAGACCAGGCTGGCCTTGAACTCACAGAGATCCACCTGCCTCTGCCTCCCGAGTGCTGAGATTAAAGGTGTGTACCACCATTGTGTGGCTCTACAGACATTTTTTACAGGTGATAATATTGGGAGGGAGAGCAGTAACTTGCCTAGTGTCACAGAGCAATACTTAGAAAGTACTCACCAAAAACTATGAGAGTGAAACAAAAGTTGATCTGACTTTCTAACTAATGATAATCGTTTTTGGAAAGAAAAAATGCCCATACAGAGAATATTAAGTACTTGGGATTTTATGGGTTTTTTTTTGTTTTTTGTTTTGTTTTGTTTTTCTGTGAAGTCTTTGCAGCAAATTTAACAGTATCACCCAGAAAGCAAAATTAGCATTTTCCCTTCAAATTATCACAAAATCGAAAGTACCAGAAGTCTTGTATCCCTTAGACTGTTATTTTAAAGGACTTTAATTCTCCGGCCTAACTGAAATTTTCTCTTTTAAAACTAAAACTAATGCTATTAGCCAGGTGCTCTCTGCTAAATTATTATTATCTCTCTTTTAAATTATTCTAATTGGGCTGGAGGTAGTAAGCACATTGGATATTGCATGTGGGCCTCTTCTCAAGCTCTAGTACCTAAAAAAGAAGTTTGAATCAATTATTTAATGAGGCTTTAACTGAGCTATTGCTACATTAACTACTTTTGGCCTGATTAATTTAATCCAGCATTTTAGTGAATGATTTATCTTTCATGGGAAATGGATTTTACAACTGCTTATCAAATTTATTTCCATAAATAGATATTTTCCAACAACTTCCATACATGAAAGTAGTATGTGTTAATTATACAACCTATGTAGATGGAACTATTAATAACTTGAGCTGGTTTCAATAAGGAACAGAGACAGTTCTCCTAGATACAAGCCTGTACAGCCTAAGCAGAGGGTCTCGCCTCTGATGGACTGACCCAGAGCATGTGGCCTCCAGGTAATTTATTGATTGAAAGTTCTGCCAAAGGCCCTATTACATTAATGAGTAGAGCCCCTCACCCTGCAGCCTGTGCCTGCAGCCCAGGCATCCAAGGTATTCCCTGGTTCTGCCTGCAGAAGGCTGCAAAGGTGATAATGACTCTTCATTTGCAATCTCTAAACAAATGCCTTTAACATGAAGATTTTACAGGGTTACATCCATTGTTTTTAGCCAGGAACTGTGAACAGGAAGCAAATCTTACAGAGAAAAGCAGGCTGCAATAGCCTTAGGAATCGCCCTTTACCCCATACAGCTCTGAAAGGCAAGTCTCCTGTAGTAACAGGAGGCACACTGCAACTTGACAATATCTGGAGATAGGTTCAAATATTCCACTACAAGAATATGTAGGAAATGTTTCTGGAAAATTATGTTTGAGCTTTATTTTATATCAAATAACTTTTTAATCCTAAGATGTTGGTCCTTGCTTTTTGCTTGGATACAGGACCTCTTGTTCCTGGCTGTGTATGCCAGGCTAGCTGGCCCCAGGGCTCTGGAAGACTCCTCCACCTCTCATCTTGCCATAGGAGTTCTGAGATTATAGATATGAGTTACTGCAGTCTACCTTAAATATGAGTTTCAGAGACTCAAACACATGTGCTGATGTTTTCACAAACACCAAGCCTTCTTACCAAGTAATTTTAAAGGTACCAGTTCTATAAAAAGAGACTTTATAGGACCCCGATTGAGACTCAACTTTTAAAATAGAGATTTATTTTCAGTTTTGTGTATATATGTGCATCTGCATGTGGGTTGTGTGTACGTGTGAGTGCGATGCCTGCAGCGTCTAGGAGAGAGCATCAGATCCCCTGCAACTGGAGTTAGAGGCACCCTGAACCACTGATGTGGGTACTGTGAACTGAACCCAGTCCTCTGCTGAACTAGCTCTCTTGCCCTAGAAACATGAGTATCTTTGAAGATCACCTTTTGTAAAATTTCAATGTTTTCCTGAAACCGTGTCTCCATCCTCTATCCGTATGTTATACAGAAGTCACTAAAGCAGTCACTGCTCTTACTAGAATTTCATCCCGTACTACAGCCAATATCTACAGCCCATCACACACTGTGCAGTGATGTGCATCTGATAAAGCCAGGTCATTACTTGCAAAGCAAATCTCATTTTAGCCACAAAATCAAGTATCAAGCAGCTGAGCTCCATAGAGGTTATATATAGGTTTGGTATTGTATGCAGTGCCTACCACTGTTGCAATTGTTTTGCTAAATTTTGCTGCCTCTCATGCAATGGTTCCTCCATTTAAGTACTATGGTCAATAGGAAATAATACTTTCCATTGTCTCTAACTCCTTGTATCAGAACATTTTTCTGATACAATGGTATTTTGACTTTTAATTTTAGTGCAAATACCCCAGGTCATATTCTACAATTGAATACACATGAAAGGCAAATTGTTGAATTGAATCCACACTTTTTTTTAACAATTCCAGAGAGGTATTATGTAATCTTTGATTCAGTATAATTCCCAACTTGTGGTTAACTTTTAAATATTTGTGGGATCTCATTTCAATGTTTCAGATTAAGACAGAAAAGGTTTATTATTTTTATGAGTCATGAGTCTTTAGTATTTAGGTTGATGGTACATGTTAACGCTTTCTGTCACTGCCTACAATCTCAGAAGGAACCTAGAAAATAGAACTACCCACTAGAGAACTTTTTTCCTGAAGTCCTTCACATTGAGCTGCTGTCTTTATGGGCATGAAACTTGGCAGGTGTACCTAATGAAGAAGGCAGCTAGGAAAGGAACAGACTGGGAGATGACGACCCATAAAGAAAAGACATGGGAGGCAGCTTTATTTGATACATGACCCAGAACTCCAAGGATTGAGTTTCCCACAGGACATCTTTTTCAATTTGGACTAGAAATTAATTTATTTTCTAAGAATAAATATTAGTAGACACTGGTGGAGATGTAGCTCAAGACTAAAAGTGCTTGCCTAGCATACCTAAGACTCTGGATCCAATCCTCAACATTGGGAAAAAAAAAATGTGTTTGTGTCTTAGCTAGGATGACTATAGCTGTGATAAACACCATGACCAAAAGCAACTTGGGAAGAAAGGGTTTACTTAGCTCAGGCTTCCACATCCCTGTTCATCATTGAAGGAAATTAACAAGCTCTCAAAAGGGGCAGGAATCCGGAGGCAGGACCTGAGACAGGCTGTGGAGAGGTGCTGCTTACTGACTTGATCCCCATGGCTTGTTCAACCTGCTGCTTCTTTATAGAACCCAGGACCACTAGCCCAGGGATGGCACCACCCACAATGGGCTGGGCCCTCCCACATCAATTGCTAATTAAGAAAATTCCCTACTGGCTTGCCTACAGATGGATCTTATTGAGGTATTATCTTAATTGGGGGTTCCCTCCTCTCTGATGATTCCAGCTTGTGTCAAGTTGACATAAAACTAGCCAGCACAGGAGAGGAGAGACGGAGTAGTTATATAGGAACACAATAAAAAATGATTTGAGTGGTCCTAAAAGACCTAATACCTAATATTTCAGAATGTAAGAGGTGATTTTCAGCAAGTTGTAGAAAGAATGAGAACACCAACTGTTGCACTCATCAGAGAGATTACTTACTAATCTCTGAGAAACAGTGGTCCTCAACCTTCCTAATGCTGAGATGCTTTAATACAATTCCTCAAGTTGTGGTTACCCCAACCATAAAATTATTTTCATTGCTACTTCATAACTGTAATTTTGCTACTGTTATGAATTGTAGTGTAAATATCTGATATGCAGGTAGTCTTAGGTGACCCCCATAAAAGGCTTTTACAATCCACAAGGTTGAGAACCACTCATGTAGTAGGTCAGATTGGAAGGAGAATGTTCAGGAGGTTTGTAGGAGGTAACATCCATTGCTTTGGCAATTGTAGTTAAGAAAAGGGGGAAAAGATGTCAACACAATGGGTTTTGCTTGAGTAAAAGGTAGTGGCAAAGATAGATAAAACAGAAAATCTAGGCAGCAAAGCAGATTTACAGGTGAAAGATAAGGGAATTAAATTATACAAAAATGACAAGCCCTGTAGTTTTTACAGCTGAGCTCTATCCATCTTTGGTACCCTCTTCCCAATAGCACAAACTACTTCCTATATGCAACACATTTGTGAGGAAGACTCAGAGGTGTCAGAGGCAAGAACATTCCGAACAGGGAAGAGGTACTAAAGGAAAAGAGTCAGAGAAAAAGTGATTTGAAGACTACCTTCTGTGTGCCCAGGCTTTATTACCTTTGTGTTATTCCTTCTAGGAAGCCAGTAATCGGTGGTGACAAGTGAGGCCCTGCAGACCTTTGTGCACGAGAGTTAACACAGCAGACCTGGTTGTTTACTCTTGGCACATCTCCAAGAGAGCCACCTTTGTCCCTCCACCAGCCCCTGGGAGGTGGGGGAACAGGACCTGGGACTATTCTACATATTACTAATGATGATTTTGTCATATATATCTAGAGAAATGACCCATCCCATACTGGCTTGCCAAGTTGTTTCACACAAACATTAGTCTCAATTTATAATATGCAACTGGTTTTATTATTGAGGTCCTGGGTTTTGGTTGCTAATGCTTATTGCATAGTGAAAATGTGTGAGAGTAGTGCCCTGCAAAAGTGCTGGGTCCTAAGACTCAACTGAGCTGCGGCCAGTGGTCTGTAGTTTGAGAGAAAGTCAGAGGAAAGGAGGGAGTGGGGGATCCCTCTATGGCTTCAGACAGAGGACATCATGAAGCTGATGTTGTCTCTGACCTTCATTGATATATCTTTTTCCTAGTGTTTTGCTCTGAAACTTTGTGTGTGTGTGTGTGTGTGTGTGTGTGTGTGTTGTTTGTGCAGGAGCACATATACATGCTTAAATAGGCTAGAGGTCAATATCTGGTGTCTTTCTTAATTATTTTCTACCTTTTTTTTTTTTTTTTGGAAACAGGATCTATCACTGAACCTGGAGCTCATCAATTTAGCTAGGCTTGTTGGCCAGCGAGCTCTAAGGATCTGCCTGTGTCTTCTACCACCCTGCTCTGGAGTTACAGACAGAGGCTTCCGTGCCTCGCTCTTATGTGGATTCCGGGGATCCAAACTCAGGTCCCCATGCTCACTTAGCAAGCCCTTGGCCGCCTGAGCCATCTCTCCAGCCAGGCTCTGTAACTTTTGCTGCAATAAATCTTAGCCATGTATACAACAAACTGTTGAGTCTTCTGAGTCCCAGAATCACCAAAGAGAACCACCATATACATAAAACAGGATAAATTTAAAATCCATTTGTCCATTTGAGTCTCGATAGAATCACCACGGGGGGAAAAATATCCGTATGTGAGAAGTTGCTGTGCGTGGGTTTAAATTCAAGGTTTTGATCTGTGTCCAGGAGACACGTAAAGTATCTATAGAGATATAGAACTCATTGGGAAAATGCTTATGGGTGTAAGTATAAATAAAAGCAAATTGGCAGTAAGTGGGGAGGGGAGGCAGAATTAATTAGACTAAACTGCTAAGAGTCAAGTGAAGTTAATGAAAAGGGGTAGGCCTTTAGAACAGACAAGACCAAGCCTTCATTTCTTCCTTGTATGTATTTCAGCACTAGCTAAGAAGATGTAAATGAAAAATTCATGGATTTTGAGTATGTCCTGAGTCCAATTCAAGTTTGAATGAATTGTGTGTAGCCAAAATTCATACTACATCAAAATGTAAGTCTCTCATATGATTTTTAAACCCTCTAGATATGGATTTTGAGTGCAGATTAATATTTTCATTCCAAAGGCTCAACAACAGTACCTATTATAATCAGCCAACTGATAATATTCAGCAGTTAAACTGCTTGCTTGCACCTAAAGCAGTTTGCCTAATTGCACACAGTTCTTACACTTGCAGCAAGAATCCCAATAACCCAGATTAAGGATGAACTTGGAGACCCTGTCTCAAAAAAATAAGCAAACAAACAAATAAACTTTGAAAGTTCTAGTTATTGTCAAGTAGATGCTATCAAATCAGTGTTTGGCTAAATAAAAATTCTTTATAAAATATTTAAAACTACTTAGCCTTAGTACACACTTTTAATCCTGGCAGTTGGGAGACAGACATAGTTGGATCTCTGTGAGTTCAAGGACACCCTGATCTATATAGTGAATTCCAGGACAGTCAGGGTTATAGAGAAAGACCTTATCTCAGTAGATGGATGGATGGATGGATGGACAGATAGATGAAACTACCAAAAGACACTGGAGAGCAAGAAAAGGAAGATTATGGAAAGAAGCCTATACCGAGAAAGAAATTGCAGTTCATGAGCTTCCTGCAAAAACTGTCATTTAGTCCAAGGGAACGTTCCAGTCAGTGCCAAATCAGACTACTCCAATTTAGCAGCATCAGGGAGCTGGCTCAGTAGGCAAAACATTAATGAGGACTTGAGTTTGGATCCCTAGAACCTATGTGAAGCCAGCAAGCCCACGTCTATAATTCTGGCCCTCCTAGGCAAAATGGGAAGCTAACACAAGAGGGGCCATCTAGCCCTGTGAATGCAGAAGTGAGTGAGAGAGCAGTCTCAAACAAGATGAAAGTCCAGGACTGAGGGCCAGGATTGTTCTCTGACCCCCATGCTTGCACTGTGGCACACACATGCACGCATAATACATACTGTTTTGTTTTGTTTTTAACTTACATAGAAATATGCAAACTTGGACCAGGAGTGGTGATGCACACCTTTAATCCCAGTACTAGAAGCAGAGACAGACGTATCACTGTGAGTTCAAGGGCAGCCTGTGCTACATAGCAAACCCCAGGCCAGCCAAGACTATATAGCGAGTCCCTGTGTCTTACGCAGTGTTTCTATTGCTGCAATGGAACACCATGACTAAAAGCAAGTCGGGAAACAAAGGGTTGATGTGGCTTACACCTCCACACTAGTCATTGAAGGAATCAGGACAGGAACACAAACGGGGCAGAAACATGGAGGCAGGAACTGATGCAGAGGGCATGACGGAGAAGTTCTGCTTACTGGCTTGCTCAGCCTGCTTTCCTATAGAACCCAGGTCCACCAGACCAGGGATGGAACCACCCACAGTGGGCTGGGCCCTCCCCCATCAATCACTGACGAGGAAAATGCCTTACAGCCTGATCTTCTGGAGGCATTTTCCCAAGTAAGGCTACCTCCTAACTGATGACTCTAGCTTGTGTCAAGTTGACACAAAAGTAGCCAGTGCAACTGACGACCCCTTGCCAACTTGACATGCAAACATATCACTTTTCTTTCTTCTTTTTTCTTTTTGGAGACAGCATTTCTCTGTGTAGCCCTGGCTATTGTGAAAGCAGCTCTGTAGATGAGGGTGGTCTGATCCACCTGCTACTGCCCCCAAGTGCAGAGGATTAAAGTCGTGCACGACCACACCCAGCAACACATCACTTTTTAGTTAGAGCCTTTCCTCTCTCATATATCCCCCAAATGACACATTAATATTAATACCACAATATAAAACATAAATAACTTGAAAAAGTCCCACAGACCTTACAAATGCAAACACATTAAAACTTTAGTCTCTTGAAAATATTCAATCTCTTTTTAAAAAAACACAAAAACCAAAGTCTTTTAGCTGTGGGCTCCTGTAAAAATCAAAATTAAATTAAATACCTCACTTCAAGAGGGAAGAGGCAGGGCACAGTCACAATTCGAACAAAGCAAAAGTAAACTCCAACAAATTCCGACCAACATCTGGGATTCACTCTGGATCTTCTGGATTCCTCCAAGGGGCTGGGTCACTTCTCTGGTTCCGCCCCCTGCAACACACAGCTTGTCTTCTGTAGGTTGAGGCAGGCTGCTGCTGTTCTTGGTGGTCATCCATGGTACTGGCATGTCCAAAATGCTGGGGTCTTCTGCTGTAACTGGGCTGCACTTTCATCGATAGCCTCTCATAGGCTCAAAAAATGGGTTGCAGCTGAGACTTGAGTAGCGAAGGTGAATTCTTTGTTTGTTTGTTTGTTTTGGTTTTGATTTGGTTTTTTTCCAAGACAGATTTTCCCTGTTGTAACTCTGGCTGTCCTGGAACTCACTCTGTAGACCAGACTGACCTTGAACTCAGAGATCCACCTGCCTCTGTCTCCTGAGTGCTGGGATTAAAGGCGTGTGCCACCACCACACAGCTTGGAAGATGAATTCTTAAGAGTGCTGGAAAGGAAGGAAAGCCAACAGCAGCTGGAATCAGTAGACTGTGCCTCTGAGGTCAAACATAGACTGAAGGTAGATCTTCAGTTCCTAATAAAAGTCTATTCTATGCTAGACAGATGGCTGAGCTGTCAAGAGCACTGGATTGGTTCCCAGTGCCCACATGGTGGCTTACAACCACCTGTAACCCCAGTGCATGCATAATATGTTGCTGGGGCTCTATTGACTGTATATACATGTGGTGTGCATACCTGTAGGCAAAACATTCACACACATAAAGTAATATAAATAAATTAAAAAAATAACTCTTAAAAGGTCTATTATCCTTATATAAATGAAAAAAAAATTTCAATACCGCAGATAGCACTGATTGGGGCAGAAGCTGTTTTATATAAGTAGGAAAAAAAAGGAGTTTCAGTTTACACGAGAACCTGCCTCAAAATAACTTTTTTTAAAAAATAAGTAAATTAAATACTTCATATTTCTGTCCAACCCTTTTCCAGCTATGTACATATTTACATAATTGAATTGACTATATATGTGTACATATATATGTATATATATATAAATTTGCATTTTTACGATAGCTACATAAAATTCCATCATTTGAAAATACTACAAATTACTTCCCAGTTCTTGGTTATTTGAGTTGGTTTCAGTTTTTTCTTAGATAAAGCTTAAATGCTTGCCTACTTTTATATTTGTAAGCATGTTTCCTTAGTAGAGGACCCTTAAAAAGGATTACTAGGTAGGGCTCCAGCCCTTTCACATGTTGAGTCAGACCACTCTCTTTCCTCCTCCTGGCATTCCACAGTATGCACAACCGATCCCTTCCCTCCCGTGCCTTTGTTTTCTCCCCAGTGGGGTCCCTATTTTTCTCAGTTGCACAGACAGTGAGCACAAAGTCTATCTCACCCCCTCCTGCCCCCAGTTCTCACCCACCGCCCACCTAAAAAGAAAAGCCCAGAATGTGCACCTGGACTTCTGCTAAGGTAAATTTCTGAAAGGTAAATAAAGGAAACTGAAAGTGAGACTCACGAGGCAGCTTGTCCAGATACCATCCCCACCTGCAGTGGTAGAGATGTTTTTTTTCCTTCCTGGCAAGAAAGAGGGGACCGTTTCACAAAGGGGACAAAGGACAGGCTGGGAGCTCGCCCTGTCTTGTGACAAACTGGCCGGTTTTAGTGTGCCACCTTCTCATCCCTTCCGTTTCCCACTGTTACTTCACGTGGTTGAAAAATACCCTCAGCCTTCATTTTCCTCTGCTGCATTTTCCTCGTGCGCAGGACATTGACTCTTGACGTTTTCCCTTAGCTGTGACTCCATCACCGTGAGACATAGACTCTGAGAAAAGTTTACACGTAGGTGGCCTAAGGCAACTTTCTAAGAAGATTGTTTTAATTCATTTTTAAAATGCTGGTTTAGGTGTTAAGATTCAGGCAACTCGGACTGGGAAGATGGCTCACCAGCTGCGCAGGTGTGAGGACCTCGTTCAAATCCCCAGAATGCCTGAAAATGGTGGACATGACCCCAGTGCTGGCAAAGGGAGACAGGGGGATTGCTGGTCTTGCTGGCCTCACTCAGTCTAGCCTCAGGTTCATTGAAAGACCCTTTCCCCAGGGAATAGGGTGGAGAGTGGCAAAACAGGACACCCTGTATTCTTTTCTGGCTTGTATGTAGACATGTACACCTGCTCACATATATGCACATGCAACACACACACAGACACACACACACACACACACACACACACATTCACATACAGTCACATACACACAGAAAAGATTGAGGCAAATTAAATCTCATGTTCTGATTAAACAACAAATATCCTGTGATATAATATAATGTGTAGGGGCTGGAGAGATAGTTCCATGGTTCAGAGCATACATCGTTCTTCCAAAGGACCCAAGTGTGGTTCCCAGCACCCATGTTGGGCAGCTCACAACCACCTGTAACTCCAGCTTCAGGATGATCCATTGCCTCTAGTCTCTGAGGGCACCTACGCACACCCACGCACAGATACAAATACTTTGAAATAATAAAATAAATCTTTAAAGAACTGATGACTGTTGCCAAACAGATAATGCCCTTACCTTTATTCTCATCCTCAGCACCATTACACGAACACTTGTAACATAAAGTGCTGTATATTTTGTGGATAGTGGAAACTAATAACACAATCAGGATGTCAAGACTATGGAAACTAATAAAAGAGAAAAAGGAGAGTATTGTTAGCTTATGGTGCATTTGTTTAGTCAGCACATAAAAAAAAATTCACTGAAGAATTCAAAATTTTCACCAAAAGGTTGTATGGAGATATTGGTTCTTAAAATGAGAGCTAAAGGATGAAAACAAATCTTTAAAGATATTTCATATAAAGAATGTAGTAAGGATACAAGCCCCGATAAAAGGAAAGACTTTACGTGCTTCCAGGAAAGAAGCTGAGGAATGACAAGCCAGGATCATACACAGCCCAGAAGAAATTATGATGAGTTAGACCACCGCTACACACAGTTTGTTATAAAGAGCAAGATGATAATCAATTTAGGCTCTGTAGGCTACAACAGTAAATAAATAGAGAAAAACGGGACAATATCTAAAGAATAGTCACTGGGCAGTGGTGGCACATGACTTTAATCTCAGCACTCAGGAGGCAGAGGCAGGCGGTTCTCAGTAAGTTTGAGGCCAGCCTAGTCTACAGAGTGAGTTCCAGGATAGCTAGAGTTGCAACAGAGAAACCCTGTCTCAGGGAAAAAAAAGAAGGAGGAGAGGTGGAGGAGGAAAAGGAGGAGGAGGAAGAGGAGAAGGAAAGAAGAAAGAAGGAAGGAAGGAAGGAAGAAAAGAAAGAAAGAAAGAAAGAAAGAAAGAAAGAAAGAAAGAAAGAAAGAAAGAAAGAAAGAAAGAAAGAAAAAGAAAGAAAGAAAGAAAGAAAAGTCAATAGAGACAATTATTTTGTTCATTTAGGAAATGACCACAGCCCTTGTGAACTATCATCCACCAAAAAATGATACTAATAAGTGTGGGGGGAACACCCTTAATTCCAACACTTGGGAGGGAGAGCAAGTGGATCTCTGAGAGTTCAAGGCCTGCCTAGTCTTCATACTGTGCTCTAGATCAGCAAGGTTACACTTTCTTCCTGCCAGGAAGAAAGAAAGAAAGAAAGAAAGAAAGAAAGAAAGAAAGAAAGAAAGAAAGAAAGAAAGGAAGGAAGGAAGGAAGGAAGGAAGGAAGGAAGGAAGGAAGGAAGGAAGGAAGGAAGGAAGGAAGGAAGGAAGAAAGAAAGAAAGAAAGAAAGAAAGAAAGAAAGAAAGAAAAGAAAGAAAGAAAGAAAGAAAGAAAGAAAGAAAGAAAGAGGGAGGGAGGAAGGAAGGAAGGAAGGAAGAAAGAAGGAAAGAAAGACAAAAATATGACTAGTAGCAAAAATAAAGGCTAGAAATAAGAGAAGAGAGAAATGTAATGTGAGTTCAAAACTAAAAGGCTAAAGTAAACTTGGAAGCAAAAGGTTAGGGTTAATAATCCTAATAGGGGGGTAGAGAGATGACTCAGTTGTTAAGAGCACTGTCTGCTCTTCCAGAGAACCCAGGTTCAATTCCCAGCACCCTTGTGACAGCTCAAAACTGTAACTCCAGTTCCAGGGGATCCAACAGCCTCACACACACATGCAGGCAAAACATCAACATAGATAGATAGATAGATAGATAGATAGATAGATAGATAGATAGATAGATAGATAGATAGATGATAAATAAATAAAATAACAAAAGAACTAGGGGCTGGAGCGATGGCTCAGAGGTTAAGAGCACTGGCTGCTCTTTCAGAGGACCCTGATTCAATTCCCAGCACTCACATAGCAGTTCACACCTCCTCTAACTCCAGTTCCAGGGGATCCAGCAACCTCACCCAGACATAAATGCAGGCAAAACACCCATGCACTAAACATTGAAAAATAATAATTAAAAATAATCATCTGACACCCTCACACAGACATATATGCTGGCAAAACACTAATGCATATAAAAATAATAAATAAGTGAAATAACAAATAAAGAGCAATAATCCTAACTTACTTGGCACTTTAGATGTCCAAGTATTTTACAAATATGAACCTGCCTTCTTTTTCCTTGCTTTTAAAGTCTGTTTCTTAAGCAATCGTGCCTCTATGCTGCCCCCTGGTGGCCAAAGGATCCTCTCTTCAGACGTTCCGCTTCAGCCTGAACTTGGCAGGGAGGGACCATGTAACCTAGGGAACCAAGGGTCTGTTGGTGTGGTTCTTATTCTTTACAAAGAATACTAAAAGCCAAATGAGAGGAATCAGTGGTAGGCTGACTGACTTAGTCCAAAATTGAGTCTAGGCTCAGTTCAAGCAGGACTTCAGAAGCCAAGAAGGATTTCTGATGGTTAGATTAAAGCCAACATTCTTCAGGAAGTCAGGAAACAAGTTCCCACCAAAAGGAGTCAGTCATTTCCCTGGCCTCTTGCAGAAAGGACTTACAGCTTTTCCTTGATTTATACCTGTGGCAGCTGTTAGCATATCAAAGTCCATGCTGGACTGTAGGCTCCTTAAGTGCCTAGCCACAAGTGACCATTATGCATTTCAAAGCTCCCACGCCAGCATCCTGGGCCTTCTCACCTCAGATCCCCACTGTCTTTTTAAGGGCAAGCTTCATTCTCCATCCTACTCCACCCCTACCACATCTCACCCACCTCCACCCCTGTCCCCACTGCTTCCCTATCTCTGGCTGTGCCCAGTCTGCTCTTTCTTCTCTCTGCTCTGGACTCTTACAGATGCCTCTGGATGTTCTTTCTTTCTTAACTACCAAAAAACCTTCCACCAATCATGGAGTAGTCATTTGGTGGTTTCCACAGGGTGGAAGGAGAGAATTTATCTCTGCAAACTGTCCTCTGATTGCCACAGCATACACAGAGAGAGAGAGAGAGAGAGAGAGAGAGAGAGAGAGAGAGAGAGAGATACAAATGTAATAAAAGATAATGGTAAAAGCCTGGGTTCAATTTCCAACACCGGAGGGAAAAAGAAAAGAGTCCGGCTAAAAAGTCGTTTTAGTTTTAAACATGGAGGAAAACTACTCATAACACTCAGGTACTATATACACCATGTGATATTAGGAGAACTTGGGTAAAATTTAAAAAAAATCAAATACGAATAAAAGTTAAAGCTTCTCTTTTTCCTTTCTTTTTTATTTTATTTTTTTCTTTTGTTTTTTGGTTTTGTGGGTTTTTGTTTTGTTTTGTTTTTCTGGTTTTTTGGTTTTTTGAGACAGTGTTTTTCTGTGTAGCCCTACCTGGCTGTCCTGGAACTCACTCTGTAGACCAGGCTGGCTTTGAACTTGGAGATCCAGAGTGCTGGGATTAAAAGCATGTGCCACCATTATCTGGCAAAACTCATTTTTTTCCATCAACACTACTGACAGATGTTAAGAATTACACAAAACTACCTGGCCACATTCCAAGTTCCTCGGAACTCGCCCAACCCCCACACCCTACCCTACCTCCAATGGCCATCCCTACACTTTTACCTGTTGCCAGGTATCAGACCTACACGCATGCTCCATACAACCCACCACCCCTTTATAAGACAACCCACACAGTAGTTCACAAACGTGTAACCCAGTTCCAAGGGATCCAATCCCCTATTCTGGCCTCCCCGGGTAACCAACCATCCATACACATGTTGCATAGACGTACATCCAGGCAAAACACTCATACTCATAAAATAAGTAATAATCACTTAAAAATAAATAAAATCTTTAAAATTCAGGTTCTCGAGTTGAGAGGAAGATACGAAGATTCTAGCTAGGGAGATTCTAGAAGCAGTGTTAAAAGGTGTTTTTAGCAAATGCTGGTGAGGATGTGGGGAAGGGGAGCCCTTTCCCTGTTGGTGGGTATGTGGACTGGTGCAGCCACTATGAGCATGCGTGTTGGACCAATTCTCACAAAGCCAGCCAAAAGGAGAACTACCATAGGACCAGTACCATATGCCATCCCTGAACATCCAAACCCAGAGGCATATCCTACTACAGAGACACTTGCAGATCTGTGTTCACTGCTGCTCTATTCCCAATAGCTAGGAAATGGAATCAGCATAGGTGGATTACTGAAATCGTCCATAGGAAAGTGGGTGGGGCTAGAAACTACAGAGAGGTAGCCCAGGCCCAGAAAGACGGGTCCTGCGTATCGTGTTCTCTTTCATACGCAGATCCCAGCTTTGCGTTTTTAGATTTGTGTGCTTGGTTTGGTTTGTGTGCTTGATTTGGCGTGTCTAGAGCTATCAGGAAGCTAGAGAGAGCCCCTGAGAGGGAGGAGAGGAAGAGACTTTAGGAGAGAAAGGGAACAGCAGAACACATGTGATATGAAAATAGAAGCGGGGATTGGGGGGGATACGGGAACTGGAAAGGCATAAGCAGGGCTGGGGATGAAGAGACGGGAGAGAGGAGAAGGTAGATGGGAAGATTGAAGTGGGAGCTGGGGGCAAGATGGCTCAACAGGGAAGGCCCCTGCCATGCAAGCCTGATGACCTCACTCCGAGAAGTTGTCTTCTGACCTCCGCGTGTGTGCTGTGGACCACGCATAACCACACACGATAATGTTGTTTTTAAAATTAAGTAGTGAGAGTTCATAAGCCTTTCCATGCATCGTTGGTTTTCAAAAACGTTTCTTTAACGGGTTTTGAAATAGAGGCACCCCGCATGAGTGGGTAACGCCTCTCCCACAAGTGACTGATGGGTTATTCAACAAAAATCCCGGAGATTCTCGGTTGCGGTGAGGTGACATTTAAAACTAGCCATCTCTACTAGGTAGTTTTTTGTCAACTTGACACAAGCTAGAGTCATCTGGGAAGAAGGAAACTCAGTTGAGAAAATTCCTCTATCAGATTGGCCTACGGATAAGTCTGTGGTGCATTTCATTGGTTAATGATTGGTGTGGGAGGGCTGGTGGTTATACCTGGGTCCTGGTATAAGAAAGCAAGCAGAGGAACCCGTGAGTAGAAAGCCAGTAAACAGTCATCCTCTGAGGCCCCTGCATCAGTTCCTGCTCGAGTTCCTGCTTCGATTTCCCTCAATGATGGACTGTGGTATGGAAGTATAAACCAAATAAACTCTTTCTTTCCACGTTGTTTTTGGTCAGAATGATTTATCACATCGATAGAAAGCAAACTAAGACCCCATCATTACACCAAACACAACACAACACATACACACATATACAGCACAACAAAACTAAAGATAAACTTGGGAAGAGTTATTGCATGGCCCTTGTTATAGGCAGCGAAGTATGCAAGTGAGGTTGGAGTATTTGTGGGGGTAATTCCAATATGACCACTTTTCCCATGGAGAATATGATGGTGTGCCTTCTTGATTTGATGGTGGTGGCATGAGCCTTGGGATGGATAGCAAGGCATTCAACTTACAGGGCTAAGCCACATTGAACTGCAGTGTCATGGACAGGCTCCCAGGGTGAGTGGGGTCCAGCACCTGAGTGTGAGAATGTCCTGAAAATGACAGAATGAAGAGAGAATACATTGCAGTCCCTGAGAGTATCGTTTATGGGATGAGACCGCTGAAAAGCCACCACGCCTGTTGGTGTGGCTGCTGCTGGGTATAAAAGGACTCGCAACTGAGGACAAGATGGCTGTCAAGGGAGATGTGCTCGTGTAAGGGAGGTATCAGAAAGGGACATGTAGGTACCGCCCTCCATGTTATCCTCTAATTTGTCAAGTAAAATGGAAGAGATGATGAGATGGAGGTGGGTAAGGGAAGCGGGAGAGAGCAAGAGTGAAAAGAGAGTATGGAGTTCCTCCTGGGATGCAGAAACATAGAACCCACGGGAAGAACCGGATGGCGAAGAAGGAAGAGGTGGGGCCGAAGTGATGGGAGATATTCCCCAGCTCTGCTCCTCAATATGGAAGAAGAGAAAACCCATGATTCAGAGTAGAGATGAGGGCTTCAATAAGGGTCTGGTGCAGGAAACCATGATGGCCGAGGAATGTGCTACCTCTGAACTGCTTGAATTGGGAAAGACTTTAAGCTAGAGGAGCATTTCACAACCTGCAGGCAGGTGGAAACCATCGCAGAAACAGAGGAACTAAGTAACGGAACTACTTTTCTTCCCTTGAAACAAAGACTGCATTATCCAAGATAATAAGAGGGAAATCAGTCTGTGCTGGTTTGGTTTCTATGCATATTAAGGACACTTGGCTATTGATAGCTAAAGTCCCCGTGAATATTGGGGACTGGAAGGTAATAAAGGAGGGACCGGCATAACAAGATAATAGGCCTGAGCCAAGCGATGCTTGATCCGGTCCAATGGACCTGATAGGATTTTGTTCACGGGAGAAAGAAGAAAATAGTTCAGCAGAGACCTTGGGACTTGTCTTAGTTACTTTTCTATTGCTGTGATAAAATATGACCAAAGGCAATTTATAAAGGTTTAATTGGGCTTACTGTTCCAGGAGGTCAGAGGTTGTGATGGCAGAGCAAAGGCATGACAGCAGGGGCTGAGAGCTCACATCTCAATCCACAGGCAGGAGGCAGAGAGAGAGAACACTAGGAATCAAAGTGTTTTGCAACCTCCTCCCACAAGGCCATACCTCCAAGTCCTTCCCAAACAATTCCACCACCGCCAGACCAAATATTCCAACATACAGGGACCGCTCTCATTCACACTACTTAAGGACTAGTTTGGGACTTTGGTGCCTTTGTTCACCCCTGGTAGAGCAAGATCTTTATGGTAAATAACAACATTGTAAGATCAGAGTGACTCAAGTTGGCATGTAAATTGGGTTCATAAAATGCTAAAGTAATATAGAGGAGATGAGAGAAGAAGCAGGAAAAAGGAAAAAAGCAAAAGAAAAACAAAGAAACTATGTTTGCCTTACTCAAAGGTAAATATGATTTGCGTCAACTGGAGTTCCTAGGAGGAAATATTGTCAGAAAGCCAAATGCTGTGAGCTTCTGGAAGGCTTTACAACTTGAATATCAGTGCATGAAAGGCATAAATAATAAAACATGCAGGTAAAAAAACTAAACTTGTCCTAGAGATGCGCAGTTACCATCTCAGAATAAGCTGTATACATTTCTATCTGCAAAAAAGTCTGCTTGGGCTGGGCGGTGGTGGTGCACACTTTTGATCCTAGCACTCAGGAGGCAGAGGCAGGCGGATCTCTGTGAGTCTGAGACCAGCCTGGTCTACAGAGTGAGTTCCACAACAGCCAGAGGTACAACAGAGAAACCCTGTCTTGAAACAACCAAAAAGATAATTAAAAAAAAAAAAAACAAAGTATGCTTGGCGTAGTGATTCTTCACCCAGCCTAGGCCCACTCACCCCACAAGTGTGGCCGAGGAAAGGCAATGGCAACAGCAGTAGCTGTACCTCGATGCTGATGCAAAGTCTGTCAGCTCCACAGAGCTGGTTCCAGCAGCAGGTGTGCCCTGGGCCCCCTTGGTCCTGGGTCATGCTGAGCAGCTTGAGCCAACCCCATTAAGCCTTCAGAATGGGAGATGCACAGGGCTCCACTGTGACACCCCAGGATAAGCAAGCGGGGTAGTTCATGAAAAATCATTATGGATTATAGTCAGATAAACTAGTGTGTTCTATCCATCCCACTGTTCCCAGTATTATTTTTAATAAGACAATTCGTAGGAACGATGGAATTGTTTTGTGTCCTATTGGTCCTTGCTAACATTTTATTCTTTTATTATCCCCTTAACTGCTGAGACCAAATGGCAGGTTCTTGGAAAGGAGGGTGGTGGCCTTCAGCAGTCCTTCTCCTTCTCTGACGAAAGCTTTCAATATATAATTCTAATCTTTGAATGTCATAGATTTGGAAGACACTAAAAATCCCAGTTACAGAGGATGGTTGGGGAAAAAGGCCCAAAGGCCTTGTGGTTGTTGAATAAAGCTTAGTGGCAAGGATGAGTGTGGGGTTGTTCTAGAACTAAGAGGAGGTTGAAGCATGCCTTGAACCCCAGAATTCTCACCATGAGAGCGGTAGGAGTTTGGCCTCTCCTCCTTCTTGCTCTGGCACCAACAAGATCCCAGCTAGCACTAACAGCCAGCAAAGCTCCCCCGATGTTGCCATGATTCGCAGCACCTGATAAGATCCTGCCTGTCCAAGGAGTCTGGTCTGGTTGCTGTTTGTCTGACCACTGTGGATGAGGGCCTCGGGCTGGACTTCTCTCCCTATATGATCTTATAAAATCTCTTCCTCTGGTCCCTGTGAGACCTCTGCCTATGCAAAGGAAGCTTCCTCAGGACTTTGGCCCCAGCCAATGACAATACGACCAACCAGGTCTGGTTGTGAGCCCTCCACATGCAAATGGAGCTCTCCTGGTATCATTGCCTGGCCAATAGCCTATCACCACATAAGGCATCCTATAAATGTAGGTCTTGACCCAAGACCTCCTGCAACCAAACAGTTCCTGAGTATACCACTTCCTCTCCGAAGCTGAGCCATTGACACACAAGGCTTGGCTGTCCTGTGGAGGGAATGGAAAGCATGAACCAACAGATGGGCAATGAGTTATTGGTCAGGGAGGTTCCTGAGGCTTCTCAAATGATAAAGACTATTGCCACTGCTGTTGGTTGCATGCTAGAACTAAATGATAAGAACCCATTGGTGAAAATATTACCTGCTTTAGTTATAGAATATGGAGAAATTAGACTGGAACTGGGCTGAAAGGTTCCTCCTAGCTGGCTGGTTTTCCTGTTGTTGGAAGACATCATGCAGTTGGGTGGAGCAAAGGGTGGTTATTGCTAACAATTCTACTCAGATATGGACTTTGTGTGCTATACCATCAACAATACAGGCTCTCACTGGTACAATTAGTGGTATGATTGTTACGGGTACAACCAGCAACTTTCCATTTGGGTTTTTCACTCCATAGAAGAAAATTCACATCTAATACTGCAAACCAGAGTGCATCATAGGCTATTGTCTTGTTAAACTGATCTGATATTCCTGTTAATGTTTTAAAAAGTATGTGTGGGGCATATGTATTATGTTCATACTATGTGCGTGTATCTGGAGGCTAGAAGCTGCCATCAGGTATCTTCCTCCATTACCACCTTACTTTTGAGACAGGCTCTCTCAGTGAACTTGGAGCTAATTCTTCTAGACTGGTTGGCCACTAAGCTCCAGAGACCAGTTTCTCTACCCAGTACTGGGGTTACAGGCGTGTGCTGCTGCTACAAATGGATGCTGGGAATCTGTACTCAGATCCTTTGGCTTGCATGGAAAGTACTGTATTGACTGAGTCATCTCCCCATACCCCAGATCATAGTTTCTTAAACCCTTATGGGGTCACTGTAGCTTAATGTTGGAGTTGTGAAAAATCTGGCCCCAGTAGTTTTCTGAGTATGCAATAATCCTAGCATAATCCAAAATCAAATGTAATGAATCTGAGGTGTTTCTGGCAGTCATGTTGTACCACACGACTTCACAGGAGTCTCAGTTCTCCACACACATCGTCAATGCTTTGCTGTCCGTGCCATCATGCCATTGACACCAACAAACACTGCCTAAAATATCTCTGCTCAGATGCAAGATTATTGAATATAATGAAATGCAGTATTTTTACTACAAAGTTTCTGCTCCTACAGAAACATCATGGCTTCATTACGGAAAACAAGGACTCAATATTTTCTTTCATTAATACCATCAAATTAGGATGTCTTTGGGTTAGATTGTGTTGGAGTGCTTGGTTGAGTCGCTTACTTGACCTTGAGTTTCATAAAACATCATTAAATGAAACTTGATCCAGGATTTTCTGAATTTCCAACAATTTTTGAAATTGTCCTACGAATTTTGTCATCCTATACTATATATTTATGTTAAGTAGCATACTCAGCATTGGCAGTTACAAAATCAAAATACTGTTCAACCTTGAAAACTATTGAAGATTATCTATGTCCTTCAGTAGCAAATATTTAACCAAGATATAGTTCTGTAAGAATAATCAAGCATATCCATCTCACTAGTACCCAAATCAATAGCAAATTTTATATATTGTATTTGTTACTTTTCTGTTGCTGTGATAAAAACACCATGAACAGGGAACCTAAGGAAGAGAGTTTATTGTGGCCTATGGTTCCAGAGGGATGCCTACACCTTGGTCCAGAGGAAGAGCAGCGAACAGCTGACATGGCAACGGCAGCAGGAAGCTACCAGCTCACACCTTCAAACACAAGCAGGAAACAGAGAAAACAAACAGGAAGTGGGTTGGGACTTAACTTAGAAGCCCCTCCCATCCCCTGCAAGTGATGGACTTCTCCAACAAGACTGCACGCATCCAAACAGTGCCACCAAGGGACCAAGTGTTCAAATACCTGAACTCATGGGGGACATTTCTCAGTCAAGCCAACACACAGACACATGTACGCTCGCATGTGCACACACACACACACCACCACCACCCAGCTTGTTTGCATTTGTTCTAAAAAAGTTCTATTTCATCAACTTCCAATTCTATCATTCTTTTCTTTCATTACATTTTAAAAATATTTTCCTTCTTAGTTTGACTCTGTATTTAAGCTTAACTTTAACTATATCCTTTACATCCAAATGTATTTCTCATGTTTTATTATCTAGTTTTTAGTCTCTAATTAGTTTTTAAAGATTTAAAATTTCTATTATAGATGCCAAGCTAATATATATATATATATATATATATATATATTCATTCATCCTGGGTAGTTTAGTGAGATTCTTATCTCAATATAAACATTTCTAATTTAGCTGCATTACAATAAAGCTATATATTGAATGTCAGTGGTCTAATATTTCAACTATTGGTAACTATACTGTGATTTATATTTTTTTTTTCTTTTTCCCTCAATTCAGCCATTCCTAATAGTTAAGAGTTTAGCTTCTTGGTATATTTTCACTTTTGGTCAACATTTTAACAATAATTGTTATATGCAAGATAATAATGCAATCACTTGCTATCTCATTGAATGGTTTTTACTTTTGTGTGTGCTTGTTCATTTGCCTGACCATCCAATAAATGCCAGCTTGCTGCCTGTTTATTCCAGGTAGCTCTTGAAAACAGGATATTGCCTAGAATACTAAGACTTACTAATGGAAGAAAACTGAAGAGTTACAGGGCTATCAGACTCCTTTGTCCTAAAGAGTATATTCCTATGTGACCAGCTCTCTTACTGGCCAACAATTCTATTACAAGTAATTTTTCAGTAAGGATACAATAGGGAAAACTGAATGATTTGTTCTTTTCACGAACACCAGATTTAAGGAAGTGTGCTCTGTGATTGCCATCTAACTACTGGATTCCAAACACATAATTTTAGTGGGAACAGCTTCTCCAGAAAGGCAATGATGGGTAAAAACCCAGCATAAGGAACTAAGGAAGCCCATGTAGACTGTCAGGCAACACTGTTAACCTGGCTGTCAGCAGCCACTTACTGTATTTTAATCGGCAGACATCTGACACAAAGGGGGCAAGGCAGGCAGCTTGGGTAGCAAAATCCAGCAGACAGGAAACCCAAGAAGCAGGGGAAACTCCCGCTGTAGGCCAAGCTTTTGACCAGTTTTCTTTTGGGACCATAATTGGGGGACTTGGTAAAGATTCTGAGATGGGAAAGAAACTCAAAACCTGAGGTCAGTGGATGGCTTTAATGGTTCTCTTTGTAAGTGTGGGATTTAACAACAAATGGTTGGAACTCTCAACAGCCATGTTTCACACTGAACATTCTTTATATTGTCCTGCCTAACACACATCTTTCTGTATTCAAGGCTTCTCTCAGGAGAGCTATCCCTGAAGCAATGAGAACTTTGAACTATCCCCACTATAACCTGATGCAATAGGCTCAAACCATGGTGAGTACAAAGTCAAAGAAAGCAGGGCTGCTGGGCGTGGTGGCACACCTCGAGACCATGGAACACATATTTAAAGGAGTAAGAAGGAAGACAGGAACACCTCTGTGCACACTCAGTTTAAGTTTTAACTTAACTTAAAGAACTTAACTTAACTTAAAGAACTTTAACTTAAAGAACACTTTAAGTACATATAGAAGTTAGAACCAGGCATAAAGGAACACAACTATAAACCCAATACTCAGGAAGCTTAGCCATGAGGTACACTGAGGCTCAGGCCAGCATAGGTGATGTAGTACCAGACCAGCCAGAGCTACATATCAAGACCCTGTCTTTAAAAAAAAAAGAAAAAAACCAAAAACAAACAAAAAAGCCCACAGCAGTTACCCCATCGGTGCTTGCCTCTCTTAGCAACTTAACACTTTTGATAACTTACCCATACCCAGCCATATGGTCTCAAGTGAAATTACAACCAAGAGGCATTACTTTCAGATAGGCTTTCTGTGGTCCAATGGTCTACTGTCAACTTCAAGGGATGAGTAACTGATCTCTGCTCCAGTGCCACAGTTTAGAATTCAAGTCATCGCCTTTACGAAAGTCATGTTACCCTGAGAAAGCTAACAGCAATGTTTCAAATTGTTTTTTGCTGTTTGGGTTATTATCTGGGGCTAATAGTTCAATGGTTAAAGGTGCTTGCTGGCAGGTCTGATGAGCTGAGTTCCACCCCTGAAACCAACATGATGGAAGATGGATTCATGCAAGTTGCCCTGATCTGCACACACGCACTACGGTGCATGAGCATGTGCGCATCACCCCCTCCCTGCACTCTAAAATGCAGTAAAAATTTTATGTTTGCTACCTTGCCTTGTATGGGCACTGGAGAGGTGGCAATACTGGGCAGGTTTTGTTTCACAAGTTTACAGATGACAAATGAAATCTTCAGTGAAGATCTGCAAATCCATCAAAACTGATGATGTACAAGATACTCTCTGATCAATGCACTTTGTACTCTACCTTCAAGACCAAATTAATTTAAAAACTACTTATCACTAATTAAGATTTTGAAACAAAAAGAAACTGCTAAAGAAATTTTTAAATCCTGTATTAGAATTACAAAATCTGGAGTGAAACGTTATTTTACTTAACCTTTTTAGGGTCTTTGCCATGTAAATTCTAAGCAGTTAGTCAGTTTTGTTTTTTTTTTTTTTCTAGTATCATTGTCATGACCAAATACTTAACAAGAAACAACTGAAGGGTTTATTTATTTCGGCTTACAGCTCAAGGGCATAGTATGGCAAGGGCATGAGACAGGTCACACTGTGTCTAACCGGAAGAAACAGGACTAGAATGGAAGAGAGGCCAGGCAAGGTGTGGTGGCAGTGACTTTAATCCCAGCACAGGAGGCAGAGGCAGATGGATCTGTGTGAGGTCAGTCTGATTATAAATTCCAAGTCACCTAGAGAGTTATACAGTGAGATCCTGTCTCAAAGAAAGTGGGGCCAAGATATTAAACTTCAAACCTCCCCTCCCAACCTAGTGACTCATGGCATTTCTCCCTTTGAGGGATGAATGACCCCTTCACAGAGGTTGCCTAAGACTATCTACATGTCTGATACTTACATTATGATTCGAAACAGTAGTAAAATTATAGTTATGAAGTAGCAATTAAAATAATTTTGTGGTTGGGGTCACCACATAAGGAACTGTAAAGGGTCACAGCACTAGGAAGGCTGGAAACCACTGTTATCGATACACAAAGTGCAACTTGGCATTTTAATAATTATTTGTGCCTTTGGCTATTTGTTCAACTGTACTGGGAGCTACAAATTTGCAATTTATTTTGCTCAGCAACAAGCAATTATTTAACGTCTGTGAATCTATAATCAAGCAACTGCTCGATGAGTTTAGCCATGGTACACTTAGTTTACCACCTCTAGCCTTTTATGGCATTATCTGTGCTGTCTACTATGCCTCAAAGGTCTTGAAAATCAAAACAGATTCAAAAGCTTTTGTTATTTTCCTACACTGTACTACCTTGAGGAATTATAAAATATGCATTTGTTCTAAATCATAGATCTTGAATTTTCTTTTTAATGTGCATGTTCACATGTTCTAGTGTATGTGGAAGTCAAAAATTGACCTCAAGTATCTCTCAATTGCTCTCCACCTTACAAAGTTAGGCAGGACCTATAGCTCCCTGGGATCCCATCTCTGCTTTCCAAGTGCTGCAATTATATAGATGGGTCACACCATTGACACCCAGTGTTTACATGGAAGCAACAAGTATTCTCACTGAACCAACTCATCAGCCACAGGGATCTTTAAATTTTTATTAAGTGCATATGTATGCTGTAAACAAATATAACCATAGGAGTGGTAGCACACATCTGTAACCCCAGCATTGAGGAAGCAGAAAAAGGAATACTGTTTCAGGTTCAAGACCAGCCAGGACTGCACAACATAGCTACTCAAAAACCAAGAAAAAAGAATAAGTTTTCATCTGTTTTTGTTTTGTGGAGGGCCTCGAAATTCAACCTAGGGCCTTCCCTACATGCTAAGCAAGCATTCTATCACTGACCTTTTTTTTGGGGGGGGGGGGATCTAGGCAGGGTTTCTCCCTATAGCTCTGCCTGTCCTGGAATTTACTCTGTAAAATCAGGCTCTGCTTAGAATTTAGAGATCCACCTGCTTCTGCCTCCTGAGTACTGGGATTAAAGGTATGAGCCACCACTGCCCAGGTCAACCAGAGAATTTATATCCCAGCATCTTTTTATTATTCTCAGACAGAGCCTCAAACTGCTCTGTAACTCTCGAAGGCCTTTAACTTCAGTTCTTTGACTTAGCCTATCAAGCAGTTGAATTACAGGTCTATGAGAGCACACAGATTCCTCCACATCAAAAGGTTACTGTAATTTAAAAGGTCTTCAAGTAATAGCCTTTATAAATTTGCTTGAAACAAGCCATTTTAGGAAATTACCAAATCATCTAATCAGATGTAATTCAGAAATGTATTTATTCTAATTTTTGGCTCACTTTTCTTGTAAGCATTGGTTCACAAAATACAGCACAGAAGAAACTTTGAAGGTGTTTTTACAATTCACTTGTGTTATTGCTCTCCACAATATATAAAGGTAGCCCATTTACAGAATATAGGTTTTGCTCTGGTATCCAATGAGCCATCCTCAAAAAACAAGAAATTTTAAAAGGTTACCTGGCAAATACAAATGTCCCTGATTATTTCAGTCAAGCACAGGAAACTAACCATCTTTATTATTCCTAAACTACAAAATAACTTTTATACACTTAAATTGTGCTTATGTTCAACCGCCCAATTCCAATACAACTTGTAAATATGAGGTCATTTCTTTTTTCTGTACATTATCACCACTACTGTTCAGTGTGAAGCACCTAGAAAGCCAAAGGCCACAAAGATAATCAAATACCTTGGACCAGACTTTAAAAATAAGCTACACTAGATTAATAAGAATCACCTCGTACACAGAAACAAGCTTCTACTTCATTACTATCAGATGAAATTCACAGGAATACAATCACTAAAGAACTGACCATGGCTCTCTAGTCTTCTCCACATTCTTCTGAAATCTGCAAATACAAAAACCACCTGGTTCTAGATATCCCTACTCATAAAAATCTGTATTACTATGAAAACTACTTGGTTGTAGTCTACTATGAGTTGTAGTGAGAAGCCAACTTGCAAGTCTTGGCTATGACTTCTGGGTGGGGTTAAAAAAAAAAAAAAACCACAACTTCTTGAAAAGGTAAAATAGCTCAAAGCATTTAATATCTAAACAAATCAATCTGTTAATAGTAGTAGTCACAAAATATGCTTAATATATAAACCCACATTTATGTTTTAAGAAAGTGTAAACTGCATTTTACGTCAAAACATAAATTAACCTGCTTAAGAATCAGCAGTGGTCAAAATCATAGTGAATTTTAAACAACTTCAGAATAACTTTATACTGCTTTGTATCTTAAAAAAAAAAGCTTACAACTTCTCATGAAAATAGTTTGCAGCAACTACTCTTTCTTTTATTCTTTAACAGACGTTCAACATTATGAGCAACATTCTTAAAACCTTAAGTTTCATAGATCTTCACACATTCAAATACTATGGTCCCCTTTTCTTTGATGTGATTTAACCAAGTTAGGGAAAAAAAAAAAGGCATGGTAGACAACTTAATACATTTCCACCAAATTGGTAGTAGTACAAAAATTTTAAGATTCTACAGAACTACACATCGTACCAATATATCATTAAAAATAGAAGACAGTATTTTCTTCAGCAAATAAAACAGCATACTGGTATGCTGTTAATGTACACCTTTTAATATGTACTGTCATTCATAAATTATTTACAACTTCTACTTTAGTGAAGAGAACTAGAATTTAAATTTTCTGCAAAATTGGAAAAAAGCAATACAAAATTTGTGAAAGCCAGTGTTTTATATTATATAAAAGCCAGTTTTTCTCTTCAAACACCAGATACTGGGCGCAGTGAGAACTTGAAGAAATTACAGTAATTCTTGAGGATGTTTCAATGCTGGAGGTAAGTTTACAGGTCTTGATTCTTCATCCAGGAGTACCAGATCTTCTATCTCACTGCCTCTGTACTTCCTTTTACATATCTTTACCACCACCTTCTTCTTCAGAAACAACTTCAGTGCTTCTCTTGATGCAACTGCTTTTGCATTTTCTTTGCTTTTTCCACAGCCAGTGCCCAAATACACCGACTTACACCTCAATTCACAAACAATACTTTCTTGAGAGCTCTTATTTTGAGGCAGATCTGCCAGTTCTTTTAGTGGGACAAAAAACACATCCAGTGTAGCTTTCAGAGCCTCAATAGCTGCGTTTAGCAGCTCTCCATGATTCACACTGGGACTAAAGCCACCAACAGCTACTAATTTCCACGCTACTGTTTTATACAGTCTATTGAAGAAAGGTTGCTTCTGTTTTACATCTTCATTGGTTAACTTTCGACAAGAAAATTTGACAGAACTCTCACTGGTCTGTGAGGTACTTTTAGAAGGCAACTGTGAAGTGCTACTCTGAGAACTACTCTTAGAAGCTAGCTGAGACATGCTTGCTAAGGAAGTGCTTTTGGAAGCCATAGATCCACTGCTCTGGGAGCCGCTTTTGGAAGCTAACAGTGATGCAGCTACCTGAGAACTGCTTTTGGAAGTCAGCAGTGATGTATTTGTTGAACTGCTCTTGGGAGTTAGTAAAGAGGTGCCTGATGGGGAACTGTTTTTAGAAACTGATGATGAAATATTTGCCTCTGAACTAGACTTAGAGGACAGTAATGGCAACTCTACTTCTGAGCTTCCAGAGGAACCCAGCAAGGGCACCTCAATCTCTGAACTGCTCTGAGAAGCTGAGACTGAAGAACCTTCCAAAACACTCTTTTTAGGTGATCCACTCTGCTGTCTGCAATCAGTGGATTGGGTCACATGACTATTCATACTGGATTTCAACAATGAAGAAACGAATGATGCCGAACCATGCTTATCTGGAGCTTCTGGGTCAGAAGCTTTTCCAGACCCTGCTGTTGTTACCTGAGAGGAATTGCTGCTGCTTTGGCTGGAAACAGATCTATCTCCTTCACTTGTGGAGCTATTCTGGTTAGAGACACTGGAGCTGCTCTGAGCTGAGGTCCCACTACTCTCTGATTTGGTGGATGACCCTGCAGATGCTGAACTGTTTTCAGGCTGAGCTGATGAACGATCTGTTTTGGCAGATTTTTTCCCATGATCTCGCTCAACTGAAGAATTGTTTTTTCCTTCTATGACTCGTTTTTTGGATGGCTCTTCTACCCCTTCTAGAAAGAAGAAAAACATAAGTATTTCACTAGGAGTCCCACAGGCATTATCAATCAACAAAACATTCATTAAAAAAACACAAGGAGCTGGGAGGTGGGGGTACACTCCTTTAAACCCAGCACTCCGGGAGGCAAAGGAAGGGTAACGGTGAGTTCAAGGGCAGCCTTGTCTATAGAGTTCCAAGATAGCCAGGGCTATACAAAGAAACGCTGTCTCAAGGCGAAGAGGGGGAGCATAAGGAAAAATATTTCAGGGCTAGTTTCTTTTAAAGTATGGAATAATGGAACAACTTCATTAATATCTTAAAAGTATTAATTAACATGATTAATTTCTAATATTAAATTAACAGCAGACATTGGACTTCAAAATCTAAAGCAGTCAAAACAAACTACAGAATTCAGCACCTAAAACAAATAGACATACAGTTTTGCTTTAAACATTTCAACTAGATTAATACATTACACAAATTCCAGCTTGTTAAAAATTAGTAACAACAATAATTCCTAAGTATATCAAACTTATTTTCTAAACTCCTATGTATGTTCACATCTATGATCTGCTAACCATTGCTACTCGAAATCCCTCTTTTCTTCACCTTGGCAACCAGTTCGTCTCGTGTGGTATGGATTGGAGCATCTGTCACTTTGATGCCTTCAGCCATACTAAGAATTTTATCCATAACTTTTTGAGGGTACCTGAAAAAGAAGCAGAAGTCGCTTTCAAGAAAGTGTTTTTCGAAAACCACTACTTGCAGCGCGCGAACTGCAGGCCCACGGGAACTGCATTTCCTGGCTGCTATCAAAGCGTTACCAACCGCGCGACAACTTTGTTTCCGGAGATGCCGCACGTAAAAAACGCCCTGGGGCTCGGGAGGCGGGTCTGTGCTTTCGAACCTTTACTTCTAGGGTCTCCCCCGGTTCAAGTACTGTCAGCTGAACGCCAACAACTCCCTCTGCCGGGCGCACACCACCGGGGCACCCGCCAACAGTTAGTTAGGTCGGCGCTGCCACGGACGCCCTTCTCGCCGCGCCTCCCAACTCGCCCTCCCCAGCGCCCCAGGTCCCCGCGAGCGTCCATGGCAAAGCAGCGGGTGGGGAGGTGGGGGGTGGGCGAGGACCAAGCCCGGAAGGCTGGCCAGCGACGCTTCCTCACTCACCGGCACCCTAGAAAGACATGGTTCGCCCATGCCATGGAGAAGGAGACGAGTTGCTGTAGTTGTCGACTGCGTGTCCCGCTCTCGGGGTCCGCAGCTTCGTCGGCCGCGGGGACCAGGTCGCCGGCATTGCGAAGCAGAAACTCCCGGCGGTGGCGCCAGTGTTTGTCCGTCTCGCCCTCGCAGCGCAGCGTCTCCACCCAGGCGGCCACCCGAGGGTTCTGGCTCAGGTACTCGGACACCTCCTGCGCCATGTTGGGCCTGCGGGACGGGGAGAGCGCGAGCGCACGGAGCACGGAGCGAAGCGGCGGGACGCGGCGGCGAGCGGCCCTGTCAGTGCGGCCTGCACCGGCGGCTCACCAGAGAACGCCCCTCCGGCAGCCCAAACACCAAACAACAGAGCACGGAGCCCACGAACCGCCCACTTCCGCCTGCCGCCGGCTCGCTCCCTTTTATAACCTCGCCACCGCCGCCGCGCGCTCGCGCGTCCTTCCGGCGCGAGCCGTTCTCCCAGGATGCTTTGCAGCGCCGGGAGGCCCGAGACTCAGCGGTTGCGCCCACCTCGGAGGGCGCGCCCGGCGGAGGCGGGGCTGAGGGGACTGAGGGGAGGCGCGCCTCCCGCCCTAGGAGGGCGCGCGGCGCCTGTGCGGCAGCCTCAGCGTTCCGGCTGCGCTTTGTGACGCCGCGCTGTTTCCGCCCCGGGCGGGGGACCGCAGGCGGTGCGCCGTGGCCTGCGTCCTCGGGGTCGCCTCGCCGCCTGCGTGTCTCCGCCCTCCGACGCTCCCAGCCCCGCGGCCAAAATAAACAAAAGGTGGCCTCTCTGGGCGGCGCTGGCGGAGCTGCTGCGTTCCGAGGCCGGCCGGCGGGGCGTTCGGGGACGTGGGAGAGCCCGTGGGATAGGGACGTTAAAAATAACAAGCACGTGTGTAACTTAAAAAGGCGACAAGGACAAGCGGTTCCTCTGGTCGGTTCTGGCCGGCTGCGTGCGGTCCTGGAAGCCGGGTCTTGCGCTCAGCCTTGGGCTCGGTTTCCGGTTTCTTAGGTTCCGGAGTCAACCCAGACAATACCCGCTTCCTCTCCTTAACGTTTTTGGTTCAAAACGAAACAATCTTGTGCCAAGCAACACGTTCTGTAGCCGAAATGTTTGCTGAAATTAGCTGTCGACGCCATTTGGGCCCAAGAGGAAATGTGCGTGTTTATCTAGCCCGCCCGGCCTCTGCCTCTTAGAGCAACTGGATTTTTTTTTTTTTTTTTTTTTTTTTTTTAATGTGTGTGGGTATTTTGCTTGTATGCATATCTGTCATGAGTGTGCCCTGTGCCCTTGGAGGCAGAGGGCAATGGATCTCCTGGAGCTGAAGTGACACAGGCTTTTGAGCTGTGAGGGTGCTGGCAATAGAACCCTGGTAACTTGGAAGAGCAGCCCATAACGCTGAGCCTTAGAATTTTTTTTCTTTTCTTCTACTTTACGTGGTCACAGTTGAAAGTTCTGGCACTGCTGGCTTGTTTGTAACGTTTCCAAACTCAAAAATACGTCTAATATTAATGAAATCAAAGCATGAGTGTAAAATGTAATCGTGGTAAATTATGAAATTGAATTTTCTTTCAATAGATGTTTGCGTTTTGTTGTGAAAATGCTGTAATCAGATAATCAAGCAAAGTTAAGTCATTTTGTTACTCAACTTGGGCAGCGGAAGTATTCACCAGAGAAGACTGCTCAGACATTGATTGGTTTAAGCCAATAGAAAGTCTTTATCAGCCAGATGATGACTACCCTGGATATTGGGGATCCCAGTGTAACCTCGAGCCTTTTTCGGGGTGAGCTTTTAAGCACAAAAACCGTATTGTGGGTTGACATACTTCAGTTAAGAACAGCCAGAAGCAGGACTACAGGAGCTAAAAAGTAAGGTTAGTACATTTTGAGACTTTCCCAGAACTATATGGAATTTGATGGATTAGACCTTTGTTTTAGTTTTGGCAAGTGGTGCTATCTACATGCTGAGACTTAACAGCCTGAATGTGTTTCCATCATGGGTCAATTGTGTTAAGGTCTTATGGCCTACTTAGGCCTGTGGTCCTGTTACACCATGAGACTGTGCCCTAACACTGTTCAATTTCAATATGCCAATTAAAAGAGCCAAATATGTAATGGGAAGCAAGGACTTTTCAATGTGGCCACTTTGGAAAGAGGGACAAAGATACCCAGTGACACCCACCCCAAGTGGGTCTTTAGAGCCCTGAAATGAGATTCAAGTTTAAATAAAAGGCCAAGGATGTAAGGTATACCCATATAAACAGGGGTCAAGTTGTGGTCCTGCCCATTATTTTCCGGGCCTGAGTCTCATCCTGTAAAGTGGTAGGAACAGTGGTTAGAACGAGAAATCTTTTTCAGGAAGAAAACTCCCCCTCTAGCTGGAGGCTTTTTCTTCTCCATAAAATTCTTAGAGAAATTCTCATTTCTTAGGGGTCCATTGTTTCAGTAGTTTAATAGGGCTAAATTAGAAACAAAAGTCTTTTTGAAATACCTGCATTTCCTTGGGCTTGGTGCCCCACACTTTAATCCCAGCACTGGGAGGGAGACAGAGGCAGGTGGATCTGTCAGTTGAAGGCCAGCCTGGTCTACAGAGGACAGCCAGGGCTATACAGAAAAACCTCTCATAAAACCAAAAACCAAACGAAAAACTTCATTTCTGCCAGTCCAGTTACAATTTTAGATAACATTGGATAAGCAGAAAAAATACCATGTAATTTACATACATGTGGGACCAATAAAAAATCAGTTATTTCACAAAAACAATAGTGCTTCTCTGAGGTACCAGAAGAAACTACAACAGGACAAAAAAAAATTTTTAAGCTTCAGTTTTGCTATCCCATCCCTTTTACAGTTAAGTCCTGGAAATGAAGACTGTAGGAACTTAGTTTAGAGAAAATACTCTATGACTTCATAGCGAGATGACATTGATACATTTTTAAAACAAGACATTTCTCTTAACGCCCTGTGTCCTCTCTCTAACTAGCTTAAGGCCCTGACAGAAAAACAAACAGAACTAATGTTTTTTTCTTTGGAGTCATAGTCTGTCTCTTGGGTGACCCCAAACCGGTGACCCTGGTGACTCAGCCTCCAGGGTTTACCTATCTCGGATTACAGGCAAATGCCTCCTCGACTGGCTTCATTCTTACAGTTACAATAAAAGCAAGAAGAGTTAAAAGTAGACTACTTATTTGCAAAACCAGAGTATTTATTTACAGAAGTCATGTACTTGACAGGAAAGAGATCTGAATTTTTGTCTTGGATTCTTTTTTTTTTTTTCAAGGTAGGGTTTTTCTGTATAACAGCCTTGGCTGTCCTGGACCTCACTATATAGACCAGGCTAGCCGGGAACTCTGCCTCTGCCTCCTGGGATTAAAGGCATGTGCAGTATTGGACTTTTTTTTTTTTTCCTTAAATGTATGCTATTCTCAACTTTGTGGTTTATGGCCTATACCTTGACTCTTCATACTAAAAAAAATTACATCATGGAGGAAGAGAAACTGTAATCAGACTATATTATATGAAAAAATTACATTATTTGGTGTGTACGTGTGTGGGAGGGTACACAAGTGCAATGGGGTGTATGTCGATATCAGAGGACAACCTGTAGATGTTCTGTGTTCGTCGTGTGGGGCTCAGAGGTGGAGTTGCTTTTATCCTGAACCATCCCACTTGCCCCAAATTCAACTTTTTAAGAATCCAGAACATATGTCTGTCACACAGACACATGTATCAATGTACATATGGAGAGAGACTCTGTGTGTGTGTGTGTGTGTGTATACCTGTGTCTTAGGGCCTGGAGAAAAATCTTGAAAAATTTCCAGTAACTAATTGAATTAATTGGTGAAGTGCCTGCCAGGCACCAAGGTCCAGAGTGGTGTGAGGCTGGGTTAGTAGCCCAAGTCAGCAAAGGGAGTGCTCAATAATAGACCAGGCTGCTGAGATCCAGGTGAGGCCAAGCCAATGAGGAAGAGCCCTCAATTGATCCTGGCCTATTGTGGGATATTTTATTCCTGTGTGTTGTTTTGGTTTGTAAAAGGGCTTTAATCCCTTGTAGTTGTGAAGTCGGATGTCTTGTAGAGGGTGTAGGCCTTACTTCCTACCCATTCACACCCTTGTGTTAGTCCTGCTGAGATCTCCACTGTTTATAGTGTACACTGTTTACTGTTTACCGATTATGGACTCTTACTAAGCGATTGAACATTGATTTAACACTGGCCTGTACAGAGATTGTCCTGTTTATACTGTGAGGTCAGAGGGTGTCACCGTCAGCAGAAAACAGAGACAATGCCTAGGACACCTAAGCCTGTCTTCACTAGAAACCTGGCCAGAACCCCCAAGAAATAATCACCACCACTACCCCTAGTAACTGAGTTCAAGCACTAGTAATGGAGTCCTCGTCATTTCACAAGATTAAGCTTTCTGCTATTAATGGAAGTGCATCCATTGCAACTGCTGTGGGATCCTGGTTCTGAAGGAATCTGTTGAAAATTCCAACCTAGAGCCAGCTTTCCTTCAGATGGCGTCCATAGAAGGACCTAAAGGCAAGTCTCTTATGGAGACCCACATGTAGAGCGAAGAACAAATACTTGTAGTTATGGCGGGTTTGAAAAAACGCCTCATACGAGGGGGAAATTTGACACCAACTATATGAGGTCACAAGTCACGCAGATCACAGCGATAAGGCTGAGCAAAAGAGCTTCTGTGGAGGGATGGTGTAATGGACATTTAACAGAACAAAAAGGAATGTTGTATATTAGGCAGACAGCAGGAGGAGGAAATGGGGAGTTTTAGCTGCAAAAGGGAGAAGAGAGGTAAAGATCCAGAGACTTCTGGGTAGGGGCTGTGGCGGTGCCCAGCTTTAGTGTCAGCACTCTGGAGGAGGAGATCGATCTCTGAGTTCCAGGCCAGCCTGGTCTACATAGAGTTCCAGGCCAGCCAAGGCAGCTTCTGAATTTAAGGCAGGAGTGGCTTGAACATGATTTGCAGATGAAAATGATCTAAGAGAAGCATGTGAAGATCATAAAGACCAGACAACAAGTTATGAAGAAGTAGAGGGGGCACCAGGCATCCATGGTGCAGGTAGAGATTGCTTTTAGATAACCGCTCTGCTTCCTCCTCCTGCTCTTCTTCCCCTTCTCTTCCTCCGCTGCTTTCCTTTTTGCAACTTAGGGTATTAAAGCATGCTACTACTAACTGTATCCAAGTCCAGTTTCTCTCATTTAAAAGTTTAAAAAAAAAAAAAGTGTTTCAGCTTTCTGTTACTGTGACAGAGCACCTGAGAAGATAAAGGGAGAAAAGGTTGATCTCGCCTCATGCTTTCAGTCCACTGTTGTTGGTTTTTTTGTTTTGTTTTGTTTTGTTTTTGGCTCTGTCACTCTGGACTTGTGACAGGATAGAATATCAGGTAGAGGGTACAAGGTGGAGAAAGTCAACTCTCTTTATGGGTGCTGAGAAACAGAAAAGAAGGAGCTGGGGTCTCAATATATCTTTCAAGTTCATACCCTGTCTAAAGACCTAACTTCCTTCAATGAGACTCTACCCACAGGGAGACTCTGCCACCTCCCAATAGTGCCATCAGCTGGGAGACCAAGCCTTCATAGCAAATAAGCCTTCCCAACTCCAGATTCAGAGCATAGCAAGAAGGTTGATAAACCTAGAGGTAGGTAGCTGAGATACAGTTGAAAATGGAGCATGTCTGACGGAGTTGAGATGGAATCTGATGAAGACAAGAATGGAGGTGGGACGTTGAGACAGAGTCTGTCTGGTGGAGTTGAGATGGAGCATGTCTGGTGGAGTTGAGATGGAGCGTGTCTGGTGGAGTTGAGATGGAGTCTGGTGGAGTTGAGATGGAGTCTGGTGGAGTTGAGATGGAGCGTGTCTGGTGGAGTTGAGATGGAGCGTGTCTGGTGGAGTTGAGATGGAGTCTGGTGGAGTTGAGATGGAGCGTGTCTGGTGGAGTTGAGATGGAGCGTGTCTGGTGGAGTTGAGATGGAGTCTGGTGGAGTTGAGATGGAGCGTGTCTGGTGGAGTTGAGATGGAGTCTGGTGGAGTTGAGGTGGAGTCTGGTGGAGTTGAGATGGAGCATGTCTGGTGGAGTTGAGATGGAGTGTGTCTGGTAGAGTTGAGATGGAGTCTGGTGGAGTTGAGATGGAGTCTGGTGGAGTTGAGATGGAGCGTGTCTGGTGGAGTTGAGATGGAGTGTGTCTGGTGGAGTTGAGATGGAGTCTGGTGGAGTTGAGATGGAGTCTGGTGGAGTTGAGAGTGCTCAAAATGGACATTTTGGATAGCAGAAAAGGAAGTTGCTCAGATAAACACAGTTTAAGTTGTGGCCACTTTTTAATAAATTGTAAAGCACACAAGAATGGGAAAACGAATGTTTAAGTAAAATGAAAAAGCACGAGCAAAAAGCGGAAAATCCCCCTTATTTCCAGTCCTTCTCCAGCAGACCAGCGTTAATGCCTCTTTGTCTTTCTTCTTACACTTACATTTCTTGATTTTCTTTCAACTTTGAACTTTATTTTACTCCTGGGACTGGAAGGAAGGCTCGATGGTTAAGAGCACTAGCTACTCAGATTCCCAGAGGACTTAGGTGCAATTCCTAGTACCCACATGGCAGCTCACAATTCTAAATCCAGGCCCAGGGACTCTGCTCTCCGCTAGCCCCCCAAGGCACCAAGCACACATGTGATACACGTGCAGGCAAAAACATTCACGAACATAAAAATTAATTAAATGTTTTATTTTTAATGTATAAGATGGTGAATTCACAGTACTTACATTGCCTCTTTTTTCTCCCAAGTTTTGTCAGTTAAATGAAGCTATCTGGCTGGGTGGTGGTGGTGCATGCCTTCAGTTCCAGCACTTGGGAGGCATTGGCGAGCAGATCTTTGAGTTTGAGGGACCAGCCTAGTCTACAGAGTGAGTTCTAGGAAAGCCAGGGCTACATATGCTTTGATTCAAAACAAAACAAAACAAAACAAAAACAAGAGTTTTCTGGTTGGCCACCTTTCATAAATTCAAATATTATGCTTCATCTTTACTTTCTTAATCTATCAGTTTTAGAGAAATAATGCTTGATCTCATATCATGTAAGGACATTCTAAAAGAGAGACCCCACTGTAGGTATCTGCATAGTCCAAAAGCAAGCCTTTATAATAAAAATCGAAGCCCTGGTGGTTATTGGCAGCGTAGAGAACCCTCTGCTCACCTGCATGGTTTATACTAAAGTCTCTGTTTTATATTAAGCCTTAGTAGTAACAAATGTCAATCCACTTGTAACAGATTTGAGGGCTAAATGCGACTACAAAGTGACATTTCACATGGATTAGTTTCTAAAATTAGCACACACCTGAGTCGGATGTGCTGTGAGCCCACATCACCTTATTTTCTGGTGGCACAGCAATTGGCTTCGACTATATTTGTTTATTTTTATATTTTAAGCTGGCACATAAGAAGTTGTATATACATATGAGGTTGACCTTAACTTTTGTTTATTATTATTTTTTAAGACAGGATCTCTCTACATAGCCCTGGCTGTCCTAAAACTCACTATGTAGACTAGGCTGTCCTTGAACTCCTGGAGATCTGTCTGCTCCTGCCTCCTGAGTGCTGGGCTAATAATATTTGCCAATATGCTTAGTGAGTTCAATTTTCATAAGGTCCCTTGGGTGTCTGCTAATGAGAAGTCACACAACTATGAAGATTCTCCACAGGTCCACACATTCTAGCTTAATTACTTAGAATTACAAGTGACAAAAATATTCAAACTTCGTATTGTGGTGTAACTGTGGTAATGCCAGTGTACAGGAAACGGAGGCAAGAAAGCAAAGGTTTTGAGACCAGAGTATAGGAAATGGAGACAAGAAAGCCAAGAATTTGAGACCCTTCTGGCTGCGATGCAAGGGAGACGCACCCTATTTCAAGAAACCAAGGGCTAGAGATTTCGTTCATTGCTTGCCTGAAATTTAGAAGGCCCTTGGTTCAATCCTCAGCATTTGAAAAAGAAGTGGTGTGTGTGTGTGATTTCAAATGGCTTCTGTTTAAACAAAAAGAATTGATTGACCATGATATTAAGAAGGCCCAGGAATTCAATATATTCGGGAAGCCTGTTTCTCTGGGTCTGTTGATCTTGCTTTCTCTGAGTGAGCACGGATCTTGACAAGCTTTTCAGTGTAGTGGCAAAAATAGTTCTCTTAACTCACTGCATACATTCTTCAGAGCTCAGCAATCCCAGTAGGAAGAGAGCTCGAATTTCATAACAGTTTCTGCCAATCTCTGGAGGCTTGGTTGGGAATTTGTTGAATTTGTCAGCTCATGTCTCTATGCCTTAAATAAACACTCTGGCTCGTGGTATGAAATATTCTAATTATAGAGGTCTGTGTCATGTTTTTACCCCAAGAATAATAAAATACGAGAAAGGTCAATATCATGGAAGAAAAATAACAAACTCAATAAATTCAAGAATTTACGATGGAGGAAACAGAACTGCACTGGAATACTAGAATAGAGTCTTTCTCTCTCTCTCTTTCTCTCTCTCTCTTTTTTCTTTTCCCTTTCTTTACTTGAGGTGGGGGATATCTCACCCAGTAATCTTGATTTGAACTAGTTAGTGGTCCTTCTGTTTCACCCTCTGAAACACGGGATTCTAGGCACACACACTGTGCCCAGCTAGCAGCAAAGGTTTTAAAGAATAGTTGTAGGCAGTTTCAAAAGACACGACAGTGCTCTAGGAGGTGCTGTGGCCAAGAGATCTTCCTTTTCTCCACATTTTTACCAAGGAGACAAACTCTTTTTTCTTTTTTTTAAATAGAAATTCTTTTGTTGTTTTGTTTTCAAGACAAGATTTCTCTGTGTAACTCTGGCTGTCCTGAAACTCATTCTGTAGATTAGACTGACCTAGAAGTCACAGAGATTGGCCTCTGCCTCTGCCTCTGCCTCTGCCTCTGCCTCTCAAGTGCTGGGATTCAAGGTGTGCGCCACCACCGCCCTGCTCCACGTTCTAATGGCAATAAGATGTGGTACTTTATCTCCCCATCCCTTTGGGAAATTCTATACTTTATCCTAGAATGTGCAAGATTTAAAGCTAGGAAGAGCACACGGAGGCCAGAGAAGAGTCAGTATTTGGAGGAGCGCAGTTCCGGATGAACAAGATAATAATCCTGATCCTGAATCTTCAGCAAGTCAGACCTGAGTGGAACCTTAGAGACATTTATTCTGTACACGAGGAAACCAGTCTTCAAAGTGGTTAAATGATTGGTTAATGCCACGACAATCATGGAGAGGCAGCAAATGCAGTAGATTTCCTGCCTTCTGGTCTAGGACTCTGTCGTCTTGCTCATATTGTTCTTCGGTGAAATCTGACTAGTTACCAGTGAAAGGGTGGTGATTATGAAACAACTAGGAACTGAAAGACTGGAATCCAGGGACTAAGCTCACAGCAGGAAAGAGGCACTTAACACTGGGTATTGGGAGTTAACGGCGTGAGAAAGCTCTCCTGGGAAGAATCTGCCTGTAGACACCGATTGATGACTTAGAATGCACAATTGTGGAAGGGTTGGAATGTTGCAGGTCCACAGGCTAATTACCTTATCTTCGGTTTGTTCTAATCCTCCGGAATGACTATTCCTTGCCTACCTCCTTGCCTTAACTAACATCTTGTAACTAATAGATAATAACTTTTTTGGAATCTATGAACTTAGCTTCTATCAACCCAAGAGCTAAAAATGTCATCAGATGTGCCGCGCCGACCTCGTCCAGCAAGGAAGACACGACACGACTGGTTCCTTCTCAAGGCAGTTTAATCAGGAAGTTTATTACAAGAGAGAATTGCAAGGAATGGCCCCGAGCCCCAGGAGCAAGCCGCTTATATACCCTGTGGTTCATGCTGATAGGTCACCTCTGCAGCACCTCATTTGCATAACCGTTTTTGGGCAGTTATGGGTGTGTCTTAAAGGGCCAAGCTGTTCTCAACTGTAGCGCATGTGCAAAGCTATTGTTTACTACCAAGCTGGCTGAAAACCGGCGCCATCTTGGAATGGCGTCCTACATCTCCCCCTATTTTGTATAAAAGACAAAGAAGAATGTATTCCCGATCAAGAGACAAACCTCTTGTTGGAGTCAGTCTCGATCAAGGGATTGTTCCAAGCAGAGGGGGAAACAGTGACCTGATCCCTTGTGCTCCCATATGGAAAGAATGAGACATTGTAATAGGATGTTTGTCCTGTCGGTGCACCAGAGGCCATACCTCCTATACCCGTCTCGATGACCTTTTTTCAGGGGGAGGCATTTTGTGTCATCAAACCTCCATGCAATCAGGTATATTTCCAGGAAGACCATGTGTCATGTATCCTCCTAGTCAAGTACCCACTTGACTCCCTGGCTGCAATTAAACATCTTGATTGTCTTGTAAGGCTGCCAGCCAACATTGGGGAGATTCTCCCTTGTCTAGGGCAGCCAGTGCTTGGTAGACAACAGTCTTATGTTTGTCATGGCTCTTCTTGAGCTTACACAGCAGCCAAATACAGAGGAAACTACCAGCAAGAAACACAGCCCCAAATAAAAACATCCCCACCCACTCTTTAAAAAAGGAGAAAGCATTAGCAATTCGGGAGGTGAAGTCTCCAAGGGTGATGGGATCCACTCGAGTTCCATTCAGGGTGGCAATCTGAGAGAGTAAATCTCTGGTCATCTGTTCCGCCTGTTGCGACCAATTTCCTCTAAGGTATTCTGACAATTGATGACTCTGATTAATAAACTGAGAATGGTTAACATGCAAAGGAGTAATGCACAATCCTTTAAGGGAGGAGACACATGACATTTGCACAATATTATAAAGTTCATCCAATTGTTCTTGTAAAATATCAACTCTCTGGTTGACCAATAAAACGCCTGAAGCAAGGTGGGTATTAATTTTTTCCTGTGTAGTCAAGGCAGTGGCTGTCTGTAACACTACCGAATTAATAGTTTCAGCTGTTTGAACTTGACTAGCCATAGCAATAGCAGCAGTAGTAGCAGCTGTCGCAGAAATAACTATAGCAGAAATAATGGCAGCTGTAATTCCGAAATCCCTTTTATCTCTCAACAAATTAGTAATTGGAAAATTTCTTGGATCGGCATTCACAGGTATAGGAACAAAAGTGGGAAGCTTCACCACAAAAGCAAGATCAAAAGATCCATTCCAACATTCAGCCAAATAACAAATAATTCCAGTTTGATTACAATTAATCTGGTCTGTAGTATCATTATTGGTTACAATGAAGAAAAATGGTGGTCTAACACATACACCCTGAGGAGCATATGAAATATTAAACAACGTCCCTTTAGGACGAATTTGTGTAAGAACTGGCCCAGAAGCATCATAAAGTCTTACAGCAGATATATTTTTTAATTCAAAACTTTGTCCTTGTAAACCAGCAAAAGCTGATAAACTAGTAAACGCTCCTGCTTCATTAGATAATATCCATTGATACCAAGGCCATAAATTTTCTCTGCCAGAATTATCATTATCTCTGAGCATATATCTATGTACAGGTGGAGAAAATTCAAATCCTTTAGAAATCTGCCTAAGTCTATGTGCTTTGGTCTGACAAGGAGAAAACACAGGAGGAAACTCTAAATAAGGAGCACAATAAGGAAGTATACGCCTATTAGTGGAATTTGGAAGGAAAGCACTAGATCTAACAGGCATCGTTCCATTATGAAGTAAAATCAATGTAGTAGTTTTTGCCGTAACCTTATCATACGTACTCATATCACCTTTTCCTGTAAACTGTCCCAAATTCTCTCTTTTCATCGTATCAATAATCGTAGCAAAATCATTCTTATTCTTACCAAGAGGATCCAACCAATGTGCTAAAACTCCTCTTGTAAGCTGAATACATGGCAATTTTGACTTATCATGTTTTATGTGAAAACAAAGAGTACCAATTAAAGAAAAATTTGTAGAAGAATAAGATTTCTCCTCTAACGAAGGTATAATACAAGGAACATCTCCAAGGCAGTTAGTAGAAAAGAAAGCCGGCATCGTAGTTGATTTACTATGAACCGGCATTGGCACTGGCCATGTTCTGGCCACCGCCCAAAGCTCCAAATTATGGCTCAATTGAATTACCATCAATACGAGTATCAGCATTCGAATCAGGGAGTGCATCTTCATCCTGATGATCAGGAACTGTCTTTACAATCCGTGTCAGTTTCTCCGGTACCCAAATTGGATTTTCTTGATTTTGAGGAAAAACACAAACAGAGCCCCTTGTCCAGGCCAGAGCAGGATCTGGTCCATTCCATTGTCCAGTCAAAACATCTTTCCATTTAACATAACCCTTCTTATTATCATGCCAATTAGCATGACGTTCTGCAGAAGAGCATCCATTCACATCTAGTTGTAAAAAATTTAAAGTAAAAAGAGCAAGGGAAACACGTTCCCTCAGGGTACGTCCACGACCAATTCCCCCTTTTTGTGTTAATAGGCATTCTTTAAGAGTACGATGTGCCCTTTCAACGATGCCTTGTCCCTGTGGGTTATAAGGCAATCCATGTTTAAGGGAAACTTGTATTTGAGTGCAAAACGACTTAAAAGATGTAGCTGTGTAGCCAGGACCATTATCAGTCTTCAATTCTTGAGGGTTACCCCAGGCTGCCCATGCATCTAAGCAATGGCGTATAACATCCCTGGCCTTTTCTCCTGATAAGGGAGAAGCAAAAATAAGACCTGAACAGGTATCTACAGATACATGAATATATTTCAATTTTCCAAATTCAGAAAAATGTGTCACGTCCATTTGCCATAAGCGTAAAGGTAACAAACCCTTTGGATTCACCCCAACGTTAGGGGGGTGAGTATAAATGCTACAATCAGGGCAATGGACCACAATTTGTCTAGCCAATTCTCTAGGAAGTTTAAATTTAACTTGTAAAGTTCTCGCATTAACATGAAAGTTGTTATGAAATTGAGTAGCCAACGCTACCGGAGAATCTAAAAGATTAATAAAAATAAACTCTCTGCGCGTGGCCATGTCAACCTCATCATTAGCAGAACTAATGGGTCCAGGCAATCCTGTATGGGCTCGTACATGTTGTACAAAAAAAGGAAATTCACGATCCCATATCAAATGTTGTAATAACCATAATAAATTGAAAATAGGACTACTCGACTTTATTTTACCAGTAGCTTCTAAAACTCTTAAAACATTTACCACATATAAGGAATCGGATATTAAATTAAAAGGTTCTTTAAATTTATCAAAAACCTCTATAACAATTTTCAATTCTATAATTTGAGGAGAGGCAGGAGTAAATTGAACCACTATAGGGTCATCAGCATTATACTTATAGGATCCACATCCATTTTTGGAACCATCAGTATAAATAACAGCAGCACCAGTTAAAGGGCTACTCCTAGTTATCTTAGGAAAAACAATAGGATGGGATTCAAAAAATTGTATTAAGGGATGCTGAGGATAATGATTATCAAACTGTGCATTACACGCACATTTCAAGGTAGCCCAATCATCCACAGTAGCACACAAAATCTGTAATTGATTATTAGTAAAGGGTATAATAATTTTGGATGGTTCTACACCAAAAAACTGTAAACACTGTTGTACACCCTCTAAGGCTAATACAGCCACAGTAGTAGGATAATATTCAAGAGTTCGGGCTACGGAAATTTTCGGATGAATCCATTTTAATGGCCCACATTGCCATAAAACAGCAGTGGGTTGAACCTTTGTTTTAAATATTAATAATAATATATCCTCTGAGGGTTGATACCGTCGTAAGGATGCTTTTGTTAATTCCATTTCTACCAATTGTAAAGCTGTTTGGCCCTCAATGGTCAAGTATCTAGGTGAATCTAAAGCGGAATCTCCACATAAAATATCATATAAGGGTTGAAGTTGATAATTAGGAATTTTTAAATATGGCCGAATCCAATTAATATCTCCTAATAATTTTTGAAAATCATTCAAGGTATTTAAACAATCCAAGCGAATTTCAACCTTTTGAGGCTTGACTTCAAGAGGCTCAATTTTAGCTCCCAAATAAGATACTATAGAATCTTGTTGAACCTTTTCAGGGGCTATAAACAGTCCTTGTTTATATAAAAGTTTTACTAATAAGGCATAGGCCTCCTGTAAAATACACTCATCTTTTGTTGATAATAAAATATCATCCATATAATGTAAACATCTCAACATAGGAAATTTTAATCTTATAGGTTCAATAGCCGTAGCAACAAACAACTGACACATAGTCGGACTATTAGCCATCCCTTGAGGAAGCACAACCCATTCATAACGGGTGTCTGGCTGTTCATGGTTTGTAGAAGGCAATGTAAAAGCAAATCGTTTACAATCTTTATCACATAAGGG